>CM031233.1:193866796-195066796 GCA_018340775.1 Taxus wallichiana var. yunnanensis
ATTCTACAATCTGCACCTGCACACTTGAGAAAATAGTTAGAAAATATTTAGGCTTTTTGGCCTCTCTTATGTCCATGGTTTTCTTTTCTTCTTTCTCCTTCTTTCTGAGTGAGAAAATCATGTATGCAGTTTTGATCTTCAAGTAATCTATATCTCCTATTATTAGAGATCCATGTGCACGAATTAGGACAGTATAGGAATATGGATTGTACCTAAGCTCATAAACCCGATAGTTTTCTCTTTTCTATTTTCAGGTATAGTGCTCTTAGTAATAAAGATGAAGAGGGGACAAATTTGAAGATGATGAGGCATCAACTAAAGGACAAACCTCAAGGTAATGATGGGTTCACGCATACTCCTTTATTTTATCTTTCATGTATGTGTACCTCATATTCTAGTTGTTGTACTTTACTTCCCAGTTACATCCCACAACTTGTGTGGGAACATTTGAAATTCCTTATGAATAACGCATTGAATTGTGAAAATGAGTTGTGTATTTCTTTCTGCATTTCTACTTTTTTATATTGATTGTATGATGAACTAATCAACTCGAAATATAATTGAATGTCTTAATAATCAAGGAAAGAACATTAAAGAATATGTGTAACACCCAATGAGGAACTCGATTTCTACAATATCTAATTATGTTTTTTTTTTTTCCAAAACTCAGCATTTCATCTATTCTTCAATTGGATTTCTTCATCAAAGAAACACAAATGTCCTTCATGGCTTTATGTTCTTCTGCTGAAGATAGTCATGAAATTGTAGACTACGTGATCTATTATATTTTGCAACAACAAACATAACTTCAGATTTCATGTAATAATTAATTAATTCAATAGTAACAATATTCTTTGAAAGAAAATCCCTAGCTTAGGTATACTTCACCACTTATCCATCATAACAAAGTTTTGAGTTACCCATTTTTGCACAAGTGCAAAAATTTTCAACGATTATATGATTGATAAAATTAAAACCTATAGAACTTAACATTGTTATCCTCTATGGTACAGTTTGAAACTCATGTGAAATTACTAGTAAACTAATCCTATTCGGCCATTCAATCTCTCGCCATATAAAAACATCTTGACACCCCACAAAATTTAATATATAACTTATTGTAATTTGAGTTACTTATATTACCATAACTAACACATTAATTTACTAGGAAGTGAATGTGGCTCTTGGGTTACCCCTTTTGTGACTCTCATTGAATATTTATACATGCCACTAATCACTATAGGTATCTCATTACTAACATTACTATGTTAAAGGTTAACTGATGTTATCAACATACTTCCAAAACAACCCATGTGATTCAAATATTCACATTCACTTGACGTAGATGCCTCCAAAAAAAAGACCATGTCTTGTTTTTTCCATTAACATACTTATTTCTCATGGAAAATATGACACACTTGATAAAATTAATGTGAAAACCAAGAAAACACTTCACTTCTCCTAGGCTTATCCCTTTAGATATTATTGACTTGGTATTTGTTGTAAATATGATCTCCTCGACAACCGCTAAACTCTTGTGATATTTCGATTCCTCTACATAGATATTTTGAAAAAAATTCAACAAATATTAAAATAATCACTTAAATAAAAAATTCAAATATTTAAAAAATAAAAAATAAAGGCATGTTTGTAGTTTGGTTATTTATGTGGTTACTTTATACATGTTTTTGTTACATTGTTTATATATATATATTCTTTACACACATGTGTTAGCATGGTATATTGAGCTTGATGCAAGACATACATAGGTTTATATATGATGATAATATCCATATCGGTTCCTTGCATTACCCTTTGGGAGCATTCCCATATTCTATACATGTTATTTTCCTCCATTGTAATTACCTTACAATTTCCTCATAATGCTTTATTATCTACATAGTTTTTATTGCTATATTTTGATATAGTAGGTGTAACAAGTGTGTCTTATGTAATGCTAACCTATCTTGGTATCTATATTTTTAGTAGTGATTTTTCCATACTTGTTTTGTATACTCTTGTAACTAATTTCGTATACAAATTATTTACTCGGTTGACTATTGCATTGTTTGAATCCTTTCTCATTGATGATTATTGTCTTGTTTCATTATTTATTGTCAAATCCTCTTGGTAGTTGTTTAGTTAGATTTCCCTCTATGTTTATGAGCTTATTAGATCACCCATTATATAAATTATATCGGCATGAGGTTCCTAGTTTTTCATACTTGTTCCATAGATTATGGTTTACGCTATTGTTTTGTATTGGCATAGTGTGCCAACAATATGTTTGACTAATCTAGACATTATGTTAAGTGTTGATATTTGATATATGTTTCAAATGATGATATTAGATAAATGTGTTGTATGATGATGATAAATGGATTCATCGTTACTAGGTTTTAAATATATTTATTATTATTTAGATATGTAATATAGATGATGTATATTATCTCTTAACTCAAAATTACGTAGAGTTGAATATAATATTTCGAATGGGTATGATGCATATGTTGAGTTTGCAGATAATGAACAAGTACATAAGATCCGTAGATATATAAATAAATATAAAGATACCAAAGAGGATGAATGGGGAATAATTTTGATGAAGCTACGGCCAACATATGTCACTCGGGATTGAAAGTAGATAGGTTTATTGGATATGTGTGGTGAGCATGTGTGATTTAACTTAATATTTCTTGTGTTTTCCCTATATTTAAGAAACCTTTCATTCATTACTTTTTTTTGGTTGATCTCTATACTTAAGATTAAGTATGTTTGGGTTAATGATTAAATATTCTTTCATTCTTTGGTTGATTTTATATTTAATGATTTATTTGGAGTTTTCTCATTTATGTAATATTCAAATATATAGTTAGAAACCTAAAACCCAATATCCATATGTGGCATCGGATGGAGATATCTATATATAGGGGGCGATAGAGGCCAACCCCTATCTAGAATTTATATTCGGGTAGGATCCCCTATTAGGTGGCAAGTTACAAGTTCTATATATGGTGTGGGGTTGCATATAGAGAATAGATATGATCTTAAATGGAAACCCAAACTGCAAGTGTGACTATATAGATTTGGAAGTTGGGAATTTTTATTTTCTCCATTATTGGGTGGTGTGTGAGACAAGTAAACATTTTTCCAAACTCTAAAAAAATTATTATTCAACTACCAATGGGATAGGTGTTTCATTTTTGTACCTTTTAGTAATTTAGGGAATAAATAATGCACCATAATAAGTCTTGAAATACTTCTAACCAGTTTTTACATTCAATGTTGTGTAAGGTATTAAGTAATTTTATAATTTAATTTGAATAAGTTAATTTTGATGTGAGTTAGATTCTAATTTTTACTATTAGATTTTGACCTTTTGGATTTCATGTCAATGTCATCTCGACAACAATTTATTTTTGGTAGTTGGTGTTGTGTGGATTTGTATTTTGACCATGTGGACATATAACCAAATTTATGACCTTATTGGGGATGTGTTCTTTTAGGATTTTGAGCATGCCACTAGGAATTATCCTATTGATTGGTACGTTTTTACATTTACTCTATTTAAAAAAGCCTCTTCTCTTATTTCAAGGAAAAATTTCCTTTGGAATTGAGGATTTGATGTTATTTTTAGTGAATTTGGAGTTCTTAGTTGATTCGAGAATTGAGTACAAAAAGATGAGAAAGAGTAGAGTTTTATTCCTTTCATTTCAATTCTATCAAAATGGTTTTTTTCTTCACTCTCTCTCTCATTATGGTATATTGTGGTTTTATTTCTCATTTAAGCATTTATTATGATTTCATTAATGTTTTGTAGCTTGATAAGAACAAATTGTGGTGTTAGTAAGTTTGGTAATGTGTATGGTAGAAATTTCATATAATGGTTGATGTATAAGTCGGTAAAACATGAAGAAAACCTTTTGTGATAAAAAATCGATGACGTAAAAAATTATGGGATTAGTTTTAATAGAGCTATAATTGTTTTTAAATTCTAAGTGGAAGTATAAGTGTACAATTTATTTTATCATGTGTTAGTATTCATGAAACAATAAGTAACTTGTTAGGAATTCGTCAAAATGTATAATTACAAACTTATAGATTCACAGATAAATTCCAAAGATTGTAGATTACGTTGTGCAATAGATTTAATCAAAGACTTAGCTTATTACAGATACAAAATTACAGAGCTTAATAAAATGAGCAAAGAGTAAATTATGGGAAAGTAAATGAGACATATAACACAACATTTAAGTGGGGAAACCCAAAGGATAAAAACCCACTAATAAAGCATTGTCCATATTAATAATTATAAGACTTTAACCCAATAATTCCACTTCACTCCCCATTCTCACATTAAACAAAGGTTGATTACATAAAAGCTCAAATTTTTAAGTTTTGATCAATAGATCAACTAGTAGTAGTGAATCCCATACGGGATCATCCTATTTATGTAGAGTGGGTGAATGATCATGTTGTTTCACTCTATTTGATGCTCAGACTGACTAAGTTTATTTTAAATAAACATTTTAATAAGGGTCATAAGTGGTGGTTTATCAAATGATATCCCACTTCACATTATCAACCACAACACTCCCCCTTAATGTTAAGTGGGAGAAACATGCATAAACATGTTAACATTAGTTCCTTATGTCATAATTTAAATGCATTGTGGAATTTAGTGACATCTTAAGATCTTTGTTTTACTACGGTTCATAACAATGTTCCAATATTTCCATAAAAACCACAATGTAAAGGAACATATAAAAAAATATGTCAAATTACCATTTTCTACAAAAGAATTTATGGATCCATGAATCAACAATAGTGATTGTGTCTAACATGCGAGACAAGGTAAATCATACGAAATTATTAATACCAAGTGCTTTACATAAAAAGATTTGCATCGAATACGAAGCCTTATATAAACTAAGGCATAACCATAACTAAAGTTTCACTTGGACTTTAAAATAACTTCACACATAGTGTGACACATTTACTTCTTACAAACTGGAGGAAGTATTTTGAAGTTTAGAACAACCGTTAAGAGGTGGCATTTTCATTCACACTCCTCCTCAATGGCAACTATTATAGGTCCGAAAAGGAAAAAACATGAAAAAATTAACAACACATAATGACATGGTGAAGATATCTTCAACTTGATCGATGCGTTGAGCATAACTTGTAATCAATATCACCATTCACTACTTTCTCTTGAATAAATTTCCTATGAACTTCAATGTTCCTTGTAATTTTATGTTGAACTAGTTTTTAGCAAGAGCAATGCAACTCTTGCTTTCACATAGAAGAGTAGTTATCCTTTTGACGCCCATGTGCAATTCACCCAACAATCTTTTCAGCCACATATCTTCCTTTACAGTTTCCATAGGAAATATATAACTTACCTCAATAGAAGATATAGATAGCTAGTTGTTTCTTGCTAATCAAAGTGATGCAGCCTGCACCAAACTTGAAAACATATCCAAAATTAGAATTTCTATCTGCAAGATCACCAACATGGTCAAAATCACCATATCCAAATAATTGTGCATATTTAAAAGAAGAATAAAAAAACCATAATTCAGTGTTCTCTTAATATATTTCAAACTTATTTTTTCCATTTTCCAATGATATTCATAAGGATCCTACATAAATCAACAAAAAACTCATATTGCATAAGAAATATCATTTCGAGTAAAATTCAAATAAATTATACTACCAACTAACTTTTTATATAAAGTAGGATCAAATTTAGCAAGATATCTAGTTTAGGATCTAACTTGAAACCAACTTCATTAGGAATGTCAACATGATTACAATCAATCATGTTAAATCTTCTAAGAAAAATCATAGCACATTGAGATTAATATGAAACAATAGACTTATGATCTTTAAATATAACAATGCCAAGAAAGTTATTTAGTAAACCTAAATCTGTCATTTCAAAATGATGTTTTCATATTTCTTTGATCTTAATAATTAAATTTCTATAACTTCTAGGAATCAAAATATTATAAACATAAATAGAAATAATGATAATATCATTGTTTTAAAACTTGACAAATAATACGTTTTTAGAACAACAATGGATGAAATAAATATCTTGAAAGAAACTGTTAATTTTAGCATACAAAATTTTTAGAGCTTGCTTGAGACCATAAAAATACATTTTCAATTTATATACATAAGGTTCTTTAACATGTTATTCAAAATATGTAGGATGACTCGTGTAGGTTTCATGTTTTAAGTCACCATTTAAAAAACATTTTTAACATCCATTTGGTGAATTTCCGAACCATATTAGGTAGCCGAGAGAAGAAGAATTCTTAACAAAGATCAAGATAAGGTTTCTAATTGAAACCACAAGTAACCATCTGTGCCTTGAACCCGCCAATTTCTCCCAAAGAGGTATATTTGATCTTATACAACCACCTATACCATACGATGTTTGTATTATAAGGAGAAGGGACTAGTTCCCAAGTGTTATTTTTAATTGATGCGGTGTATGTATCTTTCATAGCTAGAATCCATCTATCATCTTGACAGGTTCTTCTAATGACTTTGATTCTATCTCATTGATATCAAGGCATGATAAGAGTGTTGACTATTAGTGAAATTTCTAATACTAGCGAATTAGAATCCATAACTAGATTTTGAGACATTTAGGAACCTTGTGATACAAGACATTTTGAGATGACTCTCCCTCAATCTCCATCATATGTAAATCAGGATAATTATTTCCTTTAAATTTTGTTTACATAATGTTAGGAAAAATATTATTAGGCTCTATCTCGGGAGTAACAAAGGAGGTTTCATGAGAAGCATTATAAAATGTCCTTTCTGAGACTTGAAAATTTCTATTTTTAATAATTTCATGCTTGAAAGGATCGAAACTATTATTCCTTTAGTTCAATAACCATAGTCAACAAAAATATAAGAAAATAAGGTTTGATCAAAATTATTCCTTTTATCTTTTGGAATGAAGATAAACACAACACTACCAAAGATTCTTAAGTGAGAAATATATGGTTTTTGCTTTTTCCATACTAGATGAGGAGTATTTTTATGAAGATATTTAATCGAATTCTATTAATAATATAAACAATGGTATTAATAGCATCATCCCATAGAAACTTAGGCATATTATAAGCATGAATCATAGTCCTATCCATTTCTAAGACAATCTTATTCTTTCCTTCTGCAATGCCATTTTATTGAGGGAAATGGAAAGTAGTCAACTCTCGTTGAATCCCACATGTCACATAAAAATTATAAAACATTTTTCTAACATATTCACCTCCATTATCAGTCCTAATTCATGTAATTTTTAGACTATAAGCATTCTCAACAAGAGATTTAATTCCTCAAACTTTTACATGACATCAAACTTCTTAATAAAGTAGGACCAAGTCATTCTAGATAATTCATCAATAAAGAAAACAACATACAAAGGACAACCGAGTGAAGGATGTTAGGATAAATTAATTATGCATTACATGATTTATTATTTAATTTATTTTATTAATTAAATAATCATATTATATGTTTATATTATAAACCATAGTATAATTGTAAGTTGTTATATGGTTTTAAACCATATTTGTCTTTTTGTTTCATAGGGATAATTGTTACAATTATTATAACAATTTATATGCTTCCCGGATGTATTATTGGAAGCAGTTGTGAGTATGGTTTTACCTGTGCAACATATTTGTTTGTCTGCACATTGCTGTCCAATATGTATAAATATTGCAACACTCCATTGTAATGGTTAATAAATTTCACATTAATAAAATATACAGGCTTCCGTCCCTATTTGTGAAATAACATTTGGTTTCAGAGTAGGTTGAAGTATATTGGAGGATTGCAGCAGAGTTTGAGGAGCATTGGAGAAACTTGTGTAAGCAAAAGAGAGCCATAGTTGCCTCTGCAACTTCCTAGCGCCATCCCTTGCAATACCGCTATCAATTCCTCAAACCACCTTTATTCATTGCAATTAAAGTTGAGGAGGATAAAATTCACCAAGGAAGATATTAGAAGCTCAAAGGAAGGAAGAAA
Source organism: Taxus wallichiana var. yunnanensis (assembly GCA_018340775.1). Taxonomy (NCBI): domain Eukaryota; kingdom Viridiplantae; phylum Streptophyta; class Pinopsida; order Cupressales; family Taxaceae; genus Taxus; species Taxus wallichiana. Next base: position 193,874,855 of record CM031233.1, read on the forward strand.
AATAATCTAAGGTGCCATACACTTTGTCAAAACCGCCTTCATTCTCAGCAAAAACACCTGTCATTTTTTCTCTTTGCTAAAATTTTTGCTCAAAACCACCTTTCCAAAACAGTGGTTTTATGAAGAGATATGGTTCTATTGTTTGGAAGTGTTTAATTATATTTTTCTCTTTACATATACAATGTGTAGGAACTTATTGAATTGAAAAACTATGCGATGTGCGAACTGCACTTATTGAAGGGAAATCCTACTCAAACAGAGACATTGTCATATTTTCAATAACAATGTTTGACAAACATACCATTCACAGGAATGGGAAGTTCCTCTCCATTCAGCCTCAAGGGCTGAAAAGTATTGTGTTCTTTGCAAGCTAAAATCACGTAAGGACCACTCCAGATTATATCAAACTTCATGTGTCTTCCTAGATTTCCATGATCAACATCCCACTTTAACACAATATCTCCTTCATTGAAGATTCTGAATTTGGATTTCTTATCAAAAGTCTTCTTCATTTGTTTTTTATTCTTTTCCATGTTTAAATGATCTTGATCTCTTAGCTCTTGTAACTCCATTAATTGTGTACAATGAACCTACAATGGTTCATTCTCAAGCAGCTCCATTTCATGCAGCAAATCTAATGTGAGTAACTCAACTAAAATAGACATTCTTGCTTCTCTTACGTAAAACAAGCTTGTATGGTGAATTGCAAACTAATCTTTAAGGATTCACTCTATCAAAGGCACAAAGTGTTGAGTTCAACATTAGATGCCAAGCTCTCTGGTTATCTTTGAGTGTTCTTCGATGATCCTTAAAATATTTTTGTTAGTACTTTCAGCTAACCCATTACCTTGTGGTAATAGTTAGATGAAGAACTTAGATAAATTCCATGATTAATAGCCCAATCTATTACCTTTGTTTCATGAAATAATAAAGCATTCTCTCGATATGATAGTTTACGGAGCACCAAATATGTAAGTTATATCTTCATAAAAGGATAGTATCGAAGTTTCATTAGCATCTTTTAAGGCTATTACTTGAGTCCAACAGTAAAGTAATCAGTGCAGTCAAAATCCACCTGTGTCCTTGTGGATTTAAGGCTAGTTTATCATCCCAATAAAATTAAGACCCCATTGCATAAAAGGTTGATCAACTTAAATAGGTTGTAAGGGAAGCGAAGATAAACGTTCTTTTCCAAAAATAAAAGAAAATTTCTTACACTTTATGATCCATTAAAAACAATCCTTGAATATGTTGGGCCAATAGTAACCAAGTTTCATAATTTTTAAGGCTATGGTACGTCTTTGAGAAATTACCTCTGCGCAGTCCTTCATACAATTCGATAATAAATGCTAAAGTTTGTCATAGTCAACACATCATAGCAAGATTCCATTTATATCCCTTTTGAATAATACACCATCGATGAAAACATAGGGTACAACTTGTAATCTGAAATACCTTCTTTTATTCTTGTCCATATTATGCGGATAGATGTCATCCTACAAATAACTAACTAAATCAGTCATCCATCTTGATTCTTGGACCTTTTGAGCAAGTTCAGGTTGCTTTCTTTTTGGTTGAACCATGACATCTGATTGTTGATTCTTAACTTCAGCATGTTGTTTTGGATCTTTTGATTTTGGTTCATGTTGTTTTTCTATATCAGCAATTAGTTACTCACGAGATGCCTTTTCCTCAAACATTCTTCGCAACCGAGATATCAACATCATATTCCCTAAATTTGATTATCCAACCTCCTCTTTTCTCATTTAATTCTTTATTTAACAAGAAATATTTCACACTTGGATGAGAAAAAAGAACATGAATTTTATTATTTGAAAGCATGTACTAGAAATTATTTATCCCTCGACTACAGAAAGTAATTATTTTTCAAGAAATGTGTACCTTGTTTTGTAATCATGCAAGCTCTTTCCAAAGAAAGCAATTAGTTGTTCTATTTTTTCATCATTAACCCGAGTTAATATGGGAGAGATTATTTTAGCTCCCATGTAAGTGCATCCATTGTAAAGTATTTATCAAAATTTAGATTTGCAAGAGTAGGAGCTTGAGAGATGGTTTCTTTGATTGATTCAAATCCTTCTCTCCCTTCACTAGTCCAAGAGAAGGTCTTCTATTTCTTTAACATAGTTGTCAATGGTTTTACTAATCTTTGTAAAATGCTGAACAAATCTTCTAACAAAGTTGATTTTCCCAAGAAAAATCTGTAATGCCTTCTTATGATGAGGCAATGATAGCTGTGACATGGCTTCGATTCTTAAATGATCAATTGCTAAACCGTTTTTAGAAACAATATGACCAAGTAATTTTCCTTGATATACTAGAAAGATATACTTTAGTGGATTCAAATATATCCCAAATTATCTATATAACTGAATTTTTTTCCTTAGGTGTATTAGATGTTCTTTAGAATTTTTTGAGAATACATTAACATCATCTAAATAAACAAGGATGCATTTATTTAATAGGCTACAAAACTTCATGTCCATTACATGTTGAAATGATGCACTAGCATTTGAAAGGCCAAAAGGCATTCTTTTATAAGCATAAGTACCCTAATTGGTAGTAAAAGTTGTTTTGTACCTATCTTCTTCTCAAACTAAAATCTTATTGTATCCACTATAACCGTCTAGAAGAGATAGTCTATCTGAACTAGAAATTGTTCTCAAAATATAATCCATATTTGGAAGTGGGTAGTGATCTTTTAATGAAGCTTTATTAATATCTCTAAAATTCACACATAATCGATTTTCCAATTTTCTTCCTAACAAGAACAAAATTGGTTACACAACTTGAATGCTTAACTAGAAAGATAATACATGATTCAATCAACTTAGATAACTCTTTCCTCATTAGAGGCTCTATTTTGGGATTTACGAGCCTCTGTTTTTGCCTAACTGGCTTGGAATTTGGATACAATTCAATAGTATGTTGTGCTAAACTGGGACCAAACCATTTCAGGTGTTGGTATTTCCAAGAGAAAACATCTTTTAATTCCTTGCAAAGATTAATAAAATAATGTTTCTCAACTAAAGAACATACCTTTCTGAGAAACAAATTTTTCCCTTCATCAACTAAGATTTCCTCATAGTTATCAAAATGTGTTGACATCTTAATCTTGACCTTCCTTAAATGATCGTCAATGCTAAAGATGTATTCTAATGTGACCAGACCTTGGGGAAGTTTATTTGTCTTTGAAAGAACAATCTGGTCACCATATAAGTGTTATAATTTATCTTGATTCACTACAAAAAAATTCAGCTTCTTGCTGCAAAAACCTGTAGATTTGATCATCATTTTCAAAAACCTACCAATTCAAATCATTATCAGTATCGAAGGCCTGACAATTAGCTTTATATGAGGCTAAATTTTGTTATTTTCAATTTGTTCTAGCACTTCAAAACTAGCACCAATTGTTGCAAGTCTATTTGCATGCTTATTTTCTGTTCTAGGAATGGATTAGATGTTAATAGCTTTGAAATATTCCATTAAGTCTAAAACTCTATGTCTGTAAGACTTCATTAATGGATTCTTACAAACATTGAAATTTCTTACTTGATTGATAACCAATTTAGAATCACCAAAATCTGTAACATGTTAATACCTCTCTTTCTTTCCCAAAGTAAGCCATGAATTAATGTTTCGTATTCAGCTACGTTGCAAGTGCATGAAAATTGGAGACTCAAAGTTTATAAATACCTTTTGTTTGTTGGGGAAGTGAGCATCAAACCTGCTTCTTGTAATTTCTTTTTTAGCTCTATCGAAATGAAGCTTCCAAATCCCTTTCGTTGCATTTTTTGTTTTGGACAACAAGGGAATTGGTGTATTTTCTTCATGTAAGCAATACACACCAAACAGATGTTCTTCAAATTCTTTGAAAGGATCATGAGTGTGTTCTTCATGTGTATTTTCATCCATAAACAGGTTAGAAACACCATCTAATGCTGAAACATGAGCTATATTATCAAAATCAGACTGGTCTAAGGCTACATAATTAGCTACTACATTAGAAGCGTGAGGCTCAATGTGAAATCTGGCCAACGGTTCTAAATTGATAGTAACCTTGGTCCCATAATGAGTAGTGAAAAATAAGAAATACCAATCTGAAGAGAGATAGCCTCCTATCTTTGCTGTGAAATATCTTGATAAACATATAGCAAAGTAAGGAGGTAAATCTACAACAATAATATCTTACAGAGATGGAAATGTTTGGTAAAGCATGTAATGTTACCTCTAGATTTGTGATAAAACCAACGATATTAGTTGCAGTTCCATCCAACCGTAAGACACTATTTTTGTAGGTTCATATTGTAGGCCCAATTTTTCTATAATTTCTTTTGGCATAATTTTGTTGCTTCCACCATTGTCCACCATACATACGATTATGAACAAGATGTTCTCCAATAATTAGTGATAGATAAAATGGTGGTGGCTTCTTGATGTCGTGACCATTTAAGAATTTCTGAACAATCCATTTAACTTCTTTGATGCGGTCTTGTTTCATTGTTCCAAGGACCATGCCCACTTTCTCGGACTTCTTTTTCTCATTTGTTTTAGAAGAAATCTACAACTTAGTAGTTCTTGAGAAATTAAATCTTGTTGTGGTGGAATACTTAGAGCATCCCACATTTATATGTTAACATTATGCTTTTTCATTACATCATCAATGTTAAAAGAAACAACATTTTTATAGGCAGATTGTACTATTTTAGCATAGGTGTTGGTGAAAACTAATTCGGCTTTAGCTACTTTTGATATCGAGGTATAAATAACCTTCTTACATTAGGTTGTAGTTGTTTTTGTTGTTCTTTACCATTATAATATCTCATTGTTTTTTAGGAACAAATTCTACATTAGTTGGTTTTTGGCTTGTAGTTGTTGTTTTATTAGTGATGAGGTAGAACAAGCCTATTTTGTTTTTTTACTCTCTACATCCTTTTCTCAAGCCTTTTTAGTAAGCTATGATGAAATCATCCTCACTAAAAATGCCGACTAAATTTTGGTTAGGTACCTTTTGAACTGAGTATCTTACTACCCACCCTCCATTTGAGGCATGAATAATGTCTTAGATTGAGGTTGTGCAACAAGACTTATGTTCAAAAAAGCATTTGGGTAACTTACAGCTGAATGAGGTTGATTACAAGGTTGACACCACTCTTCTGTAGCCATATTAACTGGGACTAAAGCGTTAGATGGAGTAGGAGCCTTTGGATCAAACTACCTTTATGGATAAGGCTGCCTATAATTTTGATTTTGCTGGTAAGGCTGCCTATTTTGTTGGTTTTGCTTTGATAAGGATCCTGATAAGGTCTGCTAGGTAATGAAACTTTATTGTCAATTGAATTCAGCTTGTTTCCAAAAGTCTGCAAAAAATTTAACACATCATTTGATGGGGTTGCAATAGTAGGTTCCATAATGGTGATAGGTTATGGGATAGGTGCTAAATCTTCCCAAAAAGGAATTGAAGGCCTTGGGGCTAGTATTCCTATTTGAATAAGGTTTTTTTCAGCTTTTATAGCAATGTCATAAGCATCCAGAAGAGTATTACCTCCCATAGACTAGAATCATAGTTGAAATATCATTGTTTAAAGCTCTTAGATAATAAAGGAAAGCATGGTCAGCTTGAGGCTTAAAATATGTTGGGATTCTTTCTCAAGGTCTAGCAAAATGAATGTTGAAACAAGACATAAATTCATGAGTATATCTTTTAATAGTAGACAGTTTTCTATGATGAGGGACAAATGATCTGAATTATCTTAGAAGCTGTTTAAGCAATTTTTCACCTAAATCATCCCATGTTATTATGCTTGAATCTCTAGATTTCTATACCATTGCAAGGCTTGTCCTTTAAAGAATGCAGCTAAAATCCTCAAGTCCACCTCTTCATGAGTGATATTATGAACTAAACATAATGCTACAACATATTTAATGTGATTTATAGGTGTAACTTGATTTTCACCAATGAATGATCACAAACTTTTCATGGCAGCATTAATGATGTCATGGTAAATCGGGATTACTAATGGACTACCATTAGTAAAGGTCACAAATTTCCTAGGTGGTTGAATAGCCATTTGAAATCTTTGGGATCTGAATAGAGAAATTGATACGTGGTGAAGGAATATTAGGAGGAGGGTTATCAAAACCAGGCCTATTATAAGGTCAAGTATTACCAATTCTTCTCCTTGTTGCAGAATTCAAAGGTAAAGAAACAAAATTAGGAGGAATTCCTCTTCTGATGATATTTTAGTCACTTTAGGCATGGGAAATGCTGCAATAATGGTCTGAAATCAGCCCTACGAGTCACAAAATAGTTCTTTAAATCTTTAAAATAAATTGCTACAACTTGTCTGCAAAGTAAGTTTTATCTGTTGTAGATCTATTGTAAATATCGTAACTTGCATGTAGATCTGATTTGTTTTCCCACTAGGCATTCCAAAAATGTTATCCCTCAAAAGTGCACCTGTAGAGAGAGATGGCTACAGGTGTTCTAAGCTTGCAAAATTGATCTCTCTCTTTTATAGATACAATGGAAACACCTTAGGTCTGTGGGCATACATATTTTGAGGTGAGTCTCTTGTATCAAGACCAGTTCCTTATTGATGTATGAAAACTGATTTTATGCGGGGTTTGAGGGTAATGCTAAGCTGTAAAAATGAAATTAAAACTAGGTGATACACCAAAATTGTATGAGGTCTTTGGTGAGTACATGCACCATTGATATGGAATAAATTTCTAATGCACATGCCAACAGATTTTTGAAGATAGTTAAGGGTAAACACTTTGATGTATTGAGGATAAAATCATAACAATCTTTGTTAAGTTACACATACACATTAATATCATTCGAAATTACTTAATTTGCAATAGGGTAAGATGATTAATCGGGAATTAAAATTCACCGGATTATTGAAACATACATAAGACTACAAATAATTGGTAAGGTAAAAAAATACTTCATATTCAAAGGAAAAAATGGAAGAAAATTACTTCAACACTCCTGTATCTAAAAGTCCTCTCTTGTGTTTTTCCGAAGCACACAATTTATAGAAAAATTATTTCCCACCCTTACTAAAAATAGGCTAGAATTTACTCGCCCTTGCATCCTATTTTTATTCTTAATCTATTAATAAATAAATGATTAAAAATATAACATGCAAATACAAAGAGGCATTAACAGCCATTGGTTACAACTGACTCGGTCAACTATTCTATTTATAAGAAAAGCATGAGTGCTAATTTGCTATAAATAAGTTTTGCTTGATGAAATAGTCTTCTTCCTTGTGCATGTAGATTTTGTCTTGTTGCTGATATGTCATTTTCCTAAAGGTATGTGACCTTATATATTTGTAGTGATAATATAATCACTTTCTAACCATGGTTGAATCTCGTGAACTTGAGACTCGAATTAAGGTGCAAGAGTATTGCAAACTTAAAAAAATTGTATTTGCATTGTTGAGCTCCATTTGAGCTAGAAAAGTTCTCCTAAATTTTCCCTGGATGCCATTGTTGACTATTCAAGCTTGACTGAAGGTTTCTGTAAAGAAATTTGTCTTTCATCATTTCGAAAAAAATTTGTACACGTAGAATAGATTTGAACTAAAAATGGACCTAGAAAACTTTCTTTTTCCATTTCTGATAGATATTTTGCATTTTTAAACATTCGGCCCACCCTTCCACTTCTAATTTGGGCCCCACACATGTCTTTATCTGATGGCAGCATGCTTACGTTCACATTTTCAAAATAAAAAAAAATTACAGGTGGCCCACCTTTCCACCTTGGGCTTTTGATGGCATGGATGAAGTCACGAGAAATTTTGTCGCTTTTCTCCCTTGTTCAAAAAGGGCTCAAAATCTCAAATTTCCCGGATGCTCTGCTTTTGAATTATTAAATACGTGGCCTTTTTCACTCTTGGCGGGGTCATGGGAAACTTTTAAACTTTTCTCCTTTACAAAAAGGCTCAAATTCTCAAAAAAGCTCTAACGATCCCCTTTTCCGCTTTGATTGTTTTAATTCGGGCTCAACATTTGACTTTTTCCTTTGACATGAGTAGAGCCGTGGGTAATTTTATCACTTTAGGCCCTTTCGAAATAAATCTCAAAATATCAAAAATCTTCGACAATCCGCCTTTGACTCTTTTGATGCGGGTTCAACATTTGACTTTTTCCTTTGACATGAGTGGGGCGCGGGTCGTGTTATGACTTTACGCCCTTTTCCAAAATGTCTCAAAACAAAAATAGGGCCCGCCCCCACATTGAGCCTCAAGATATATTTGGAATATTTTTCAAAAAGGAATAAGTGGCAAGTTTTAGAAAATGGCTCCATTGTGTTGCATCCAATTAGATTTCGTCGGGCCTGCGGGTCAATTTGACACTTTTAAAAAATGATGAAAAGATGCTAAGTTCACCAAAAATACCCGCCATTTTAATGTGTCAAGCTGGGGTTTGCATCAATTTTGGTGATCAATTACAGAGCATCTATTACTTTTGATCAATTCGTGAGCATTGATCTTATTAATAAAACAATCAAAACCCTAAATCTTTCATATTTTCATTCTCGAGCTCTATTTGAGCTAAAGGAACGCTACAAAATTTTCCCTGGACAGCGGCCATTAGAGATGATATTTTGAGCTTGGTTTATTTGCATCTATTATTCTGTTGAGCTTGGATTTTTAACTCTCTGTTATTTAACGGCCACCATTTTGATCACTTTGAGTTCTGAGTTGGCTTATACTACAAGAATTTGTCGATTTGGCTAGTTGTGTTGCTTGGAGTTCAACTTTTATTCAAAATATCAGTGTCCTATGAAGCTCTGGGAAGATTCTATGGCCACCATTGTTGAGGTTTGTGAGCTCAGTCATTTATGTATCATCATTATTTTGAACAAGATGGTTGCAACTTCATATTTTTTTGTAATCTCCTGACTGTATATTGATAATTTTGATCAGTATTGAGCTTGCCCTTTTACTTTGTCTCTGTTATTTCATCTTCGAAACATTGACACTCATTTTTCCTTTGCATTTTTGATGTGATTTCTAGAACAACATCGACCTCTAAGTTGAAATTCATTCTGAATTCTCCTTTTGGTTACTGAATTTGATAATGGTTTCCTTTGCTTCAATTTTAACCAGTGAGTTCTTGATCCTTACTTTGATTATAGTACCCATTCATGGGTCTTTCTCGATCAAATCCGAATGTAAATTTTCTTCCTTAGATCTGTAAAAAAAATTGTTCCTTTGAGATTTATTGCAAAAAAATTATATATGAACCTTTAACTCTCATGCTGGATGAGTTATTTTTCCCAAACTCTATATCTACACATGTATTTTTCAAATTTAGGCTTGTAATATTACAACCCTTATTTGAGTATCACTCCTTCGGCATGGGTATTTGGACTTCTTTATTGCTTCTTGATTCTACAATCTGCACCTGCACACTTGAGAAAATAGTTAGAAAATATTTAGGATTTTTGGCCTCTCTTATGTCCATGGTTTTATTTTCTTCTTTCTCCTTCTTTCTGAGTGAGAAAATCATGTATGTAGTTTTGATCTTCAAGTAATCTATATCTCCTATTATTAGAGATCCATGTGCACGAATTAGGATAGTATAGGAATATGGATTGTACCTTAAGCTCATAAACTGATAGTTTTCTCTTTTCTATTTTCAGGTATAGTGCTCTCAGTAATGAAGATGAAGAGGGAACAAAGTTGAAGATGAGGATGCATCAACCAAAGGACAAACCTCAAGGCAATGATGGGTTCACTCATACTCCTTTATTTTCTCTTTCATATATGTGTACCTCTTATTATAGTAGTTGTACTTTACTTTCCAATTACATCCCACAACTTGTGTGGGAACAGTTGAAATTCCTTATGAATAAAGCGTTGAATTGTGAAAATGAGTTGTGTATTTCATTCTACATTTCTACTTTCTGATATGGATTGTATGATGAACTAATCAACTCAGAAATATAATTGAATGTCTTAATAATGAAGGAAAGAACATTAAAGAATATGTGTAACACCCAGTAAGGAACTCTGATTTCTACAATATGTAATTATGTTTTTTTTCCAAAACTTAGCATTTCATCTATTCTTCAATTGGATTTCTTCATCAAGGCAACACAAATGTCCTTCATGGCTTTATGTTCTTTTGCTGAAGATAGTCATGAAATTGTAGACTACGTGATCTGTTATATTTTTCAACAACACACATAGCTGCATATTTCATGTAATCATTAATTAATTCAATAGTAACAATATTCTTTGAAAGAAAATCCCCTAGATTAGGTATACTTCACCAATGCTATCCATCATAACAAATTTTTGAGTAGCCCATTTTTGCACAAGTGCAAAAATTTTCAACTGATTATATGATTGATCAAATTAAAACCTATAGAACTTAACATTGTTATCCTCTCTGTTATAGTTTGAAACTCATGTGCAATTACTAGTAAACTAATCCTATTACAGCAATGCAATCTCTCACCATATAAAAACATCTTGACACCCCACAAAATTTAATATATATCTTATTGTAATTTGAGTTACTTATATTATCATAACTAACACATTAATTTACTAGGAAGTGATTGTGGCTACTAGGTTACCCCTTTTGTGACTCTCATTGAATATTTATACATGCCACTAATCACTATAGGTATCTCATTACTAACATTACTATGTTAAAGGTTAACGGTGTTATCAACATAGTTCCAAAACAACCCATGTGATTGAAATATTCACATTCACTTGATGTAGATGCCTCCAAAAATGAGCATGTCTTATTTTTTCCATTAATATACTTATTTTTCATGGAAAATATGACACACTTGATAAAATTAATGTGGAAACCAAGAAAACACTTCACTTCTCCTAGGCTTATCCCTTTAGATATTATTGACTTGGACCATTGTAAATATGATCTCCTCGAAAAACTCTAAACTCTAGTGATATTTCGATTCCTCTACATAGATATTTTGAAAAACAATTCAACAAATATTGAAATAATCACTTAAATAAAAAAATTCAAATATGTAAAAAAATAAAAATAAAGGCATGTTTGTAGTTTGGTTGGCTATGTGGTTACTTTATAAATGTTTTTTGTTACATTGTTTATATATATATATATATATATATATATATATATATATATATATATATATATATATATATATATTCTTTAAACACATGTGTTCACATGGTATATTGAGCTTGATGCATAACATACATAGGTTTATATATGATGATAAGATCCATATTGGTTCCTTGCATTACCCTTTGGGAGCATCCCCTATTCTATACATGTTATTTTCCTCCATTGTAATTACCTTACACTTTCCTCATCATGCTTTATTATCTACATAGTTCTTATTGATATATTTTGATATAGTGGGTGTAACAAGTGTGTCTTGTGTAATGCTAACCTATCTTGGTATCTATATTTTTAATAGTGATTTTTCCATACTTGTTTTGTATACTCTTGTAACTAATTTCTTATACAAATTATTTACTTGGTTGACTATTGCATTGTTTGAATCCTTGCTCATTGATGATTATATTGTCTTGTTTCATTATTTATTGTCAAATCCTCTTGGTAGTTGTTTAGTTAGATTTCCCTCTATGTTTATGAGCTTATTAGATCACCCATTATATAAATTATATCGGCATGAGGTTCCTAGTTTTTCATACTTGTTCCATAGATTATGGTTTACACTATTGTTTTGTATTGGCATAGTGTACCAATAATATGTTTGACTAATTTAGACATTATGTTAAGTGTTGATATTTGATATATGTTTCAAATGATGATATTAGATTAATGTGTTGTATGATGATGTTATTAACATGTTTTATATATGATGATGATAAATGGATTCATCGTTAATAGGTTTTAAATATATTTATTATTATTTAGATATGTAATATACATGATGTATATTATCTCTTAACTCAAAATTACGTAGAGTTGAATATAATATTTTTAATGGGTATGATGCATATGTTGAGTTTGTAGATAATGAACAAGTACATAAGATCCTTAGATATATAAACAACTATAAAGATACCAAAGAGGATGAATGGGGAATAATTTTGATGAAGCTACCTGGCCAACATATGTCACTCAGGATTGAAAGTAGATAGGTTTATTGGATATGTGTGGTGAGCATGTGTGATTTAACTTAATATTTCTTGTGTTTTCCCTATATTTAAGAAACTTTTCATTCATTAGTTTTGTTTGGTTGATCTCTATACTTAAGATTAAGTATGTTTGGGTTAATGATTAAATATTCTTTCATTCTTTGGTTGATTTTACATTTAATGAATTCTTTGGGAGTTTTTTTCATTTATGGAATATTCAAATATATAGTTAGAAACCTAAAACCCAATATCCATATGTGGGATCGGATGGAGATATCTATATATAGGGGCGATAGAGGCCAACCCCTATCTAGAATTTATATTCGGGTAGGATCCCTATTAGGTGACAAGTTAGAAGTTCTATATATGGTGTGGGGTTGCATATAGAGAATAGATAGGATCTTAAATGGAAACCCAAACTGCAAGTGTGACTATATAGATTTGGAATTTGGGAATTTTTAATTTTTCTCCATTATTCGGTGGTGTGTGAGACAAGTAAACATTTTTCCAAAATCTAAAAACATAATTATAAAACTACCAATGGGATAGGTGTTTCATTTTTGTACCTTTTAGTAATTTAGGGAATAAATAATGCACCATAATAAGTCTTGAAATCTTTGCTAACCGCTTTTTACATTCAATGTTGTGTAAGGTATTAAGTAATTTTGTAATTTAATTTGAATAAGTTAATTTTGATGTGAGTTAGATTCTAAGTTTTAGTATTAGATTTTGACCTTTTGGATTTCATGTCAATGTCATCGACAACAATTTATTTTTGGTATTTGGTGTTGTGTGGATTTGTATTTTGACCATGTGGACATATAACCAAATTTATGACCTTATTGGGGATGTGTTATTTTAGGATTTTTAGCATGCCACTAGGAATTATCCTATTGATTGAGTACGTTTTGACATTTACTCTATATAAACAAGCCTCTTCTCTTATTTTGAGGAAAAATTTCCTTTGGAATTGGGGATTTGATGTTTTTTTTAGTGAATTTGGAGTTCTTAGTTGATTCGAATTGAGTACAAAAAGATGAGAAAGAGTAGAGTTTCATTCCTTTCATTTCACTTCTATCAAAATGGGTTTTTCTTCACTCTCTCTCCCATTATGGTATATTGTGGTTTTATTTCTCATTTAAGCATTTATTATGATTTCATTAATTTTGTCTATCTTGATAAGAACAAATTGTGGTGTTAGTAAGTTTGGTAATGTGTATGGAAGAAATTTCATATAATGGTGGAGGTATAAGTCAAGTAAAACATGAAGAAAACCTTTTGTGATAAAAAATCGATTATGTAAAAATTAAGGGGTTAGTTTTAATAGAGCTATAATTCTTTTTAAATTCTAAGTGGAAGTATAAGTGTACAATTTATTTTATCATGTGTTAGTATTCATGAAACAATAAGTAACTTGTTAGGAATTCGTCAAAATGTATAATTACAAAATTATAGATTCACGAGATAAATTCCAAAGATTGTAGATTATGTTGTGCAATAGATTTAATCAAAGACTTAGCTTATTACAGATACAAAATTACTGAGCTTAATAAAATGAGCAAAAAGTAAATTATGGGAAAGTAAATGAGACGGATAACACAACATTTAAGTGGGAAACCCAAAGGATAAAAACCCACTAATAAAGCATTGTCTATATTAATAATTATAATACTTTAACCCAATAATTCCACTTCACTCCCCATTCTCACATTAAACAGGTTGATTACATAAAAGCTCAAATTTGTAAGTTTTGATCAATAGATCAACTAGTAGTAGTGAATCCCATACGGGATCATCCTATTTATTTAGTGTGGGTGAATGATCATGTTGTTTCACTCTATTCGATGCTCTGTAGTAGACTAAGTTTATTTTATATAAACATTTTTATAAGGGTCATAAGTGGTGGATTATCAAATGATATCTCACTTCACATTATCAACCATAATAATCCTCCTTAATTTTAAGCTGGGAGATACATACATAAACATATTAACATTAGTTCCTTACGCCATAATTTAAATGCATTGTGGAATTTACTCACATCTTAAGACTCTGTTTTACTCCGGTTCATAACAATGTTCCAAGATTTCCATAAAAACCACAATGTAAAGGAGCATATAAAAAAATATGTCAAATTACCATTTTCTACAAAAGAATTTATGGATCCATGAATCAACGATAGTGATTGTGTCTAACATGCAAACAAGGTAAATCATACGAAATTATTAAGACCCGAGTGCTTTACATAAAAATATTTACATCGAATACAAATCCTTATATAAACTAAGGCATAACCATAACTAAAGTTTCACTTCGATTTTAAAATAATTTGACACATAGTGTGACACATTTACTTCTTACAAACTAGAGGAAGTATTTTGAAGTTTAGAAAAACCGTTAAGAGGTGGCATTTTCATTCACACTCCTCCTCAATGGAAGCTGTTATATGTCCATAAAGGAAAAAACATGAAAAAATTAACAACACATAATGACATGGTGAAGATATCTTCAACTTGATCGTAAGTTGAGGATAACTTGTAATCAATATCACCATTCACTACTTTCTCTTGAATAAATTTCCTATGAACTTCAATGTTCCTTGTAATTTTATGTTGAACTATTTTTTTGCAAGAGCAATGCAACTCTTGCTTTCACATAGAAGAGTAGTTATCCTTTTGGCGCCCATGTGCAATTCATCCAACAATATTTTCAGCCACATAGCTTCCTTCTGAGTTTCCATAGCAAATATATACTTTACCTCGGTAGAAGATATAGATAGCTGGTTGTTTCTTGCTAATCCAAGTGATGTAACTGCGCACCAAACTTGAAAACATATCCAAAATTAGAATTTCTATCTGCGGGATCACCAACATGGTCAAAATCACCATATCCAAATAATTGTGCATCTTTAAAAGAAGAATAAAAAAACCATAATTTAGTGTTCTCTTAATATATTTCAAACTTATTTTTTCCATTTTCCAATGATATTCATAAGGATCCTACATAAATCTACAAAAACTCATATTGCATAAGAAATATCATTTCAAGTAAAATTCAAATAAATTATACTACCAAGTAACTTTTTATATAAAGTAGGATCAAATTTAGCGATAGCTAGTTTAGGATCTAACTTGAAACCAACTTCATTAGGAATGTCAACATGATTACAATCAATCATGTTAAATCTTCTAAGAAAATTCATAGCACATTGAGATTAAGATGAAACAATAGACTTATGATCTTTAAATATAACAATGCCAAGAAAGTTATTTAGTAAACCTAAATCTTGTCATTTCAAAATGATGTTTTCATATTTCTTTGATCTGAATAATTAAATTTCTATAAATTCTAGTAATCAAAATATTATAAACATAAATAGAAATAATGATAATATGATTGTTTTAAAACTTGACAAATAATACGTTGTCGAACAACAATTGATGAAATAAATATATTGAAAAGAAACTGTTAATTTTAGCATACCAAAATTTTAGAGCTTGCTTGAGACCATAAAAAACAATTTCAATTTATATACATAAATTTCTTTACCATGTTATTCAAAATATGTAGGATGACTCATGTAGGTTTCATGTTTTAAGTCACTATTTAAAAAACATTTTTAACATCCATTTGGTGAATTTCCGAACCATATTAGGTAGCCAAAGAAAGAAGAATTCTAAAAGTGCTCATCTTAGCTATAGGATAAAAATTGCTGAAAGACGAGAATCAAGACAAGGTTTCTAATTGAAACCACGAGAAACCATATCATGCCTTGAACTGTCAATTTCTCCTAAAGAGGTATACTTGATCTTATCTGACCACCTAGACCGTACTGATGTTTGTCTTATAAGGAGAAGGGACTAGTTCCCAAGTGTTATTTTTAATTTTCAGAACAACAATTGTTTGAACAACAATTGATGAAATAATTATCTTGAAAGAAACTCATTAATTTTAGCATACCAAAACTTTAGAGCTTGCTTGAGACCATAAAAAAACATTTTCAATTTATATACATAAGGTTCTTTACCATGTTATTCAAAATATGTAGGATGAATCGTGTAGGTTTCATGTTTTAAGTCACCATTTAAAAAACATTTTAAACCTCCATTTGGGGAATTTCCGAACCATATTAGGAAGCCAAAGAAAGAAGAATTCTAAAAGTGCTCATCTTAGCTACATGATAAAAATTCTGAACAGAATCAAGACAAGGTTTCTAATTGAAACCACGAGCAACCATCCATGCCTTGAACCTGTCAATTTCTCCTAAAGAGGTATACTTGATCTTATATAACCACCTAGACCGTACAATGTTTGTCTTATAAGGAGAAGGGACTAGTTCCCAAGTGTTATTTTTAATTTTCAGAACAACAATTGTTTGAACAACAATTGATGAAATAAATATCTTGAAAGAAACTGTTAATTTTAGCATACTAAAATTTTAGAGCTTCTTGAGACCATAAAAACACATTTTCAATTTATATACATAAGGTTCTTTACCATGTTATTCAAAATATGTAGGATGAATCGTGTAGGTTTCAGATTTTAAGTCACCATTTAGAAAAACATTTTTAACCTCCATTTGGGAATTTCCGAACCATATTAGGCAGCCGAGAAAGAAGAATTCTAAAAATGCTCATCTTAGCTACGGGATAAAAATTGCAGACGAAATCAAGACAAGGTTTCTAATTGAAACCACGAGAAACCATCTCGTGCCTTGAATCTGTCAATTTCTCCTAAAGAGGTATACTTGATCTTATATAACCACCTAGACCGTACATGTTTCTCTTATAAGGAAAAGGGACTAGTTCCCAAGTGTTATTTTTAATTGATGCACTATATGTATCTTTCATAGCTAGAATTCATCTATCATCTTGATAGGGTTCTTCTAATGACTTTGGTTCTATCTCATTGAGATCAAGGCATGATAAGAGTGTTGACTATGAGTGACCTTTCTAATACTAGCGAGAATTAGAATCCATAACCAGATTTTGAGGACATTTAGGAACCTTGTGATACAAGAAATTTTGAGATGAATCTCCCTCAATCTCCATCATATCTAGATCAGGATAATTATTCCCTTTAAATTTTGTTTACATAATGTTAGGAAAAATATTATTAGGCTCTATCTCAGGAGTAGCAAAGGAGGGTTCATGAGAAGCATTATAAAATGTCTTTTCTAAGACTTGAAAATTTCTATTTTTAGTAAGTTCGTGTACTTGAAAGGATCATAAACTATTGTTCCTTTAGTTCAATAACCATAGTCAACAAAAATATAAGAAAATAAGGTTTGATCAAGATTATTCCTTTTATCTTTTGGAATGAAGATAGACACAACACTACCAAAGATTCTTAAGTGAGAAATATATGGTTTTGCGTTTTCCATCTTTGCATGAGGAGTAGCTTGATGAAGATATTTAGTCGAAATTCTATTAATAATATAAACAATGGTATTCATAGCATCATCCCATAGAAACTTAGGCATATTATAAGCATGAATCATAGTCCTATCCATTTCTAAGACAGTCTTATTCATTCCTTCATGCAATGCCATTTCTTGAGGGAAATGGAAAGTAGTTAACTCTCTTTGAATCCCACATGTCACATAAAAATTATAAAACATTTTTCTAACATATCCACCTCCATTATCAGGTCCTAATTCATGTAATTTTTAGACTATAAGCATTCTCAACAAAAGATTTAAATTCCTCAAACTTTTACATGACATCAAACTTCTTAATAAAGTAGAACCAAGTCATTCTAGATAATTCATCAATAAAGAAAACAACATACAAAGGAAAAGAGTGAAGGATGCTAGGATAAATTAATTATGCATTATATGATTTATTATTAAATTTATTTTATTAATTAAATAATCATATTATATGGTTATATTATAAACCATAGTATAATTGTAAGTTGTTATATGGTTTTAAACTATATTTGTCTTTTTGTTTCATAGGGATAATTGTTACAACTATTATAACAATTTATATGCTTCTCGGATGTATTATTGGAAGCGATTGTGAGTATGGTTTTACAGTGCAACATATTTGTTTATCTGCACATTCTTTGTCAACATGTATAAATATTACTGCACTCCATTGTAATGGTTACTCAATTCCACATTAATAAAATATACAGGATTCCGTCCGTGTTTTTGAAATTACATTTGGTTTTAGAGCAGGTTGAAGGATATCGGAGGATTGCAGTAGAGTTTGAGAAGAATTGGAGAAGCTTGTGTAAGCAAAAGACAGCTAGAGTTGCCTCAGCAACTTCCGAGCCCCATCCCTTCCAATAGCGCCATCAAATTCCTCAAAATTGCCATCAAATTACTCAAAACCACCTTTATTCATTGCTATTAAGGTTGAGGAGATAAAATTCACCAAGGAAGAGATTACAAGCTCAAAGGAAGGAAGAAAAATGATCTAAGGCACCATACACAGTCAAAACCGCCTTCATTCTCACCAAAACCACTGTCATTTTTTCTCTTTGTTGGAATTTTTGCTCAAAACCACCTTTCCAAAACCATGGTTTTATGAAGAGGTATGGTTTTATAGTTTGGAAGTATTTAATTATAATTTTCTCTTTACATATACTTGTTTAGCTTAGCCGCCCAAGTGGCTAGCATAACTTTTGTAAGACACTTCCCATCAAGAGAGGTCAAGGGGTCAAATCCCCCTCCCTCACCCAC
Organism: Taxus wallichiana var. yunnanensis; assembly: GCA_018340775.1. NCBI lineage: Eukaryota > Viridiplantae > Streptophyta > Pinopsida > Cupressales > Taxaceae > Taxus > Taxus wallichiana. The sequence continues at coordinate 193,893,701 of CM031233.1, forward strand.
TACCAAATTTGGTGGGAAATTTAGTGGAACCACTAAATTTAGCAGAAAATTCAAATTTAGTTATAACTAACTAAATTTAGCGAGAAAAACCCTATTTTAGGGTTAAATTATTTTTTCTCCACTCTGCATATTTTTGCATTCGGAGCACTTTTTGCCAAAGGAGGGCTATCTAAAAACTTCATTTTGAGCTAGTTTTTTACAGTTGTTTTCTCAGCAAGCCGTATTGGGCTCCGAAGGCCACCAGGGCCCCGAAAAACAAATTTTTTGCCTGCCATTCAATTTTTCCAGATTTTTGAATGTAATTACATGCTTCAACATATTGTACTAATTTGTAGGTTTCCATAATCAACTACAAACTTTGTAACTACTTAGAAACTGGAAAATTTGTAATAAAAAATAGTATAAAATTGGTTCTGTAACACTCACAAGATCCTAGATCTCATTCGCAGCATTCGTTATATACGGTGCCTCTAGGAAGCACTTACGGGTAAAGTCGTCATGAATATTACTGCACTTAACACCTAATATAGCTACAACAACATTGTCTGGGCATTGACCCTTTAAATCGACGGGGAGTAATAAGGTCACAAAGTCACGCACACTATGAGCCATCCCATCCGTCTGTGAATGATTACACGACATAAATCCAAACTGAGAAATTATCCGAGTATATAGCGAAGTTACGCGCACGTATGAGGATATTTCTTTGAGTCGGTGTCAATAATCACACAGACCCCATCAGTACTATCTTGGTACCATGTATTGAATTCTTTCATGTACGTTAACACCTCTTTCATGTACCACCGGGTATATAGAAAGGGCGAGCTTCTTCCACGTACCAACGAGTATATTAGAAGGGCACATATATAGAAAGGTTCGGTATATCGGACTGACTATATATAGATTGGGATACCTAATACATGGGGTGATAAGAGCCAAACCCTATCAGTGATCTCAAAGCAAAATGGGCACTAATGCCCCCAAATTTTTTTCTTCCGGATTCACGGTTTCTCGGAGGAAGCAACTATGCTTTGCATGGAAGAAAAAAATAAAGACAAAACTTGAGTTGGAAGAGATTTGGTCTATTGTGAATGGTACCTTGACCAGATTAGCCACCGATACAACACAACAACGGTAGTTTGATAAAGCGGATCGAAGTCCAAACTCATCATCTTGTTTGGAGTGTCTGATGATGTGAAACCCCACATTCGAGATGCCAAAACAACAAAGAAGCATGGGATAAATTGAGTAAAGTATACGAGGCCAAGAATAATAATTTCATACTTGAATTTGCAGAGTCGATTACATACACTAAAATTCAATCAAAATGAGAAAAATGAAGCTTTCTTAAGAAGAGTTACAAAATTAAGGGCTTCACTTCTAGCCCTGGGAGAACCAGTCATAGATGATGCTCTTGTTCCCATTATTCTGAGAGCACTCCCCTCTTCTTACCACATTTTTGTCACAATACTAAACATGACAGATACGATAGTTGGTTTTGAAAAACTGGTAAACCTACTGTAACAAGGGGAAGCAATGCACAATAAGGATGATGAAGAGGAGCAGAACTTTCTTCACATCAAAAATGGAAAGGAAAAGGTAAAGGAAAACCTAATTTCTATCAAAAGTCCCAACATCAAAATTAGTATCACGGGGAAAATCAACAGAAGAAGAAATTTCCAATTTGCAAAAGAGGACATGACTTAAAAGATTGTTGATATAACACTTATAAGAAAGGTTCATCAAGCAACTCGGACCACAACAACAACAATATTACAAGGGAAATTCTAACAACTATCATGGGAAAAAAAAGGGGAATTGGAAAAGAAGACCCCACCAACAAGATAATATTGCTGAGCAACAAGAACAGTCAGACAATGAAGAATTCTTGTTCACAGCTCGATCAAGTGAACCATCCACGTCATATAGTGATGTCTGGTATGTTGATTCAGGAGCCACTCGACACATGACCGGCCATCAAGATTGGTTTATTTCAATGAGGGACATGCCATCGAAAAATCATGTTTCATTGGCAAATGATTCTTTATATACTGATTCGAGTAATTGGGAACATTTCTCTACCCCTTGGTTCACACAAATGTAGACTATCAGATGTCCTATATGTCCCTGGGTTGACAAATAATCTTCTTTCAGTTAGTCAACTCCTAGATCACAACATGAAAATTGACTTTGATAGTCAATCCGGAAAGAAAACGTGTTTGATTTGAGATAAATCAAGAGGCTCAAAAATAATTGCAAAAGCCTCCAATGTGGGATGCATGTTCCAACTTGATTTTGTTCACAAAGATGATCAAGCACTTATAGCTAAAAACACCACCTCAGCACAATTGTGGCATCAAAGATTTGGTCATGTAAGTTTCAAATATCTTGAAACACTTCACCGGTGTAATATGGTACATGGGCTACCATCTCTTCAGAAGGATACAGACAAGTGTCCTCACTACCTAGTAGGCAAACAACATAGAGTTTCATTCCAGAGGAGTACATTTTGAGCTCATGGTAAACTTGACCTGGTTCATACCAATCTTTGCGGTCCACTGCAGCCAAGTCATACTGGGTTCCAGTACTTCATGGTTTGTGTTGATGACTATTCACAGAAAATGTGGATTTTTTGTCTTCACAAGAAAAGTGTTGCATTTGAAACCTTCAAAAAGTTCAAAGTAGCAGTTGAGAAAGAAATTGGTCATCACATCGAACTCTCCTCTCGAGATTGAGGGGGAATTCACCGAGTGATGAGTTCGAGACTACCTACAAACTCACGGGATTCTTCAACAAATGCCTCCTCCACACACACCGCAGTAGAAAAATGGTGTTGTTGAGAGAAGAAATCGTACTATCATGGAAATGGTGCGATGCATGATTGATGATTCTTGAACTTGCAAAGACAAAGAAAACGTGTATTTTTTTGAACAGAGTGCCCACACAATCGCTCTTGATGGAATTACACCACAAGAAGCATGGTCAAAAAGGAAACCATCCATGGTACACCTCAGAGTATTCGGGTGCAAAGAAAGCATGCACATACCCAAACAAAACATAAATAAATAGGACATGAAGTCACAAAAACTCATCTTCATTGGGTATAGTGAAGAGACTCTTGGGTATAGATTGATGGATCCTAAGACCAGAAAAGTCTACACCAGCAGAGATGTTGAGTTTTTTTGAGAGAAGAAGGAAGCGAGACTCCTCCTCCAGGACTCACAAGATGTAGATTTTCACCTATTGTAAAAATTGAAGCTAATGTTACCTCGAGAAGATGAAAGTGATGATGTGGATGATGATGATCAGATAGAACCACAACCCATGGGAACAGTTCAACATATGCCTAAATTGTGTACACAGTACATTACGAGATGCAAGATTGATGCTCCACCGAGAGACATCCACCCGGACCAGGACTCGTAGTAAAGCAATAGAATAAGTTAATTTTGCTTTGATGAGTAGAGTTATTGAATCGATGAGCCCTCTACAGTCTAGGAAGCCCTACAGTCTAAATCTTGGAAAGATGCCATGGATTCGAATATCAATCGGTGATGAAGAATAACACTTGGCAACTTTTTGATATTCCACCAGGAAGAAACCCGTGGATGCGGATGGATATTCAAAACTAAGCAGATGGGAAAGTGGACAAGTAAAAAGCAAGACTTGTAGAAAAGGGGTACACACAAAAAGAAGGCATTAACTATGAGGATACATTTGCTCCCACAACTAAGATCAAAATGATCAGGATGATCTTTTCTCTAGCTACTCAATTTGGATGGAAAGTTCACCAAATGGACGTAAAAAGTGCCTTCCTAAATGGAGATTTATAAGAAGAAGTCTACATGACTCAACTTGAGGGATATGTTGTACCTGGTCAAGAAGCAAAGGTATGCAGACTTAGGAAATATCTGTATGGTCTAAAACAAGCACCCTGGGCATGGTACATCAAGATTGATGAGCATCTCGTATAACATGGATTTGTTAGAAATCCATACGATCCCAATCTCTACCTCAAAAAGCAAGGGGGGGAGATGGTGATTGTTGTTTTCTATGTCGATGATCTAGTCATCACCGGCGATTCGATGAGGATGATCGATGCAATAAAAATATTTTAATCGATCATTCGACATGACCGATCTTGGGCTGATGCACTATTGTCTTGGATTGGAAGTGTGGCAGAAAGAGAATCATATTTTTGTTTCTCAGATGAAATATACCAAGACTACGCTCGATAAGTTTAGGATGATGGATTGCACACCAATTGCTACACCCATGGAGAATAGATTACAGTTATCTCGTTCAGATCCATCTCCTGAGGTAAGTGCCACTCTCTATCGGCAGTTGATTGGGAGTCTCATTTACCTGACCTACACTAGGCTAGATATCAGCTTTGTAGTAAGCTATCTATCCAGGTTCATGCAGGAACCCAAAGTTTTTCATTAGAAAGTAGCAAGGTGCATATTGAGATATCTCAAAGGATCAGTGGATCTTGGTCTAGAATACAAGAAGAATGACAACTTCTTCTTGTCTGGATATTCAGATTCAGATCATGCAGGAAACATTGATGACAGAAAATCCACTTCAGGATTTGTGTTCTTTATGGGATCTGGACCAATATCATGGGGAAGTAAGAAACAACACTTTGTTTCTCATTCTTCCACAGAAGCTGAGTATCGTTCTGCAGGAGAAGCTATCTGTGAAGCAATTTGGCTACGTCACATACTAGAAGGACTTAGAATACCACAGGACAAACCGACCACCATGTATGTTGACAATGAAGGTGTTCTCAAACTTGTTCGCAATCCAGTTTTTCATGAGAGAACAAAGCACATTGAGGTACAAGTTCATTTCATACGCGAACATGTGTTGAAGCACAACATCTAGCTTCAATATTGTCCAACAGCTGAACAACGAGCAAATATCTTCACAAAATCACTTGCACGTGACAAGTTCGAGTTGTTCAGAGAGTTCCTCTCCTCATCCCTTGAGACAATGCACAATTAAGGGGGGGAATGTTAGGATAAATTAATTATGCATTATATGATTTATTATTTATTTTATTTTATTAATTAAATAATCATATTATATGGTTATATTATAAACCATAATATAATTGTAAGTTGTTATATGGTTTTAAACCATATTTGTCTTTTTGTTTCATAGGGATAATTGTTACAATTATTATAACAATTTATATGCTTCTGGATGTATTATTGGAAGCAGTTGTGAGCATGGTTTTACCTGTGCAACATATTTTTTTTTCTGCACATTGTTGTCCAATATGTATAAATATTGCAACACTCCATTGTAATGGTTAATCAATTTCACATTAATAAAATATATAGGCTTCCGTCCCTGTTTGTGAAATTACAAATGAGCCTTAGGTGTACCTCTTACATCACTATGAATTATTTATAATATATTAAAATGATTGGATTCATGATGTTTTTGAAATGGTTCAACATGTTTCTTACCACATAGGCAACTTTCACATGTTTCATGATCTAATTTATCTTTTGAAGACCAACAAAAAGATTCATTCTACAAATTTCATATAGGTTTTTAAAATTTACATGACCAAGACTTTCATGCCAAAGATGAATATCACTCCTATAAGAGGAAGATGTAATGCCCCATATTTGGCACATTTAAAACTAAACAAAAACACCTAAAAATACTAAATATATATTTTTCATTATTTTATTAATATTTAAATACGATCGGAAACTAACAACACTTAGTTAATTATACTTTATTCCCCATTATTAAATCAGGGTAGCTTACCCTATGTCCATTTTAAAATTCATTCAAAATTTTCTCCCAAAGTAGCCCGCCATACCAACTGTCTTGCTTACATTTATTGATCCAACATTTTATTTAATTTTATTTTGATGATCTACATTTTCCGTTTCCCTAATGGACCCAACCAATTATTTATTTAATTAAACATTTACCTATAATGTCCACCTAGGTTTGAAAATAAACCCTAGGTCACAATCTGTATTTAAGTGTCCCCCTTAGGCCTTCCCACTTAATAAATTTTATTCCACACCCATGAACTTCTCTTTTCTTTTCCCACAAATCTAAAGTTAAGAGGACTTAATCTCCACATTTGGGTTGAATGAATCTGGGCCCTAGATCCTAGGTAAATCTAAGAAGACCTAAATTTTCTTAAGGAAAGCATTATATCTTTTGGTTTTTTGTTTATTAGTCTTTTCATTTGATCAATTTTATCTTGTAGGGAAAGGGAGGAAAAAGAGGGGAGGTTCATGGAACAATTTTGAGGCTTTCCTTCACAACAAAAATATATGCTTGTTTGGGGAGAGCACCGGCATATTCATTTTTTCCTAAATTCGGAAAGAAGGGAGAAAATCTTCTTATATTTTATTGTTTTAAATAAAATCGGGTTCTTGAGGGTTTCTATTTATTTTGTTTTCTTTTTTTTTCCATTCACCGATATTTTGGTTTGTATATATAAAATAAAGTTTTCTATGCAAGGTAAGACTATGGCCGCAACATGGCCGCTTCACAGGTCACAATACAGAAGTGGAGGGGCACAATTGTGGCTGTGGGGATGGTTGAGCATGGTTTTGGGGTTTCTACACATTGGCGTAGAAGAGGAGGGTAGGCTGTGTGGGGTATGGGGTAGCTCGTGGCCTGTCCTAACCCCCACACACCCTTCCATATATTATTAAAATAAAACAATGCCTCCCCCAAAAAGATAACCATTTTAATATTTTCAATTATATGTATCTATACACACACACACACACACATATAATATACATATAAGGATATCGATTTGCATAGATTTCTAGTATTTAAGACTTTCTATTTTAATATCATTATCACATATTTTTAATGTTTATGTGTGTGTGTAACATGTTTACAATTTCTCATTTAGTTATTCACATGTAGCTCTAAGAATTAAAAAAACTTCCTTTTTCCTTCCTATAAATGAAACTATCTATTTCTCATAAAAGACAAGTATTTCCTTTCACATTGGATAATGTAAAGTAACTAACTAATGGTGAAATAAACATATTCATATTTTTTTAACAAAGTAATTTATTTGCATTAATAAAAGAGACATGTCGAGATACAACTAAAGAGGAATAACTAGAATTTTCTTTTATTTTTCCACAAATAATCGAATAAGGGATTAAATTTTCCCTATAAGAGGTGTATCCAAAAACACAAGAATCCATTTCATAAAACCATTTTTGCAACTATAAAACTAGGTAAATTTTCATACTTCAAAGCTTGTAATGCATTTCAACTAAATTCCATTACAAGAAGAGTATTTATTACAATAAAAATGCATTCGTTGGAGCTTTAAGCATTCCACATTTTTTTCAACCCAAGAATGATATAATGTTTTCATTTATTTCTAATTTTAATAACATTTCTTCACTTTTATTTTTTCAAGAAACAAATATATTTCAAACTTTCACTAAACAAATATACAAAATAGAAATGTGTAAGGATATGGGTGTACAACTAATTTGGAAACAAGATTTCAACATTCAAGTTCTTCTTCTCAAAGAGAGGATAAAATTACTCAATATTACAATATAAATGGTTTTAATATTTCTCTCAAGATATAAGAAGAGTTCACAATATTACAACACCATTACAAAAGAATACTAAAATGCAAGGGAAAAGCCTCTCCAAAAATGGAAAAAACATGCCAAATTTTAAAAAAATCTTCCATGCTCCAAGTATAATTTTCCAAGCTTCCACACCATATGAGAGTCTTCGAATCACAAGATAAAATGGGTACGGTTTCCTCCCAACCTAATGGAATCATAAAATGGCATCTATACCAAATGGAGGACATGCTAGCCTCCCTCCAAGCCCATGGGAGAGAGAGAATGCATGCCTCAAGATTGCACAAGTAAGGTGAGACAAAGGGTGACAATCACATAAACAAATTCATTTTAAAACAACCAAAATAGCACAAAGATCACAAGAGGATAAATCCATGTTTTCCTCAAAGGGGAAGAAGAGTGGCAAGGAGCCCATAATAAGCCATATTGTGAACCAACCATAGGAACACTAAAATAATCTTCATAATCATTATACATCCCGCCTTATCACTCCATCCCAAACTCCAAACCTCCTCCTTGTAAGAGTTTTCAGACCATAAGATACTTTCTTTCACAAGGATGGAAGATGAGGTTCAAACCATATGAATAGTCATCTTCCACATCAAACCATATGAGGGGAGGAAATAATAAAATAGACCATCATGGATTTCCCATCAAGCCATGTGGTGTAAGAGGGGTTATTTCTCTCTCCCCCTAAAATTCCATAAATTCACCACAACAGAGGTTGGATGAATAAAATAAGAATGGACAATATTTACAAAGACACCCACAACAACATGCAAGCATTAAAGAAATCCAAAAAAATCATTTTTATTTACACAACATACTAAAACAAGAAAAAATGAGAGGCATGAAGGCCTACCTAAAAACAAGTTATCCCTCTCCAAAACAATCCAAGCACTTCAAGCTCCAATCCATAGCTCCAAGCTTTCTCCAACTCTCATAGTAAAAATGACAAGCCAAAAGTCCATACCTTTCTCCATGCTTGGAGGTATAAAAGGAAGAATTTGTCACAAATCCTCAAAAATGAGAGGGTGAAATGTGTCACCCATCTCATCCTCTGATAGAATGTTCCAAAATACAAATAAAATATTTAAAAAACACTTTTAGGAAGTAGTCTTCCAAATTTCCTAAAAAGCCAATAAGCCAACACACTTCAACTTTTGAGAAAGCACACAAATCAAACATACTTACAAGATGGTGACAAGATAGGGGTCAAATGGGAGGTAAAATCCCATTTGACATTGGAAAGAGGCCCCTCTACTAATAGGTAGAGTCCAAGGATCCATTTCGTGTAAGGGAGACCCCAATGTCAAAAGAGACCCTTACAAATACCACATTTAGCCCAAATTTGAGATTAGGTAAAGTGGATCAAAGGAAGAGGTGGTGGGAACCACCCAAATGATGATTAGGTGGTATAAAACAACTAAAAACAATATTACAAACATAATAACATCATGAATGCATGAGGGAACCATTAGGTACTTAAACAAGTTGAGTATAGGGATTAACAAATATAAAAAACAACATAGGTAAATTAGGAATCACCAATGGTGTCCCACAAACTAATATGCCACACACACACAAAGTTACAAAAATATTATGCATGGCTAAAGGACTAAACCTAGTCGGTTGCTTGTGCAACTTGAGGTGCAAACTATGAAACCCACATTCTCCTGTGTGACCTATAATTTGTACACTCAATTCACACATTAAACATACCTGCTCGATAAATAATAAATTAGATAAATAATCCAATATAATGACAACCAAATCAATCATGGATATTCATTCTAACTATACAACAATCAATAATTATTTCACTTATGATTGACAATCCAAATCCAGAAAGAAACTAGCATCCAAACAAGATAACTATCCAAAATATCACATATGTTTCTATAGTAGATCAAAACATAGAATTAATCCAAGTTATTCGATGATAACATCCAAATTGAAATCATCATAATTAATGGTCACAATATGAAATATATTCGCATTCATTCCTCATATATCTAGTAAAATCCATCTAAGTTGCATCATGTTAGTATCCATAATAGCATGGGTATAAGAAACTAACAATATATATCACAACAGTTTATTGGCACAACGTGCCTCAAACGCCACCTATGTCATAAGAGTAATTTATGACAAAACCATATTATGATTATATACTATTCTATCAATATAAATAATTGAGTCAATAAGATGAGTTGATGATAAAATAATGCAGGAGGATGGTGGGAACTACATTACCTTCCTCTACGATTAGACTACCTCTTGGAAGTCACTAGAAGAGATAGGGATATGACATCACGAGGTATCGTGACGTATCATATGTTGTTTGATCATAACAAGCATGTTCCACCAATTCAAACTTGGTCTTGTACTAAGTGTCTATGTCATTTAGAGTAATTGAATTTAAGAAGTTGTAACTTCCAAGAATATTTTTACCAACATAAATGTCTAAAACACCTACATGGTCACACCTAAGTGGATGTATAACATCACAGCTCTCTTTAAAGGAAATTATTTTTTGTCTCAAAAACATGTCTCACCAAATATAACATGGTTCAAATTCAAGTGTAATTCAAATAGAAGAATAATAATCAAGGGAAATTGTAGCTTCCAAAGGATTCATTTGCATCATCATCTAACTTCCCTACAAGGTTCCACATAAGTGGATGTACAACATAAGGTCCATATTTAAAGGAAACTATTGATGGGTGAGCCAAGGGAACATAATGGTTACTTCAAACAAGGTTTAAAAGTTATGCATACTTTATGTATATGATTTCACTCATTAAAACCATCCAAGGTGCCAAAAATAACACATAAGAAGAGAGAAAAAATTTCCAAAATTATGTGTGGTTTCACCTTCAAGCTCATCATTAACTTAAAAATTTGGAAAATGGTTCACAAGCCTCTCCAATTTGGTCCTAGCATGTGCATTATTCATTAAGGGGTCAAAGATGAATACTCTCCCAATACCAAGCACAATAAAGGGGTGGTGACTTGATTTGACAATCATTTTTATGCTCATATAGTGATAGTGCCAGTAAATTTTATGTGAAATACATGGTCATTTTCCAAGTTAGGACTGGTTTTCTAGTTTGGTTTCAGGGTTTCATAGCATGTAACCTTTTCTAGAACATCTCAATTTGGGTTCAAAATTTTCCTTGGAAAACCCATAAAGGATAGTTTAGTTTGTTATTGTTTAAAATTTGACCTAAGTTCCCACCATGAAAAAACAATTTTCAAACTTTCTTCACCATAAACCAGCCATAATTCTTTAATGAAACAACAAATGAAAATTTTTACTTAAATTTTATTTTTGTTTAGCAATGAAGCAAAGAAAATATATAAATGAGCTAGTATAACAAAATACATTCAAATGGGCCATTTCCAAAACCTATCAAGATAATATGAAAATTACAAAATTATCACTTGGACGTAATACAACAACTTTACTATGCACACCTTCCTCAAGAGTTCAAGAGGTCAATACATAGTTTCTTTTAAGGGAAAGTATAACCTAAAGCTGCTCAAAATCATAAATCTAGGCTAACTTTAACTCAAAAAATATTTGGTCATTAATGCTCCATTAGGTCGAAAGAATTGTATATAAATATACTTTTTAACTAGAGGGTCAATCCATTTCATAAAAGGAACTTAAATTTCACCACCCTATTGGATGGTAAAAATAATGGGGCCATATTTTCAAGAGTACACCAAAACCAACATAACTCTTAATCCAACTCGAAATTCCCATTTCTAAACTAGGGGTTATAGTGATAACAATGGTCTTCTTCACCTAAGGTAGCTGGAATGAATATATAATCTTTATTTTTAGTCTTAATAAAAGGGGTCAAACCATTTTATTATAATAAGTTATTGAGAGTTTTCTAACATGAAACAAATCTTACGGAAAATTCTCCTCGAGTCAAGTAACCGAAGGAACATCCACAAGGAAAGCAATTGCAACCCTATTTTATTCACATTACTTTCATGTGGGACCTAAATGACATTGCAATGCCTAACATACTTATGTAATACCAAAAATTTAGAGTGTAATTTGTATTATCTAAATATCACATTACTAAGAATAATAAACATCACTTATTCCATTTGAAGCAATAACTTATGATTGCCTAAATTTTAGATTGTAAGGGGTAACAATTGATAGCATTGTTGGTCAACCAAGGTTGTTCAAGTACATATTCTACGAGGTTTCCCATTTACATATAATTTCATGATTTTATTGTTGTTTATAAGGTATAAGTACATAGTTCTCTGTGTGTGTGTGTGTGTGTGTGTGTGTGTGTGTGTGTGTGTGTGTGTGTATGTATGTATGTATGTATGTATATACATATATGTACACACACACATATATTTGGTGGGTTGCGAATTATTACATTCATCACTATTAGACAAAATAACTTGCATTCTATGGCCCAACAATAAAGTTGGTAAACCATCACACCCCCACCAAAAGAGTAATCGAAATCATTTTTTTTTTCTTTTGCTGAGAAAAGAGAGGATGAGAGAATGTTTAAATTTCTTCAAATAATCAATCTTCTTCTATCTACGAGATAAGGTAAGAGGAGGACATGTAGGAGGTACAAAAGGAAGAAGCCATTAAAAAAACCTCACAAATGAGAGGGTGACGTGTTCCACACATCTCAAACTCCAAGATAAGATTCCAAAATCCCAATAAAATATTAAAAACACTTTTAGGAAGTAGTCTCCCAAATTTCCTAAAAATCCAATAAGCCAACACACTTCAACTTTTGAGAAAACTCAAAAATCAAACATACTTACAATATGGTGACAAGAGAGGGGTCAAATGGGAGGGAAAATCCCATTTGACCTTGAAAAGAGGCCCCCTACCCATAGGTAGGGTCCAAGGGGTCCATTTCAGTGTAAGGGAGACCCCCAATGTGAAAAGAGACCCTTACAAATACCACATTTAGCCCAAATTCGAGATTTGGTAAAGTGGATCAAAGGAAGAGGTGGTGGGGCCCACCCAAATGATGATTAGGTGGTCCCAAACCACTAACAACAATATTACTAACATAATAACATCACTAATGCATGTGGGGACCATTAGGTCCTTAAACAAGTTTAGTAAAAGGCTTAACAAATATAAAAATAATATAGGTAAATTAGGAATCACAAATTGTGTCCCACAAATGAATATGCCACATAAACACAAGGTCACACAAAGATCATGCATTGCTAAAGCACTAGGCTCATTCAACTGCTTGTGTACCTTGAGGTGCAAACTCGATACCTTAATTCACACTTAATTCATACATTAAACATACTTTCTTGATAAATAGTAAATCAGATAAATAATCCAATATAATGATAACCAAATCAATCATGGATATTAATTCGAACTATACAAAAATCGATAATTATTTCACTTACGATTGATAACCCAAATGCAGAAAACAAGCAGCATGCAAATGAAAACATTATTCAAAATGTCACATATGTTTCTATAGTAGATCAAAATATCGAATTCATCCAACTTATTCCATGATAACATCCAAATCAATCATCATAATTAATGGTCCCAATATGAAATAGATTCACCATTCATCCCTCATATAAATAGTAAAAATCCATCTAAGTTTCAATATGTATCACAATAGTTTATTGGCACAACGTGCATCAAACACCACCTATGTCATGAGACTAATTTATGAAAAAGCATATAATGATATAAATGTATTATATCAATGTCAATAATATAGTAAATAAGATGATTCAACAATACAATAATGTAGCGGGATGGTGGGAAATACAGAATAAAAACAAGACTCGGACACAAAACCATCAAAGATTTAAAATGCATTTTTAAATTATAAAGTACTGAAATTTCACTTGAAATAATTCATAGTTGCAGCCATGTAATTGAGCTTTAATGTTCTTAATTTTAGCTAAAAATTCACAATTTTCTCATCTCCTTCTTAGGAGTTTGGAATAGCTCTAATTTTTTTAATTAGACAAATGACTACTTTCATGCATTGTCTATAATTAATTCTAGGCATTAACATGCGAGTCCATATGACCTTTATGCATTAAAAATTCATCTTTTACACTTTTCAAAACAATGGATAGAGCTTGTTGTGATATCTCGAGAGAAGGATCTATGATTTTCGGGGTTACTTGTCTTCGTATTGGACATTTTTCCACACTAGTCACAAGATCCCATAATTTCCAATTCATAAAAGAATCTTTTAATTGAACTTTCCACATGCTATAATTTGTCGCATTTAACAAATGATACTTATCCAATGAAAAAATAGTTCACTTAGCCATATTAATGCCCATGCGGTACGAAAACAAATATAGCTAAACAATGAGTCAAGGAAGCCAAACAGGGAACAAACAAAATAGAGAATTTAGTTATATGCTTACAAATAGATTTGAGAAAAAAAACAGTGTGTAGAAGGATGAAGAGAAAAATATCTAATCTATTGAAATTTTGGAATCCGCGAGACAAAGAAATTTAAAAAGTCCATCAAACACGAGACTTTGAAAAACCCTTGGAATGAATAAAAATAGAAAACCCATTGTATGGAACAAATTTGAAACCCACGGTACAAAGAAAATTGAAAAATCTAGTGTACAAAGAGAAATGGAGAGCTGCGTTACTAAGGACATAAAATAAAACACTGCAAAAAAATTGAATACACGTGTCTCTTTTCAATTATCTCCCAATTTTGTAGCCAAAAACTCGAAGACTAATTAATAGAGAAAACAAACCACAAAATCACACACACATGTTTTTTGTTTTTTGGATCACATTTTTGCACTCTAACACAATTATGAAAAAAGAAAAAATAATATGTGAAGGAAAGTGCACACGTTCAATTGGTTCGTAACTGATAGAGACTAACAAAGTCTTAGTCAAATATTTCCACTTCTCAAAGATCTAATGACCAAAGACTAGATACTTTGTGCCTTTCCACCAAAGTTCTAATAGATTGCCTTCTACGAGACTTAATGTCCTCGGAATAAACCAATCTTTAAAATAAAGTTTGGGTATTAAAAAAAATATAGGTGTCACAATATTTGTCGCTAAGTCAATGCAAAGATTAACACCTCGAATGATAGATTTTGACACTTGTGAAGATTGACTTAATAGAAAAATAAAGTATGTGTCGCACTTCGTAATAACTTAAGGAAGAAATGAACATATGTGGATCCTTACAAATGGAAATTTTTTCACAAAATTGGAAAACACTGAAAAATGTGAAAAGGTGACCAATTTTTATTTAATAGTCATAGTTACAAATGAATAGACTAACATATGCACAATAATGAGAAATTTTACTAGCTTGGATTTCAAAAATCGACAAATGTGAAATACAAAGATACTTGAAGTGATTTAATTGGTTCAACCTTCACACATGACAAAATTAAACTGGAATAAAACCTACAATGCGAAATAAAAAGCTACTTAGAGATTTATTATTGGTTCGATTTCACACGATAAAAACAAGCTAAAAAAGATCTCGATAATGTCAAATATTAAGAGACTTGGAGCTTTCTTATTAGATCATATTTTACAAATTAGATAGGAAATCCAACACAAGTCTAACAACATGAAAACATGTAAATCCCTTATTGGCTCGTGTTTCATGACTAGAAATTACATAAATAATAAAACTAACACTACGAATCAAGGTGGATATTTTTTATCGTCTTGGGATTTGAAAAAATGAATAAGTATAAAAAAAGATTGATAACATGAATCTAGATTGAGAAAAATTATTGGTTAGAGCTTCGTAGTCAAAAAAACCTTGCAGAGAACAAAAAAGTCAATAAATATTGACAAATCAAACCCATATGAAACTTGAATATTGGATCATGTTTCACAAAGATAGAATATAACAAAAAAATAAATATCTAAACAAAAATACAATAGATAAAAGCCACTTGGCACTCCATGAGTGGATCGGGATTTGCAAATATGAAAAGAACAACAATAAGGCTACTTGGAGAAATTTTATTGGCTCAAGATTTGTAAGAGCATATTTAACAAATAAATAAAGATTTATAAAGTCGGGGCAGATTTAAACATTTCAAACTAACTGGATCTAAGTATATCTTTTCGGATCCATAAACCAAGATATCACCAATGGCTAAAACCAACGTATAAACTTCAAAATATCACAAAGATGACAAATTTAAACTGCAAACAATCAAAATTAGTCAAGAAAGAAAAAATATAAGAAAAATTTATCAAACATTATCTAAAAAACCATTTCAGCAATAATTTCAAAAGAATATTTAGGTGGGAATAAGAATTTTAAACCTGGTAATCTTTAAAGGTGACTCTTGAGCAACTAGGGAATCGTAGATCCATAAATAGAATTAAAGCTTCATCACTCTAGCTAAGTTAAATATTTCAAATTGATCCTACAAATGCATAATCACCAAATATGATACCATTTTAGGAATTAGAGTGAAAGTATAATTAACAAATTTAATATTCACGAGATAAATTCCATTGATTATAGATTATGTTGTGCTGTCAATTTAAACACAAACTTAGCTTATTATAGATAGAAAATTATAGAGCTTAATAACATGAGCTAAAATTAAATGAAAGGAAAGTAAATGAGACGGATAATAGCATATTTGAGTGGGGAAATCTGAAGGAGAAAACCCTACTGATAAACCATTATCTATATTAAGAATTATAAGAATTTAATCCAACACTTCAAATTAATTCCCTGGTCTCATAGTAAGCAACTCACTTACATAAAAGGATAGAGTGTTTATTTCTTGATCAATAACTCAAGTAGTAGTATTCAATCCCATGCAATATCATCCTATTTATATAGGATGGGTGAATGGTCATGTCATTTCACTCTATTTGAGGTGTGTAGACTGACTAAGTTTATTTTAAATAAACTTTTTAATAAGGGTCGTAAGTGGTGGTTTATCAAATGATATCCCACTTCACATTATCAACCCCAACATAATTGTCATTGCTTAGTGGATTTATAAGTCGATGGGTATGAATAATTTTCCCCTTATAAGACTAGATATCTTCATAGTGTGTTTGACTTTATTTTTGGATAGTTAATTCCTTCTTTGTATTGTGTCTAAAAACTTTTTACTTTCCTTTTTTTTTGTAATTTAGATGTTCATGTGTGTCTTTTGGATATTATTTTATTGTAATCCTTATTTTTGTTGTGGAGACTGTTTAAATTAGGATATTTGTTAGTGAATGGGAATAATATTTACCCCCATTATATGGTTCGGAGGTGAGTGTCACTTTCAGCTTCTATTTGATATGGCTTGCTGAATTAGAAAAATAAAGTGCAAGTATTGTGATTGTGGTTTTTGTTCCTTTATACCTTTATGTAAGAGATAATGTTTTTATATTCTTACTTGTTAAAATCACCTCGTTATTTTGCAAGACTCGACTAGTGAAATATATTACATGGAGCATGTTTTTCTCATTTCATAATGTCCTGGAATCAAGTACAAAATCCTACCATTTCATTTGGAGGCATTGTAATGTATGTGGTAAAATAATTTATTCTTGTAATGTTTATTCGAATGTTATTTGCAAGATAAGTTGTAGAAAAAGTTTTGTAAAGAATGTATGATTTTGGATGTAAGTACAAAATTTTTCATAATTCACTTTAGATTTATCTCTTGATATTGTTTTGTATCCATAAGAAGGATGTGTAGAAACTCAGATTTTACAATCCATCCTTTGACAATGTTGATATTAACATTACACACATACATGTATAAATACACAATCTTCACTCCTTATTACAAGAATTTAACATCTCTTCAATTATTTTCTCATCATTATTTAACATATAATGCATCTAAAGACATCTAAAATATGTTTTTTTCCCTCTCGATCAAAACTTCTAGTTTTGATTAGAATTGACACACGTTAATCCTAACCCTATTCTATTGTTTTAAACCCACATATTTTGGTCCTAAACTATTAATTCCTTTAGTTTTATACGGAATAATGTTCCATATTATTTTTACTTTAATGTTATCATAACATTAATAATAGTATATAAATAAGTCAATTATACCTCAATTAGGATCCCGACACTTTATGTTCTCCTCATGTTAAAATATGCACAAAAGGAACTTATTGCTCGTTAAAAGTGAACTAACTAATGAAACTCCTTTATGAAAGCACCCTCTATAGTTATGAAGTCTCCTACATGGTCTAGGATTCTCCATATTATTTTTGTAAGCAAGTAAAGTGACCCTTCCCAAGTATTCAAGTAAGTATGAAACTCAATCAAAACATTGTCAAATCACGGTTTTCAATTTATTATTGCACTATGGTAGATATCACATACTAGGAACACAATGTGTGGTGTTACCCCTCTTCAAAATAGTGGTTGTATCAGGGTTCACACAACCCACCTAACATTAATTTCCAGAACTCCATTTTGTAATACAAGGGTTTGATGGTTTAAGTAGAATTTATAGATCGATTCCAAAGATGATAGAAGAAGACCGACATACAACATTAATAATTTATAGCTAGGAAAATCACTTAGTAAGTTGTAATCCGATAGTCCAAGAATGACTAAGACCATATCGTAAGATCAAAACCATATGGAGAGTCTTGACCTATTTTTACAATTTTGATTATGTCCATTTTATGGTTCCATTTCTTGTAACAAAGCATTTATATCCTCGGATCATCATGTTCCTACATTCAAATCACTTAGAATCTATCATATCCACAAAAATAACCTAAGAAATTATCCCTTGCATTTTTTTATAATGTTTAGATCAATAAGTCACTTTGTAAAGTGTTATTCTTATTTTTCTAATTAATTAAATCAAAATATCCTCATATAACAACAATTCATCCTTTTTGTGCATTTTATTTAGACAAAAATATAAATCCTCATAAGGGTTGATGTTTATCACTTAAAAAGTGAAATCATTCCTTAAAACCTACATAATCTAATGGAACATTTCAACTTTACACACAATAGCTCTAGTGTTTATTTATATGGTTGTGGTCTTCACTCTTTATCACGACACTTCTCACTAAATTTTACAGTCTTTATTTTCATCCGGGTTTCCTAAGTCGTCTATTATCAGGGGCTACTATCTCTTTTATTAGGTCATTTCCAATAATATGCATTGTAATAGGGTTCCTTATGACCCACTTGTTATATGGATGATACTTCTCCTGCACATATTGAAATCTAATCTAAGATCACTCATGTTACTATTGATCATACACCGTGCTTTCATTCTATTAAAATAAATTTTGTAACCACACAACATAATAAAAACCATTTAGAGGAAATATAAATTTTCATTCCCCTCTCTCTTCTCATATTCCTTAATCTTATGTTCCATCTAAATGGTATGATTTAATCGAATAACTCAAAATACTTGTGATACGATATCTATACTTGAGTTTCTTGAAAATTACCTTATTCGAAAGACATTAAAATAAACTTTGTGATATTTTATATTAGGTAATGATACCCATCCCACTAACTTTTAATCTCTTATTGATACATTTAAGACTCTTGAAAGGATTTTACTTCCTTTGATATCCTTCCTAATGATTGTATGACTCCATGTCCGCCTTTATTCCTCACTTGCAAGAATTCAATGATTCTTTCTCAAAAAGGCTTTAATAGACAATGGATCGGGTCTCATCAAATTTCCTAAATAAGGGCTTAAAAATATGAGCATTTATTCTCTTCCAATCAATAATTCTCTAACTACCATATGAGGCTTTGATGAGATCACAAGTTCTACACTTAGCACAATTAATTTTGACATAATTTTTGGTCCTAAGAATTCACCCACTATATTTCACATAATGTTAACATTAATTTATTTTCAATCCTTTCCCCTTGAACTATGGGAAAATTTACAAGACGTAGAAACAACTCAAAAAATTTCCACGGGTGGATGTATCATGAGGCGGGGGCCAAAATTGACTAAAAATCAAGTTTGTATGTCATAACACTATTAAAATTTTATGTTAAAATGTCAAGTGATGAAAAAATCATTAATAGGGTATTTAAATTTCATATCCCTCTTTTTTCCTTATACCAAGGGAAAAGGAGCAAGAAAAACACATCCATGAAAATTTTCTAATGAGGTCCACTAATAAGGAAGGGGACCTAATATTGAGGTATGCTTACCTAATGTCAAAAGTCACAAGTTTTAACTGAATAAAGAAACACATTGATGTATTCAAATCCTAGATCATCACTTTCTCAATAAGATACAGTAGTTATTTAATTCAACTAATCCTAAACCTTTCCCTTATACCTTAGTGTCAATGCTTAGAAACCATCGAATAACCCACAACTATGAAATATACACACAATCAAAGCATTAAATGATACAAGGATGTTTAACATCCTTCATTCATTATATCACAACCACTCAGACCTTTGAAAACTAAGAAAGTGACGATCTCACTTAACTTTGAAAAGATTGCCTCATGGGGCTACTCAAGAATCTTGTTCATGGATTGTCATGAAATTATAAAACTTAAAAGGTTTATGAATAAGGTGTCAATGGTTTGAAATTTTTTTAATTTGTTATAGGTATATAGGAAACTTGATTTTTTCTAACTCTCATAGAATCTAGTACCTCCTTCAATATCTATCTACTTACCTAAAGTTGCTTTTACCCCTGTTCTAGATAGAAGCAGCTATTCTTTTGTCACATGAATTAATTCCATGAATAAGAATATTTTTATGCATTCAATTTTATTTTTCTTAGGTGTTTATATTATCCCCTATAACATTTTTATATGGATAGTCTCAAATTTTCAAAAATCAGGGTCTTAACTTAGGCCTCTCGGTACAATCATAGAATGACTGTCTACACTGTTACAGCTTCTCTCTCCTAGAGTATTAACATGCAATATTTCTCCTAAATTCTTATAAAGAAAGCATCTAGATAATATCTTAAAAAAATTATCTTTTCAATGCACGTAAACCCTTCAATACACATTTTAATATAAACCCTATAGGGTTTGGCTCTCTGAGCACAAGAAGAAGAAATTACTACTTAACACTTTTTATTTCACTTTAAAGGTTCAATACACCTTGAGGATACGTGTATAGGTTTGACTAATAATAATAATTGAACAAAAAGTTTCAACTTATTCAAATACACACGCATATTCTCTAATTCCCCTATTCTCGAGACAAAATCAGGTTTTCACAGATATTATGGTGTAACAGAAACCTTCATAATATATATCTTCTTGAAATATTCAAGCCTCCTTTCTGACCTAAAAACTTTAAGTAAGGTTTAGAAATGTCTTTCAAATGCTTGCAATCGATTAAGACTCAAGTTCCCTTCCTTCAAGCTTACATTTCTTCAATGAATAACAAAACATATAAGTTCACTATAGACTCTTACATAATTTTCAAGGGATTCCTTACAAACCCCTTCAATCTCCAAGTCTTGTTATTTAGAAACGTAATTATGTTCTTTGTATTCTTTTCACTTAGTTATAATTCATGATCTTCTCTCAAATCACACGGGTTCATGGATTTCTTCAAGCTTGTATATGCAAAATTTGAACTCAAACCAATTTGGATTTCCAAATGTCCTTGAAATTTATTGATCAATGAATGTGAATTAGTTACAAATTGAAGTCTTATACTCTTAGAGTTAGATTATTTTCCTGTAATTGTTTTCATTAGGTCTCATATGACCAAGATCACATGGAGATTGCATACAAGAAAAAGGGCCTAAGTGCCATTTTCAAATTACATGACCAATCATACAACAATAACAACCCTCAAAGAAACTCAAGACAAAAATTTACCCATATACAAGTTATAACTACAAATTAGTCCTCTACACCTAATGAAGGCCTAAGAGATTTTCAAAATTTTAAATGGACCTAAATGGAGGGAAACTCCATAATTAATGTTTTTGAATGTCTAAAGCCTAAAAGACACCATGAAGGACTTGAATCTGCACCTCTAAAGACCCTTGAAAACTGAAATTTACTTCCTATAAGCCTAAGTATCCTGGTGTAGATGCCCCGTATCACACATTTATATGGGGAGAAAAATTTGTTGTCCCTATTTTTCCCTTGCACCTTGGAAAACGGAAAAGGGACCGAGAAAGGTGAAAAAGCACACTCAATGCTTTCATTTATGTTGATGTCATCATCCCAATGCAAAATTAGAACATGAAGCTTTGATTTTCTTCTCGGGCATAAAATTGGATTTCGAAGGTGAAAACATATATGATAGTAAACCTTAAATATCAACTATGTTCATTCCAACAACTTACTAGACTTGATTTTTGTTTATTCTTGAGTTATGGAGCGAGTCACCCTTTTAACACAAAGTAGCAACAAAATTTACCTAGACTACTATGGAGAGTGGTGAGTTAGAGGGTGAAAACTAATACATCCATCGTGTATTGGACTCAAATATATTTCCATTGACTAATTGATAAGTTTCCAACTCTTCTTGGAACTAGAAAAATATTCGAAAAAAACTTACTTTCTCTATTGAAGCCTTCATTCCTGTGCTATTGTGACCCGGTTTTCCATTGAATATTGTTGACATAACTTTATGAATTAGATTTACCCTAAAATTCCATGGTTCACTTAATTATCTCCTTCAAAAATAATTTATGGGTTGATTATTTACATTCATGTTCCTTAGGATATCCTCATATTCCAATATGGCTAAAAATAGACATTATAGTGATTGAGAGAGCACTATTCCACCTCAAAGCTTAGTCACACCATTAAATCAACATGGATACATTCCACTGCAAATGAAACACCCATGAAAATCATGTTAACATGTTCCTCTAATTGATAATGATGATGATGCTTTGCAAACTTTAAGGTACTCTTTGGATTGGTAGGATGATGAAGGAAGGGTTCAAAATGACCCAAAGAAATGTTTTAAAATGGTGGGTTAGGTTTTCATGACTAAAATTTTATATTTTTCATGCTATAAATTTATCATGACAATACAATTATAGTGATTTCCTAATTTTCTTAAGGTATTCCTTGTTTTTGTGATGTTGGTGATGTATCCATTGATGATATGTTAAGTCAAGTGGGATAACTAATATTTTATTTTAGTGATAATTTTAATGATGCAAAGAATAATTTTAATGTGTCTATAAGGAAAAATTTATGAATCCTGTAAAAAAATAGTAGATATTATTTGTTGAATATATGAAAATGAGTTTTGAAATTATGGTGACTCTAAAGGAAATGAGATTCGAATAGTTTGGTGAATCAATTCATAATGGTGTTGGTCGGGATAAATTATTGGATTACAATATATACTATCAACTACCAGTATATGTTGTCATCCAAATACATATGTTATTTTTTAAAAATGATTTTTTTCACAATAGTAGTTAAAATGACTGTCTCGGTGAAAAATTTGTCCCTGAAAATATGGCACAAATAAAATAAATTCAAAAAAAGTGTTTTTTTGTGAAAATGAATACTTTGAGAGTTTGTTATGGGGAAAATTAAAATTCATTGATTTTTTTATGCTATATACTAAATGGACCTTCTTAGTGAGAAATGTGTCTTCACAAAATATGGCATAATTAAGAAAATCCTATAATTTTTCCCTCCTTTTAGGACATCACTAACAAAATCCCACTAGTCAAGATTAGCATAAACATATAGTACCATGTGGTAGCATATAAATTTTAATATATTTTTTTCTAGTAACATAATCTAAGTTATCATCTAGTAGTATAAATGTATGCTTTGGGCCACTATCATATGGTATATTCTTGGCGAGATAGCATACTTTATGCTTTTGTTTGAAAACATAAATATATTCTAGTAGTCATTAACATAAATATATGCTACTCGGTCGGTAGATTATTTATATGCTATCATCTAGTACAATAGATATATGCTAGTGGGTGGTAGCAATCATTTATTTTATCTTTGAGCGGTAGCATACATTTATGATACCACTTACTCTCATTAATATATGCTACCACCAATAGTTAAGTACATGTTACCAATCCATAACATTGTTGAAATTTTACTTGATATTTATAATTGTAAATATCTCGTTCACTATATATATGAAAGTGAAGTTTACAAATTTTCGTTTCACGCTAATGGCGATTCAAGTAAAAATGTCAACTATTGGTGTAAAATCTAGGCGAACCTACCTCTAAAAGTAATTGACTCAAAAATATTTAGGAGACTCACTCCTATCCCTACACATAAAATTTCTTTGAATGGAAGTTTCGAACACTGGAATATTCATGAATTAAACAATATTATCTATTAGAATTTATTGTGTGTGGATATAAAATATTTATATAGAATTATGCAAGTAGTTATGAAGCACAGACACTAGAGGATTTTTTTATTTACTAATCATTAAGTATTATAGTTTATAATAGGTAGGGGAAATTTTAATCAAAGATATATTAAGTGGGTAGAGTACTTATGTTAACAACCTAATTGGATTTGTATGAAAACACATAAGAATTAAAAATAGGAAGAATATTACGAACTAATTAACTTCCAACATCAATTATGCATTACCATAATGATACATTCCAACTTTAAATGAACTAATAAATTTATATACAACAAGTATCTTGCTGAAAATACAACATAAGAGAGAGAATTAGCTTGTTCAAGAAGATTTTGGAATGATTTATGTGTGCTAGTTATTAAATCAAAATAATATTTGAATTGTAAATCTACACAAAAGATTCTAGGATCGAAAGACTTGCATCTTTAGAATCGTAGAAGATATTTGCATTCTAGGATAGAGTTGTATGGTTTAGGAAAAGGATTGCATGTTCTTAGACTATAAGAAATTTAATATTTGATACATATTTATTTATTCTCTTATGTGGAAATGGTGTTACTTATACATCACTCTTCTTCACACAACCTTGCAATGACCTACAATGATATACAACAAACTACAAACCTTTAACTTAGCAATTTGGATAAACCTTCATTATAGAATAAGAAAATAAAAAGAGAAATGTTTTGTGTTTGTTTGATGTTGGACCACACAAGGATGTCAAAATCCTAGATGATAGACAAATCCCAATTTTGAACTAGATATCCTTGATGAGTAATCAAGTCTCATATAGTTCTCCTAGGTTCTTGTGTAAGTGTGTAAAGATACCAACCCCTAAAGGTTCCCTTGTGTCACTTAACATAAAGAGATACGGATAAGTGCATAGTATAGAATGTACTCAACATGATAGTAGTGATATGTGGCGTGACTCAACTATGTGAACTAAACATTATGTTGATTGAAACCCTTTTGTAATGCTTGGAGTGACTTTTATATTTCTTAGGACACAGCTCTATGATCTTTGCATTCTTTTAGATGGGTAAAGCTAGAATACATGACCTAGTTGAGCGCTTCATACTTGTAAGGGATTTCCTACATTATGTGAAACTAATTTGAGAACATTAACAAACCCTTTGAGTTATTTTGGAATGATGTTTACAATAAGATCTTATAAAATGTTAGGTGATTTACAAAGAGATAATGACATGATTATATAATAGTTTAGAGGCGAGATATTACAATAAGGCCAACCATAGGAAAATTAAATGAGCTAATGTATTTTTTAACATAAAAATAGATTAAACTATTGAAAAGGCACATGAATATATAGGTATGACAAGACCAAACCCCACATCTTGACCCTTTCATACAATATTAGATAGGAGATAGAAACTCTTAAGTTGAATGTTTTACAATTTATATCATACGTTTTACCACATGATTAAATAATATTTCTATATTTTCCAATAGAGTGTACTATAAATATTTTTAAAAGTATTAGAATTTCTAAAGAGATGATGAGATTAAATATTACATGTGATAAAAATTTTAGAAAATTATACAAGATAAAACTTGATATTTCATAAGGACAAGTTACCATATTTTAGTGTCTACATACTCTCATAAATTTTGTAATTTAATATATCATGTTTAAATGGAAACATACCGAAGTGTGTGCAAACACTTTGAATTTTCTCGAATGGAATTTTCGACGTGTTTGTGTTGGAATGTTGCATGATGGAACCTACAAGACATAGTGTAGTCAATCTCTATGATAGAAACTTAAATTTAACTAAAAAGTGGATATGACATTACAACTTTGAATCATTGGGAAAATAAGGAAATGGAAATGCAAAAAGTGGAAATATTAATCCTACTATTTTTCATATGAAGGAGATCATATTGTTTTCATTCATTAGAGAGTTAGAATGTGATTTGGAGATGTGATAGGATTGTGGGGGATCAATTCCCAATATTTTTCCATACTAGATAGTAAATGAGCAAGGATTATATTGTAAAGGATCCATGTGATTTAGTGTCTTCCCCATTAAAAAATGTGAAGAAAAATGAGAAATAAGAAATATAGATATATCATAGTTTTGTTTGGACATTTTTCTTTTATGAGAAAGTATTATAATGAAATAAATTATATAAATGTGACTATCAACAGTAATAGAACACCAAAGAGAACAATATTGTAGATAAATGATTTCAATATACAAGTAGAATAGTTTTAAAACTTGAAGGGGGACCTAAAAATCATAAAATAAGACTCATATTCTCAATATGATGATTAAATACTCCTCACTACCACCTATATATACCGATCCTATGTTATGGACAATATCATGGCTAACTTACTATACATATGAAAGTGTAAATAAATAACATATAATAAGAAGAGAGATTATGTAAGCCACAAGTTGGAACTACATATCCAATATAAGTTATAGGAATAAGGGCATAGCATTCCCCTCCCCTTCAAAGAAACATTGTCCCCAATGTTGGAAAACCCTAGATGTTGCTACAAAAATGCTTCATCCTCCCATGTTGCATCCTCAATATTCATATTCTTCCACTTGATCAAATACTTAGTAATGACTCTGGTCCTCAATATTTTGGTGCGTGTCTAAAGAATACCTTTAGGTTCCAATATGATCCTTCCTTCCTCATCCAGTTAGGAAGCACTAACTAGGTGGAAATGTGTTGCCCAATGAATTTCTTCAAGAAAGAAACATGGAAGATATCCCTCCAAAATTTACGTACCACCTTATTTTTCCCATCGATCATGGGATGATAAGATGAAATGTGGGCCAAGTAGGTACCCAAAAAGAGAAAAAATAGTCTAAAAATTTATTTTAAATATCATATCACGATCGGTGACTATAATTTTTGGTGTGCCATGGAGCTTTTCAACTATGTCCACAAATGAGATGGTAATCGTACTAGTTATGAAAGGATGATCCAGTGCCATCAAAATTACCATACTTAGTAAGTTTATCAACCATGAATATGATGAATCTTTTCCCTTCTTATTTAGTAAATCCTATGTTGAAA
This sequence comes from Taxus wallichiana var. yunnanensis, assembly GCA_018340775.1. NCBI lineage: Eukaryota > Viridiplantae > Streptophyta > Pinopsida > Cupressales > Taxaceae > Taxus > Taxus wallichiana. The sequence continues at coordinate 193,920,723 of CM031233.1, forward strand.
TTATCAATACGTCTTCCCATCTCTCACTCGGGATAGAAAATGGTTGGAGGATACCTGTGTATTAATTTTGTATCCGTTATTAAGTTGAAACACAAAAAATTATGCCATAATTTTTTAAACATATCGTTTAGTCCTCTCAATATAAGTATTACTTAACTTTATGATAAGTTTTAAGAACCCAAACCGCCCACCTAGTTGAGAAGAGTGAATCTATGAAGGAGAATGGTGTTCAAGTGTAGAGTTATTACACAAATAAAATCTTTCTTTGTAACACAATGTATCCCCCTTCCATATAAATTGTTCAAGTATGGTCAGATTTTTCTAGAGATTCTAAATTAGAGTATGGGTTGTTACATCTTTCTTCCGTTCTTCCCTTGCTTGATCTACCCAATATAGCTTTAGTATAGAGATGGCACATAATAATGATTTTTTGAACTCATCCCTCATAGATAGAGCATCCGAAACCACACTTTTGTTCACTTCCGTATAAATAAAATGTAATTCATAACCAAACATATTTATGACCCATTTTTTTGTTCTTTTGAAGATATTCATTGATCGCATAATTATTTAAAACTATCATGATCGGTCTTTATGTTGACGTATCTACCCATCAAGTATGGTATCCACTATTTGAATGCATGTAATATTGCCATCATTTCCTTTTCATAGTTGGGATTCAAAAAATAATTTACTTTTATTTGTTAGCTCTCAAATACTATGAGATGTCCTTCTTACATGAGTACTGCTTGATCCCATTTTCTGAAGCATCACATTTAACGATTAAGCTCTTTAAGAAATATGGGGCTGCCAATATTATATATGTACACATTTCCACCTTCATTTTTCCAAATTCCCTAGAAGCTTCTTCATTAAAATGAAAGGAGTCTTCCTTAAATAATTTTGTGAGTGGTGTTTCTATACTACCATTGGTTTTTACAAATCTATGATAGTACCCTATGATACCTAAGAAACCTCGCAAATTCTTGAGGGTTCTTGGGATTTCCCATTCCACCATGGCCTAGATCTGATGAGGGTCCACATTAACACCTTCATGAGAGACAATATGGCCCAAGTATTCCACTTTATGTACCCCAATATAACACTTTAAAGTTTTTTCATATAGTCGATGTTTCTCTAGGGATTCCAATATTGTATTGACATGACGTAAATGTTTCTTCTAGGATTTATTGTAGATGATTCTATCATTAAGAAATACCAAAACAGACTTCCATAGGAATGGTTGAAATAATGAATTCATCAAACTTTGAAATGTGGATGGTACATTAGTAAGACCAAATAGCAATGCCCTTAATGGGTTTTGAAGGTTTTCTAATTAATATCTTCTTTCTTTACTCTAATTTTGTGATACCCAGAACACGCTCTAGTTTTGTAAAATAAAATACACCCAGGACAACTCATCTAAGAAATCATCAATGATAGGAATATGAAACTTATCTTTGATAGTGTACTTGTTAAGTTATTTATAGTTTAAAAACATGTGCCACTATCCATCCTTGTGACACACCATCACCACTAGAGAAGAATAAGCACTCTGACTATGATGAACAATACCCGTTTCCAACATTCGATTCACCATCTTCTTGATCTCACTATTTTACACATATGGGTATATATAAGGCATGATGTTAGGGTTTGGATTCTTGGAATTAACTCAATTACATGAGAATTATCTCTTTTAGGATGTAATCCTCTTAGATCCTTGAAGACAACTACATTGATCATTAACATCCCGAAGATTAGGATATACTACTATCATTGGCGCTAAACTTCCATGGAGAACAATGATGCTAAAAATACTTCAACCCCCTTTTTAAGAATCTTTTGAATTTGGTTATAAATAGCCACTTCAAGATTTTTTTCCGTAGTCCTCGAAGTTCAAACCGTATACCCTTAGAATGAAAGCACATGAAAATTTCCTCAAAATTGAGCTCTATGCTTCCTAAATTTGTGAGCCATTAAACACCTAAGACAATATAAAATCTACCCATGGGAATAGTAAACATATATTACATTCCATTATGTATTCACCCATCATAATTTTTATTTTATTCCATTTCCCTAAACATTAGATTATACCACTATATATAATCATTACTTGAAATTAAGGAGCTCGGTAGATGAAACAATTAAGCCTTGTTGTCATCTTATGATCAATGAAATTATGATTTCTCCCGAAATAGTCAATATTTTCACCTTCTTCTTCTTAATATAACCCATGACCTGAAGGGTTGGTGGAGTACTAATACCTGATAGAGCATAGCATGCGATAGTAGGATGACACTCTTCCAATTTTTCTTATAATTTTCCACTTCCTCATTTGATGTTTACTCACATTATTCCTCATCATCGGTCCCTTAAATGTAAAGAAATTTCTTTTGAGAATATTTATGACCTTTTTATATTTGTTTTCATAGTGTCAACATTACCATTTATCTCATTTCTCTTCAATTTTTTGAGGTATCAAGAGAACTAGTAGAGGGGTACGATGGTGGAAAGGTGCTATGATATTTTATGTTAGTGAAGCTCATCCTTCTATTGGAAATAAATGTTTCCTCTTCCCTACGTTGCATTATAATATAATCATAAACCTTGAGTGGAGTAGACATGAACACCTCATGCTCAATTAGGTACTTAATAGCCTTAAGAAATAGGTCATTCAAATACTCTATTGTAATATTCTCCTCACACAAAGAAATATTTTGGAATTGATTGACATACTTCTTCACTAAACCTATTTGTTCTAACTTTGTTAATTGGTTGAAGTAATTCTTTGACACACTAGAACTATAGTGTAATTGAATCTCTTTAGTGAAAACTATCCATGTGACACTTAGACCATTCTTATTCCTTTGAGAACATAACCAATGATACTAGAAAAATTGGTCAAGTTCTAGATATAAGGATGCAATGGTAACATTTTTTCCCATAAAGCATCGATGGAGATCAAATAAATCATCCATTTGGGTAATCCAATTGAGCATATCCCTTCCATAAAATTTATGCATTTTCACTTTTGGAATAATTCCATGTCATTAGTGAGGACATCCATCTGAATGTTTAAAGGATCCTCCTTAATTGTAGTAATTTAGACATATGTGTGTATTACTATAGGAACCCATATGACTAGGATATGGATCTATTTTCGAAAGAGGGAGCAATAGATCTTAATTCATTGATTCAAAATCCATCTGTAGTTCACCCCTAAGACTACCTTTCAGATGAAGAAGCTAATTTTTGAGGTCTTCCTTGATCATGATATTATTTACAATTTCCTTAAGTTCGTGGACTACCTCATATACTCCTAAACAACAAGATTATAAATCCATATTATCCTTATAGGGGTCATTCCTGTCGTGTCTTAACCTTTCCCTTCACCCCGAGTTGATCTATTGATCATGATGTAGGGTTTGGGACTTGGGGTAGATGGAATTAGTTAAAATTTAGGGTTTGGGTTTTCGTAAACTTACTAGTTGAATCAAGGAAATATAAAAGAAGAAACCCTATATAATTTTTGGAAAGAGTTTTGAAAATATAAGAAACTTAGAAAAATCCAAAAATTACAACCTAGGTAGATGAATTATAAAAACACCTAAAATTGTTATAAATTTTGTAAAACAAGTCCAATAATTTTGAAATATAGAGAGGATATTACTAGAACTATTTCTCTATACCAAAAAAACATTGTAGAAAAATTAGATACCAATTTTGAGATATAGTTGAACCTTCAAAATTATGGTTTGACACAACGCTGATTGAGATCAGGATCTAATACCAAGTTTAATGAAATTACTTATATAAATCTTATTATCAGCAGCAATATAACACCAAAGAACACAATATTGTAGATAAATGATCTCAATATGCAAGTAGAATAGCTTATCAAATTCAAGGGGGCAACCTCCAAACCATACAATAAGACTCAAATGATCAATATGATGATTAACTACTCCTCACTATGACCTATATATAACAATCCTATGCTATGGCCAACACCAAGGCCAACCTACTAAACATATAAAATCATAAATGAATAGCATATTACAAGAAGAGAGATTATGTAAGAAAAAATTTGTCAAAACATATCTAATATAACCTATAGGACTAAGGAAATAACATGTATTAAGAGAAAAGGAAATATAGTTCTATGATGACCATGATATTGCTTTAAGACTTTCCACTAAATCCACATACTACACTATTATCAGCAGATGATTCTAGGCCTAGTTTTCTCAAACGTAGTGTAGAAAAAATGACCCATGTCATGCACTCATAAGGTACTACTATGTGTGAATTGATTATTTAGAATTATGAAAATTTTCTGGGGAGATGGAGGGCCATACCCTTAAAACCATTCTATAATTGTATCTGAAATATACTATGAAGAATTAATGGAACACTCATGTACCCTGTAACTTTTTGTGATTATTTTTTTCTATACCTATCTATAAATAATGTAAATGTGTATTAGAATCTTTAAAAAATTAAAATTGAGTTAAAGTTATGTCTTTCTAGGAATGAATGGATAAGTCAATACCAAACCACAATTTAGACAATTCTATATGGTTTTCATCACTATTAAAGTATGCTAAATTTCCACTTTTGTGACCTTATTTGAGAATTTGAGCCTTGCAGAAATTTCCTCCCATATCTTATAATATTTTTAGAGTTTGTGTAGCAATACCTCATTTAGTGCCCGCTCTTTTGAGACATATGTGATAAAGTGTTTGAGCGTATAGTTTAAAAGAATATATATGTACGCATGTACTATATGTCTAATAATATTAAGGGTTATGTGTAAGGATTAAATGTGGGCTACCTTTGAGAATATTCACCTACAAAAGAGGTTTTGCGTAATGGATATGATGGTGCAAAAGAACAAACAACATGTAACAAGCAACAAACCAAAATACATGTGCATAATAACTAGTAACAACAAAGGATAATAATAATCATGTATTAGTTGATCGTAAGAAAAATTGTGTAATCGACATAGTAATCATTTAATAAGCTAGAACAAAAAAATTGTAATCATTAGATTAACCTAGAAACAACAAAGTAATAGTAATGTAAATGTGTAATTAACTAAGAAAAATAATTTAAAAGCATAGTAAAATATAATCATGGATCCTAACACAAGAGACACCCATAGTGTCAAAATAAAATCATAGTAGAAGGAACAAAGTACAACAATCACAGAGCATTTGCATATATGAAAAGAAAGCATGAAGACATATATATGCACACCCACAATGTCACAAGAAAACTAAGGTCATTGGGTTGCATGAAGTAAATACTCATAATATGATAGTCGATAAATCCACATAATAAGTAATCAAGGTTTTTATCTATATGAATAAGAAGTGAAAATAATATAGAAAACAAGTTTACAATCTAGTAGTAGTGATAATAGAGGTAGAAATGATAAGTTTGTACTTCACTGACACATGTGTTACTTCAATTAATCCAATAGATAACAATAAACATTGTGTGCGCAACTCAGAATGATGAGAAAGGTGTAAAGTAATATGTAATGAAATAAAATAATCTTTAAAGTGTATAGGGATGCCACCAAGAGATTAGTGTAAGAAACCAAGATAACTCCTATCATCATGTAAAAACTGATGAGTGTCTTACATAAAGCTCAAGGTGTATTGTAAATGTATGCGTGTAAAGAATGGATTTATTGTGTATCTAATCGTGTACCCAATATGATGTATAGAGTAACAATATATTCAAGTAAATAAGAATATGTATTGATTTTATTTTTTTATCATGTTTGATTTTTTGTATTATGCAATTATTTTAATGTTTTTGAAGTGTTACATAAATATATATGTAGAATAAAGGAGTATAGTGTGAGATCTAATTGAAAAATTTCCAATGAAGAGGCATCTTATGTGAGGTAGGTGGAGGATATGTGATTCCCTCAAGTGGTAGAAGAAATAAACTATGTTAATGTATGACTTGTGTATAATCCATGATATGTGTCAAAGGTGAATGAGGGAGACTTCCCATGGTAGGTATTATATGATAGATATGACAAATTCATAAAAGAAAGTGAATGTGTTTATCTAAGGGAATTGGATGTCATAGGTGACAGATAAGGATACTTAAAAATAAGTTTATGACAAGAGATAATGTGGGAAGTAGAGAAAAAGGTTGTAGATATATTAGAGATAGTGATTATATCTCGAGGAGGTAAACCATTAAAATGGAGGAATGAAGAATTGGATCACCTTAATTTTAACCACTTGATTATTGTAAATGTACTTGAAATATTTAAATATATAATATATAGTTACAAAAATGTATATCACAGAACAACCTAGTCTCATATCACATTACGTGAGAGAAGAGGCCAATAAGAATGTGAGATAAAATGTGGGAAGTCAAACTATGAGGCGTAAAATAAGATTTGCAATGTTTTTATTAGGATCAATTATGACATCTCTCATATTATACTTATAAGAGTATCTCATTTTTAGTGATTTCAGCTAAAATTGAGATAACCAGAGAATTTTTTTGACAAAATCCCCTAAAAATTCCCTTTGAAGGAGATTTTTGGGTTTTCGGTTTCCATCGCATGGAAACATGTCTTTTACATGCTTCATGTCTATTGTCTTCCAAACCCAAAACCCGATTACATCCTAGTGTGTCGGGTTTTCAACTCAGGAGCATTAGAACATACCTTACAAAAACATGCTTCATGTTACTTGTTTCCCGAAACCCAAAACCTTTTCCTTTGTATTGGGTTTTTGGAAACTTGGAACATCCAAACATGTCTTTTGCATGCTTCATGTCAGTTGGTTCCCAAAACCCGATTTGATAAGAAAACCTTTGTTTCAGGTTTTCAGACGTGCTAAGCATGATGACATGGCATTAATGTCGAGTTGTTGGTTAGTTGGCACACATGTCGGAGGAGGTGTAATAAATGCTAGGGTTTTATAAATAGTCCAATTTTACACGTCATTTTTACCTACATATTTTCACTGTGTGGATTTTTCGTACATGCTCCTTCGACCTCCAAACCCGAATGAACCTCTTGATCAATTTCGTGATCCATCTTCACCATTTTTCAAATTTATTGAAGGTATTTTTCTCTTCTTATCATTTTGTGTCCTTTGGGGTTGTTTTTGAAGTATTCATTCAACATGTTTTCCTCTTTCCTTTTTCTTTCCTCTGGGTTTAGGGTTTAGGATTGTTTTCTTCATTTTTTTTGTATTCCCATAAAACCCCTTGTTAAAAATTCATCCTAGGGTGTTTTCTTATTTTCTTCCATGGATATACTCTTGTGGTTTTTGAGAATAATCTATAAAACCTAACTTACAAGTTTGGTGGAGATTTTACCTATTCTGACATCCCAAAAACCCGACACCTTTGATTCAGGTTTTACAGGGTGTCCGACATCTTTCAACTCCCACTTGTGTCAGTTTTACAGAGTGCATAACACCTTTTCTCCACTTGTATCAGGTTTCTCCAAGTGCTCAGCACCCCCCAACTTCCGCTTGTGTCAGTTTCATCCTTTCATTGTCTCCATCCTCCACTTCCCAACTTCTTTGTGTTAGGTTTCATAGAGTGTTCACACCACCTAATTTCCACCTTTGTGTGGGTTTCACGAAGTGTTCAACACACCTAGTTTCCATATACTTTCTGTAGTGTGTCCGACATGACCTAGTTTCATATACTCTGTAGTGTTTGACAGGTTTCATGAAGTGCTTGATAGTCTCAAAGTCCGGTTAGTGTGGCGGGTCTATAGGGTTGCTCAACAAGCTTCCAAGCCCGATTGTTCAATCAGAAGTTATCTAGGCATTCTTTCTTCAGACTTCTCATGTCGGATCCTGATCATCTAAGGATAAGTCAGACAGGTCAAGAAAGATGAAGTACAAGTACCGAAAGATGGAGTCCCCTTCCTACATAGATTGCAATTACGACATCCGAGACACATGGAGCTTGGTAACATAGACATGGAGGAATTTTGGAACAGAACCAAGGATTCTTCTCAGAGTCCCTGGATGAAGTCAATAACCAGCAGTGGCCTCCCTCTTGCAGCAGGATTCCCAATGTCTGCTCAATGCCCCGAGTTCATTCTGGCCTGTGCTTCCAATTATGACTCAGATTCTCGCTCAGTGAAAAATCAAGTAGGAGAAATCATAGTGAAGTTGGACGGGGTTACTTTGATGACCTCTTAAGATTTCCCAACTTTGAGGAATATGTTAATGTAGATCTTAAGTCAACACAAAAATCTGGGACAAAGATCAAGAAGACTACATCAGCATGTGAATAAAAATTTCTTGATCAAGGCCAAGCCAATCCATCTCTAGGTTTCCCAAGTTTGTCCCCAAGAGTGATTTCATCCTTGAAATCAATGATATTATCACCCTGTTGAGTCAGTATTTGGACTCCCGAGTCAAGAGACTTCCAAGGGTGGATGTATCAATTCATGGTCATTATAAAGAAGAATGAACAAGGGATCGATTGGAGCAATCTTATAAGTGATGAGATTGATTCCCAGATGAAGACAATCTTGACTACTGGCAAGTTCTATATGTCATCATATGTCACCTATGCAGCCGATGGCATGAGAAATTATCCAGGGTTGGATGCAAAAGGAGATAGGGAAATAGAACACATATATCGGTACTTCCCTCAGCTGACAATGAAGGGTTCCGAGGATCAATTTAGAAGAGTGAATGATGCCTTCTTTTATGAAAATATCTACAGGATGAACCCTGATCTAAGGAAAAGAAGAGTCTCTGATGAAGCATGGGCCAAAGTATCAAAATGGGGTTGTATCTTCTTGCAATTCAAGAAGTTCACATACCTTTGGGTGGTCATGTACCCGGTGATCCTTTCTGATTTCCTAGGTTCCTAGGTGATAAGTTGATCCTGATGGAGTTGGTTAGACAATTGTTGGATTTTCACAAATTCCAATAGAGTAAGCACAAGGCCACCATCTCCTTCCCTATTTCCATCGGAAGGTACACATGCTCAATAGTGGTTAAAGCCAAGAATGTGGTGCACGAGCTATAGGACAAGTTGAAAAATCACATGAAGCATAGAGATGGATTTGATTTCCAGGAGTCCTTAAGTCATATGGGACCTTATATCTACATGTGCCCAACATAGAAGACATTTGGGTTGATCTTTAGAGATGAAGTTTCCATCTAAGAAAAGACAATAGTAGGTTGACAATTGAAGAAATCCAGATGCTAGATTTATCTGACATCCCAAAAGGCACTAAGGACAATGAGAGTGTCCTTGATGCCTCGTATGATGGGTTGAATGAAGACCAATATGTATTCCCAGCCATTGATTGGTCCATTGCTTGAGAAAGCTTCTATCACAGGAAGAGCTGCTCAAATTCTTGCCCGTACTAAGGCGTGGCTCATTTCTTGGGAATGAGTTATAAAGAAGGGAGTTTTTCAAAGCTAGCTACTTTGGAAGTGGGACCCTCCAAGGGAAAAAAGGAAAAGGATAAAAACCCTTCCAAGAAGCCAATAAAGGTTAAGTTTTTAAAAGGAGAAGAGCAAGGGAACACACTAGTGGCCACTCTCCCACAAATGGTTGAGGTTCTTGATTCACCTCCACCACTAGAAATAGGAAATATTCCTTCAGGAGAAGAGGTTGGTCAACCTTTCATTCCCCTTTTGGTTGATAGTTCATCAGAGGTAAGTCTTCCTCTTATCTCTCAAGCTCTAATTTTAGAATCATTACCTCCCCCATTCAACCTCCTTTGCTTCAGGTTTCTTCACCAAGTTCCTCAGCCATGGCCAACATCTTTTCTAGCCTCTCACCTCTCCCCACTAGACCCAAGATAACCATGGATATGCCTCCTCCTTCTATGCCTTCATTCCCTGAGTCCATTTCCATGGACACTACTCTTGCAGTGACCACCACTCCACAAGAAAACCTTCCTCCACCTAAAGATGTGACCGTAACACCTACAATGGGAGAAAATTCTTCCAATACGCCTCAATGGTTAATAGATCAGACCCCAAGGAAGAGGAAGGTGGTAGTTCCCCTACCAACCTTTGATTTCAGTTCCCTCAAGGTCACTCCTACCAAGTCTACCAAGAAACCCAAAATAGTTTCAAGGATTTCAGTGGATGCCTCAGGGCATAAGTTTGTGGAAATTTCCACTCCCATGGCTGAAAAAACCAAGGATGATATAATGGTCACCGATTATCAGATCACAAGGGTTGATCTAGGAAAAGTAACAATGGAGGGAGCACAACAAGATGCACAAGATGCCATGAATGTGTTGTGCTAGAAGCTGAAGGAAACAAAGGCAAACAAAGATGAGCTAAAAGAGAAAGTAGAGCAGCTGACAAAAGTACTACTCAAGCTCTCAAAGCCTCCTGAGTCAACACCATCATCCTCTACTCCTATCAGGTTTGATTTCTCATCGGTACCCATGATTGAGAAGATTAATGAGAAGGGGAGAATGGTCGATGAATGGATCCAGAGGCTACTCCTACAAGGAAAAGAGGTCATTAATGACTCTGTGGAAGTCTACAAATCCTTGGAGGATATAAAGAAGGATGGCTGAGAAAATGGATGATGAATTTTCAGCAGAAGTTGGGAACCTAGAGTTAACTTTTGAAGCTCTCAATACGCTGAAATAGGTTCCATCCCACATCTTGGTCAAGAAGGCATCATTCCACATGGGGACAAGCATTTTCAACTTGACCAAAGCCATTAGATTTAGAATAAATATTCTCAATGAAGCTTGTAGTAAATTGAGGGAATCAAGAGATCAATTGGTTGATGGCACAAATGACATAGAAGAAGAGCTAATCAAGATCTATGCTAAAGTGTTGAATGAAAGCTCGAGTATTCTACCCATTGATGATCTTTACAAGTAGATCCAAGAATCAATTCAGCATGAACCAACTGATGGCTTTAGCCTAGAAATCATTGATAGGTTCATGAAGATTGAACATTCTTTGGAAACACTAAGGAAACTCAACAAGAGACTGAAGAAACTTCCTAGTAACATGAGTGATACTCAGGAAACGTGTGAAGTCCTGAGTGATCATTCCACCATGCCTGATGAAGATGAGATGCAAGGCATAATCCGAAAGTTCCAAGAGTTTTGGGACAAGCAGGCTTTGTTGGAGGAAGACAAAGATGATGAAATGGAATAGGCATAATGTTTCATGTCATTTCAATCTTGAAATTGACATGTCTTTTTCATTTTCATTTCATCATGTAGGAAGCAAATTTTGACTTGGTCTCCTGCGTGAGAGTCAAGCAAAATAGGACTCTCATTAAAAGACTATTTTCTAGGATTTATCCTATTTTCTCTCAACTCTTTTTATTATAAATAAGGGATGCTTATGCATTCCAAAGGGTTGAGATTTTTGGAATATTGAGAACTATTGTGAAGAAGAAAAACTTTGTGTTTTCTTTTAATCATTTGAGGAATAAAACCGATGCTATTTTTTGCAAACTTTGTGTTGTGAGATGTATCTTTCTTAAGATGTTGTTCTTATGTTCATAATCTTAAGCTATTCTTTGTTTAGCATCTTGATGGTTCTAATCATTTCAAACATTACATTTGTTATCTAAAACTCGTATGATTATTTCATGATCTACATTTTCTCGAAAGAAAATACGTTCCTCTCATTTCCTTTCCATTGTGTTTCTTCCATAATAATAATTTCCTTTCTAATCCTTTCCATTTCAAAAACAACAATATCTTCACCTAGTGTGGATATGGATTTCGGGATTCTATCCCAACCCCAATGGTTAGATTAGTGTGAATACTATATATATTATTTCTATTGTGTTTTAGATTAGTAATAAATAGGTAGCCTCACCTATCTTTGAGGAGGGATTTAATCCCATGTACTATGGTTGAACCTCATATTTTGGCTTGACAAAATATCCAACCAACATTTTTTGGTGACTCCACTGGGGAATATGGATTGATAAGACTAAGCTTATCCTATTGGTGTCTGGTGACTCCATATTTTCCTTATTTTCAACAAGATCTATTTTCCAGTTCAAGTCTGGCCAGAAATATCTTCACTCGGTCAAGCCGAGCCTGGGTGAAACTGATCCATTCTTTGATTTGCTTCAACAACATAATTTCAGGCTTTCACCCAACAATGTTGCATCTAGCCAAGCAAGAAGTTCTTTGCCCATCCGAAGAACTCAGATTCCTCAAGAACCAGAAGTTTCTACAACTTTTCATGCATTATTCTTGTCAGATATTCAGATTCTATATGCACTTCATTTAGAAGAATGGCAACACAACCTATGTGCCTTGGGGTGTGGCTATTGGTCCTCTTTCCCTTACTCCACCATTGCATGACCTACCTCATGGATCATGAAGAATATTCCTAAGTTCAATGGTGATGGAAAAAACATCCTGATGAACACATCGCTTCATTCTTTGTTACATGTGGTTCTTGGGGTTTCTCATGAAGACATCTCTATTCGACTCTTCATTGAAACATTACATGGCGTGTAGCAGTAGAAATGGTTTTACCATCTCCCAAATGCATGCATTACCAACTAGGCTACCATGAGATCCATATTTGAAGCAAGGTTCAAACTAGTTAAAGATTCTCATGCCTTGTTAGCACAACTTACACACATGAAGAAGGAATCTTATGAACCCATGCGGGACTTCATAGCCAAATTCAACAAGTTGATCCATAAGATTCCAGACCTAGCTATGTTCCCACTCTTGAAAATCAAAAGTGTTTCTTCATCAACACTTAGCCCCTGATGTAAGCTTCTTGTTGAGAAGATCTGTTATCCCCGATTTGGCCACCGCTCAAGCTACAACCACTAAATAGAAGATGATCTTATTCTAGCCAGAAGATCAAGAGAATCATCTAAGCCTAAAATTAGAGTTCTTCTCAGAGTACTACTAATCCTATGATTCAAAAGATGGCCAATGACTTGATTGCTTTAAAGAAGCAAATGTCTCAACAAGCAACCAACATTCCTTATCGGGATATTCCTAGATGGAATTTCAACAATGCTAATAGCACTCCCACAAGAGATAGGAATCGGTTGATTGCTGCTCCCACTAGGAGCTGGCTATTGAAGCTCCTCCTATCAATGCAAGTAGTTGAAGTAGTTGAGGAAGATGAAGAACCAAAAAATCAAGATTCCCACGAAGCTTTTGAAGCTTCAGATATGTTGATGAGTCTTTTGATGATTCAGCTGGTGACTCCAACATTGGGTATTTGGAATACGAGGAAGATGAAGGTGAAGGTGAGCATGATGGACAATCATTTGCATTCTTCACTCGATCCCAATCTTAGAACCCCAGAAATCCAATTGAAATCTCTAAGGATAAAAGTAAGGAGGCTCCCATGGTTATGGCTAAACGAGGCTCTCCTATCTCAGCACAAACTAAAAAGGAGATAACTAAAAAGGTAACTTCACCTTCCAACTCTTTTTCTCCTTCTTTCAAGGCTAGTACCTCAACTCAGACCAATGTAACTAGAACTAGAGCCCTCCATCATTCCTTCATATACCACTTTTGACATCATTGATCATGCAAAGAAAACCAAAATCCAAATGTCGGAAGTCGAATACCTTCAGTCCAACCCTGAGCAATTTGAGAAACTTGCCAAATTCATTAGAAGCAAGGCTGTTATTCCTCCATCTTCGAAAGGCATTTTTCCTAGCCCCACTCAGCCTTTACCTCAGAGTAATATGACCTCTACTTTTTCTTCTGAAAGATTGAACCATTTTATTTGTCTTTACTTATAAATGGTTTTAAACTCAACAATTACATAATTGACTCAGGAGCCTCTGATAACATAATGCCAAAAAATTAGCTCATGCCCTTAGACTCACACTAACTAAATCTTATGGGTGTTACTCCATGGAAACTAAACAAGTCCCCTTGATTGGCCAAATCAAGGATGCACAGTTTGCATTTGTTGCCTTTCTAGAAAAGAGAGTAAAAATGACTATCCTAGTTGTTGATATCCCGGCTTGCTTATGGGATTCTCTTGGGAAGAGGTTTTTGCAAAGATGTTGGAGGAGAAATCAACATGGATTGGACCAAAGCTAAAATTCCAGTAAATGGAGTTCCTCGTGTCCTTCACCCCAAGCACAAGCTAAGTACCTAGTTACTAAATCAGATGATCCTAAGGCTCAAATTCTCTTTGAAGATGCAGGCTTGGGTAATTATTTCCTGACATCTGAGGTGCCCTCTGTAGAAGTCAAAGAAGAAGATCCTAACACTGTTTGGACCCTTGAGTTTGATGGGAGCTGTTCAACTACTTGGTTCAGGTGTTGGCATGGTTCTTATATCTCCAGATTTTGAGATCTTTCCCTTTGCTTTCAAGTTGCAGTTTGATAATACTAACAACACAGCCGAATATGAAGCTTTGTTATTAGGATTAGAAATGGCAAGACAAAAAGGAATCTAAAATCTCAAAGTATAGGGAGATGTCAAGTTGATTGTGAATCAAGTAAGGGGGATTTATCAGGTAAAAAATGATCACCTAAGACATTACAAAAACAAGGTTTGGGATAACATAGAATGCTTTGATGCTTTTTCCATTAAGGTAGTCTTAAGAGATTACAATGATAAAGCTGATTCCTTAGTTGTTTCTATCTCTTCTTCTCCCTCACCCATAGTTCAAATATGACACATATACCATTGAGATTGTGTATCATCCAAGTGTTCCAGATAACTCAACACATTGGCAAGTGTTTAATGATGATCAATAGGTGTTGTCTTTTCTTGAGAAAGCCGATAACTTTAGTGAGCTTTATTTTGAAGGATCAGAATCAGCTTTCCATGAGTCCGTTTCTAATTCATATCAAGAAATTGATGGTGAATTCATCCAACTCAAAGGCAATAAGATTCCAAAAGGATTAGTTTCTCTGGAAGGTCTGTTTGACAAGCATGACTAGTTTCATTCAGAGTAAAAGGAAAGCTGAAGGTGCTTCCTCATCAGAGGTAGATCAAGTTAACCTGGCTCCCCGATCAACCGTGATGGTAAACATCGGTAAATGTTGTTCTCGGGAGGAAAAAGAAATATTCTCTTCACTTTTGAAGAGATATATGGATGTCCTAGCATGGTCATATGTGGATCTAAAGTCTTTCAAGCCCAAGGATGTGCAACATAGCATTCCTTTAAAGCCTGAGGTTAAACCCTACAGGTAGAAGCAGAGGCATTACAACCCAAAGATCTCAGGGACTATTCTTGTAGAAATTTAGAAAATGTTAGATGCAAGGATTATCTTTCCAATCCATCATTCCACTTGGGTTGCAAACATTGTCCCCTGTCGAAAGAAGAATGGTGAAATATGGATTTGTGTTGACTTCCAAAACCTCAACTAGTCTTCATTGAAAGACAATTATCCATTGCCCATCATGGACTAGGTATTACAGACTATCACTAGGTCAGAAATGTTATCCATGCTTGATGGATTTTTGGGGTATAATCAGGTTGAGGTAGCTGTTGAAGATCAACATAAAACAACATTCACTACCCCATGGGGAACCTTTGCTTATAGGAGAATGCCTTTTGGTTTGATTAACGTCGAGCCACATTTCAAAGGGCTATGGACTTAGCTTTCAGAGATTTAATGGGAAAGGTCATAGTTGTGTATTTGGATGACTTGATGGTCTTTTCTAAAAAGTGAAGTGATCATTATGATCACCTGAATAGGTACTCTTAAGGTGCAGGCATCATGGGATTTCATTAAATCCTAAAAATTCCATGTTCGAGTGACAGAAGGAAAGTTTTTGGGTCATATTGTGACTAAAGAAGGAACCAAGATCGATCCAGAGAGGGTGAAGGCCATCCAAAGCCTTACCCTACCCACAAGCAAAACTAGGGTGCACTCCTTTTTTAGGGAAAGTCAATTTCCTAAGAAGATTTGTACCTGACTTTGCTGATAAAACCAAGGATATCCTTGGGATGATGAAAGGTAAAACTCCATTTCAATGGAGCACTAAAGGGAAGCTTGCTTTTGAAGAAGTCAAATGGGAAATTGCTCACGCTCCCATCCTAGTGTGCCCAGATTTCAAAAATATTTCATCATGTACAACTATGCTTCCACACATACAATATCGGCCATCCTGATGTAGGAAAACAAAGAAGGAATTGAAGCTCCCATTGCTTTCATGAGCTTCCCACTAAAGGAACATGAATTGAAGATGTCACAGATTGAAAATCATGCTTATGTAGTGGTGAGAGTGGTGAAACATTTCAGGTATTATGTCTTGAGTTCCCACACTCTCGTTCTAGTTCCTGATACCACAGTTAAATCCATTCTGACCCAACAAGAGTTGGGTAGTCAATGGGGTAACTGGATAGCCAAAGTCCAAGAGTATGACTTGGACATCAGACCTACCAAGTTGGTGTGAGGAAGAGGCATCTATGCCAATTGATCACAAAAAATAATGCTGAGACAGATGTGAAAGAAACTAAAGGTACTTCTTCATAATTCCCAAAGTGCTTTTCATAAGCACGACTGATGAATGGTACACATATATTGACTTTCTTTTTAACCTATGGTGAGTGTCCCCACATTTAAGCCAAAAAGAAAAGAGGATAGTTAAACTCAGGTCTACAAGATACATTCTGTGGGACAATGGTATATACAAGAAAGGTATCGATGGTGTATTCCTACGCTTGTGTTGATAAGTCTCAGCAGGTAAGGTTGTTAGAGTCCTTCCACAATCTAGCATGCGGAGGAAATTTCTCTTCTTCCATAATGGCTTACAAGATCTTACGGGCCAGGTACTATTGGCCTACTCTCTTTTGAGATTCAACTTGAATGGGTGGCCAAGTGTGAAGCTTGTCAACATTTCGTTGGTCATCCTAAGTTGGCAGCTCTTCCCTTGAAGCCTGTGGTGATTGAAGAACCTTTTCACCAATGGGGAATTGATTTCATTGAGTACTAAACCCTACCTCTAGCACTGGTCATAATTATGTGCTCACCACCACAGATTATTTCACCAAGTGGGTGGAAGTTGCGCCAATCAAGCAAGCAACCTCCGAAGTGTGTGTAACTTTCTCAAGGAGAATATAATTGTTAGATTCGGTGTGCCTCACAAGATTGTTGCTGAAAACACTTCCAATTTCTCATCACATGAGTTGATTGAATTTTGTTATGGATTTGGGATTACATTGGCTCACTCATCTAACTATTACCCCCAAGGCAATGGTCAGGCTGAATCCAACAATAAGAACCTGGTGACCATAATCAGAAATATGGTTGATGAGAATCAGAGGACATGGCACAAAGCATTGTATGATGCATTATGGGTAGATCGATTACTCCTAAACGAGCTATTGGAATGTCCCCATTCCAAGTGTTATATGGAATTGATGCTTGAGATTCCTATCTCTATAGAATTTCCAGCCTTACGATTGGCTAAAGCAATTGAAGATGAAACCTTTCAAAGTTCTATTGAGAAAAGGATAATGTACCTAGCCAGGTTAGAAGAAGAATGGAGCAAGGTGGTGGATCATATCACAGACCATCGATCAAAAGTCAAAAGGATATTTGACAAGAAATCAAAGCAACATGATTTCCAGAGTCGAGATCTAGTACTTCTCTGGACAAGAGAAGAGAGCAGAAAGGGATGCATGGCAAGTTTGACTCCTTATGGAAAGGTCCTTTCAAAATACATCAGCTAAATGGTGAAAATAGCTTTTGTCTATCATATCTGATGGAGAGTTTCTCCCTCTACCTTTCAGTGGCCAACATTTGAAGATGTTCCACCAGTAATGCAAGATGCTCTCTTGCACTATATCATAATTTATTTTTTGTGTGTCTACTTTATTTTTTTCTTTCTTTCTTTCTTTGGTTGTTTTTCAGTTTTTCTTCTTCAGACTCCATAGCCCAATGGATAAAGCTTTTGATATGTGAGTTCTCTTCCTTTGATGTTTCAAAGAAATTCCCCAACTGGAGAGCCAATTGTTATCTCATTTTTAGTGATTTCAACTAAAATTGAGATAACTAGAGAATTTTTTTGACAAAATCCCTAAAAATTCCCTTTGAAGGAGATTTTCAAGTTTTTGGGTTTCCATCACATGGAAACATGTCTTTTACATGCTTCATGTCTATTGTCTTCCAAAACCCAAACCCGATTACATCCCAGTGTGTCAGGTTTTTGGAACTCAGAGCATCGAAACATACCTTACAAAAAGCATGCTTCATGTTACTTGTTTCCCAAAACCCAAACCCGAACCTTTCCTTTGTATCGGTTTTGAACTTGATAACATCCAAACATGTCTTTTGCATGCTTCATGTCAGTTGGTTCCCAAAACCCGATTTGATAAGAAAACCTTTGTTTCAGTTTTCGACGTGCTAAGCATGATGATGACATGGCATTAATGTCGAGTTGTCGGTTAGTTGGCACACGTGTTAGAGGAGGTGTAATAAATGCTAGGGTTTTATAAATAGTCCAATTTTACATGTCATTTTTACCTGACATATTTTCACTACATGGATTTTTCGTACATGCTCCTTCGACCTCCAAACCCGACTAAACCTCTTGATCGATTTCGTGATCCATCTTCGACCATTTTTTTGAATTTATTGAAGGTATTTTTCTCTTCTTATCATTTTGTGTCCTTTGGGGTTGTTTTTGAAGTATTCATTCAGCGTGTTTCCTCTTTCCTTTTTCTTTCCTCCGGTTTAGGGTTTAGGATTGTTTTCTTCATTTTTTGTTGTATTCCCATAAAACCCCTTGTTAAAAAATTCATCCTGGGTGTTTTCTTATTTTCTTCCATGGATATACTCTTGTGGTTTTTGAGAATAATCTATAAAACCTAACTTACAAGTTTGGCAGAGATTTTACCTATTCTGACATCCCAAAACCCGATGCCTTTGATTCAGGTTTTACAGGGTGTCTGACATCTTTCAACTCCCACTTGTGTTAGGTTTTACAGAGTGCATAACACCATCCTTTCTCCACTTGTATCAGGTTTCTCCAAGTGCTCAACACCCCCAACTTCCGCTTGTGTCAGGTTTCATAGATTGTCTGACATCCTCCAACTTCCACTTGTGTCAAGTTCCGCAGAGTGTTCAACACCACCTAATTTCCACCTTTGTGTCGGGTTTCACGAAGTGTTCGACATGACCTAGTTTTCATATACTCTACAGTGTGTCGGGTTTCATGAAGTGCTTGACAGGTCTCAAAGTCCGGTTAGTGTGGTGGGTCTGAGGGGGTTGCTCAACAAGCTTCCAAGCCCGATTGTTCAATCAAAAGTTATCTAGGCATTCTTTCTTTAGGACTTCTCATGTCGGATCCTGGATCATCTAAGGATAAGTCAGATAGGTCAGGAAAGATGAAGTACAAGTACTAGAAGATGGAGTCCCCTTCCTACATAGATTTCAATTATGACATCCGAGACATGGAGCTTGGTAACATAGACATGGAGGAATTTTGGAACAAAACCAAGGATTCTTCTCAGAGTCCCTAGATGAAGTCAATAACCAGCAGAGGCCTCCCTCTTATAGCAAGATTCCCAATGTCTACTCAATGCCCCGAGTTCATTCTAGCCTGTGCTTCCAATTATGACTCAGATTCTCACTCAGTGAAAAATCAAGCAGGAGAAATCATAGTGAAGTTGACGGGGTTACTTTGATGACCTCTTAAGATTTCCCAACTTTGAGGAATATGTTAATGTAGATCTTAAGTCAAAGCACAAAAATCCCGGACAAAGATCAAGAAGACTCGCATCGGCATGTGAATAAAAAGTTCTTGATCAAGGCCAAGCCAATCATCCATCTAGGTTTCCCAAGTTTGTCCCCAGAGTGATTTCATCCTTGAAATCGTGATATTATCACCCGCTTGAGTCAGTATTTGGACTCCCTGAGTCAAGAGACTTCCAAGGGTGGATGTATCAATTCATGGTCATTATAAAGAAGAACAAACAAGGGATCGATTGGAGCAGTCTTATAAGTGATGAGATTGATTCCCAGATGAAGACAATCTTGACTACTGGTAAGTTCTATATGTCATCATATGTCACCTATGCAACAGCCGGCATGAGAAATTATCCAGGGTTGGATGCAAAAGGAGATAGGGTAATAGAACACATATATCGTACTTCCCTCAGCTGACAATGAAGGGTTCCGAGGATCAATTCAAAGAGTGAATGATGCCTTCTTTTATGAAAATATCTATGTAGGATGAACCCTGATCTAAGGAAAAGAAGAGTCTCTGATGAAGCATGGGCCGAAGTATCAAAATGGGGTTGTATCTTCTTGTAATTCAAGAAGTTCACATACCTTTGGGTGGTCATGTACCTAGGTGATCCTTTCCAATTTCCCAGGTTCCTAGGTGATAAGCTGATCCTGATGGAGTTGGTTAGACAATTGTTGGATTTTCACAAATTCCAATAGAGTAAGCACAAGGCTGCCATCTCCTTCCCTATTTCCATCGGAAGGTACACATGCTCAACAGTGGTTAAAGCCAAGAACATGGTGCATGAGCTGTAGGACAAGTTGAAAAAGCACATGAAGCACAAAGATGGGTTTGATTTCAGGAGTCCTTAAGTCATATGGGACCTTATATCTACATGTGCCCAACGTAGAAGACATTTGGGTTGATCTTCGGGATGAAGTTTCCATCCAAGAAAAGACAATAACAGGTTAACAATTGAAGAAATCTAGATGCTAGATTTATCTGACATCCCAGAAGGCACTAAGGACAACAAGAGTGTCCTTGATGCCTCATATGATGGGTTGAATGAAGACCAATATGTATTCCCAGCCATTGATTGGTCCATTGCTGAGAAATCTTCTATCACAGGAAGAGCTACTCAAATTCTTTCCCATACTAAGGCATGGCTCATTTCTTGGGGAATGAGTTATAAAGAAGGGATTTTTTCAAAGCTAGCTACTTTGGAAGTGGGACCCTCCAAGGGAAAAAAGGAAAAGGATAAAAACCCTTCCAAGAAGCCAATAAAGGTTAAGTTTTTCGAAAGGGAGAAGAGCAAGGGAACACACCAGTGGCCACTCTCCCACAAACGGTTGAGGTTCTTGATTCACCTCCACCACTAGAAATAGGAAATATTCCTTTAGAGAAGAGGTTGGTCAACCTTTCATTCCCCTTTTGGTTGACAGTTCATCAGAGGTAAGTCTTCCTCTTATCTCTCAAGCTCTAATTTCATAATCATTACCTCCCCCCATTCAACCTCCTTTGCTTCAGGTTTCTTCACCAAGTTCCTCAGCCATGGCCAACATCTTTTTTGGCCTCTCACCTCTCCCCACTGGACCCAAGATAACCATGGATATTCCTCCTCCTTCTATGCCTTCATTCCCTAAGTCCATTTCCATGGACACTACTCTTACAGTGACCACCACTCCACAAGCAAACCTTCCTCCACCTGAAGATGTGACCGTAACACCTACAATGGGAGAAACTTCTTCCAATACACCTCAATGGTTAATAGATCAGACCCCAAGGAAGAGGAAGGTGGTAGTTCCCCTACCAGCCTTTGATTTCAGTTCCCTTAAGGTCACTCCTACCAAGTCTCCAAGAAGAAACCCAAAATAGTTTCAAGGATTTCAGTGGATGCCTCAGGGCATAAGTTTGCGAAATTTCCACTCTCACGGCTGCTGACAAAACCAAGGATGATATAATGGTCACTGATTATCAAATCACAGGGTTGATCTAGGAAAAGTAACAATGGAGGGAGCACAACAAGATGCACAAGATGCCATGAATGTGTTGTGCCGTGTTTGTAAAGGAAACAAAGGAAAACAAAGATGAGCTAAAAGAGAAAGTAGAGAAGCTGAAAAAAAGTACTACTCAAGCTCTCAAAGCCTCCTGAGTCAACACCATCATCCTCTACTCCTATCAGGTTCGATTTCTCATCGGTACCCATGATTGAGAAGATTAATGAGAAGGGGAGAATGGTCGATGAATGGATCCAGAGGCTGCTCCTACAAGGAAAAGAGGTCATTAATGACTCCATGGAAGTCTACAAATCCTTAGAGGATATAAAGAAGGATGGCAAGAAAATGGATGATGAATTTTCAGCAGAAGTTGGGAACCTAGAGTTAACTTTTGAAGCTCTCAATATGCGCTAAACAGTTCCATCCCACATCTTGGTCGAAGAAGGCATCATTCCACATGGGGACAAGCATTTTCAACTGACCAAAGCCATTAGATTTAGAATAAAGATTCTCAATGAAGCTTGTAGTAAATTGAGGGAATCAAGAGATCAATTGGTTGATGGCACAAATGACATAGAAGAAGAGCTAATCAAGATCTATGCTAAAGTGTTGAATGAAAGCTCGAGTATTCTACCCATTGATGATCTTTACAAGTAGATCCAAGAATCAATTCAACACAAACCAGCTGATGGCTTTAGCCTAGAAATCATTGATAGGTTCATGAAGATTGAACATTCTTTGGAAACACTGAGGAAACTCAACAAGAGACTGAAGAAACTTCCTGGTAACGCGAGTGATACTCAGGAAACGTGTGAAGTCCTAAGTGATCATTCCACCATACACTGATGAAGATGAGATGCAAGGCATAATCTGAAAGTTCCAAGAGTTTTGGGACAAGCAGGGCTTTGCTGGAGGAAGAAAAGATGATGAAACAGAATAGGCATAATGTTTCATGTCATTTCAATCCTGAAATCGACATGTATTTTTCATTTTCATTTCATCATGTAGGAAGAAAATTTTGACTTGGTCTCCTGCGTGAGAGTCAAGCAAAATAGGACTCTCATTAAAAAGACTATTTTCTAGGATTTATCCTATTTTCTCTCTACTCTTTTTATTATAAATAAGGGATGCTTATGCATTCCAAAGGGTTGAGATTTTTGGAATATTGAGAACTATTGTGAAGAAGAAAAACTTTGTGTTTTCTTTTAATCATTTGAGGAATAGAAACCAATGCTATTTTTGCAAACTTTGTGTTGTGAGATGTATCTTTCTTAAGATGTTGTTCTTATGTTCATAATCTTAAGCTATTCTTTGTTTAGCATCTTGATGGTTCTAATCATTTCAAACATTACATTTGTTATCTAAAACTCGTATGATTATTTCGTGATCTGTGTTTTCTCGAAAGAAAATACGTTCCTCTCATTTCCTTTCCATTGTGTTTCTTCCATAATAATAATTTCCTTTCTAATCCATTCCATTTCTAAAAACAACAATATCTTCTTCACCTAGTGTGGATATGGATTTTGGGATTCTATCCCAACCCCAATGGTTAGATTAGTGTGAATATTGTATATATTATTTAAGTATTATAAATTTTCAGTGGTAGATTTAGTAGTCTCTTGTCTTCTAAGTGCATTGCTAATGATTTTTTTCTCATTATCATTTGTAGGCTTGGTTTTAGGTCTAGTATAATATTCAATATTATCATCATCGAGTAAATATTTTATAATATTATAAATATTAAATTATTTATTAGTAGATTAAAAAATTACATTAGTTGTATTAAAAATGACCAATTCCATAAACATTATGACCATGAGGTGAAGTTGGATCAACCTCAAAAAATGGAGGGAGAGATAAAAGGTTACACTAAAGTAATTATTTAAACACATTATGAGGTGAGAAGGGAAAATGGGTGAACTTCAATTGAGATTAAGTAATTATAAATTTTGGGATAACAACATGGAATTCCATGTGGCTCGACATCATTTTTAACATCAATATCTTTGTGATTAATATTAGTCTTGGATTGAAAGTTGTCATTAGAGGTGTTATGAGGATGAGAAACATACTTGAGCTTGTTCACGATAAAAATCTTAAATTAATTCTCTTTAAAATTGTGATACATATGATTAAATGAATATAACATGTCAAACATTATGGATTTTACAATAGATCTAAGATAATCTTAGTGAATTTATTTTCTAATTTGATATTATGCAGTAGATTATTTATCTTAGAAATTGAAGGATTATAACATTATAAATAGTCTCTAGTAGGCTCATGGGAACTTTTTTGAATCTTATCCATTTTAGTATAGGATACTTAGTCATGGTTGTTGATTGAAAAATGTGTGCGAATGATTAGTTAGAGGATTGAATGTTCATGTGGATTATATGCGTATGTCATAAAACCATTGTAAGGAAAAATATAAGAGATTGTGAGGGAATATCTTCGTAAGAAATTTATGATTATAATAATAGTCAAATAAATTCACATGAAACATACCCAATTGTTAGTCATTGTCGCTTTTTACCATCATAGGTAATATGTTTATGATCAACAAATCTAATAGGTGAGTATTGATGTAGGAGCATCATCAAGTATAAAGGGATATTTTTTGTTTTAATAAATTTTGGATTGATTTATGTGTTGGAGGTCCCTTTTATGTGTCTTAAAATGTATCATGTCCAGTTGGACTTCCTTTACAATGTAGTAATGAAGTTTTGGAGTTTCCCTCCAACAATCCCTTTTCAAATATTCTAAATCTTCTTGTTAGAAGCACAATGAACTTAGAGGGGTGGGTTAAATCAGTCCTAAAATATTTTTTACTTCATGTAAAAATATATACATTCATTATATCAATAATCCATAACCACATGTGTATAGTAGGTGTGTATTAAGCATTCACAAGAACATGCAACAAAGAAGAAGACATGTGAATACCATATATAAGTGGGGAACCCTCATGGGGAAGAAAAGTAACAGAAATTATACTTATTTTACAAAAAAAAAAAAATTATTGAAGCACCATTTTCACAAGGAGGACCAACCCCTAATAAATTGAGGCACCAACCCCACAAGGAGTACCATCCCCTAGTTTAGTAGAGCACCAACCCTATAATGAGCACCAACACCTAATTTACTGAAGCACCCACTCCACAAGGAGGCTACAACCCGCTTAGATGAGTAATCACTAAATCAGCCACATGTAGTTGTTTTATCTCTAATTTTTCTTCTTCCACAACTCGATGCAAATCACTTATTCAGCTCACAAACCCTAGGTCTTCAATCTTGCATCACATTATTCCTTCTCAACTTATGTTACCTAAAAACACTTTCTCTCATTCTTCAACACATTAATTAATATAAAACACAATTTATCATCCTTTAAAACCTTCATACATGAAATTCACTCACATATGGGTCACACTGCTCCTCGTTGCAAGACAAGCTCACAAAATGAGCTTAAACTTAACTTTTATATGAAAACATTCTCTCCAACTTAAAGGAGGTAAGTACCTCTTGATAAATTATACCCAAAAAAATTTATATTATTCAATTACATTCATTACAATGATCACATATGAACCAAATATGTCTTCCTAGCCAAAACATACTTTCCATGCACCAAAAGTCCTCAAAACCCTTGCATTGGGATGAAAAACATCTCTTATCCAAAAACTATTTTACCCATTATCTAAAAAATCACTAGACATGTTAAAAATAAAAATTTCACATAATACATGGTCCCAATTATCATAGACCAAACAAATTATTTCATTTAATGGGCCCACCGCTCATTACCTTCACCAAACAAATTTGCTAACACCAACCATAATCTAACTTTGTGCCTCAAGACCCCACAACATATCCTCAACTATGGCATGTGAAAACTTTATGGAAATAAAAATACATGTAAAACACATCTATTAAAGTTATATCTCATGAAACAACCACTTTCTTAAACCACAACCACTTATGTTTTCACTAAAACAGCTACCCAAACCAGCTTTCCCAAAACCACCTTATCATCAACCTTAATGATACATTAAAGACATATAAATGAATGAAATAGATTCAAAATTTACCCATATTCACTTTCCAGGTGATTTCAAGCTTGAACTAATCCATCTCATGCCTCAAAAAACTCAATACTTCATCATGAACAAGATTGTCCTAAAATGGAAGCTAAAAATTTCTTCACAAAATGAACTAAATGACACATCAAATGACCTCACAAAAATTCAATCCATATGTTAATGTAAATATCTATGAATGAACTTTCCATATCATATAATAACTCCTTCCAAATCTAAGTGAAAGGCCTTTAACTAAGCCAATCTCTATAAACTGCATTTTATCCTTCCTTGCACTCAATAACTGACACTTAGCCCAACTTTCTCCAACATACGAAAACTCACTTCCACCCCGAACCAAAGGATGTAACATACTTATAAAAATTTCCTAAGTATTCGTAAACCTTCACCAATCATGAAAATGGCATATTCATCAATTTACCTCTTGTAGATACTTACACCTTGATCGAATGAGCCCTTCAAGATTTTACCCTATAAGAACAACTCATAAATTTTTCATAACTTAACCAATCATCAATTATGATATACCATTCACAATATCTATGAACCTCGTTGGTGCTCAAATTAGTCTCACCTGTTTGTCATTAAAATTCCTCAGTTTGCGGCCTCTGTCATGTTTTCTATCTCCCCGAGTTGGTGCTTGAAGAATCTATCATTCGTTTGTTTGCCATGATCGGTCCCTTCCTTGGTTGAAGATCAATTAAAGGTCCAAAATTTGTTTTTCATTTCTTTGTCCATCTGAAGGAGTCTATAAATTGGGCATAAAACTTGGGTTGTTCCTTTCTTTACATTTTTCACAGTCACATAATGTTGTCCCTATCATTTTTTTCCCACAAACATGAGGAAATGTGATTGGATGTAGCTCAGAGGATCATGTTTGAACCTTATAACATTTCCAAGTTTTATGTCTTTGAAGAAAAATTCATCTTCGGGATCAAATGGTGGTCTTCCCGCATTTTTATGGTTTGACAGTGTGTTTTTCCCCATCAAATTTACATCTCTGCATCAGTGGAAACGTGTCCCTTTTTGGTTTGATGCATCTTAGAGGGGCACTCTATAAACTCTATGGCTTGTTTCAACCCAAAACTTGTCCACGTGGAGGAATGAAGCTCGTTTGAAAATTCACCTTTTGGTTTGGCCTTGGAGTTACGTTGGGGGACACGTGGAGGATTCTGCTACTTTCCCCAGACTTAGACAAATTTTTCATGCAGCTAGTATAGTTTTAGCATGCCATGGACAAGTGGTGGGCTGACACTCATTTGAGGATCCACCTCAGGGTCCCACCTTAACAATTACGATAGGGAGATATGTGGAGGATTCCACCGGCTCCACTTTGTACTTAAACTTTTCAAAGCAATTTTCTAAGGCCTAGGAGACATGGTGAGCCCGCGCTTGTTCAGGGTCTCCGCTCTTGGGAACCATCTCAAAGTTACACCGTGAAGACACGTGGAGGCTTCCGCCAAGTCTTCCCATACTTACAATTTTCAAGAAAATTTATAGAGGCCTGGGACACGTGGAGGGACCGCACCTGCTTTGGGATGAGCTCCTAAGTTTTATTTTTAAGAAGCACCAGATCGACACTTGGAGGATTCCACTAACTTTGCCCTTTTCTTGGACTTTTCAAGAACCAAAGGAGACTATCTCTGACCCTACACACATGGCGCCTTCTCGTTGAACCTTTAACTTTTAAACAGACTTTTCCGATCGAGACATGTGTTGAGCCCATGATTGTTTGGGGTCTCTACTTTTGGGGACCATCTCAAAATGTGACATTGAGACACATGGAGGATCCCGCTGGCTCCTTTTTTCACTAAGACTTTTCAAAATCCAAAAGGCTTTTTTCTTCACACCAGTTACATGGAAGGCTCGTGCTTATTGGGACATGTCGTTGTGCTTCTCCTTTGTAGTTGCGCAAAGGAAACATGTGGATAGTTTTGATATAAAGTGGAAAAGAGGAAGAATCAATGGTTGTGCATTTCGATTGTTTTTTCCGCCTTTTTCTCCAAGACTCCTAGAGACGCAAATCCGCGCTATTTTTCATCATTATTTGATGAAATTATTTGTTGTCTCTGTCAGTAAGGTGCCATTGAATGGATTTAAAACTTAAATTGTGAGTCCAAGGATCGTTAAGGTCAATATTTTGAAGTGGGAATTACTCAGAACTCACAAAAATGGAAATTACTAGAGGAAATGGATGCGGGGTAGAAATTATAGAGGAAAAAGAGGGAAAAGGGATGAAGTGATGAAAGTGCAGTGCACTAAAAGTGAAAAAGAAGTTTCCTCGAGAGAAAAAAGGGATGACATGTCAAGTTCAACTATGCAGAGGCTCTAAAAAATGATTAAAAAGGGGATTTCTCACATGACAGAATCAGAATGATTAAAAGGACTCTTGAAAAGTTGTGGCATGACATCCTAGTCATTATTCAAGGGGCCAAGAAATGTGATCATTTCACAATTGGTCCACCTGGTAGATTTCATATATGAATTTGTTAAACATCATTGTCTGGAAAAAATTGGTAACAAGCAAATGTCCCTTGAATATTCTTCTCTTTTGGGGGAAAATTGAGTGAGCAAAATGTATAAATGGAATGAGATTACTCTTGTAGATGGTCGTAGTTTTGAATTCCTAAGAGAAAATTTGAGAAAGTCGTCTTTGTGAGAGACTAAAGCCGAGATAACATGTTATTTTCTTCTGTGATAGATTTTCTATCATGTCAAGTTGGTTGCATATGTATAGCCATTAACGAGCATGGAGATTTCTCAGAAGCTTTCCCTGCCGATGAGTCTAAGCAATTTTGAAGTTAATTTGTGTCAAATCTCTAGCAATTTGTGTATGCTTTGTTTTAGAATGTCTCTAAATAGTTTATTTTGTTTGCATTGCAATCTTATATTGAAATATTTGTGAAATCACATAGGATCTCATCCCTATGACAGTTTAATTGTATTTTCAATTTCATTTCAAGAAGAGCCTTCATCTTGGGTGACATAAAAAAATTTAAAATCAATTCACTATCAGCTTGTGGATAAAGATTGTATGTAAGTCTTTGGGTGTACCTTAGGCATGATTGATCAAATATTTTGGTGTTTAATTAAGTCTTTCATTTCGAGCCTTCATGTCAGAGTCTCAAATATTATGTGAAAACGTGTTGATATGGGCCTCCATTGAAGCACACCTTTGGGTTGAAGGAACGTATTAACTATACCGCTTTTTTTTGTCGAGTTGTTCATTGTTGTGAAGTCCCTTGAAAGATATGGTATAATACACTTTATCTTGCTTCATCTCCCACCAAAATTATTCAAAAACCATTGATCCACCCTAAACTACCCTCGCTTTTCCTTTCAGTATCAACAAAGGAACAAATTCTACTTGCAAAATATGCGTAACAATCAAGATTTATTAATGTCTTTAGTAACCTTAGCCTTGTGTTGAAAGTATCTCCATCATTTGGAAGTGAAAACTCTTAAGATTTAAATCATGGAGTGTTGACTCGTATTTTCCCAAGGTTCTCTTCATAGAATTTGTGAAAAAGAAGGATATCTCCATCTCCTTCACGAAACAGAGGTTACACTAAGGTTCCTCTCATTCTCGGTCAAAGAGGCATGGCCTAAAGTAGTGAGGACAAGTCAAAGACTCTTAAAGATGTTATTCATCTCTCTAAAAATCTGAGTAACAAAGGGCTAGTTAGATCTCATCCCTGGATACAAAACGACACACACTATGATTTATCTACCTCTAAGCTCCCTGTCGAATCTGTGTTGTTTCTCAGCTTGAAAAGGAGAATGAATTTGGATACCAACATTAGTGACGTTGTTCATTGGGAACTCTTTGAAGTATTTGAACAAAGGTGTACTCGTAAAGACC
Source organism: Taxus wallichiana var. yunnanensis (assembly GCA_018340775.1). Lineage (NCBI taxonomy): Eukaryota > Viridiplantae > Streptophyta > Pinopsida > Cupressales > Taxaceae > Taxus > Taxus wallichiana. The sequence continues at coordinate 193,950,339 of CM031233.1, forward strand.
CTGGTATTGCTTTCTACAAATTTTAAAGTGCAAATACATTGTTGAAACATCATTATTTGTTCAGATCTCGTAAGAATTGTTCAAATTTTTGAGTTGTGAGTGAATTATTTTCAGCTTATACAGTTATTACACTAAGATTTGTATCATCATTGACAAATTTGGGTAAAAGAAGAGAAAATCTTGTGAGCTTTGTATGAATTTGGTATTGACAAACATTTAATAGGTCTTTCATAGTGCATTTACACAAACTAAGGTCAAAATCCTTAGTGGCGACTCTATGTTGTTTAAATTCCTTATAAATACTAGTGTCTTAACATAAATCAAGTAAGATTTGTCATTAATATTTGCAAAGTTGGAAGGAATAAGATATTTCTAACCCAAGGACCCTAGTAGAAGGTTGTTTCAAGAGTTTGGAAAGTCTTAGTCGAGAAGGAAGAAGAATTTGGAAGGTGTTTGGAGATCAAGCATCAAGAAAGGAGATCTCCATTGGTGAAGTTGATGAACCCGTGATTAACGATCATAGTATTTCCTCAAGTGCTTCAATCGGTAGTCTCTTTATTGTATTGAATTATCCATCTAGAGAGGGTCCTTCATCTATATTTGAAACATTTTCTTCTCAATTTTCCCCAGTATTTTCAAAATCTAATAGATTTTTCCAAGAGACAAATCCTTTAGAGGGAATTCATTCAAAAAACATTATCCCTGTACTATACAGACCCCTCACTCCTCATCATTGTATTTCTCTGGTAAGATCATCTCCTCAAAATAATATGGCTTAGCCTCCACCCAAACCTCCATTTGTTAATGATTTTGGTCCCATCCTTTTTAGAGGTATGGCTAGCTATCCAAATATTGTGCCACAGATGTGAGAAACAAATTGCCTAATTTTCAAGGAAATACTTCAATAGCTGGTGATCACCACTTGAAACTCTTTGTCAATATGATGGAGGATTTAGAAATAGAGTTTGAGGTTGTATACATTAATTTAGTTATGGATACTCTAGAAGAATATGCAAGGGACTAGTATAAATCTCTGCCAGATAATTCCATTGACTCCTAGATAGAGATGAAGAATTCCTTTAGAATTCAAAAGATGATGATAAAATAGACCCTAGGTTTCTTTAATCACAGCTTGAAAATATAAAAATAATCCTAATGAATCGGTGAATGATTTCAACACTATATTTAATAAAACATTGAGAAGACTTCTTGTTAATTTGAGGCCATATGATGAACCATGTCTAATAAAGTGTTTAGATGCATTTGATAAGAAAGTTGCTTACTATTTGAGGGATAAGGACCCTTAGACTTTGAGGTAGGCCTTTACCATGGCTCTGTAAATTGAGAACAACATCAAAGCAAACTGGTTGGAAAACATCTTAAGAGGGAGGGTGTTAAACTGATCAATAGTGAGAAGCCTCAATCAAGTAAGGTTGTGGATCTTGAGGAAGTTGTAAGGACTTTTGCCGGGGCTATCAAAGAAATCTCTTACAAGTTGGCTAAGATAGAAAGAGAAATTAGATAAGGTTCTCGTGGTCAAGCATAGGAAATAAGGACAAGACATACTTGCAAATCATCCTAGAAATGATTAGAGGTCTGACGACAGAGGTAAAGGACCCATGAGAGCTAGACAACCCCAAGCTAGGGAGAATAGAGTAGTTCCTAATCCTCTAAAAGCTAGAGTTATTGTTGTTGAAGATATAAATCAAATGGATTGGTGTGAAAATGCTTCTTACACCACCGTCATGTGAAGTAGATGAGAAAGTTGAATAATTTGATGATGATGACAACATTGATGATGATGCATGCATGCCGGATCGCTGCTCTACAAGCTCACAAAAGAAGGAGCAACTTCAATTGAGGTAATAAGTGCAAGAACTACTATAAGTTTTGGGACTCGCATTCACTGTGTACCTCTTCTTCCTCCCTCTCATGCTCTAGAAATAGATATGGTACAAGCATTTGAACTTCCTAATAATGATTTTGAATGCCTAAGAGCTCTAATGATTAATAAGTACGATGGAGTAATCCCATTAGAAGAGGATAGGAAGCTACTAATGAATGTTTTGTGGCCCAAGAAAAGGAGTATAACACAAGAAGTAAAGTTTTCAAAGAGGAAGGGCCTCAAGCCAAACCAAAGATCCCATTTCTCACCAATGTCCCAAAAGAGGCTCCAAAGAAATATGCATATGAAAAAGGCCAAGTTGTCTCAAATAGAACGGGTGTGCCCACCCATGCCCAAAATTTTAAAAACCTTGTGCCATCTGATGAGTTTTTCAACCTTTCTCTGAATGATGCTTTGCCCAAATACATTCCCTATGACATTGCCCATGTCTTGAGTCAGATCAAGATTTCTGTCCCAATTGTGGAACTGCTTAGGATTCATTTGCATAAGAAGAGGGATTTTGAGTATTTGGGATTGGGGGAAGAAAGGAGTGCTCGGAAAAAATATAAATAATCTAAATACTCCTCCTCCAACCATTGTAGACCTAGAAAAAAACCAACATTAGAGGAGATAGGTGAACCACCCGAAGTTTACTTGGGGACATCTTTAGTTGAGTCTCAGTCAAATGTTGATCCATTTTTTACAACACTAATTATTAAAGAAAAACTACAAAGCACAATTGTATGTTTGACTCCAGAGCATCATGCAATGTTATGCCTCTAGAAGTCATGAATGAATTGAACATTAAAGTGATAGTAGCTCTATGGCAAGTGTACTACAATGGATTCTAGAGAGGTCCCAGTTGTAGGGTGTGTGAAAGGTTTGGTGGTACAACTTGTAGCTTATCCGGGTAAGAACCTGAAACTTGATGTTGTCATTGTTGATTGCCCTACCAAATGGGGCATGTTGTTATCAAGAAAGTTGGTCAGAAGTGTTGCTTTAGAAGTGTTCGGATGCATATGTCTTTGCCACCATCCCAATTGAAGTCAGCATTGCAAAGTTGTATGGATAGAAAAGATGTTGCACCTCATTAAAGATCCAAATAATGCTTCTTATGAAGTGTTATATGTTGATGTAGATGCAAATAAATTTGTGGGGTTTGCTGATGGCAAGGAGCACAAGATTGATCAGTGTAAATATATTGAACAAGTGGGTTTACCTTGGACCTTGTTATTTGATGGAGCCTATTCCAAGTTTGGAAATGGTGTTGGGATTGTTTTGATTTCTCCGGGCAGAAGAGTTTGTCTTTTCTTTAAAACTTAACTTTGAATGCACTAACAACATTATTGAATATGAAGCATTGTTATTATGTCCGAGAATTACATGGAAATATGGTATAAAGGATGTCATTGTCAAAGTGGATTCAAAATTGTTAGTCAAACAAATTAGGAAACTATATGCTACTAAAAATTAGAGAATGAAACAATACAAGCATGCAGCTTTGGCATTTGATTGAAATGTTTTCTCTTTTAATATTTTGCACCATGATAGAAATTTTAATGTTGTTGTAGACAAGTTAGCGGTTGTAGAATCTATATTTGGGAATTGTACAATGTCTCCATTTTGTTAGTATGATGTTGAAATACTAACAAGGTCATATGTCCTTGATAACGTTAAAAATTGGCAAGTGTTTGATGATGATGCCCAGTGAAATGGTTTCTATAGAGCTAAGGAAATTTTTCTTACCGTAATATAGATTGGGAACCAATGGTGTGTGTTGTTGAAGGAAAGGAAACATTATTTGGCAAAGACATCATCTAGTTGAAGACAAACATGATTCCCAGAGGTTTGGTGGATCTTGAGTCAAACTTTGATAATGTTGATTGCATTATTAAAAGAAATATGTCTCTGTTTCAAGAGATGTGGAAGAGCACGACACAGGGTACAAATGAAAAGCCACGTAAAATATGTTTAGGAAGCAATCTCAAAGCAAGGAAGAGGAGTCATATATTCAATTGTTGAAGAAATATCAAGTCTTCCTAGCTTGGTCTTACACTCGAGTTGAAGGCATACAGGGGAATATTTTTTCCAACATGATATTCCTCTTGAATCTAATGCCAATACTTTTAGGCAAAAATAGAGGCCCATCAATCCGATTCTTTGAAGATGTAAGAAGAATCAAGAAGTTGAGGGATGGAGGGATCATTCAGCCCATGAAGTATTCATCTTGAGTTGCAAACCTAGTGCCATCAGGAAAAATAATGGTGACATAAGGCTATGTGTGGACTTCAGGAACTCCGAATAAGGCATTAGTGAAAGATAATTATCCTCTGCCAAACATGGAGAATATGCTACAATTGGTAACTAGTTTTGAATTGTTATCTACTCGGATGATTTCTCTGCTATAATCAAGTTTTTGTTAAGGAGTTAGAAAGAATAAAGACTACCTTTACTACTCCTTGGGGAACATATGTCTATGTCAAGATTCATTTTGGCTTAATGATTGCTGGAGCAACTTTCCAAAGAGCAATGGATGTGGCATTTTCCAGTTATATCAATGATTTCATTGTTGTTTATTGGGATGATGTAATTGTGTTTTCAAGAAATATAAATGATCACTTGCAACAATTGGAGAGAATGTTGATAAGGTGTAGAGATTATGGCATATCATTGAATCCAAAGAAGTTCCACTTTGGAGTGCAAACAGAAAAACTGATTGGTAACATTGTATCAAAATAATGGGTAATGATAGATCCAGAGAGAGTGGAAGCCATCAGCAAGGTTCCAATTCCAATAACTAAGAAGGGAATTCAATCCTTCTTTAGACAAATAAACTTTATCAGAAGATTTGTGTCTAACTTTGTTGAGTTGACCATCCCCATTACTATCATGCTAAAGAAGGACCAAGTTATCAAATGGGAAGAAGTTTCCATTCAAGTTTTCAATGTGATAAAAGAAGCACTGAAGCATTCCTCCATTTTGGCAGCCCCAAATTACAAGAATCATTTTCAAGTGTTTTCTTTTGATTCAGAAAAAACCATTGCATTTGTTTTGTTATGAAGGATGATGAAGGGGATGAGAGACCAATTTCCTTTTTCAAGAAGGGAATTGCAGGAGCTAAGTTGAAATACACCATCATGGAGAAGAAAGCATTTTCCTTGGTGAAATAAAAAAGGTTTTCGGACCTACATCTTGAGTTCTAAATTTGTTTCTTATGTTCCCCACACCATGGTGAAAGACATCTTATCATAGATGGAGGTCTCAAGAAAATATGCAAATGGGTGAACAAGTTGTAGGAGTATTACATGGATATCCAAACCACTAAATTGGTAAGCGGTTTGGGCCTAGCTAAACTTATGGCTGAGATCAACCCGTAAACTATTGAGGTGAATGAAGTAGAAGGAGAAAGGGTGGATGTCATTGAAAAGTTGGTAATTTCAATGGTACAAAGATATAATATTTAATCTCGTACATCTATGCTTCCCCTGAATATCTCGAGTAAAAATTAGAAAATAGCTTTTAAGTTATCCTCTCGAACTATGTTATTACTCGATTATGGGTTAGCTTGGAAGAACCTTGAGGGCATGCTCTTGAGATGCATTACTGAAAATGAGACTCGCCAAAATAATTACTAATCTCCATGGAAGGGTGTTAGGTTGTGGAGCTGTTTTCATGTGTGAAAGTGTTGAAGACTATACACCGAGAGTACTATACACTTTTCATGTATCCTCGCCGGGGTTCTGGCAGGGCGGGCCTAATAGCGGTCCAGGGGCGAGCCCCGGTAGCAGGGGTTCAGGTGTGTAGCCCCGAGAAGCGTGATTTCGGGGTGCAGTCCTGAAAAAAATTTTAGGCGTAAATATTTGGCCTCGAAAATTACACCCGAAATATCGGGAAACGTGCTTTTCTCATATGGGCGAAGTTTTTTGACCCATAGGTTTATGACAAGGGTTTTTCCCATGGTTTTGATACCCACGATTTTGTAAAACCGCTTTTGCCAAGCTTGTCTATTTATATGGTCTTATGCATATGATAGATGTACAAGCAAATGTATTGCAGATGTGTTTTGAATTCGGGTGTGAATTCTATACAGTTTGTTGAGCAGAGGTCCAAACGGATCTGGGTATTGTATTGAGAGAGCGGTGGCTTGTAATAAAATATGAGCAAGTGATTCTTGGTGGACGTAGCCCAAATTGGGTGAACCACATTAAATACTCTCTTTGTGTTGTGTTATTTTATTCTGCAATTTTTTTTGAGATCTGTAATAATTTCTGCATATTAGTTTCTACTGTTGCGATTCTCGTGAGGGATTATTCCTCATATTTTAACCCTTATTTCCTAACAATTGGTATAAGATCCCGGTTTGGTTTTCTCAAGTGTTGAATCGCAGGAAAGTTTTTAGCTTGAGTGGGAGCTATGGCGAGATGAAGGAAGATCTAGGTTAATAAATTCAACGGGCAGAATTTCAGTCTTTGGAAGATGCAGATGGAAGATTACCTTTATCGAAGGATATTTATACTCCATTGTCTCGAGAAGGTGAAAATACCCTCAAGTATGACAGATGCGAATGGGATTTTTGGATCGGAAGGCACTTGGAACGATCCGGTTGAGTCTTACATCTTCGGTATTATTTAATGTTTCAAAGGAAAAGACTACAAAAGATCTAATGGATGCATTAGGGAAGTTGTATGAAAAACCCTCTCGCCTCTAATAAGATATTTTTAATGAAAATGTTGTTTAATATGAAGATGTCTGAGAATAGTTCAGTAGCAGATCATTTAAATGATTTCAATACGGTAGTGAATATGCTAGCTTCGGTTACAATAGAATTTGATGAAGAAGTTAGGGCTTTATTAATTTCAGTGCTCTTTACCCGTGAGTTAGTATAGCCTGTAATGGCGGTAAGTAACTCGGTTCCAGCTAACTCGAAGTTGAAGTTTGAGGATGTTGTAGGGGTGATTCTAAGCGAGGAAATGCGAAGAAAAAGCTCTGGGGAATCTTCTACTTCAGGGAATGCTTTGACAAAGGGAAAGTAGAGGGAGACAAGAATATAGGAAACCATGGAAAATCAAAAGATTGGGCAAGGTCAAAATCCAAGAACAAGATTGTATCAGAGGCTGGAATTGTGGAAAGCCCGGGCATGCAAAGAAGGACTTGGGAGCTTCGGATAAGAAGAAACAACAGGGAAGAAAACAAGGAGGCAAATGTGGCAACGGTACTTGTATGTCGATGCTTTGATTCTTTCTTTGCACAATATTACTCAATCTTGGGTTTTAGATTCAGGGCTTCTTTCCATGCTTCTCCACATAGGCATTATTTTGTTGATTATGTTCATGGAGATTTTGGGCATGTTTTTCTTGGTGATGATGAGCCTTGCAAAGATAGTTGGAAAAGGTTCTATTCGGGTTAAGATGCGAATGGGAATACATGGCTATTGAAGGATGTCAGACATGTGCCTACATTAAGGAGAAACTTGATATCGGTGGGACAATTGGGAAGTGATGGTTGTACTGTGATATTTACAACTAGCTCTTGGAAGGTTACCAAGGGTGCTCTTGTGGTGGCAAGAGGTAAGAAGGTTGAACCTTGTATTTAACCACTGATAGTACTAATGATTGTAATCTTGTGGCTTCAAATGTAGATACAACATTATGGCACTATAGGCTCGGTCATATGAGCCATAAGGGCATGAACATCATAAAGAATAATTTTCCTGGATATACAGAAACAGGTTTGAATTTCTGTGAGAACTGCATATATGGGAAATAGAAGCGAGTAAGGTTTCTCAAGGTTGGACCTACAAAGAAAGAGAGTAAGTTAGAGTTGGTGCATTCTCGATGTATGGGGCCACTCGTATCTTCTCTTGGGGTTCAAGTTATTATGTTACTTTTATTGATGATGCAACAAGGAAAGTTTTGGTTTATTGTATTAGAAACAAATCTGATGTATTTGACACTTTTGTTAAATGGAAAGCCTTGGTAGAGAATGAAACAGGTCTTAAGCTAAAATGTCTCAGGTCAGATAATGGAGGGGAGTATTGCAGAGAATGAATTTGATGATTATTGTTCTAAAATGGAATCCGCAGCAAAAGATGGTTCCAGAACTCCGCAGTTAGTAAAGGGGTATCGAAAGGATGAACAGAACAATAATGGAATGTGCTAGGAGCATGAGGTTATATGCAGGACTGCCTCTTTCCTTTTGGGTAGAAGCGGTGAGCATAGCTGTGTACTTGATAAACAGAGGACCCTCAAGTGCCTTAGATGGAGGCATACTTGAGGAGGCTTGGTCCGGTAAGAAAGTTGATTATTCATTTCTTAGAGTCTTTGGATGTGAGGTGTTTTTTCATATAGACAAGGATGATAGGACCAAGCTAGAGGCTAAATTATAAAAATGTACTTTCATTGGTTATGGTGGTGATGAATTTGGATTTAAATGTTGGAGTATTAAGGATAAGAAAATCATTCAGGTCCTAAGGATTTGGTCTTTAATGAGAAAGTCATGTAAAAGCAATAACATAGATTGCGGAAAACAAGGAAGAATCCAAGAAAGAATATGCAGTGGTAGAGGATCTTCCGGATGGGAAAGTGACCCATGAATCAGTTCAGAACCTACTCAACAGGAACCCCAAACTCCTACAGTGAGGAGGTCTTCTAGGGTAAGAAAAGAACCTGAACGTTTTTCTCCTTCTCTTTATTATTTATTACTCACCGATAGTGGAGAGCCGTAGAGCTTTGATGAAGCAATTCGGTAGATGCCGTAGAAGTGGGAGCAAGCCATGGATGAGGAGCATCGCTCTCATGGAGAAAAAGACATGGGATTTGGTAAAGCTACCAAGGAAAAAGAGCATTACAGAATAAGTGGGTGTTTAGATTCAAAGAGGAATAAGGAGGCAAGAATAGATACAAGGCCCGGTTGGTGGTCAAGTGGTTTACACGTAAAAGGTATAGATTTTGATGAGATTTTTTCTCCGTAGTAAAAATGACTTCTATCGAACTTTTCTTGGAATAGTGGCAGCAGAAGACTTGCACTTAGAACAGCTTAGATGTAAAGACTGCATTTCTCCATGACTATTTGGAGGAGGAGCTATATATGTAGCAGCCGAGAAGGAGATGAAGTCAAATATAAAGAGGAGATGGTGTGCAAACCGAAGAACAACTTGTATGGCTCAAACAAGCTCCACGTCAATGGTATAAGAAGTTTGATAGCTTCATGATGGAGCAAGGTTATATCAGATGTCATTCTGACCATTGTGTGTATACAAAGAAATTTGAGGATGGAAGTTATATTATCCTATGTTTGTATGTTGATGACATGTTGGTTGCAGGTAAAAACATGCAAGAAATAAAATTACTCAAGAAGAAGCTAAGTGAATCCTTTTCTATGAAGGATTTTGGTGCAGCCAAACAAATCCTTGGTATGAGGATATCTCGGGATAGGAAGGAATGGAAGCTGACTTTATCTCAGGAAGAGTACATTAAGAAGGTCTTGGAGAGGTTTAATATGCAGGATGCTAAACCGGTTGGGACTCCTTTGGCAGGCCATTTCAAGTTATCAAAGGAGAAATGTCCCAAGACAGAGTAGGAGAGGAACCAAATGTCCAAGGTACCTTACTCATCAGCAGTTGGCAGTTTGATGTATGCTATGGTGTGCACTAGGCCTGATATTGCCCATGTAGTGGGAGTTGTGAGTAGATTTATGAGTGATCCAGGTAAAGAGCATTAGCAAGCAAAAAGTGGATCCTTCAAAGATTCGAGAGGGACCATGGGGAAAGTTTTGTGCTACAAGATGGATCGAGACACCACTTTGTGTGGTTATGTAGATTCGTAGACATGGCTGGAGATGTAGAGAGCAGGAGGAGCACAACAGTTATATTTACACCGTAGGTGGGATAGCAGTGAGTTGGATTTAACGACTACGTAAGCCGGTGGCTTTGTCAACCACGGAGGTTTGAGTATGTTGCTGCCACAGAGGCAAGCAAAGAGATGATTTGGTTACAACAATTGCTTGAGGAGTTGGGGCATAAGCGGGGAGGAATGTAAGATGCATAGTGATAGTCGAGTGCTATACACCTAGCTAAGAACTTTGCTTTCCACTCGAGGACAAAGCATATACAAGCTAAGGTACCATTTCATCAGACAGCTTTGGAGGAAGAGAAGTTGAAGTTGGAGATGATTCATACCACTCAGAATCCTCGCATACATAATGACCAAGGTGGTCACAAGGGAAAAATAAAGTTGTGTTCAGCTTTGGTTGGTCTTCACGAAACTAGTGAAGGGTTGAGAAGCTTGCTCGAAGAAAACTAGTCTCCAAGTGGGATATTGTTAGGTTGTGGAGCTTGTTTTCATGTGTGAAAGTGTTGAATACTGTACACTAAGAGTATTGTACACTTTTCATGTATCCTCACCGGGTTTCGGGCAGGGCCGGAGGTGGCGAGCCACGGTAGAAAGCGGGGTTAGGGGTGCAGCCCCGAGAAGCGTGGGTTCTGGGGCGCAGCTCCTAAAAAAAAAAGTTAGAGTAAATTTTTGCCTTGAAAAATTGCACCCAAAATATCGGGAAACGTGCTTTTCTCATATGGGTGAGTTTTTTGACCCATAGGTTTATGGGATGGGTTTTGCCCATGGTTTTGATACCCACAATTTTGTAAAACTGCTTAAGCAATTGTCTATTTATATGGTCTTATGCATATGATAGATGTACAAGCAAATGTATTGTAAATGTGTTTTGAATTCGGGTGTGAATTCTATACAGTTTGTTGAGCATAGCTCCAAACGGATCTGGGTATTGTATTGAGAGAGCGGTGGCTTGTAATAAAATCTGAGCAAGTGATTCTTGGTGGACGTAGCCCAAATTGGGTGAACCACGTTAAATATTGTCTCTTTGTGTTGTGTTATTTTATTCTGTAATTTTATTTGAGATCTGTAATAATTTCTACATATTAGTTTCTACTGTTACGCGTTTGTGAGGGATTATTCCGCATATTTTATCCCTTATTTCCTAACAAAGGGTCTGTGGGGGATTTTTGTTTGAAGAGTTACATCACATAAAATATTGAGGGCTGATTATTGGTGGCCAACTCTCTTCAAGGATACAACTCTATTGGTGAGGAAATGTGAAAGTTGCCAATTTTTGTGGAAGAATGAAAGCTTCAGGCTCCCTTCCTTTGTATCCTGTGTCAGTTGAAGCCCTATTCAGATAATGGGGAATGGATTTCATTGGGGAAATTTATGATCCTTCTAGTGCTGGTCATAAATGGATTCTTGTAGCCACTGATTATTTCACTAAGTGGGTGGAAGAAATCCCCACCAAGAAGGAAACACACCAAGTTATCATGGGCTTCATGTTGAATCAAATCATATGCATATTTGGAGTGCCACCTAAAAATTTTGTTGATAATGCCATGAGTTTTAGATCCAAACCTTTGGTGGCAATGTGCAAAGAGTATGGGATCAATTTGACATATGCTTCTAACTACAATCCCCATGGAAATGGACAAGTTAAGGACCTAGCAATAAAAACTTGTTAAAGATCATTATAAGAACCTTAGAGCCGAACAAAAAGAAGTGGGTGAGAAACTGAAGTTTTCTGTTTGGGCTGACAATCACCACAAAAGAGCTACCGGTAAAAGCCCATTTGAATTGGTATATGTAACTCAAACTTTGTTGCCCTCCATTTATAATTGTCTTCATTTCAGTTTGTTGAATAGATTGAAGACCAAGAAGTTCGTCCATATGATGCTCAAGTCAATCAGATTATTGAGTTGGATGAAGGAAGAAGGGCATCCCATTAGTGGCATGTGAAGTTTAGAGAAAAGTTGAAGAACCTATTTGACAAAAAGGTGACACCTAGAGATTTCAGCATTAGGGATCTTGTGATTTTATTGGAGAGCAGGCATGAAGATAATGGCAAGCATGGTAAATTTGATTCATTATGGATGGGACCTTATTCAATTGAAATTCAAATTGGTGAAAATACCTTCTTCCTAAAATACTTAGACGGGGAACTACTTAAATTATCTTTTAATGGTAGGAATTTAAAGCATTTCCTTGATTCATTTCTAATCAAGGTATACTCCATTTGTACAGTGTATAGTTCTTTGTTCTCATCTAATTTTGTGTTTTTCTTCATTATGGTCCTTGGTGACCTGGTTTTACTGGTTTCTCGGTTCATTTTTGGAGGATGGTTTTGGTTGTTCTACTCTATAAGATTTTTCTTTGACTCTGTTTCCCAATGGTTTGTTTTTGGCAATTGGTTTGCTATTTTTTCTTGTGGAACTCACAAGGAGTGCCCATCCCCGAGTCGGAGCTGATGTTGGTGCTCAAATTATTCTCACCTCATTTGTCATTGAAATTCCTTAGTTTGCAGCCTCTCTCCATGTTTTATATCTCCCTAAGATGGTGCTTGAAGACTCTATCCTCCATTTGGTTGCCATGATCAGTCGCTTCCTTTGTCAAAGATCACTTAAAGGTCTAGAATTAGTTTTTCATTTCTCTATCCATCTAAAGAGTCTCAGTAAATTGGGCGTAAAACTCAAAGTTATTCCTTTTCTTCTATTTTCCGCAATCACGTATTGTTGTCCTTATAATTTTTGTCCAAATACCCGAGGAATTGTGATTGGATGTAGCTCGGAGGATCATGTTTGAACCTTATAACATTTCCAATTTTTCTATCCTTGAATAAAAATTCATCTCTCGAGATCAAATGGTGGTTTTGCTACATTTTTACGGTTTGATGGGTGTGTGTTTTCTCATCAAATTTACATCTCTGTATTAGTGGAAATGTGGCCCTTTTTGGCCGGATGCGGCTCGGCAGGCACTCTAAAAATCTGTGGCTTGCTTTAACCCAAAACTTGTCCACATGGAGGAATGAAGCTTGTTTGAAAATTCACCTTTTGGTTTAGCCTTGGAGTTTTTCGGGGGGGACACGTGGAGGATTTTGCTACTTTTCCCGCATATAGAAAAAAATTTATGTAGTTGTAAAGTTTTGGTGGGCCATGGACACGTGGTGGGCTGGCACTCATTTGAGGATCCACCTCAGGGTCCCTCCTTAAAAATTGTAATAGGGAGATATGTGGAGGCTTCCGTCCGCTCCGCTTTGTAATTAAATTTTTCAAAGTAATTTTCTAAGGCCTAGGACACATGGTGAGCCCGTGCTTGATCAGGGTTTCCGCTCTTGGGCACCATCTCGAAGTTGTGCCATGAAGACACGTGGAGGATTCAATTAGGTCTTCCCATTCTTAGAATTTTCAAGAAACTTTCTAGATGCCTAGGACGTGTGGAGGGACCATGCCTATTTGGGGACCGGCCCCTGAATTTTATTTTGAAGAAGTGCCAGGAGGACACTTGGAGGATTCCGCTCACTCGCCCTTTACTTGGAATTTTCAACAGCCAAAGGAGACTGTCTCGGACCCTTGACACATGGCCCCTTCTGTTGAACCTTCAAATTTTAAACAAACTCTACTAGAATGTGGCACTTGTTGAGCTCGCACTTGTTTGGGGTCTCTACTTTTGGGGACCATCTCAAAATGCGCCATTGAGACACGTGGAGGCTTCCGCTGGCTCCTTTTTTCACCGAGACTTTTCAAAGGCCAAAAGGTGTTTTTCTTGGGCCCAAGGTACGTGGAAGGCTCGCACTTGTTTGGGACTTGCCTCTCGTGCTACTCCTATGCAATTGTGCCAAGGAAACATGTGGATGACTCGTGATATAAATTGAAAAAGGGAAGAATCAACAATTGTGCATTTCACCTATTTTTTCTACCATTTTTGCTCCAAGACTCTTGGAGACGTGAATACGCACTATTTTTCATCATTCTTTGATGAAATTATTTGTCATCTCTGTTAGTAAGGTTCCATTGAATGGATTTGAAACTTAAATTATGAGTCCAAGGATTGTTAAGGTTGATATTTTGAAGTGGGAATTACTCAGGCACTTGCAAAAATAGGAATTACCAAGAGAAATGGATGTGGGGCAGAAATTATAGAGGAAAAAGAGGGAAAAGGGATGAAATGATGAAAGTACAGGCGTGAAAGGTGAAAAAGGTGTTGCCTCGAGAGAAAAAAAGGGGATAACTTTGTCAAGTCTAGCTGCAAAGGCTCCAAAAATGATTTAAAAGGGGATTTCTCGCATGAAAGAATTAGAATGATTAAAAGGAATCCTGAAAAGTTGTGGCATGACATATTAGTCATTTTTTGAGGGCCCAAGAAACATGATCAGTTCACAATTGGTCCACCTGGTAGATTTTGGATCTGCATTTGTTAAACATTGCCATCATAACCAAATTGGGAACAAGCAAAGGTCCCTTGAATATTCTTCTCTTTTAAGATGAAAATTTAGTGAGAAAAATGTATAAATGCAATGATATTACTCTTGCAGATGGTCGAGTTTTGAATTCCTAAGATAAAATTTGAGAAAACCATCTTTTTGAGAGAGCAAATCCGATATAATCTGTTATTTTCTTTTGTGTTATATTTTCTATCATGTCAAGTTGGTTGCATATGTATAACCATTGACCAAGACTAATTTTTCTCTGGAAGCTTTACCCTATTGATGAATCTAAAAATATTGAAGTTAATTTGTGTCAAATCTCTAGCTATTTGTGTATGCTTTGTTTCGAATGTCTATAAATAGTTTATTTTGTTCCCATTGCAATCTTATATTGAAATATTTGTGAAATCACATAGGATCTTGTCAGTGTGATAGTTTAATGGTATTTGTAATTTCATTTCAAGAAGATCCTTCAACTTGGGTGAGATAAACAAATTTAAAATCAATTCACTATCATTTGTGGATAAATATTGCCTCTAAGTCTTCGTGTACCTCGCATGATTGATCGAAATTTTTGTGTTTAGATGAGTCTTTTAATTCGATCCTTCGTGTTAGAGTCTCTAAGATTATGTGAAAACATGCTGATCATGCCTCTATTAAAGCACACCTTCTAGTTGAAGGAATGCATTAACTGCTCAAGATTTTTTTTTCTAGTTGTTCTTTGTTTTGAAGTTCCTTCAAGATCCGGTATAATCAACTTTATCCTACTTCCTCTCCCACCAAAATATTTAAAACACCATTGATCCACCCTGAACTACCCCTATTTTCCTTGTGTATCAACAAAGGAACAAAATCTACTTGCAAAAATATGTAGAACAATCAAGATTTCTTAATGTCTTCAGTAACCTTAGCCTTGTGTTGAAAGTATCTCCATCATTTAGAAGTGACAACTCTTAAGAGTTAAATCATGGAGTATTGACCATATTTTCCCAAGGTTCTCTTCATAGAATTTGTGAAAAAGAAGGATATATCCACTTCCTTCTCTAAATAAAGGTTACACTAAGGGTCCTCTCACCCTGTTCAAAGAGGCATGGCCTAAAGTAGTGAGGAAAGGTCAAATCCTCTTAAAGGTGTTATCCATCTCTCCACAAATCTGAGTAACAAATGGCAAGTTAGATCTCATCCCGGGCTACAAAACGACACACACTATGATCTATCTACCTTTAATCTCCATGTCAAATCTGTGTTGCTAATCATCTTGAAAAGGAGAATGAATTTGGATACTAACAGAATGAACTTCAAAAAATAACTTTAATGGACTCTTAACTCCCCATGTAGCTCCTGCAATCTTAATTTTACTTAAGACTTCTCCATATTGTCCAAAAACAATTCAACAAATATAGGGAGCACTTTTAACTTTTTCACTATTAATATGACCTTAAACCATCATTAATATCAATAAAATATATTGGGCTTTCATAAATTGCAATTTATCTCATATCTCATTTAGAAACTTTCTCCTTCAAATGTAATTTTTCAAAAAATTATAGTTTTAACTAGGACCCACATATTCCCACATGTTCAAACATACCTTAATGGAAATATGGGAGAATAAATAAAAAAATTCAATCATCACTTTTGAGGAACTAATAAAAATGGGATGAGATACTAACGTTTCTACAAGATGCTCCTAGCTAATGTTTAGCTAGGGTTTCAAACCACTTTACTTTCTTAACGATCATTCATAAAAACATGACGATTAATCCACCTCATTATTTTTGTGAAATATTCATAACTGAACTAATAATATATTTCAAATATATCACTTCCCCATGTAAAGCACACAATTCACAATGAGCATCAAAAGGTCCAATTTTTTCTTTAAAACACACTCAAACCTACCCAGCTTTCCTAAAATTTGTAGATCTTCAAAAATATTTTTAGAATGACATTAAATTTCTCATGAATCACCATGAAAACATCATCTAAGTTATAAAAATAAAATAGATATCCCGTATATACCTCAAACTTTCCATCCATAGTAACTTACCTATGCAATCATGCCTAATTCTCACTTCTTACTTCCCAAGGACCTTATAAGTGAATCAAACAACTAAATGATGACCTAAAACTCACTATACACCTCATATGTACACTACCACCTTGATATAAGAGGAATTATTTTGTCAAAAACTCATACCTCCACCTCATTTTGCATGTTCTAGTGCTAGAAACAATCCTAGAATGACCTAACTCAAAATTAAATAGACCATGCTAACCTCATGACACATAATAACATCCATGTGCTACCTCATAACATCAAATAATCACCTCAAGAAGACTCATACCATGATTATACATACTCACATATGCTCTAGGACACCATAACAACTCACCAAGCTTGGCAAAACTACTCAATCTTCATACTAGACACCCGAATGACATCATATGGGGACTCACATGACTACATGAAATATTTTTCCATCAATATGGCTGACATAAATGAAAACAGAAACCCATAATGGCCAACAATCTCCCCTTTATCACTGATGGCAAGCATCATTCAAAGACATTTATTGGAGCCAACAAGACAAACACACTATCTAACCTTATTATCATGTTTATTATGCTTCTCTCCCCATTTTCCATATATGAAAAAGACTACAAGGCTACCACAACATGGAAATAACAAAATACAACTATACACAATCACAACAATTATAAAAAAATGACTTACTTGACCAACAAGCTCCATTTGGGACTGAAATCTTTCTTCTCTTACTCCAAAAACAACATATGAAGATCATATGGACCTAAAAAATCTCCCCCTATGCTAATAAACTTCATATTTTCCTTCAATCTCTCTTCAACAACACTTTATAGGCCTATACCATGCACAAGAACACTACATTTTACCTTCAAGTTTAAAATGACACACATTCGAGACTCTTGAGCCTAAGCAACAACTTTAGTGTAAAAATGGCATCCTTCTCGTACTCTAAGAGTTTCCCAATCTCATCACACACCATCAAAATCTCCCCCTCCGACCATATTGTCTAGATCTCAAAAGAATTGCAAAACTTAACTTGCCTACCTTTCATTCAAGCTTTGGAGACACAAGTCATTAATCATAGTCTTTGAAGCATTATGTAAGTTATTCTACACTTATTTAAGGTCTAAACTACTTCAAAAAGGAATTTTGAAAGAAAACAACACTTAATCTTCCAAAACCACTCAATCAAGCATAAAAGAGATCTCCCGCTGACTTTTTAACCTTCTTAGACCTTATTGTTTCACCAATAAGAATGTACATATGAGAAAAATGTTTAAGTTAGACAATCGGTACATGATGAATACCTGTAGTTTGTGAAGAGGTTTTTCACCATTGAAGACAAGGCCGATCCAAAGCACTCCTTTCTATCTTGGAAGGAATACTTGAGAAGCAAAGAAAATCACAAGATAGAATTAAAAGCATTGGTTGGTGGATTTCCTAGTGAAAGATAGATCCGGGAAGTGGGGTACTTCCTCGAAGGCTATTAATCCATGTTTTAAAAAAATTAATGTTGATAAATAACATGAAAGAGAAAGTCCTACTATAGTTGTATAATTTGGGTATCTCACACAAACACAATAATTCAAATCTAATCTAAATAGTGAATACAAGATTAAATTTAAAGAGGGTGGTGGGTATCAAGGTCTACAGGTGAGGCAGGGGGTAGTATGGAGGCTTGGGTGAAGTTATGGGAGGTTTTGAGGAGTTTTGGGTGGGTGAATGAGCTTTCTAGTCTAGGGAAAAATATCAGACACAAAGACCGATGTCACCTTCGGACAAATGTCGGTCACTTGTTTTAGACAATATCGGTTGGCTAATTGATCACGATAGGGGAAATTAGGTGCCAAGGTAAGAAAGCAGATATTTTGGGCTCTTTGTGATTGAAAAGGGGATTTTGAGATCTTGGATAGGGTATAGGGATTTAGGTGAAGGTACAACAGGGTAAAAGGGGTGGTTAGAGGAAAGAAAGGTTTAGGTTGGTAGGGTATTGGGTAGATGGGTGATAGATGGTATTTGGGTGACAAGTGAGAAGTAAAACAAGACAATAATATATTTAAGAACAAAGCCAAGAACTAATAACCTAGTTAAAATACTTATCTGAAGATATGGAGATTGGAAATGGTGGTGGTTGGTGGGTGCTCGTAGGAGAGACGTGCTTTGAGATACAATGCCATTTCAATGAAGTCCGAGTGATTCTCCGTGCTAGTGGTTTAAGGTTGTGGAGTAGTTGGTTAGTTTCGTGAAGGGTGTAGATGATCCGGGGATGAGTTGATTGTCGAATGCGAATCGAATGCCCAAGATGTGAATGAATAACAGCAATCAAAATAATTCCAACCAAAAAGAGAACCTGAGAAAAGAGTTTAAAATCCTTATTTAAAGTAATATATGGTGGTTCCTTGATCATGCGCTGGTGAGGAATAACCAAGTGTCGGTTAGAGAGAAATAGTCAAATTTTCTCAAAATAGCATGTTTCTTTCCTTTTTTGCATGGGTCAAGAATGGAAATGGGTTAGGATTCTTTATTATTGTTTAAACATGGATGGAATTGATGGGAGAGGTAGTTGGTAATAAATATTAGGTTTAGAAATAGTCTCAACTAGTTAGGGGAAGTGATGACTCAGTATTAGGTGGTTAAATTGTCTTGGAATGGGTCCAAGGTGAGGTGGATGGCTGATGTGGTAATTAACCTAATATTGATAATTAGATTAATAAAAATGTGTGAAAGGGGTCATGGTAAGGGGTTATATAATTAATAAGGTGGAAGGGTGAGGCCTAGAGGGTTGTGACCCAATTTTGGGTGTCTAAATTTACCCCTTTTTGTCATGAAGGTTGTATTGATAAGTGATGATGACAAAAACAAGAATTGGATTCCCTAGTTATGGGTGAAGGTGATCCCCCTCAAACAAGTAACTAATTTAGTAGAAGGAAGAATTATTGATGGGTTTGATAAGATGGTAAGTGATGAAAAACGGGGTAAGATCTAGGTGTAAGGGTAGGTGCATGTAATCAATGGGATAAGGTGGATGTATTCAAACACATGCGTGTGTTCGAATGAAACAAGGCACAACGTTGAAGAGTACAAAAATCTAACTTTTCAAATGTCGATAGTTTATCTAAAATAGGGTGATTTTGTCTAGTTATCCATGGTAGAGAATGTGATACTCGAAACACAACGAGACTAGGTGCAGGGAAGGGTTATTGGTGTGTTCCAAAACAACAAAAGGTTTAGTCTAGTTGAGATAAATGACTTGAAAGAAGGAAAGGTAAGGTCGGTATGTTAAAAAACATGGGTAGAATTATTACATGGCAGAGTGAGTAAGAAATTTTGATTTCCATATAGGTGAGGTTGGGTCGGTGAAGGTATGTAGGTAAGGTTAGGTTGAGAGGTATTTAGGAAATTGTTCCCTTAAATAGCCATAGGAGTTGATGAGGCTGTTAGGTGAGTCTATAGGGAGGTGGTAGGGATGTGGTAGTGAGAAATAGGTGAGCAAGGGAAAAAATGGGACCGCATGCCCGTGTGTGATTACTTATCACAGGCATAGATGGCCACATTACAAACATAACTAGTGGTAAAGACAAGCACGGGACAGCGCCAGAGAGGACTCGTGGCTACCCCTCTGTCAACTTCAAGGGCACATGATGGGATGCGAGATCGGGAAAGGTTATATCATCACAGTACAAGTACAAGGACCACTATTACCGGGACAGGGTCCACATATAGTTAGTAGAGTGATGCCACCACCACAAGTGATATCGATGGACCGATACATAGAGGTTGTGGCTGAGGATAGATATTATGAGGATCAAATTGTAGAGCTTGGTCTCCCTATTCCTAGCTATACTTACTGTAGAGCTCAGCAGAAGTTAGTCATAGATCTAGCTCATAAACCCATTGTTCTAGTAGTTGGGGGATCCATTGTAATCATGGGCGGGGCCAGCAGGAGGTGACCAGCAGTAGAGAGATAGAGGCCGTGGGAGGGGACATGAAATAGTGGCAGAGGCACCGGCCCTCCTGGAGGATGATGGGATGATGGAGATATATATATTTTTATTTTTGACTTATATATATTGGCCTCGAGTGCCAAAGAGGCGAGTTGTATATGATATTTTTTGAGAGACTTGTGTGTTGTGTGTGTAGTGTATTCACACACAATCTTTATATTATATATCTGATCGTATTTTACATCTATTGTGTTTGGTTACATTTCCATTGTATTATTATCATGGAAATTAGATGTAGGTATGATTGATGATGTTGTGTTTTGGTTTGGGTTTAATTTCCAATGTATTGATATTATGGAAACTAGATGTAGTTATGGTTTTTTATGCATTGGGTTTTTATTTCCAATGTATTGATATTATGGAAACGAGATGTAGGCATGGTTGTTGTATGGGTTGGGTTTTTATTTCCAATGTATTGATATTATGGAAACTAGATGTAGGCATGGTTGATGATGTTTTGGTTTGGTTTTGGTTTCGAGTGTATTGATATTCGGAAACTATATGTAGGCATGGTTGTTGTATGGATTGGGTTTTGATTTCTAGTGTATTGGTATTATGGAAAATATATTTAGGCATGGTTATTGTATGGGTTGGATTTTTATTTCAAATGTATTAATATTATGGAAACAAGATGTAGGCATGGTTGATGACGTTATGGTTTGGTTTATATTTCCAATGTATATATGGAATGGAAACTAGATATAGGCATGGTTGTCGTATGGTTTAGTATGGTTTAAATTTTCAATGTATTAATGTTATGGAAATTAGATGTAGGCATGGTTGATGATGTTTTGGTTTGGTTTAGTTTAAATTTCCAATGTATTGATGTTATGGAAACTATATGTAGGCGTGATTGATGATGTTTTAGATTGGTTTAGATTTCCAATGTATTGATGTTATGGAAATTAGATGTAGTAATTATTCTTGTATGGTTTGGTTTTGTTTAAATTTCCACCGTATTGATGCTAGGAAATTAGATGTAGGCATGGTTGATGATGTTTTGGTTTAGTTTAGTTTAATATTTCCAATTTATTGATGTTATGGAAACTATATGTAGGCATGTTCATGATGTTTTTGTTTTGTTAAGATTTCCAATGTATTGATGTTATAAAAATTATATGTAGGCATGGTTGTTGTATGGTTTGGCTTTGTTTGGTTTAATTTCCAATGTATTGATATTATGGAAACTAGTTATGGGGTGGTTTAAAGAAGATAGGAAAAGTCAGAAAGATCACATAGGAGGGGAAAATAATGGCTGAGCTAACCTTCAAGACCCCATGCCTTCAGAGTGTTGCCTACATAGCCCTTGCAAAAGGGGCCTCAGGCTGATGTAGTTCTCCCATAAGATAGGGAAGAATAAGATGATGGTAGGTAAGTTAGGTAAGATTGGGTAAGATAGATTGGGTAAGATTGGGTAAAATAGATTGTGGGAAGGTAAGTGTATGATTTTATTTGATTTAATTTTCAATGAATGATGGGTTTATGGGAACTAGATGATGGGTATAGGTGTGGGTGAAATGAGAATAGAACCAAGATATTTGATGTTGATGGTCTCATCCCGATGAAGAAGAAACAAGTAAACAAAGGATAACTTTAAAGAAAAAAAAATGATCCATTGTTGGGAAGGACCATAACATCCATACCTAATAGGCATATGAACATAAACCCCTTGATACATTGCATGATTGATAGGTCTATCGTTAAAAGAAGTTGCATGATCAAATGTAATCACATGTGCGCCACGTCCTTTAAGTAGATAGGAGAAAATAAAAGAGGGTAGGGTGGAGAGGTTTCTTTAGGGTAACCTTGTTGTGGGATAGCATGCCCATTTTGTAAGATACCCAAAACCAAGATAGGTAAGTCCATGACAAAAATTTTGTATTTTTCTTGATTGTTTCATTTCGTTTTTATTTTTACATTCATAGACTCGATCAATGCGAAGTCTATATTTGGATGAATATTTAGAGTATCCTTGAGGTATTCGTGAAGCTGATCATTGTGTGAAGCTAAAAGATAATTTTTATTGTTTTGAGGCTATATTTGTATAGTTTTCCATCGAGGGATCAGTCCTACTTATGGAAGGAATAGAGAGACATAGATGTTCAATTGAGGGAATCATATATTTGTTAGAAGTTTTACTCAAGGTGTAGAATTTTTTTATCCCAAAAATTTTGCATTATTTTTTTATCGTATTCATGGAAAAGACTATAAAGGAGTACATGCATCTTTTATGAAGGCAAAACCATAGCAGCACGAAAAGGTTAGCTTATGTAAGAGGGGTTTCAAGTGGTGAATGACCATGGGATTCCATCCTATAAAGGATGAAAAATATCCATGAGAATCATGGCATGAGTAGAGCCATATTAGTAATATTTAAGATAAGTTTGAATGGTGACGGATAATCACACAATTATATTTAAGTTGTTGGTCATGATAAAGAGGTAGGTGGAATGAGATATTTGCTCAAGGGATGAGCATTTATGAGACATGAAGTGATGTAGTAATTTATTCAACAATAGAATGGTTGAAGATGCAAGGCATTAAGGGGCTCAAGTTTGGGTTTAACTTCAAGATAAGATAAATGATAAGTTCCTGATCCATAGGTATGGGTGACAATATAAGGTCCAAGCCAATTAGGAGAAAAATTTCCTCATTTACTTTTCTCCATTTTGGTTACATGTTGATTTTATGTCGAGAAAAGATCGTTGATCCGGAATTTTATTTCATGAACATGTTTTTCATAGGCACACTTAATGTACTTTTGGTATATTTGGAGGTGGTCTAGATTGTTATAAAAGTCATTTTTACAGTAGCTCAATTTATGCCAAACATTCTTGGAGAAAAGCATCATCAAAGAGGATAACTTTAAGATATATACAGAGAGATGGAATTTGGACTTTGAGAGGTAGGATGGCCTCTGTACCATAGAACAAAGAGAAAGGTGTGGTAGTGGTAGAGGTGTGAATGCTGGTAGGATAAGCCCATAAGAAAACAGGAATGTATGTGTGTCAATCCTTACCAAAATGTCGTAAAACACTTCTATAAGAATTTTTGTAATATTTTTTTAGAAGATTCAGATTGACAATTTCCTTGTCGGTAATATGCTGAATGTAGAAACTAAGTTGAATACCAAAGTTATCACACACTTGCATAGGGTTTTATTTTTAATTGTTTTCCATCGTAAAAAATGAGGCGATGAGGAACACCAAAGTGAAAAAAAGATATGTTGGTTGATATATTTGACTATTTTGTCACTTTGGTAGAAATGAGATGAATGTCTTCCACCTATTTATTGTAATATTCAGTCACCCTAATGATCCACCGATGACATTTCCGAGAATGGGGTTAATATCCCAAATGAGATCCAAACCCCATTGACAAAAAAGGGCCAAAAGTCCCCGGCAACTTATAAGGCGTGACTAGAGTCTCGATGAAGGTTAACTTGTTGCGACACTTTACACAAAGTTTTACAAAGTATCAACAGTCTTGGTTAAGGATTGACAAGCAAGCGAGCTGTCAAAGGATATACTTTGTAACAACGAGGCCACTAAAATGTCCCCTGAAAATCCCATCATGAATTTCTTTGATGGTGTATGAGATTTCAGAACTAGTGAAGCACTACATGAGGATACCATCAAAGCCACATTTTTAGAGAATATCATCATCACCAATCCGCACTATGATAATTCTTCACCGAAAAATCCTTGTGCTATGATTATTTACTAATGCAAAGCCTTTAGTTTGGTGGATGTAATCTGGAAACAAAACAACAAACATAACACAAGAATACCATCGACTATGATAAGACAGAATGATGACAAATCTGAAATATCAAAGTAAATTATAATATTAACATGAAATTGTTACAATCTCACCCATGAGGTACTTCAAGTGTTATTGACTTCACTTGCCTTCCACCAATACTATGGGAGAAACTTTACAATTACACCTCTTAATGGATTCTTCAACACACCTTTGAACCGATGGCTTCCTTTACACACTTCATACAATATTTCTCACTACTTCCTTCTATGCTAAATTAGGGGGTGGCCTCTTTATTTATAGAACTTCCAGGAGCTTATCCAGGCTTATCCATCTTATCTCTAAGATAGGATAAGAAATCCACTCTGACGAATCATATTCCATACCTTAACTCTTATCTGTACATGTAAGCTTATCTTTTAAGATAAGATAAACCTTATCATTTCACATGGGTTCCACATTTTTAGACTTTTTACAAATAAAATACACAAAATATTTATGACCTCACTCCTTGTCCTTATTACCAATATAATATTTCTAATTCCTAATCATGTAGACCCTACTTCTCTACTTATCCCAACTTTGACATTTTAACATTATCGGACCACTTACGACAAATATTTACTTTTTACAACATTCCTATTGTACTTTGACTGTTACCATACTCTACATTATTGGTGGCACCGTACTGACGGCACCATTATCTTCTATCAGACGCTACTACTAATTACACTTAACAACATCCTATTCCTAATACATACATTAATGAAATAGAAATTACGGAGGAAAATTTTAGTGTCGACAATACCTCCCATGATGACATAATGAGTGAGAATTTTCGTGACGGCTCGTCATCAATTATGAGTGAGATCTAGAGGTTGGATTGAAAGTGATAATTTTTCAACAAATTGTTTATACCAAATATCTCCTGGATTAGTATCGATGCTACCCACAAAATTAATGCCAAGGATAATATATGAGGACAACCTGCAACCATTATATTATGACAAATATTTTTTTGTTTAAAGGTTAGGAAGGTATTTTAGAAGCAATGCAAGCCATGGTATCTTTTAAAAAATTAGTGGATCGTGGAGTGGATTGAATGAGGTAGTGATCAAACATGGTCAAAATTACATGAAAATGATGTTTATAATTTTGAATCTCATCCTTATGACATTGTTACAAACCATTGACTTTGTTCACTACTAGTTGAGAGTCACCGAATATGTAAATGTATTTAACATCTAGGGAAATGGCAGTTTGAAGACCTAACGCAAGAGCTTAATAATTGGCTATGTTATTTGTGCAGTTGAATTCTAGTTTAAAGGATAGTGGCATATGATCACCATCAAGATTAATGAGGATGACCCCCACACCTCCCCCATGGTGACATTTTATTTTTAAAATAATAATGTCATTTTATACACAATATCATTTTTGGAGAGGGCGTGAATATATTTGTTGGGAAAATGAAAGTTTGAGGATTGGTTCCTAAAAAGAGGAGCATCTACAAGTTAATCCGTGCATGTTTTTCCTTTGTTATACTTTTGATGAACGAACTCAAACTCCAAGTCCGGAAGAATTGTGATCCAATGAGTTTTGCGTTAGTATTGGAAAAATTTTCCATACATGTAATGAAGAGTGTCACCGTTGGAAACAACAAACGTTTTGTGATTAAGAATCTAGTGGAAAATTTTGGTGGCCACGAAGACTAGAGATAAGAATTTTTTTAAGTGTGAGTGTACTAAGTTTTGTATTATATAAGATTATGGCTTATGTAATATACCTCTTTTTCCATGTGTTTCTAATCATGATGAGCGAGCATAACACCCAAGGAATGGTTAGTAGTAACAATGTATAGGTAAAAAGGTTGATCGTCTTTAGGTGGAATGAGCGAAAGGATGAAGAAGGTAGTTCTCCAATGCTTTTAACACTTTGTTACACACATGATTCCAATGGAAAGAAACATCATTTTTAAAGAGGTGATGAAATGGTTCGCGTCGGTTTGAAAGTTGAGAGATGAAGTGTCCATTGTATTGTAATTTTCCTTACAAGCTACGAAGCTTCCGAAGGTTAATAGGTGGAGGCATGTCAAGAATTTCCTTGATCTTAGCAAGATCAACTTCTATACCCCACAAAGAGATGATGAAACCAAGGAGTTTACCCGAGAGAACTACCAAAATTCACTTCTTTGGATGAAGGGAAAACAATATATTAGGTAAGACAATCAAAGATAAATTTAAGAATGGCTAGGTGTCTAGTGCGACACTTGAACTTACAAAGAAGGTCTTAGACATAGTATTCCAATATTTCATGCATAATATCATGGAAGATGTAAGTAATATTGCGTTTATAAGTAACACCAATGTTTTTCGAGTGAAGGGCATGACGCGATAGAAAATGTTCCCCTAAGGTATTAGGAAGGAGGTTTTGTGTTGATCTTCTCGGAGTGACTAATATCTCGATTAAAACCGAAAACCCATCCATAAGAGATAGTATCTCATGGCTAGTTATAAGATCAACTAGTTACTCAATACTTGGTAGAGGAAAGTCATCTTTTCGAGAAGACAAAGTTAAGGATGTGAAAGTCGGTGCGAGATATGAAATCCTCGAGTCACTTTTGTGACATGAAAAATGTTATAGATCCATTGAGGATATTTGATAGGTTGGATGAAGGAAACAAAGAGAAGGTGTTAAATTTCTTCTTTAACAAGAAGAGAAATCGAGGATGCATTTTACACAACTTTTGTTTCACGGGTTTTGCGTTAGGTTTAGTTATAGGATTGTGAAGCATGATATTAATTTCAGCAATGGGCATATCACTATAATACCAAAAACATTTGTTTCTATGATCATGAAGAAAAGAGGTGAAAGAATCTTGTTTCACGGAGTGTAAATCTTGCCCTAAATTTATAATTCATGGGTCATCTTAAGTGTGAATGATGATCTCTATGGTATATTAATTCAACATGGCTTGTGTGTCAAAGGGTAATGACCTTTGAATATAACAATCCTCCGCACCTAAATAGATCAGAATAGAATCATCATCTTGATATCGAATGACGTTTATAGAAGGTGAATGGCATTTATAGAAGGCGTGTTGTCATCCAACATGTTAGGATAAAGAAGAAGAAGGGAAGATGGAACCTTTCCATCACATCGATAGGTCAGAGGTCTCAAGGAGATGGTGTTCATGAAAAAAGTTAGGCGAGAATGGATTAAAGATCCATAAAATTTGTGGGAGAAGGAAATGTAATAGGTGAGAAAGGTAGGAAAGGATTTTTGTCTTCTATGAGGTTTATTTGGGAATTCTTAGGTAGAATTTGCGTAGAAAATACAAGACCACAATGGTCACAATCTTTCCTAATGGTGCAGGTATGACGATGTGATGACCTTTTTCATAACAACCAAATCCAAAACCCTTCAAAGCATAATAGTGAAGGAAAGTAAGTGCAAAGCTATATTTGGTGAGGTAGGAGCATTCAGATGAGAAAGGTGTGGTTTGGAATGGAAGTTCAATAAAATAATATGAAGTATAGAGTCCCTAATAGGTTAGGTTGGTGTGAATATGGGGAGGGCCATATGGTATGACCTCTCCTATACAATGATCATAACATTGGTGGTGGTTTAGTTTTCTATACTCCTGAGGAGTAAGGAATGCATCAATGCTAAGGAGGCGGTATTTTTGAAGTGTAAGGAATTGAAAAAACCTACCAAGAGATTTGTGGTTTGTACTTGGGTAGTAGGTATAGATGAACTATTTGAAGCCTAAGAAGAGGGTAGAGTAGGAGAGTCAGTAGGTGGGTTAGATGAGGGAAGTGAAGTGGTAGAAGTGCTAGATTCTTAAATTGGTATTACAACATCTTTTTATGGTTATTCATATTACACGTTTTGAAGGGGCAAGTATATTCTTGAATAGTGTACGGTTACCCTTCATATTAAACTTTGAGGAAACGGTGAAGGATGGATGGGACACAAGAAATGGACCGAATCCAAGGACGTCCTAGCAGACATGTTATACAAGAACTCTCCTTTGAGAACGTAGAAGATTTCGGGTATAGTTGAGGTTCCCATATGGATGTGGAGGGTAACAATGCCAAGGGTAGTTGTCATGGCATTGTTAAAAGATCAAAGCATGACAAGGTTCCTATACATATAATTGGTTGGTATGCCTTTTTTTTAGGAATGAGAAGAGATTATGTTGATGTTAGCACCCCCATAAATCATAATGTGTTTAATGCAAATATCATTAATGTAATAGGAGATGAATGGAGAAGGATCTAGATCATCGGGTTTTGAAGGGGAAATCTCTTATTTGGAGAAATTAATGGAAGAAATTTGATGAGGGGTAATGAGGGTAGAGATAGGTTAAATATCATTAGGTGGAACCTCAATGGATTGTAGGACCTCAATGAGGGCCTAACAATGAGAATCATAATTTTGAAACAAGCCATATAAAGACATATTTAACTGAATACTTGGTGAGGCTATTTGATCATTTAATGATGTGTAACCCCAAAAGAAGTAGGTGACATCATCCCAAGGATGGCTAACTTGGGGGAGTTGCAATTGTAATGGTGGGTGAAGGCAAACTAGAAGGCTTACTAAAGTTTTACTTTCCTTTTTCTTTCTCCTGTTGTGACAGACTAACCTGCTACACGTCTGACGTTAATTTAAAATATAGGAAGAGTTAAAAAGGGTTATTGAGCCTTACCTTAATCCCTAGGTGGATGTGAAGGGAAATATTATAGAATTGGTCTAAGACTGGTTGTCTAGTGATGGGAAAAGAAAGAATAGAATCCTCCTCTAACCGCATCATCTTTTTCCAAAAGACAGCTTATCCATATTTCACCCCCATGCCAAATATTGGATCAGCCATGACCCCGCATAGAGAGAACCTAAGAAAAATCATTCAAATCCTACAAATTGGTCACATAAGGACTTAACTATGGAGTGGTAGAGGCCGAGAGAGACTAAGGGACCCTGTGTAAAAGAAACAACTCTCTTGAGTTGTCTCGATGTCTTAAATCCATTCTTCAAATTACAGGTGAATCAACCGTGGAATAGCAGGTTAGGAAAGAAGGGACAGCCTCCGTAGAAGAACTAGGAGCAAGAAGGGGAAGAAAATATGAAGATCCGAAGTCCCCGGGCTCAAAACTGTTCAAAAAAGGGTCTAAAATCAACTAAGTATGGAGGAGGCAATGGAAGGAGCCATATGTCCCAACAACACTTCTCTAAAAGTGAAGTCTCAAAAGGGAAACCCAAACTAGCGCTAGGATTCCACACATCCGTAACCCTTAAATTTGCGGGGCCATTGAAAAATATTCAACTAAGGAAGAATATGTCATGTGTTGGCCCGACGTAAATCTAGAAAGGAAGCCCAAGGTGGAGACTCAAACTTGTGCCGACCCTCCACATAGCAAACGGTCAAATAGATTCAAAAGGTAGACAGATGGGCCTCAAAAATGGCTAATTATAGAAGTATAAGTGGAAAGTGCCAAGTGTTAGTGTGGTGCATCTCCAAGAGTTAGACCCAGAATGGAGACCCAAATGAGTGCGAGCTCGCCACGTAGCCCAAAATCTAAAAAAGTAAGGATCTGTTGAAAAGTCCACAGATTAGTGGAGGCCAACAAGTTTCAACTTGACACTCCTCTAAAGGAAAACTTTGGGCCAGGATTTCAAGCAAGTGCGGTGCCTCCACATGTTATTCCAAAAGGGGTAGTAGAGTCGGTTGAAAGGTCAATGCATAATAGCGAGGCCGGAGGAGAGTGCCAAGTGTCTCAATGATGATAATTCAAGGATTGAATAGAGAAAATGTTCCCAAATGAACGCTAGATCATTGCGTGTCCCAGAGAAAAGATATGCCCCCACCGAGAAAATAACTTAGCTAAGAAGCAAAGAAATTAATCAAGCCAATGAAGGAATCCATGTGTCACCCGCATGCTATTCTAAGAGAAAAATAAAGAGGCCACCTTAGGACAAGTACCCACTTTGCTACGTGTCCCGGAGGTCAAAAGCGGACCCAATTTTCAAAATATTTTCCCGCTCTTTTATACGGACTGATGCAAACTTTGAAGGGGCATATATTTTGACTCGGGACACGAGATATTGTGAATCTTATACGAGATGGAAGTGTCTCGACATCCTCTACGCCATGGAAAGATAAAAAATCATATTTTAAGCCCTAGTAGGTGAAAATGGTGGAAACATAATTGGGGATTTAATGCGGGATCCATCTATCCAAGTGCTAGGTCTGATTTGATTTGATCCACTAGGGAACTAGAAGATACATATTGTGGGTGGATTTGCAAAAGGCGTTGATTTTCAGTGGTTGAGATTTTGAAATGGATTCAATGCGTATCTCGAGTGGTTGGAGAAGGATTCGATTCTTTCCTTCTTCTCTCTCCCATTCTTCTATATATTGTAATGAGAGGGTGCATAAAAGGGGTTGTTCATTCTTCTTCTCTTCCTCCCTCTTCTTTTCTTCCCTAGGGTCGAAAATGGAGTTCTAACCTCCTCCCTTGCTCTGTAGATGGAATTTTTTTCCTCTTATCCATGAAATAACGTCTTTGTGTAAATCTGGAGTAATAAAAATTGTTTTTGTGATGCATTTTCCCATCCTTTACTCTTTTTTTGGTTGTTTCTTCTTCCCTCCCATTGTTGCAAGGAATCTATGCATATTTGAATGTCATTTACAGGTTTTGGAATTGTGTTTTTAGGGATTTTAGAACATTTTCTGTGTGAAATCTATCTCAGTCTGCTATGTTCTTGTCCATCCTCTCCATTGCTCACCTCTATTCATTTCATGGCGATCTGTTTAGATGATTAACACTTTCCTTCTCTGGTGTATCACCGTTTTAGTGTAGGCTCTGTTTTCCTTGTTTTCTTTCTTTCCTTGTCTCCTTGAGGTTAGAATAGAATTAGATTAGCTTCCATGCACTAGAAAAGCTTGTGGCGGGTAGATTAGGAAGAAGAACCAACCTTATTCGGAGGATCATTCCCATTTGTAAGTCCCACATCTTGGGAGCGATCCAATGTTATGTAAATCACACTAAATGAACCTACCTTATAAAAGTAGATCCATAACTCATTTGGGGGTGCTATGGTTTTGCACTAACAGAGACCATCAAAATCATAAAGATGGAGGAGAATTTTTTTAAGGTATTTGAAACTCTTGACATCATGCCATGGTGAGTAATCATATGCATAAATTTTTGTGTCATCAAATCCTACTGGTTTAGGTCGAGAGGATCATAAGACTTGATAGGCGAAGTGATATAACAATTTTCTCTAACAACCGAGCAAGGATGTTAGAGTAGGATCTTGCTAAAGGATCACAATGAGAGGTCATGGTTCTCTTGGGTGAAGGGGCATGTGGTTTTTATGAGGAGGGCAAGGAAAGAGATTGTGTTGGTGTAACTAGATTTTTAGTAGGTACTTAATGTTTGGGTTTAGGATGCGCCTTCTTAGGTATAGGCGGAGGAACAATGTGATAGGGCGAAGGAGAATCAAATGGTGTAGATATTCGAGTTAGCCTAGTTGAAAGTGTGGGTGTTTGCAAGAGTCAAGGTAATGGTAGTGAATAAGGTGTGGGTATAATGGAAGGTGAAGAAAAGGGTATGGGTTGTCACACTTTGGGTTTTCCTTGGTAAAGAGGTAGGTTAACCAAGGTTGAAGGATGTGAGCCCAATATCGATGACATAGGTGAAGGTGAGTGAGAAGGTTTGGAGGATATCGGGGTGTGAGACCTAAGAGGTTGGGTCTTCCTTTTAGGTTCTGGATTATATTTTTTTATTGTTGGTGAATAAGTTAACAAGTCTAGCTTCACGGGTGGTGTAATAGACTTGGTACCGGTGAAACCCCTAAGGTGGTAGTAGGTTTTTCAACAAATAGAGGTTTGAGTGGAGTAGTTACCAGATGAAAAATGGGCTAATACTACGGGTTCGTGTAATAGCCTTAGTTACATTGGAAAGTTTTGGATATATGGTCCGTATCGAAGGGATGACATTTGAATTTTTGTGGAGATAGAGATTCTAAGGCATCCCTAAAGGGTAGTGTAATCTACGTACTCCTAACAATCAAGAAAATGAGAGAAGGTTTTTGGATTAGATGAAGAGGATGATACCTTGGTGTTAAATCCCATGAAGAGATCTCGAGGCCCATGAGACAAGAAAGGTCTTAGCCTTTGACTCGGTAGGTAAGAGTGGGGTAAAAATATTGATAGGATCTTTGAATTCCTTTGTAGAGGTGTCACCAATAGCAAGAGTAGATAAAATTTACTCCTTTGTGGGTTGAGAAGAAGGAAAAATGGGTAATGTAGGCCCCTCTATAGGTATAGAGGATAATAAGATGGGTTCCTCTATGGGTAAAACAATAGGTAAGGTGGGTTCCTCAATGGGTAAAGGAACAAGTGACATGGGCTCTTCTATGAGCAAAGGAACAAGTGAGGTGGGTTATGTTGATGGAAAATCACAGCACCCATGAATGTCTGCAACTCGATGGGTTGAGACTCATAGTGCGATTGCATAACATGGAGCTTTTCCCAAGTGTGGGACCTTGTGAATCGAGAAAGCTCTCCATATGAAGGTCGGTTCCTATTCCTCTATTTAGATGCACACATAAAAATGAAGAGGGTTTAATCAAAAACCTAATCTAACTTGCCAAGGAGACAGGGTAATAAGATGCATAAAAATAAACCTAAACTAACAAAGGTGATGCACCGAGGAATGAAGAACACATGTCTTGCAAATAAACACAAACCATTAAAATGCAATGCAAGATCATGCAAAAATAACCAAATTTGTAGTGAAAGATCAGGAGGATGAAAATGAACACAGAGAGGGTTGAGAATCATCCACAGACATGCATTATTTTCTCTAAAGATTGATACAATACACTAAAATATGCCAAGAGGAAAAGTTGCATTACAGTTTTAGATGGGAGGTTTGAACTCCACAAATTCGCTTTGCCAAAGAGAAGAAGGGAGGGGCAAAACAAGAATGTACAACCTTTAGAAAGAATCCCCTCCTTACAATTTATAGGAAGAATGAGAGAGGGAAGAGAGAGGAATTCCAAATCTACCCCAACCACCTCTAGATTGTATTTAATTCATCTCATTATGGCGGTAGGTGAGAAACCTAGCAAACCCAAAAATGGCGAACTGTATTTTGAATTTTTGAAGAACTTGTTCTCACCCAATTAAATATATCTAGTTGTAGTTGGATAGAGGACCTTGTAAGATTTCCAAAAATTCCAACCTTGTGTGAATCCGAGCTCCCTGTGAAAAGTTATGGCCATTTGAATATCTGGGTCAGGGTTTTCTTTCTGTCGGGTTCGGGTGTCAACTCTCAAAATGTTGCACCTCCTAAAGATGCACCTCGGTGCATCCATCCTCATGTCAACATACTCTTAAGTGCACCATAGGAACTGAAAATGTGGTGTTGATTCCTTACAACATGTGCCAAGGCACAACCTTTTCATGTCGGCACCTTCTAATCTGCACTAGGGGCACAACTTTTTCCATGTCGGCACCTTCTAATCTGCGCCAGGGGCGCAACTTTTTTTTTATGTTGGTGCCTTCTAATCATGCTGGGGGTGTGACTCGGTGGCACAAATAAATGTTACATTTTGAGTTTCTTTGATTTCCATGTTATTTTGTTTGTCTATATTTACCGGGGGAGATATATACAACAGTTTGGCGACTCAACGGGATCACTTGCCTACTAGGTAGAAGATCAGTGGCCTTTTATCAATCCATTGGGCATGGATTCATAAACAATAACCTGAAATCAACCTGATATATGATCCCGAGCCTAATCTTGCAACTCCTTCTCCAAGCACTTTGCAGCGGTGGAAATTCAACCCGAGAGCAACAAAACCTCAGCCAAAGCACTTAGGAAATTGAAACCTAACTACAACAAGACAATTTGCATCCGCACTTAGAGGAATTTAAATCTAGGCTAATAGTAAACCTTTTCCTTTTAGTAGCAATGTTTAAGATAGATTTTGTTAACCAGAATTGGGAGTTCTTCTCCATCCAATGTAGACAATTAGAAGGAATTACTACGTTTACATCCTGTGACCATGTAGGTGCCACTCCAAATGGCATAAAACTTGGAATGCCTTCCTAGTTTTTCCTGATCTACATCCCATTTCAGAACTAGGTCCCCTTCTTGGAAGGTCCTTGCTCTTGCCTTCTTGTCAAACCATCTTTTTACTAAGGCCTGATCCTTCTCAATCGTATGAACTACATGCTCTCTATTTTTTTCCAATTCTATTAACTCTACATATCTGGCCTCCATTGGTTTAAACTCAGACAACTCAAACTACTTCATGAGCTCCAATGCTGGAAATTCTAATGATAAAGGGAATACTGCCTCTTTCCCATAGACCAACATGTAGGTAGAATTACCTATAGACCTCTTTGGCATTATCATGTCATCCCATAATGCTGATTTTAGCTTGGTATGCCATGTCCTTTGGTTTTCATCCAGAGTCCTTCTGATGATTCTTAGCAAATTCTTGTTCGTGGACTCTGCCTGTCCATTACCCTGTGGGTAATAATTTGAAGAGGTGCTCAAATAGATTCCATTCTTGACAGCCCATTCTATAATCTTGGAACCTATGAATGCCAATGCATTTTCTGATATGATAGTGGCCGGCACACCGAACCTGGTCACTATTCCTTCATAAAAGTCTAGTATGCTAGACTCATTTTCTTTTTGAGCGCTCTTTGCTTTGTTCCACTTGGTGAAATAGTCTGTTTCCATGAGAATCCACTTGTGGCCTTAGCTTGAGTTTGGATTGCTAAACCCGATGAAGTCCAATCCCCATTGCAGAAATGGTTGGTCAACCAAAATTGGGTGCAATGGAAGCGCTGCTAGTCTTTCTTTTCCTGTGAAGAGTGCACATTTCTTACACTTTCTTATCCATGTATAACAGTCGCTAAAAACTATGGGCAAATAATACCCTACCTTCATTATCTTAAGAGCTGTTATCCATGGGGCAAAATGTCCTCCGGAATCTCCATCATGAAAATATCGTAACACCCTCTCAATTTGACCTATCCCAATGCACCTCAATAGAACTCCATTGATGTCTTTCTTGAACAAAACACCATCAACAAGCACATATGGAATGGCTTGTAATCTAAAGTATCTCCTCTTTGCTTTGCTCATTTCTGGAGGGTATAGGCCTGTCTATAGGAAGTGTATCATATTTTGAGTCTAAAAAGGAGTAGACACGTCATCATTTTCCTATTCTTGACCATCCTGTAGTACCAAGACAGTCTCTTTTTCATCACCTACTTCAACTTGCTGACTTGAGGCTAGTTGTTCACATAATCCCTTTCCACGAGACCAACTTAGTGACCTTAATTTTGATGTCATATTCCATGACACGAGTGATCCATCTTGCACGTTTCTCATTCAGATCCTTGTTTAGAAGGAATTCCTTAACTCCCACATGAGAGACCAATAATTGGATCTTGTTGTTTGAGACTAGGTGCTTGAATTTATTTAAGCTCCTGATCACTTTACGCAAGGACATGCTTTTCAATGAAACAAGATTACCTAGTTTCGTATTCCTCCATGCCTTGGCTGAAGAAAGAAACTGGTTGTTCTAACCCCTCTTTGTTTTGTTGTACCAGGATTGTAGAAATTGTGTCTCCACCACCGAAGGCATATAGCATGAAGTCCTTGGAGAATTCTGGATTGACGAGAGTCGGAGCTTGAGATATAGCCTCTTTTATTTCCTCAAAACTTTCCTTGCCTTGATTTCCACTTGAATGCCATGCTCTTCTTTAACATCGGTGTTATTCGCTTTACGAGAGTTGCAAAGTTTGGAACAAACCTACGACAAAATTGATCATTCCTAAGAAGCTTTGAAGAGCCTTCTTATGACTTGAAATGGCAACGCTCGAATTGCTTCAAGTATTTCTTTGTCAATAATCAACCCCTCCTTTGAAACAATATGGCCTAGAAGTTTTCCTTCATGAGCCAAGAATATGCATTTTTTCATATTCAATGATACCCCAAATATTATACACATCTCAAATACCCGCCTCGGATGAAAGAGGTGATCTGTTGCATTTTTGGAGAATATAGTGATGTATTCAAGATATATTAGAACTATTTTATTGATCAATCCCTTAAATGCCATATCCATTTCCCTTTGGAAAGTGGCTCCAGCATTTGATAGCCCAAATGGCATCTTCTTGTAGGCATAGGTGCCCCATTTGGTGGTGAAAGCCGTCTTGAACTGGTCATCTTCTTTCACCATTATCTAATTATACCCTAAGTAGCCATCTAGGAGAGAGAATCTCTCCGAACCGGATACCACTTGCAATATTTGTTCCATTGAAGGAAGTGGGTAATGGTCTTTGAGAGATGCCCTGTTGAGGTCTCGAAGTCCACACACAACCTGATTTCTCTGCTCTTCTTCTGACTAGAACCAAGTTTGCAACCCAGCTTGAGTGCTTGATCGGGAATATAATGCTTGCCTCTATTAGCTTGTTTATCTCTTTCTTCATTAGAGGCTCAATGTGAGGGTTGACTAGTCTCTGCTTCTGCCTAATGGGCTTAGCATCTGGATCCAATTCTATGGTATGTTGTGCCAACTTCAGATTGAATCCTCTCAAGTCTTCATAGCTCCAAGCGAAGACATCTGGAAATTCTTGGCAAAGCTATATGAAATCTGATTTCTCCTGCTCAGTGGCCACTTTACCAATTTGAAGTGTTTTTCCTTCCCCAACTGGAATTGGCTCTGAATCTTCTCTCTTGACTTGTATGTTAGCCTTTTCCTTACGGAACTGGTCGTTATGGTTTAAGATAGACTCCAATGTTACTAAACCCTTGTGAAGCTTGTTTGTCTGCAATGCACTACTTAATCCCGTAGTCTTTGCTCTAGTCGTCCCCGATTCCTAGCTAAGAATTTAGCCTCTTCTTGTAAAAAATTGATGATTTGTTGATCATTCTCAAACACCTTCTAGCTTGTGTTATTATCTGGAACTACTGGCCTCACAATCACATGGATATGTGGTTGTGTTTTTTCCCTTCTGATGTTGTCAACCACATCAAACGTTGCTCCAACCGCAGGTGAGCCTATCCACTTTGCTTCATTTTTCTTCCTAGGTATGGACACAATGTTGAAAGCTTTGAAATCCTCAATGAGGTCCCATACCCTATTCTTGTAGTTTTTAGTAGGTCATTCTTTGTAGCATGTTGTCCCTGACTTGGTTGACAATTAGCTCACTATCCTCGAACACCTGCAAGTTCTTTATGCCCTTTTTCCTGGCCTAATGAAGTCCATGAATCAAT
The DNA here is from genome assembly GCA_018340775.1 of Taxus wallichiana var. yunnanensis. Lineage (NCBI taxonomy): Eukaryota > Viridiplantae > Streptophyta > Pinopsida > Cupressales > Taxaceae > Taxus > Taxus wallichiana. The sequence continues at coordinate 193,987,614 of CM031233.1, forward strand.
GCCTCGTATTCACCATTTTATTTGAACAGAAAAACTAGAAAGAAAAAGCTGAAAAATATTTGATGTCTTGTGGTGAAATCAACCTTGCACCACCTCGAGCACCTTATCTAGCTTCTCAAACCATCAAAAATAGTTGCCAAAATTTGTTGTCATCCTTTTGTTCAGGCTGAATGATGTCGGGAATGGGTGAATTTTCTTCATGTACACAATACATGCCCAATTCAGATTCTTCAATTTCCTTGTATGGGTCAAATTCATGACTCTTGTTTGCCCATTCATCCAAAGTCAAATCAGGAATTCCCTCAACCTTAGTACTGTTTCTAGATCGTTTGAACACTCCTCCTGATCAAAGGCTGAGCAATTTGCATTGATAGGACTTGGCACATGAGGTTCAATATGGAAATTGGCAATTGGTTCTGACCTGATTGTTGCTTTGGCCCCATACCTCATCCTGAAAATCATGTGTGACCAATCTGCAGATAAATATCCATCAATTTTTGCAGTGAAGTCTCTTCATAGACATAACGCAAAGAGTGGTGAAAGGTCAATCACAGACATTAATTGTAGAAGCGTAACATTAGGACAGGCATGTAGTGTTAGGCTTAACCCTTTTATGACCCGAACTATTAAAACCGTTGTTCCATCTAGTTGTCTTACTACTCTTTCAACAACTGGCTCATACTTGAGATCTAGTTGATCGATATTTGCTTCGACATCATTGAACTACTTGCCCCTGAATCTATTTGTAGACACTTAAAATTGGTTACTCAATTTAGTGTCCCTCGCATTCACTTACCTGCTTGGGTAACCTAGGGCACATTTATGTCACCTCTATCCCCTTGGGATATTATCCGATTTGTGACTTAAACATCTATCCTAAGTTTAATTCACCCCATTGTATCTTACCAGTGAGTAATTAAATATTAAATATTTAATTACACCTCTTCCCATGTATCCTAATCACTTATCTACCCCAAATTTATTCTATCTATGTATCACCCCTATTTTTCCTCTTCCCCAAGCGGGATATTTTCCGTATTTGGGGTAATTCTCATCTTTCTAGAAATCAATCATTTTTTCCATCTCGGGAGTCTGTCTGCGATCGGCGCCGACCTATACGGTCGGCGCCGATTTTTTAGGAGCGGCGCCGATTATAAAAACAAGTCCAGAACTCAGTTCTAGGACCGAAAAACACACACGACGAAGAAAGACGCGCATGAACAGAGCGAAACAGAGACAGATCGCGAAAGAGACACAGGTTGTAAGAAAGAGAAATCTTTTAGCATCAAGTGTATCGAATGAGGGCAGATCCTGTCCGAATCCATCCCTGAGAGGAGCACCGTTACTCTGCTTCTATTACATCACACGCATCCATCGATCTTCTGGTGACTCTGTTCCAGTATCTTACCGACTTTCGCACATCCAACAGACGTCGACTATCTGTCCATCACTTTCCAATTTCTGAATCTTCTTGCACTGTCCCTGATCAACTGATCTGCTTTCAATCGACGCCGATCTGTTTTAGTCGACGCCGATCACATCAGTCGACGCCGATTATACATAATCGACGCCGATCATCCTGCAGATAGGTAAAAGGACACAGGTAACACAAATCCAGCTTTATTTTACGCTTTTTTTTTTACGTAGCTTTACATCTCATTGTTTAAATTCGGTTTCATTACTATAATCAGAAAATCTAGTCTTACATACACATCTTTTATCATGTATGCTTCTCTACTTAATTGAAAACGTGGACTGACATCCGCCGAGGAAGCTTATCGCTTCCCGGACCCGCTTCTCGGGCAGTCCACCCAAATATCTTTTAACGCCATCTTTTTCTGTCAAGCATTGGTGTCTTGCAGGTTACTCGGATCTATTGTGCGAATTGCTCGTGTGCGCCCGTCTTATCTACATCGACCTCCTTATCCGTCTACATCTTCGGATCTTGTCCATCAGGTATCGATTTCATTGGAGTTTTTCAGGGTTTTTGTGTTTAGTTTGGTGCATTAACTTGGACAGGTAACAAGCGCGAAATCCTTGATCTACATTCTGGCACGCCCGGTGGGACCCAACCAAAGTCCCTTATTGGTAAGTTCATTTCTTTTCTAGTTTTGAGCTTTGATTCTTTTTCTTCACTGATTTCTATCAGTTCTGCTTGAGCATTTCTTTTCGTCATTTCAATCTTGCTTTTTATGCGGAATCGTTATCTTGAAATTTTTCTATTTCCTTAGAATAGAAATTTTTCGTTTCATCATTATCTGGATACATCTTTCCGGATCTTGTTTGCTGTTTGCTTAACCTCTTCTTGCGGAGCACTTTGCTTGATCGTGGGATTGTTCGAGGGGAAGAGCTCAACAACACGCTTTTTGAAGTCCACATACCTTGGAGAGCTAAATCTACAGGTATTTCTCTTTTACGGTGTTTTCTTTTTTTTGATTTCTTTGTTGGTTGTCTATCACATCCAAACATTTCAATTTTTGGTGCTTAAAAGGAATTTAATCGCATTTGGGAAAGAATCTGTTTGACTTGTCTTCATCGAAATCAAACACTTCGTTTTTAAGTGCTTAAAAAGAACCTTTTCTTTGTCATTGCTGCATGTTTCTCATCTAGTTTTAATTAGGCTAGAAAATTGATCAAAATCGGTAGTGACACTATTTGATTTTTATTTTTCACCCTTGCACACAAAGCCAAAATCACTAGGTATAAAGCATTTAAACAAAACTCCTTCCCTGGCCTCACCTACTTGGAAGTGATATCCAAGAGGAAGAGCCTACGCGGTACTCAGGCCGCGCTATAAATTCACGGAAGATCCTGGTATATATTGGCAAAGCACCCGACTCCCTTATCGCAGCGGTGTGTGAAGTGCGGGGGTAGGCCCCTATATCAAGCCACGTACCGGTCTTTTACTGAAGTGCCTTCGGGACTCCTCACCAAACATTCCCCAAACCATCCTTAGTTTGGCTATTTGAGTAGTTCCTGTTCTAAAAAGCCTTCCCTAACATTTTCTTTCTTAAAAGCATCAAAACTTAAAGGAGATAATCATCTGCGCTGCTTGAATTGTCTGTGCATTAGTTAGGTCAATTTTCTTTTCTGCGTGTTTATGACGGTCATCACTCGGTTACAATCTAGAAGAATGGCTCAACTGGCTCCTTCTTCTTCCGAGATTACCACTAGTGTGGATGTTTCGGCACCCCCCAAATCTTCCTCGGGACCGCTGCTAGTTGGTTCCCCATCCTGGTCATATAATCCTTTCTTTCAAGCCAAAGCAACCCCATCACGTCCAGCTTCCCCTAGTCCTTCAGAAATATCATCTACTTCTGACTCAGAGTATGTTCCTCGCGGGGATCCTGAATTTCAGGCGTTCCTCGATCGCAATCCGGTAGCCCTTATGGACTACCTAGTACACAAGTCTATTCAAATATCTGATCAAGGACCACCAATCCAGCAAGTGTACGATTATTCTCGTGAACCATCCCAAGCCTTTTAGAACAGGTTTGCATCATCTCTCTTTCCTCGAGTCACGAAGAAGGGCGATGCCCCCGTGCCTCGCTTTTTCTCTTCCACCAACCATATCGACTAGTTCTCAAATATTCTTACCTATTCCTAACACATGAGCTTACCTCGAATATTCCACAACCTACTTCGAGAGGTCCTGCCTTGCCACAGGCATGATGAATGCGTCTCGCTTTGCACCCGCATATTGCTGTTAATTCATCTATGCCCTCCATTGTATCCCAAGGTCAATACCCCTTTATGAGCCAACCCCCTCCGAATAGTCAGTTGGTTCCTGCTTCTCGTCCTCTAGTGGGTCTTTCTTCCAATATTCCAGCAACAGTGACCTTCACCCATCCTTTAGCATCAGCACCCTTAATGCCTAATCCGGCAGTAGAAGGCCCCTTTCAGGTCTTGTTCCCCAATATGTCCAATCAAATTGGCACTCATGTTCCTCAATCTATCCCGATTCAGTCAACAAGCATAGGAGTCCACCAATCACAGGCTCCACCCGTCATCCAACCTTCATTTTCTCAACCACTTATTATCTCACAGCCTGCCTATACACAAGCTACTTCACAACAAATACCCCACCAGGTGTCACCCAGAACGCCTGGTTACTCCTCTTATCATCCTATCAATCAACAAATGAATCCTCCGTTGACACCTCAACAACATCCACCATTTGCTTCTTATGTAGGACATGCCAGTGTGCCTCCTCCTCCTCAATCTGACGTGGTTCAAATTCTCTTCAAGAAAATCGCAGACTTGGAAGCCTCCACAAAAGGGGCTCGTCCTTCATACTCCTTTGAAGAAGTGTGTAATGAACCCATTCACCCCTCAGTGGCTTTTAAGCCTTATCCTCCCCAATGGGAACTTCCTAAATTTTCAAATTTTCATAGTCGGGAGGACCCTCAACAACATTTGCGAGCATTCAAACATGCTTGCTACCTCATAGTCCAGGATCAGGAGCTTATGCTCCGTACCTTTCCTATGTCTCTAGCAGGTCCTGCTTTAGACTGGTACAATAACATTCCTCAACATTCCTTGTTTTCTTTCTCTCAATTGGCCCAAATGTTTGTTGAAAACTTTTCAATAAATATCATGCATAAGATCTCGATTACGATCTTTATAACATTCAATTCGATGATGATGAGTCTATTGCAGACTTTGTCACTCGTTGGAGAGGGATAATCAACCAATTGTCTTTCTCCCTTCCTCAATCCCAACAAATCAAGTTGTTTACTCGATCTTGTGCTAATCACATTTCTTCCACTTTAAGGATCCAAACTTTTCATACCTTTGAAGAAGCCTTTACGATGGCACGCAAACTTGAATCTCGCGCCATTGAACAAGGGAAGCTAAAACTTCACTCTAAATCTAAACCCGATTTTTCTCGGTTTACCAAACCAAATTCTTCCCCTTCTAAAGACAAGAATCAGGGATCCACCAATGCCATCGTATTAAAAACATCACGAGCCGATACTACTTCTAATCAAACACCACGAAGAGACTCCTCATCTTCTCGAAAAGGGACTTCATCATCTCGATCCTTCGCTCCATTGGGGGAATCATATGCCTCTATCTTAGAGAAAATGTTGGAAGTTCGCATGATCGAACTTCCCCCTATTAGGAATATCGATGAAAGCCAAGAACGTCCATTCTGGTATAGGAAAATGATTTCTGTCATTATCATAGAACCAAAGGTCATGACATCGAACGATGTCAGACTTTCAAAAATCTTGTCCAGAAATTCATTGATAAAGGCGAGCTCATTCTGGATAACCCAAATGCTCCCCCAAATCAGGCAATGGATGTTTTTAAACAACCCTTTCCTAATCATTCCCCGAACCATAATGCTTCAGAGTCTCAAAAACCAAACACTCATACTATCAACTTCATCTCTACTGAAGAATCTTCTTCTGAAACCAAGCCATCTGCGAATACATCAACCGAATCAGAACCTCCTTCCACTTCGCCAATCACTGGAATTCCACCATCTTCCGATAGCCCGTCTTTGAATATTCCTACATTGCTAGATACGGGTTCATCTCTCTCCACTCCTTTGTCTAACCTTCCATCCATACCCGAGACAGTGTCATCCTCATCTGTCTCATCGTCGGTTTATTCTTTCAATGCTCGAGGCAATTACATCCCTTCGAGTTTCCACTACAGATACATCTACTTCTGTTGCTCCCATTCTCGCTGCAACTATGCCCCTGGTGAACGTACCTATAATTGTGCCAACTCCGACGGAAGCGTCTTCGATTTTGACTCTTCCTGTCTCTTTTCCAACAGTAGTTCCACCCATAATTACTGCACCAGAAGTAGTCCCTTCGCAAAGAACTACTTCTTCATCACTCACTTCTTCCACCACTAGTCTTGGCTTCGCCCATTAAAGAAAAATCAAAAGAAGTAGCACCAACACCTATACGCTCGGTTCCTGAACTTAAACCGAGACAACCAAAATCTAACATTGCGCCATCAGTACCTCCCCACTTGCTTCCTCCGAAAAGGTTACAATCACCTTATGCCGTTGAAGTTGTCACCATCCCTGAAAAAGGAAAGCCCATATTTCGAACCATCAAGACCCTTGGTGCTTTCCCACAAAAATCTCTCTCTACACCCCATAAAAGATTGGATTTATCCACTGAGAAGGCATCTTCTTCTACACACTTATCAAAACCATCATCTTCTTCTACAACACATTCTTCACCAACACCCCGAAAAGCGGATTTACCTACTAACAAGACGCCACCTCTTCTATCAGGATCATCATCTTCATTACCAAAAGCCAGGGCACCCTATGTCCCTCCGATTACACCTACTTTGGGAGCTTCTTCCTCATCTAAATCGACATTATCTAAATCATCAGTAAATTCGACCAAGCAACCTCCTTTATCTTTGAAGACCACAACACTTGTCACATCTCCGTCATCTTCAAAATCTATTTTAGGGGCTCCTCCTCCACCAAAATCAATCATGTCTCACTTACTTCCATCTCAAATGCCCAAGCCTGCACCTCCAAGTGTCCAAAAGAATAAGATGATCCCTAAAAAGACTGTCAAACCTAACATGCAGGTTCTTTTGCCTCGGCAGTCTGTTAAGGCAAAAGAGGCACCTTCATCACCTCTATCCTCATCTTCATCTACCGGGTTCTACACCGAAATCCTTCGCCAACTTATCCAATCTTCATCCATATCCCTTCCTCCGATTAAACCCTATAACCCTAAAGGAGTTAAACCTACCTGGTTTAACTCTGATCTAATTTGCGCTTACCACCGTACCCCGGGTCATGATACTGAGGGATGTAAAGCTCTTCAAGCTGTTGTCAACAACCTTTTGGAAGAAAGTGATCTTTTGCTGGAGGAGGAGGAACAAGTATCTCCTGTCATCTTAGCCCCATCTGAGCCCCAACGATCCACTCAGACCTCTAGTGATTCCACTCCAATGATCTTCCACCATCTCAAATTGACACAATCCATATTGCCACTAGAACCCAACACTATGATAATCCATCTTCCTCTACAGCATCTCGACCACGGGTTATCATTTCTGCAGCCCCTGAAGGAGTTCCTCCTTCCTCATTGGCCCCACGACCTCGGGTCTCTATTCGTGCTGCACCTCGAGCTCAAATTCCCGTGTCAGTTGAGGAGAGTGTTATGAAACAACTCACTCAGGCTCCGGTCAAAATGTCTCTTTTTGACCTCATCCAATCCTCTCCACAACATCGCCAGGCTCTGATTGATAATCTGCGTCACATCGCAGTGAATTCAGATGAGCCCCAGCCCTTTGAGTTGGTTGTTGGATTGAATAGACCATCAACCGCCATTTCTTTTGAAGATTCGGAAATTCCTCCTCTTTCTTCAGAGGATTTGGAGGCTCCCCTCTTTATCACAGTCCAAATCGACAACACTACATTAAAACGCGTTATGATCGACAGTGGAGCTGCACTCAACGTCATCTCCTCACACACATTTGAGCAACTTAAGTTACCAAAGAACGTAGTGTCACCCCCGCCTTTCGCCCTTCGATCATTTAACGATCAGTTAGCAGTTACTTTAGGAACTGTGGTCTTACCCATTCGAGTAGGTAAGAAGCTGCTTCATGAACTCTTCTACATTGTCGAAGGAAAATTCCACTATAATATGATCCTCGGACGCTCCTGGATTCGCGCAATGCATTGTGTCCCATCCACCCTCCATCGATGCTTAAAATATCAATATGAGGGCAAAATATATACTCATCCAGGAGATCCTTTTCCTTCCGCACAATGCGACATGACCACAAGGTCTGCCCCTCTAAAGGAAAATACTTCTCCTGACGGGGCCTCATCTTCTTCCATACCTGCAACCAAACTACCGGATTTACAAAATCTAGAAGAGACATTGCAGCGTTTCTCACTGGGAGAGCTTCCTCTCTTTTCTTTCGACGCCCATCTCAAACCTAGTGAGTATGGTAGACCGACAAACAACCTGAATATCAACCAGGTCTCGGTCGCATCGTCACCATTGGTCTACCCAATCAACAGACTAATTTCATCTATGGTGGTCTTGATACGCCTCATTATCACCCAGATTCTCCTCCTAGGACCAAACCTTACTTAACAGGGTTCGATTATCTACAGAATCCCACGTTTGCAAAAACTTATTTATATCGATGCGCGTGGAAGGGTTTTGGCCTAGGAAAATATGAACAAGGTGTGCATGACCTCACATCCATTCCTACTCTCATGCCACATCAAAAATTTGGTTTAGGATTTAAACCTCTTTCAAAAGCCACCGTCACTATCCTCGATGAGCCTCTTCCTACTGAGGAACCATCTTCTCCCGCTAAGTCAGAAGCATCACTCGATGTGGATGACGACATTTCCATCCCACCTAACTTTTTTTTTTTTGATCAATACCATTTCCTTAGGGCCGCTAGCCTATACGACTAACAACCGGTCCACTTCCATACCGTTAATCTTCCCTGAAATAGTTGGAGACGACTCTCCCACTATCAACACTATCCATTGTGCGGATGATGATTCTGTCCTCACCTATCTAGGGGCAGAGGATTCATATCTCCCCAAGACTATTCCTTCTGACACGTCTACGCTTCTCAATGAAGCCACTGTCGACCTTAATATAGGGACTTCTGAAGACCCTCGCATCATTAAGGTCGGCCAATCCCTTAATCCACAGGAGTTAGGAGATTTTACCACTTTTCTTTCCAACCATCGTCAAGCCTTTGCTTGGTCATATGAGGATATGCCAGGACTCGATCCCGATATTGTGGTCCACAATATCGTTACTCTTCCCAACATCAAACCAGTTAAACAAAAATTACGTAAAATGCACCCTAGAGTAGCCCTTCTTGTTAAAGAAGAATTACAGTGCTTGCTCTCGGCTAACTTCATCCAACCCATCGATTATCCACAATGGGTTTCCAATGTAGTACCAGTAACTAAGGCTACTGGGAAAATTCGAATTTGTACCGACTTCCGGGATCTTAATCTTGCTTGTCCAAAAGATGATTTTCCTCTACCTAATATCGACCAACTCGTGGATTTAACTGCGGGTCATGAGATGCTTTCTCTTATGGATGGTTTCTCTGGATATAATCAAATTCTCATCGCACCAGAAGACCAACATAAGACTTCTTTCATAACTCCTTGGGGGACCTTTTGTTATCGCGTCTTTCCTTTCGGTCTTAAGAACGCAGGAGCAACCTATCAGCGAGCAATGACCTACATCTTCCATGATCTCTTACACAAAACTGTGGAAGATTACGTTGACGATCTCCTCGGTAAGTCCAAACGTCGTCAGGATCATCTTTTCATCCTTGCACCTCTCTTTGAGAGGCTTATCCGCTTTTGTCTTCGTCTAAATCCATCTAAGTGCGTGTTTGGCGTTCTCACTGGTAAACTTTTAGGTTTTATCATTTCCATTAGGGGTATTGAAGTAGACCCCGCAAAAATAAAAGCTATCCTTGAGATTCCTCCCCCTTCTAACTTAAAGCAACTCCGCAGTCTCCAAGGACGTCTTCAATCAGTGCGTCGTTTTATCTCACAATTGTCGGACCGTTGTCAGCCTTTTCACCATCTCCTCCGTAAGAATGTTCATTTTGAATGGGATGAACATTGCCAAAAGGCCTTTGATGATCTCAAAGCTTATCTTCTCTCTCCACCTGTGCTTACACCTCCACGCGAGGGGGAGCCTTTCTATCTTTATATCTCTGTGACTGACCATGCTCTGGGAGCCATGATTTCGCATCGAGACACTTGCGGTAAAGAACAAGCTATCTATTACATCAGTCGTACCCTCCATGAGTATGAAACACGTTACTCCGAAGCTGAAAAGCTATGTTGTGCTCTCTTCTTCGCAACTTCTAAGCTTCATCATTACCTCCTTAATCACAAAACTTATATTGTCACAAGTGTCAATCCACTCAAGACAATTCATGCAAAGCCTTATCACAATGATCGTATCACTCGTTGGCTCATGCTTATGACAGAATTTGACCTCGAGTTTATCCCGCAAAAGTCTATCAAGGGTCAGGTTATTGTAGATCAATTAGCTGATGCTCCTCTTCCGACACTCAATACCCCTTGCTCAATTCCCGATGAATATATCCAACAAATTGATTTTGGTCTATCTCCATTTAAAGTAAAGCTCTTCTTTGATGGATCCAAATGTCAGCAAGGGGGAGGTGCGGGTTTCATGATGATCCCTCCTTGGGGTACGCCTATCCCAGTCGCACACAAATTGAACTTTGAGTGCACCAATAATGTAGCTGAATACGAAGCTCTTGTCTTGGTCTTCAAAATGCCATTAATCTCGCGCTCGTCATATTGACATCTTTGGTGATTCTCGAACTCATCGTTAATCAAGTCACGGGTGTCTATCAATGCAAGAATGATATCCTTCAAAAATATCGTGATATCGTTCTTTTTCAACTCCAATCTTTCGATAAATTCACTATCCAAGCTATTCCTCGCACTTTACAAATCGATTCACGAGACACGATGGCTTCATTAGCCTCACTTATCCCACCTTTCACCGAAGACTCGCGACTTTATGTGGGTCAGTCTGACGATTAGATCAACCATCTCATCTTAGGCAACTAAATTCAATCCATGCTTTGTCATAACCCATACTCAGGATGAGTGGTATCAATAGATTGTTGATTATCTATCTCATTCGGTGCTTCCTCCAGATCTGACTTCCAATGGTAGAAGATATTTTATCCAACGCGCTAATCGCTATACTATCTAGGCGGGATTCTTTACAAACGCGGCTTTGATGGTATTTTGCTTCGGTGCCTCAAAACCCATGAATCGTCTAAAGCTATCCAGGAGGTCCATGACGGTATCTGTGGTGGACATTTTAGTGGCTTAGCTGTGGCTAAACGCATCTTACGTTTGGGATATTATTGGCCTTCTCTTAATCAAGATTGTTGTGAATACACTAAGAAATGCGTCAAGTGTCAACAACATTCCAATCTCACACACATCCCTAGTCAAGCTTTGCAACCTACAGAAGATTTGTGGCCTTTTTCGCAATGGGGTCTTGATCTTATTGGTCTCATCAATCCCGTTCTTCACAACACCATCATTCTATCATTACTGCCACTGAGTACTTTACTAAGTGGGTGGAGGCTATCCCTCTTTCTTCAACAAAGGCTAAGCCCATAGTTGATTTCGTCTATCAACACATCATTTGTCACTTTGGCGTTCCACACAAACTCATCACAGATAATGGCAAGTCTTTCAAGAATGTTGATTTGTAGAACCTCTGCAACGCTTTCAATATCAAGCTCAATTTTTCTTCTCCATACTATCCTCAAGCTAATGGTCAAGCCGAAGCTTCCAATAAAACTTTGCGTAATATCCTCGCAAAGGTAACTAGTCGAGCTGGTAGGGATTGGCATTTACATATCCCTTTCGCTCTCTGGGCTTATCGGACTAGCATTCGTACTCCTACTAGTGCTACTCCCTTCTCTCTCGTCTATGGGTCTGAAGCTGTTCTTCCTTTGGAAGTCCAAATCCCATCTCTCCGTGTTTCTCTCAAAGAATTTGTCTCCGATGAGGACTATCGTCAAAATCGTCTAGCACAACTTGAATTATTAGATGAGCGGCATCTCAACGCTCTCGAACATCATCAAGTCTATCTCGAGCGTGTCAAACATGCTTATAACAAGCACTTGCAGCACCGTGACTTCAAAATTGGGGATCTTGTTCTTAAAGAAAATCAAAATGTCACTACACTCGAAAGAAGTCAACGTGGTAAGTTTGCTCCCAACTGGATGGGCCCATACATTATCACTCATAAATATGGGTCTGGGGCTTATCGTCTATCTTCCATGGATGGTATACCTGAAGCGGAACCTCTTAATGCCTTGCATCTATGGCCCTTCTACTGTTAAAATCTATCTTACACAAGCCTAGTCGCAACACAGATCTTTCATCCATCTAAACAACCAGTCATATACTTTCGGGGTGATTCAAACTATGTGGTTCTCTGCCTATTGCCTCTTTTACCTCTAAATATGAGTATCGCGGCTCTACTCATTGCATGTTTCTTTTGGATATGTTCCTCCTCATGGTAGGAATACCTTAATCACCACTTCATCTGTCCCAAGTGCTTATCTTAATCGGATCTACTCGGGGCATGAGTGCATGTTCTTCTATATTCTCTTCCCCTCCATCTGATCTATCTAGGTCTAAACTCACTTCTTTCCAAAAAGATTTCCAAAAAAAAAAAAAGAGAGATAAGAGATGCTATCCAAAAAGATAGACTGATCCCTCGAAGGACAGCTATCCCTACATTATCAAATGACTCAAAAAGAAAAAATATAGACCATACCCTCGAAGGATGGCTATCATTAAAAATCAAAATACAGACCGCTCCCTTGAAGGACGGCTGTTTCTCAAAGATATATTCAAGGCTTCTTGCAATTAATCAGCCTTTCAGTCAGTTTATACACTTTTTAGCATCACTGAAAGACTTCCCGTATTGATCAGTCTTTCCATATCAAGCAAACTTCCCGCATTGATCAGTTTGCTTTTCTGCCAAAATCATGAAGCTGAGATTTAAGACCTTTTGTAGATCATATGGAGAATCCTATTTTCCCACTATGGACATGTATTCTGTCCCTTGTAAATTCTGACAAGGTACGTACTTACTGTTCCTTTCGTTTCCCTCCTAGATCTGTTTTGCGGCTAGTTAGTGTCAGGTTCATTTTAACCTCATATAGGGCCTTACATGCATGATATTGTGATTTCCTATCCAGATTCTATCTATGGTCGGTTGGGAGTCCAACTTGTCATTTTCTTTCTTATCCGGGTATATTTTCTTTCTTCCTAGTCAAGGTCATTTTCATTACCTCCTTGGCTCTCGCAAAGAGTATTCCCCATTATTCTTTGTTTTTTCATCTAGTCAAATTGACATTTCACATGTTAATTCAATCAAAATTTATCTTCTATCTAATTTCATCTTATCTATCAAAGCATCTATTATCAACACATCTATTTCTGGCTATCTATTTTCATCAAAATTAAATTAACATCTCAACCATGCCGAGTACATCAATCACATCTATCTATCTATCCATCAAAATATCGAAAAACTGGTGCATCCAAGTTACACTACATCTATCTATATCCATTTTTCATCAAAATAAAATCCATACATCAATCACATCTATCTATCTATCCATCAACATATCGAAATCCAAGTTACATTGCATCTATCTATCTCTATTTTCATCAAAATTATATCCACATATCTATATCCATCAAATCACATCTATTTCTATCCTCTATTAGTCTATATCTATCCAATCACATCTATTCATCTATCAGTCTATATCTATATCCATCACAATTACGCTACATCTATACATATATATCAAAATCAAAAGCATGAGAACAATTATATGACAAATAAAATGATGAATCTATATATACATGTGTGTCTGTACAACAAAAATGGGTGGCTTTCAATCAAGCCATCTATACAATGCCTTCCAATCGAGGCTACATCACTATACAGATACAAAATATATCAATCTCTATATCGTAAAGTCTGATGCGTGGAGGACGCTATCTCCACCACCCTCCTCTGGACCAGGCTATCTCTCCTGACCACCGCCTATCGAGCTGGATGCACCTGTTGCTGGAGGTCTCGGCCCACCTCGATCTCTCCCGATGCTCCTCCGCTTTGAGGCCCCGATTCACGTAGCCATCGCTGTCCTCCTCCTCGCTCCGTACCGCGGCACATCTCGGGGCATGCTTTGCGCTAAGGTATCCTCATAGTATCTCACCTCGTGAAGGAGAGCCGATATGTGCTCAAGCTCACGGTACAGTGCTCGTAATGGTGCTTCTTTGGTCTTTGGTGCCGCTGCGCCTGCCGGTGGTGCTCCTCCTAGGGTCGTACCCTGCGTACCAGACTCCGACATGGCACCTGTCTCCCCATACTTGGCCCTGAGGGCCTCCCATGTCGAAGGTAGCGATCCCTCTGCTGGATCACTATATCTCGCTCCTGGCGAGCGGTATCTCTCTCCAAAATTAGGGCATCCCTCTCCTCTGTCAAAGCCCTGATCTCCTCAAGAGCTACTCCGATGTGTATGCAGTATCGGGTGACATGCTCTCCCTCCAGCCTATCCAAGATCACAAATGTCATCATCGTCGGCATCTATAGATGCCGGGAGATGTCGTGGAAGCTCTGTATCATACCATGCTGCGTAGCCCTCGTCTACCCCTGCATCATCATCACTGTCTGTGGAGGGTGGGGCCTCTCTCAATGGATCTGCCGGGATCAAAATCGGCAGATCGGTCTCCTATTTATCTCGCTTTATAAGGCGTGTAAGTAGTCGGCACTGCTCGCACTAGGCCGAATGTCTCAATACTCTCACAAACGGGACTCGCTCCCACATATCTGGCCTGCGGCCCCTAACCACCCTGCTCCGTCTCAGTGCCACCAAGTGGGCATCCTGACCAGCCCATGTCGGAAATGCCCGATATGGCCTCCAAATGACCTGATCCGGTGTCAGCGTCCTGAAACGCTCGCTGTACCAATCGGCCGATCTCCCTGTATCCCCAACGGCCATGTCAGCCCGCCATCGCCGGAATCCATAATCAACACCTCCCACTGCTGCTGGCATCCAAGGAAGCCCGGATGGCCTGATCACCGCTATATGCTCATAGGCCCAGCAATGGAGCACAAAACTGACATCTATACCTGTCCTCCGGCCTGTGGTGTACATCCATAGCTCATGGTATATCTGAGCTATCAGGGCATCAGCAAAAGCAAACACCTGCCTGAACTGCAGAATGTCGCAAACACAGTCTAATAACAACAGTGGGAATCTCCCACCTCCTGAATCTGGAAGAGCAAAGTAGGATATAGCCATCTGAATCAGCACTATCCGTCTGCTCCGGGGACTATCCTGTCTGTACTGTGAGGCTATCCTCACTGCCCCGGACACTATCTCTGAGTCATCTGCCCTGTCTCCGTATAATCGAACTAGGGCCCTCTGCTGCTGCTCTCGCGGTGTAATCTCGATCGGGTCCCCAGTGATCGGCAATCTCAGAATCCTGTATATGTCCTCATGGGTGATGGTCATCTCACCCGTCCTAAACCAAAAAGTGCACGTGTGGCTGTCCCACCGTCGCACTAGTGCCCGCATCAGCTCCACATCCCGCGGCACTCATCTGTAGTATCTGAAGCCCCCGAGCCCGGCTAACTCTAGATGCCGCCAATCTGCATCGGTCACATCTGGGAGAATAGTCTCCAGTAACTCGGGAATAGCATCCCTCATGTGTAGAGCCTCTCGTGCCTGCATCCACGACAACAAGAACAATTTTAGTCCCAAATCAGAACATCCAAAACAACAACGAAAAATCTAATCTATTCCAATCGGCGCGATTGATAAAATCGCCGTCGTTTATTTCCGATCGATCTTTGATTAATATCAATCGACGCCGATTAACATAAATCGATGCCGATTTTACCAATCGACGCCGGTATCGATCCGGGCATAAATTGGACCATTGCCCCCACAAAAAAAAAAAAAAATCAAACAAAAAAAATAAAAATAATAAACTAAGTACAACGGGTTCAAGAAGAACCACTTACCCCAGGTCGTGTCCTCCTGCGCACTTCTGACCGCTCCCAGAGGCTTCCATGATGCTCAAATCAAAATTCGACTCTCTCGAATCAATCATCACGGTGAAAATAAATGCGTTTCGTTTTCCGTTCGCATATTTATATGCGCTACGTTTAATCGGCGCTGATTTTGTTGATCGACGCCGTTTATTTTGGTCGTCCGCCGATTCTTGTGATCGCCGTCAATTTTCCATATCTGTTTGCCATAGTATTGATGCTTGGCTTATTTATCCATCTGATCATTGTTTTGTGCTGAATATTGCCTTTCGGCGCATCTTTTCGATATCACCGTCTATTTCGGGTTTTGTTCCCTTTGCGTGGGACACTCGTACTTTTTGGCAGCTTGGAGTTAAACGGGTCTGTAGGCACTAACGTCGTCTGCTTTGCAGACCGTCTAGTTGTCCCTACCAATGTGTCTCTCTTTAGATGCTTGTTATTTTGCGCTTCTCCTTACACTCATGGGTCTGTAGGTATTAACGTCGTCTCATGAGGAGACCGTCTAGTTTGCCCTACCAATGTGAGTTCCTTAGGTTGCTGCCTTTTTATTTATTTTTGTGCGTCATCAATGATCAAATCTACTCCAGACATCCGACTGGGGCATCCTGCATTTTCATCTACCTCTTTCAAACTTGGGATTATGCATCTATCACCCATCCCATCCCTAGTTTGAGGGGGATCACATCATCACTCATTCTTCCCTTCTTCCATCGCTTTGTTTTTGTCTCATAACCTTGCTTATCGCAAGTTACTTGACAAAAAGGGGCAAAATGTAGACACTTAAAATTGGTTACTCAATTTAGTGTCCCTCGCATTCGCTTACCTGCTTGGGTAACCTGGGGCACGTTTATGTCACCTCTATCCCCTTGGGATATTATCCGATTTGTGACTTAAACATCTATCCTAAGTTTAATTCACCTCATTGTATCTTACCAGTGAGTAATTAAATATTAAATATTTAATTACACCTCTTCTCATGTATCCTAATCACTTATCTACCCCAAATTTATTCTATCTATGTATCACCCCTATTTCTCCTCTTCCCCAATGGGATATTTTCCGTATTTGGGGTAATTCTCATCTTTCTAGAAATCAATCATTTTTGCCATCTCGGAGTTCTGTCTCGCGATCAAAGCACCGACCTATACGGTCGGCACCGATTTTATAGGAGCGGCGCCGATTATAAAAGCAAGTCCGAACTCGATTCTAGGACCGAAAAACACACACGACGAAGAAAGACGCGCGCCGAACGAGCGAAACAGAGAGACAGATCACGAAAGAGACGCGAGTTGTAAGAAAGAAAATATTTTAGCATCAAGTGTATCGAATGAGGGCAGATCTGTCAAATCCATCCTGAGAGGAGCACCGTTACTCTCGCTTCTATTACATCACACGCATCCATCGATCTTGGTGACTCTTTCCAAAGTATCTTACCGACTTTCGCACATCCAATGAGGCGTCGACTATCTCATCCATCACTTTCCAATTTCCGAATCTTCTTACACTGCATCACGATCAACGATCTGCTTTCAATCGACGCCGATCTGTTTTAGTCGACGCCAATCACATCATTCGACGCCGATTATACATAATCGACGCCGATCATCTGAGATAGGTAAAAGGATACAGGGTAATACAAATCCAACTTTATTTTACGGTTTTACTTTTTACGTAGCTTTATGCATTTGTTTCAATTCGGTTTCATTACTATAATCGAAAAATCTAGTCTTACATACACATCTTTTATCATGTATGCTTCTCTACTTAATTGAAAACGTGGACTGACATCCACCGAGGAAGCTTATCGCTTCCCGGACCCTTCTCAGGCGAGTCCACCCAAATATCTTTAACGCCATCTTTTACATCAAGCATTGGTGTCTTGCAGGTTACTCGGATCTATTGTGCGAATTGCTCATGTGCGCCCGTCTTATCTACATCGACCTCCTTATCCGTCTACATCTTCGGATCTTGTCCATCAGGTATCGATTTCATTGGAGTTTTTCAGGGTTTTTGTGTTTAGTTTGGTGCATTAACTTGGACAGGTAACAAGCGCGAAATCCTTGATCTACACTATCATGCGATTGTGTACCAAGTGGTTTGCAAAAACCAATGACACATAGAATGGTGGAGGCTTCAAATTCTTGCTTGGTTGACCCCCACCCAATTACTGCATTAGTGAGAACTTTCTCCTGTCCCCGGTTTGATACATTCGAGGAAGACCAATTAGCCATTGCAGCTTGCAATAAATCTCGTTTCCCTGAGATCACCAGTGATTCCCACATGGAAATGTTCACATGTGTCTTCTTCATTTGATCGATGATGTTGAAAGGGGATGATCTATCTTTTTGCTATCCCTTACTTGGTGCAACCTTTTCTGGAGCTTGAACAGGCACATGTGTTGCTACAACAGGTACCTTAGGCTGATTTTGCACATTTGGAACTGCATTTGGTCTACTGACCCCTTGTTGTGTAGGAGTGGGCTGAGAAACAACTGGATTAGATGGTTTCCCCTCTTCTATGCTTCTCTTCTTTGACCGTGTGTTGACAGCCACACCTTGAAAAGGTTGTTGGTTAACTCCACAGAAGTCTTTCATTTGCCAATTGGCCAACGTGGTTTCTGTTGGAGGTGCTTCTTGTTGTGTTTCTTGCTATTGATTCCCTACTTGGCTTGGTTCTTGAGACACACCAATGGTTTGCACCATCAAGGCTTGATTTAGTGCACCATTGAAACATGTTGACTGATTATGAGGTAGATTGCAAGGGTAACACCAGTCGTACTCCTATGCCATGTTGTTTTGTGTTGGAACCAAGGCTCTTGAGGATGTTATTACATTTGGATCATACGGTCGAAATGGCCTGGTAGCTTGAGGTTGTCCCTGGTTTTGGTTTTGATTTGCAACCTGAGCTGGTGGTCTATTTTGTTGTTATGGGGCCTTAGCCTAGTACTGCACTTGAGGCTGATATGGTCTAACACTTTGAGCCTGCTATCTTTTGATAGGCACCAGCTCATTTGAAAGGTTACTGTAGTTGTTTAATAACCTCCTGCAATTCCTTTGAAGTATTTGAAGAATTCAATGTCTCATTATTGCTTTGATTTCTAGGAGTTGGAATGGGATTCAACTCTGGTGCTTGACTAGTTGTAGGATTTCCCATATTCGGATAAATAAGCATTTGTGGCCTTGGTGCAAGCTTGCCAACTTGGATCAAATAGTTCTCCACTCGATAGCTATGTCATAGTCCCCAGAAAGTGTTGTCCCTCCCATTGATTGTATCATCATAGCTATGTCTAAATTTATGGCCTTTAAGAAATAAAGGAAAGAACCTTCGGCAATGGTTGGTCTAACAACTATTGGAATCCAGATCCCATGTCCATTGGAATCAAAGTTGAAATCATCACTTGTTCATTAGGAGCTCTTTTGATTATCGTCAATGGTTGTTTCAATAAAGAAAAATTGTTTGCCCTCTCCCTAAATTGGTTACAAAGATCTTAACAAAGTTGGTTCCAATTAAGTAATAGACCATGTTGTTAGGATCTTAAACCATTGCATGGATTTACTTTTAAAAGATGAAGCCAACAAATTGATTTGCAACATCCATTTCATTTATTTCATGGATTACATGTGCATTGGCAATATCCTGGATGTGGTCAATAGGAGTCGTATGATTTTCTCCTGTGAAATAGGGGATATTCTTTAGCGTTACAACTGGAACCTGATTCTGAGCATTTAGGGTGAGTGGACTACTGCCCGTGAAATTGACAAAGGGATTCGGTGGTAGATGTGCCATTATGATTGGCCTAAGAAATTTGGTTGATGCAAGAAAAGGTCTACCAGGTGGAGGTGTAGAAAAAGTCCAGTTAGGTGGAGATGGTGATCTTTGTGGTCCTCTTCCTCTCCTTCCTCTTCCAGTGATAGTTGCAAGTAGACAAATAGCCCCTCTTCTCGAGTATCAGACCTAGTTCAAATTATTCTCATGTGCATGGGAAACTTTTGCTGCTACACCGCTGAATTCTATCCCTTCGGAGTCGCTAGATGTGTTAGAGAATGAGCCTCAAAAGGCTGGATTCTACCAAGTTACACACCAAACTTGACAATATTAAAAATAGAATTTAAAACTTTGAAGGACTGGAAGATATAGTTCTTCAATTCGGTTATCGGTTCTTGTTGTGTAGCTACTAATCCCCAAAAGGTATAGGCAAAACTCAGGTCATGCAAGGCAACTTACAAAACTTGAAATACACCGTGTCGGAACTTGGGACATGCTCGACACCTGGGAAAACCTGAAATACTAAAAACTATGAAATTTTGAAAGTTAAAATATCAAAAATCTAAGAATACCCTTTTGAAGATTATCCCCTGATCTATCAAATGGTGAAATTTCGACTTGTTTTGAGTAAGTTAATCCCTTGAAAATCAATTTTGGAGTTCATCCTAGAAGGTAAAAAAATCTAAAATTGTAAAACTTACAATTTCTAAGTCCAAATTTCTGAAAATTCCTTCAAATCTTGTGGAATGACCTCTTGGTCCCACCCGGTGTGCCAAAATGTTGATGGCAAATTACATCACCTCGGAATATCTCTGCAACTCGATGGGTTGAGACTCTCGGTGCGATTGCATAACATGGAGCTTTTCCCAGTGTGGGACCTTGTGAATCGAGCAAGCTCTCGGATGAAGGTTGGTTCCTATTCCTCTATTCGGATGCACACATAAAAATGTATAGGGTTTACTCAAAACCTAATCTAACTTGCCAAGAGACAAGGTAAGAAGATGCATAAAAAATAAACCTAAACTAACAAAGGTGATGCACCGAGGAATGAAGAAACACCTGTCTTGCCAATAAACACAAACCATTAAAATGCAATGCAAGATCATGCACAGATAACCAGATTTGTAGTGAAAGATTAGGAGGATGCAAATGAACACAGAGAGGGTTGAGAATCATCCACAGACATGCATTATTTGCTCCAAAGATTGATACAATACACTACAAAATGCCAAGAGGCAAAGTTGCATTATAGTTTTAGATGGGAGGTTTGAACTCCACAAATTCACCTGCCAAAGAGAAGAAGGGAGGGGAAAAACAAGAATTTCCAACCTTTAGAAAGAATCCCCTCCTTACAATTTATAGGAAGAATGAGAGAGGGAAGAGAGAGGAATTCCAAATCTACCCCAACCACCTCCAGATTGTATTTAATTCATCTCATTATGGTGGTAGGTGAGAACCCTAACAAACCCAAAAAATGGCGAACTATATTTTGCATTTTTGAAGAAATTGTTCTCACCCAATTAAGCTTTCTGAATAGTCTAACCTTACATGAATTTGAGCTCCATATGAAAATTTTTGGCCATTTGAATATCTGGGTCAGGGTTTTCTTTCTGTCGGGTTTGGGGTGTCAATGCTCAAAATGTTGCGCCTCCTGAAGATGCGCCTCAGCACATCCATCCTCATGTCAACATACTCTTAAGTGTGTCATAGGTGCTGAAAATGTGGTTTTGATGCCTTGTAACCTACGCCAAGGTGTAACCTTTTTCATGTCGGCACCTTATAATTTGTGTCGAGGGTGCACTTTTTCCATGTCAACACCTTATAATCTATGGCGGGGGTGTAAATTTTTCCATGTCTGCGCACCTTCTAATCTGCGCGTGGGCACAAATTTTTCCATGTTGGCACCTTCTAATATGTGCCAGGGGTGTGACTGGTGGCGCCAATAAATTTCAGGTTTTGAGTTTCTTTGATTTCCATATTCTTTTGTTTGTCTATATTTACAGGGAGATATATACAACAGTTCCTCTATGGGTAAAGGAACATGCAAGGTGGATTCCGCTATAGGTAAAGGAACAAATTAGGTGGGCTCTTCTATGGGTAGAGGATTTCATGTAAATAATTCCTCAATGGATGTTATAGAAGGAGACTAGATAGAAGGATCGACGATGCATTTAAGACTCCATGAACCACATGTACATTGGTTTCTTCTTTAGATTTCTCACCAGCTTGAGTTGATGAAAGGGCATGGTTAGGAAAATGTTTTCTAAAAACATACAAATTTATAGTAGCAGGGAGCATTAGGGTTGTCAAGGATGAGGTCACCACTATCTAAAATTCCTTGCACAATGTCCTTAAAGGTTTTGCAATTTCTATCACTATGTAATCTTATGCGGTGGTAATTCCAAAAGTCATTGTATTTATACAAAGCCAATGTGGGGCGAGAAGAATCAAAACTAGTATGTGGTTTGATGGGAGGAAGAGTGATGGCTCTATCCTTCAACAACATTTCCAATACATAAGAATAACTCTCCCCAATGGGACCTGTAATTCTTTTGTTCGTACCTAGATTGAAAATTTTGCACCGATGAGAGATTGGAAGGGGATTTAGGTAGATTAGTGGGTGAGAAGGGACGAATTTTATAACTACTAAGTTAGTGAATCCTTTCATCCCAGGATGGTTGTTGGGTGGTTTGGAAGAAGAATCATTTGATTTGAAAGAGGAATTTGTGTTACATAGTTTTAGTTTGACTTCTTCGAGGGTGCATATCTCAAGATTCTTAGCCATGGAAAAATCCTCGTGGATGTATGAAACATTTTAACATTAAGATTTGGGGAAATGCGTCTATGACACACCTCAGTAAACAACTCTATGAGCTCAGGATGTGGGAGATTGATGGAAAGCTAATTGATTAGTCTTTGCCACCTTGTGATGAAATCATCGATAGACTCGTCATCATATTGATGAATAAAAAATATATTTGTGATAGAAACCTTTTTATAAATGTTTATCTAAAAGTGATCGAGAAAGGTATGTGTCAATTTATTAAAGAAAAACATCAAGTGCTTGGGCAATGCGTAATAACAATCGAAGGCGGGTCCTAACATAAACATGAGAAAAGAACAAAGGAGCAAAAGGAATCATCATGACGTATTAGGTAACAAGCGTGTCTAAATGAATGCAAGTGTTGTTTTGGGTCCTCCTTACTATTGAAGTGGTTTAATTTAGGTAGCTCCCATTATGTGGGATATGGATGAATAGGTATAGAAGGATGAATGGGTTTATTACAAATATCATCATATGTTAAGAAATTATAGGACCAAGAAATTGAGGCCTCAAGTTTTTCATTTTATCCATGATAATTTTAATGAGATCCATGGTGGATTTTGATTGAGAGGTGTCACTGAGGTGTAAGCGAGAATGATAAGAGAAATTGTTCATAAAATGCATACCGGTATGTGGTGGTGCCAAGTTTGTTAATTGAGACGTAGGTATATAGGAAGTAGATAATGAGGAGGAAATGTCCCCGAATATGTAATTTAGGAGATGGGTTGCGTTTGATGTAAGGTGGAAGCGGGAGGAGATTGTGGAAAGATCCTCGTGGTGACAGTGGAATATCTAGGGGAATAAAGAACACCAATTTATGAAATGGAGTGGAATAGGTAAACCCAACCAAAATTTCTGTACAAATATGTACATAAGATACGATGATGATATAATAGGGGTAGTGGATAGGGTCTGCATATGTTAGTAGGAGAGAAGATTTCAAGGATGTAGAGGTTACGTGAGAAGTAGGTTGTTTTGAAATGGGAATAGGAAATGCTAGAGTAGTTTGGGTAGCCACATTAACATTCCTTGATATGGCACATATAGTGGAAATGGAGGGCATGGAAGTGGGCATTGCATTAAGGGGCTGACCTGATGATTTGTGGGTGGAAGAAGTAGCAAGGTAATGTTGCAAGGCCTTGGTGTTATGATAAAGGAATCTAGTGAATTCCTCATCACCTATGGGTACGTTGACATGAGAATAGGTATCCATTGGAGATGAAATGGAAGGTGATGAAGGGCTAGAAGGAAAATTTATACAACTTGTGTGGAATGAAAGAGATCATGCCTATTTACAAGTCTAAACCATAAGAAATCATGGAAAATGAGTACTCTAGAATCTATAAAAATGGTAGAAACTTAGAAACAAACTTTTGGAAAGTGTATGGAATGTAAAATTATCTCATTGTTTTTGTGAGAAAATAAAAAACACGAGACCAATCTTGATTGCTTAATTGATGATTGTAGATAGAATAATCGATGTCGGTTATTGAACCAATCCCTATAGGTAGAATAAATGATTTCTATTGTTGAACCAACTCCGGTAGGGAAGATTTAGATCTAGACCTAGGAAATTTTATATTTTTAAGGAATATTTTAGTCAAAGGAAGACGAGAATAGGGTTGTGTATATTAATTCGAATCTAACACACTTAGACAACTAGAATTAAATTATTATTATGGTTGAGTGTTAAAAATAAATAAAGTGATGAAATACCATCTCACACCTCAAATAGAAGAAGACAAGAAAGAAAGTCACAAATCCAACAAGTAAAATCTAACAAACACGTTATCCTAGGAATAAGATTTTAGTGTTTTGATGGCTTAAGCCTTAGGAATGACTATGAATATATAGAAATGAGTGGATATAAGGTACCTAGAATCCAACTATGGATGGTTTTAGGAATGTTTTGGTAGGAGATTCATTGATATACCTTTCGATATGTGAGGTCTAACCTCTTATATGACAATCTGGTTAGAACACTAGTCGAGGTCCACTATCAACGAGTGTTTAAATCCTTGATAGCATCTTCATGGGATTAGTGGAATGTTCATGAAATGTGTTGTATGTTTGAGTGATTTGGAAAAGTGTGTGCAAAATTGGACTATGCTTAATTACCCAATCATCAACCCATCATGACCTCCATTATATTTGATTGCTAATTAGACTATGTGAGCTAAATGTAAGAATACACATGATGCAATGCAACAATT
Organism: Taxus wallichiana var. yunnanensis; assembly: GCA_018340775.1. Classification (NCBI taxonomy): domain Eukaryota; kingdom Viridiplantae; phylum Streptophyta; class Pinopsida; order Cupressales; family Taxaceae; genus Taxus; species Taxus wallichiana. The sequence goes on from CM031233.1 coordinate 194,012,057, forward strand.
TTAAACCCAAATCAAAAGATTGAGATTGGATGAAAGCAATAGTGAATAGGAATAGAGTATGACTTTCACTAATGCAAGTAATAAATAAGAAATAGTGTTATTTTTAATTTGCATGGAATGAAATGTGACTTTTAGAGAAAATAGAAGATAGAATGTTACCAAGGAGAGATTTAGTGAAGATTTTAGAAAGGAAAAAATCATAAATGAAATAATAAATGAATATAAATAACCCAAAAATGATAAGGGTCCCACCGGGCATGACAAAATGTATCACCAATAACAACTTACATATGAGAAAAAAATTAAGGTAGAAGGTTGGTACATGAGGAATACCTAGAGGTCGTGAAGAGTTTGAGCACTGTTGAAGACTAGGACGATTGACAACACTCATTTTGTTTAGGAAGGGCTACCTAGGAAGAAAATAAAAACCACAAGATAGAAATAAAATCAAATACTTTGGTGGATTACCTAGAAAGCTAGATCTAGAAAGCAGGGTGCTTCCTCGAAGGCTTTCAATCCATTTTTAAAACAAATTAATGCTTTGATAAATAACATGAAAGAGAGATTCCTACTATATTTTTATAATTTGGGTATCTCACACAAGCATAATAATTCAAATCTAATCTAAATAGTGAATACAAGATTAAATTTAAAGAGGGTGGTGGGTATCAAGGTTTGCGGTGACACGGGGGTAGTATGGAGGCATAGGTGAAGTTATGGGAGATTTTGAGGATTTTTGGGTGGGTGAGTGATATTGTAGGTCTAGGGAAAAATATTAGACACAAATACCAATGTTGGTCATTTTTTTAAGCTAGGATTGGTTGCTAACCGATCACAGTAGGGGAAATTAAGTTCCAGGCAAGAAAGGAGGTTGTTTTGGGATCTTTGTGATTGAAAAGGGATTTTGGATCTTGGATAGGGTATAGATATTTAGGTGAAGTTAAAACAAGTGTAAAAATGGTGGTTGGAGGAACAAAAGGGTTCGGGGTGGTAGGGTATTGGGTATATGGGTGACGGATGGTATTCGGGTGAGAAGGGAGCCCTACTGATAGAAGACAATAAGAAATCTAAGACCAAAGTTAAGAACTAATAACCTAGTTAAGATACTTATCTGAAGATCTAAAGATTGGAAATGGTGGTGGTTGGTGGGTTCTTATAAGAGAGATGGGTCATGATCTATTGCTGTGGCAATTAAGCTTTGAGTGCTTCTCTATACAAGTGGTTTGAGGTTATGAAGCAATAGGTTGGTCATTGGTGTAGGATGTACATGCTTTGGTGACGAGTTTATTATTGGAATGCCAATCGAATGCACAAGATGTGAATGAATAATTCCAATCACAAGACTACTAACCAAAAGGGGAACCTAGAAAAAGCATTACAGATCCTTATTTAAAGGAACTGATGGTGGTTTGGTGACCAGCACCATCCAAGGAATAACTGGTGTTGGTTAGGGAGAAATAGTCAAATTTTCTCAAAATAGCCTGTTTCTTCCCTTTTTGGCATGGGTCAAGAATGGAAATGGGTTAGGAGTCTTGATTCTCATTTAAACATGTGGGAAATTGATGGGAGAGGTAGTTGGCAATAAATATTAGGTTTAGAAAGAGTCTCAATTAGTTAGGGGAAGTGATGACTCAATATTAGGTGGTAAAATGGCCTTGGAATGGGTTCAAGGTGAGGTGGAGAGGTGAGGTCAAGGAGTGAGGTGGTAATTAACGTAATATTGATAATTATATTAGTAAAAATGTGTGAAAGGGGTCATGGTAATAGGGTATATAGTTGATAAGGTTGAAGAATGAGGCCTAGAGGTTGTGACCCAATTTTTGGTGTCTAAACCTGTAACCCTATTTTCTTGTAGTTTTAGCTACTATGGCAACATCAAGACATGCCTTGTCATAATAATCATAGAAAATTCTTGTATCTATCATATTTAGAAAATTTTGTATGTAATCATGATGATGTCCCCTGTAGTGAATACTATTATCAGACATGTAACATATTTTTCTACTTCCATCTCAATTACAAATGACTTAACAAACCTCTTTGAGAAAAATCAGCTAATGTTATTGATACCTCATATTATGACACAAGACCAATTTCACCTTTTCAAAGATAATTCACCCATCTTCATATCTTACTTAGGTCTGAATGTATATACAAATCCAAATTCACGATTTAATACTACCAATTGCGTTTTCAAGAAAGGAACTTGACTTGAAACATATAGAAGACCATAACCCTTCTATGCAACCCATAATACCTCTTGATTTCTCTGACCAACCTATAGGTCTTCATCTTTCACATTGCATCAAAAACTAAAGATCTTCATGTTACCTTCAAACATAGTTCTCTAATAATTCGTGCACACATTCGTTTAATTTGTTCTTGCAAATTTGAGACTTTATTACTAGTTTAACAGTCTTCATGACTTGTCATAACTCCTTTAAATCTTGGTGACACCATACAGTCCTATAGGATATCTTTCCGAGATACTATCTACTTCACCCAGCCAAAAACGATCATTTCTCACACTCAAACATTATATGGATTCAATTTATCAACTCATACAATCATCACTTCATGAGGCACTCGTTATAACATACTAAAACACAAACTTCTTCTCATTCCTTCTATAGCATGACATTTATACCTATGTCACAATCATATCAAACCAATTGTAGCCCCTGATGAATCCTTAAATTGCACAAGAAGATATGCCAATAGTACGCTTGACATCTCCATATGGATATTTGTCCTTATTTTCAAGTCTTCACACGTGTAATACTCTTATATCAACGTTTGAACTTGTTCATACCTTTCACCAATATTTTCACTAAATATACTCTTTCTTAGACATCCATAATACTTCCTCTAGCCTCTTCCATACATAATTAACATTTCAAGGATATATAATCCATTCCAGGGAGCATCCAAGAATATCCATTTGAGTCTCACTCTTTCATAAAAAGTCTCACTATGAGTTATTTTATTTATTTTCATTCTAAACCAACTTTTAGTCTTTCAATTTGGTCAAGAACTTGTGTCAAAGTTTGAAATTACTACTAATTTTTTTAGAAAAACCAAGATGGTATAGAGCCTAAAACATTCAAAATCTCATAGAATTGGTTTCAAGGATAATAAGCTCAACTTCTTATTCTCTCAGTATCAATCTCTATATTTCAATGTTGATGTCTAATCCATACACGAGTAAGTCTATGAAACTCATTCCTCTTGGATACAACTAAAAACACACAAATGATATTTATACTAGACCCAAGGGTACACACATGCCTCTCGATGTATTAGAATGCAAATGAAGTCATGACATAGACAAGTACCTTTTCTTCCATAGATGTAATATCCTTATTCATTTATCATCACTTTGTTAAATGCACTATTATTGGACCTAGTTATTTACTATAGTTATTGCTCTTGAATTCAAAATAAGTAGACACTCCTTGAAAAATGATAGGCATATCTCGATAAAGTATAAAATTCAGATTTCAATTCCTCTTAACTAGATTCTTGGAATAAGCTTATTGAGATTGTACAGACCTTCATACACACTTGGATGCCTTTCACACTTTGAGAACCAATCCACGATGACAATGGTCACTTGTCACTCACTTCTAGCTAGTATACCTTCTAAGATACCTTAAGCACATGTACATTCATATTATAAATATCTTTCTTGAACTCAAAGAACTATAGCACCATCATTTTGGTAATCATCATGTCTTCTCACTTGGCTTTAACTAGATTTCATGACAAGAGTGTTTCACCTGAGAATGTTTCAATTCTTAGAATAGAGTTGCTTCTATCCTTTCATTCTCTTGAGAAACAGATAAGGGTTAGGGATAGGAGGAATACCTGTTGAATGTTGGGAGGGTGTGCGCGTACCATAGAAAGAGATCAGATCGATTGTGAAGAACTCCTTTTTGTCTAGGAAGGACTACCTGCAAGTAAGAATACAAGACCACCAGATTTTAGTTAGACAATAAATGAGGGAACTGCCTTGGGCCCAGGAAATATTAGACTTCCTTTCGAAGGTGGTCAGTTCCCCTCTTAATATGAATTAACACAAATTATAACAAAGAAGTTATTGCAAAATTACAATTTAATTACCTCGTTAAAAGCAATAGAGGAAAGGCTGGTTTTGGTTTGAGTCATAGTGTGATCGATCCGTCACATCGCAACCGATGTGGTTATACACCAAGATTTGTTGTTGATAACCAATATCGGTAGGGGCAGTGATTTAGGGGATTTTAATGAAGGTTGGCTATGAGGTGGCTATGGTGTTTATAAGGCTGGTAAATGATTAGGGATAAGCAATGGGGTGATGGAGAAGACTCAGAGAGTATGGAGGTTGTTCTTGGGGCAATGTAAGGGTAGAGGAATGACAGTTAGATGTAGGGTGTTACTGGGTAGTAGATCTAGGAGTAGACTTATAATTACTGTGATTCAGAAGTTCAAGAAATGTTATTAAAAGAATGTACAAGACACTACTTACTAGTTCCTGATGAAGATACAGGTCCAAGGACTGTGATGACGAAGGCAGGGCTCAGGTGGGATGATCTGACAATCAAAGACGAGCTATCTTCTCTCCCAATGCTTGGATGAGTGTCGTTGTGCTCTAGTTACTCCGTTGCAGTCTTGGGCTCGATGTCCTTGTCTACAAATGCTTCTCTTTTCTTCACTTGTCTCTGCTCTGCCAAGTGAATCCTAGATCTTTCAAATGAATTCCGATCCTTTGTTTTTGGTTGGGGGAGGCCATTTACAGGGAACCGATGGCGGTTACGTAACCGATGATGGTCGAGTAGGAACCGATGTCGGTTAAGTCAAAGTGGGCTATTTTTAGTAAAATAGCCAACTTTCCCTCCTTTTCTCCTGAGGGATTAGTTGTGGGCTTGGTCAAGTCATTATTAGGCTGGTTTTGGTGCGGGTGAGGGTAATTAGTCATGGGTGTGGATGTAGACAAGGTTATAGGTCTTAATTAGGTTGGTTTAGGGTTAGGGCTAGGTCATGGTGAGGTGGTGAAATGAGGTGGTAGGTTTGAAGATGTGGATTTATTAATTATAAGGTAATTAATAAATAATTGTGCAAGGTTTAGGTGGTGAGGTTAGGTTGCGAAATGAGATGTGGGGCACAGGGTGTCGTAAGACACAAATTTGGTGTCTACATTAGCCCCTTTTTGTCGTGTAGCTTGTCTTGTAAAGCTGCACTAACAATTAATAAGAAGTGGTTACTCCCGTTAAGGGTATAGGTAATCCCCCTCAAATCTATCACAGATGGAGGCGACGTGAAATCAGGGATAGGGTTGATAAAGGGTAAATGGTGTTGAGATGATGGTAAGATGGTGGGGTAAGTTCAAGGTAGCAGCGGTTAAGTTGAAATGCAGTAGTACAACCAGGGTACATGATTTGAAGAGCAAACAAGCAATTCATAGGCAAAGGTCGATAGTTTATCCAAACAAGGGTGATATAATCCTGGTATCCAAGGCATAGGAAGTAGCTCCAGGGGATATAATGGGTAAGGTACAAGAACGTTTAGGCATGTTCGGCAGTACCAAATGGTTGGTGTGGTTGAGATAAATGTCACGGTCTTGGACTAGGCAAAGTTGGTCTACTGATCAAGTCAAGTACCCTAATCATGCTAAAACACGAACAAGTGAGCTCGATTTAACAAAAAGCTATATGATGGGTGGATAAAATTGTAATTTGCGGGTTTTGGGTGAGGTACTTAATTGGTGTGGCCTTGGGTCGGGCCTAATTGGTTGGGTGCGGCCTTGGGTCGGGCCGGATTGGGTGAGTGCGGCCTTGGGTCGGGCCTGATTAGTTGGTTGCGGCCTTGGGTCGGGCTTGATTGGTTTGTTGCGGCCTTGGGTCGGACCTGATTGGGATGTTGCGGCCTTGGGTCGGGCCTGATGGTTGGTTATGGGCTTGGGTCGAGTCAAATGGTTGGTTACGACCGTGGGTTGGGCCAAATGGTTGGTTGCAGCCGTGGGTCGGGCCGATTGAAGTCAAAATAAGGCAAGTCAGCAAAGCCAGGGGTAGGTGATGGGGAAAAAGTGGAGATTGGTGGATAAGGGTGGGAGTTAGGTGAAGGAAGTAGGTAACCGATATCGGTTATGTATAACCGATATCGGTTAGAAGACCGATACCGGTATTCTAGGCGCAAAATAACCGGTATCGGTTATAGGCCAAAACCTATAAAAAGAAAAATACGGCATGTCATTGTCACTTTGTGAATTTGAGCACCCCATTTTGTCTTGTCTGAGGTGTGAAGTGATTGTGTTGAGTTTGTGGGCTGAGTTGGCATTATTTGAGTGGAGGAGTGAGTGATTGGTAGACCCCAGCAGGCAGGAGGCAGAGTTTGATTGGTTGAGGACTCAGCTGAGGAGTTGTGGAGCCATGGCACAGCCAGGAGGAGCAGGAGGTGCTGGACCAGCTGGACCACCGCCACCTATCCCACCACGACGATGTGTAGTCGTACCGGTAGGCTCTGAACTCCTACCTATGTGAATTTAATGAGTTTAACTTAGATGTGGGTTTTGGGTAGGAATCCTAAATTTAATAAAATAAGGAATGAATGGAGGTAATTTGTAAAATGGAGTGGGTAGGTAGGCTAGTTAGGCCAAAACGGCAGGGTGGGTAGGTTTTTAGGGTTTTCTTATGGATAAATAGGGAGAAATAGGGAAAAAGGGGTTTTGCGGGCCGTTTTGGGTTCGTCTCGTGATCGAATCACAGTGACGAATGTCATCACCGGGCAACCAGCATCGGTCACATAATATAGTGTTTATATTGTTTGTGGATAGACCGGCATCGGTCATAGGTCGACCAGCATCGGCACATATCATTTACTTGGGGGACCGATGGCGGTCGAGGGTGACCGGTACCGGTCAGCATGGGTAGAGTTGTGGTTTTTGTTTGTTGTTAGAATTTGGTCTTGTTGTTTTGTTGTTTTTATTTTTGTTTGGGGGTGAAGGGGAGGGTAGATTTGATAGGAAAAGGTGATTAGGGTGGGGGAAATGGGGTTGTTGGGGGCTGGTTCGGGTAGGATAGGTTATGTGTTGTGTATGAAGTAGGAGGTGTTAAATTGGCGGGGGTATAGGTAAATGGCTAGAGTAGATCGGGGTGGTTGGTAGGGTGTGAGATAAGTAAAGGGGATATCGTAGATGTATAGGTTAAGATAGGTGGGTGTAGATGTGTGTTGCAGAGTCGGGTTGTGGTTGGGTGGGTAAGTGGGTATAGAGAGTTAAGGTAGGTGTTATTGTAAAGGGTAGGCCTGATGAAGTGGGTTGTTTTTACAGGCATGCCAGCAGCTCACGATGTGGGATCGGATGCCCCCGCTATTGAGGCGGATGTGGCCACATGTGTCTACAGCGCAGTGGGGCATCATGCGAGAGGTTGGACTCGGTGGAGTCCAGTGGTATAGGGCTATGGATAGGGACCACAGCCTGATGGTTGCCCTCATCGAGAGATGGGATCCGAAACCAATGTCTTCCATCTCCCTACTGGAGAGATGACGATTACCTTAGAGGATGTGTATCGCATCCTGAGACTACCAATCGTAGGTGAGGCAGTGTTCCAGGTGGATGTGGAGATAGTGATGGACAACATCCTGCATGTATTCGGGATGCAGCCCCATTATTGACCTATCACAGTGCGAGCATTGCCTATGGCGACATGTATCACGCACACCGACAGGAGACACGGCTTGTCGTGTTGATGATGATAGGTATCACCTGCTTCGCCCTCCCGGACTCAGAGGGAGGCCACTTCCCACGGGATTTGATGGGAGTTTTGCACGAGATGGTAGAGGAGCATACATGCTATGCCTAGGCACCAGTGTATCTGGTGCAGCTATACAGAGAGTTGTGGGGTTATCGCCGTATGAGGCGATTCGGTATTTTCTCGACATTTTTGTTACACTTGTTGTGCGTATTTGCGAGCACATCATCTCATATACAACAGAGGGGTTGCCCAAAGAACTGGGGCCACAGATAGTATATAGATATGGATTTCAGAGGTGGTTGGGGGTCGTGGGCCAGCCACGAGCGGTGCTCGCAGGATGAGATGTGGCCTACTACCATCATATGTTAGAGGGCTTGACCGCACTGGACATTATATGGAGGCCCTACAGAGGCCATCAGCCCCGAGGAGGAGCCCGAGCACAGATGCGCTGGATCCAGTATAGTTTCTGGATAGCTGGACGGAGGCCCGGGAGTATGAGCGGATACCCCTAGAGAGGGTACGACGGTAGTTGGGCTTGCGACAGGATGAGCCACCTCCCTTCCCACAGTACTGAGGGATGATGTAGAGGCCCCACTACCACACTATCAGCCCAGTTGACCCCAACTGGGTAGTAGAGAGACCGGCTGACGATACAGTGGATGATGTCGAGTGACAGGGGCCTTTTTGGTTTGGTGGGTAGGGGAGAGAGCAGCCAGGAGAGCACACCCGCATAGCCAGATTTGGCGGTTGTTATAGCGGAGAGGGACCGGCTCTTAGGACAGGTGCAGTTATTACAGGGGCAACTTGCTGCAGACAGAATGCATTGGGGTGTTACAGGGGCGATTAGCTTTAGGCACGAGCTCGAGGGATAGCCGCAGCACACCAGTGCACGCCACAAGTACCGCCACAGCACGAGCACCAAAGACAGTACCCCCACAGCACGGGGTGTGTACCGGCAAGACAGGGGCCACTACTATTAGGAGTCGGGGGACTAGCCCCAGCAGCCATGGTGGCACGGGCCCACTATATGGAGGCGAGCGGAGGCTCGGTATTATCAGGATGTCCTCGATGGTACCGGGGCTGACTATCAGCCATATGTGGCGCACAGAGCCGAGACATCCCGGAGCCAGAGATCCCAGGAGGCGTAGCCACAGCCTAGTGGGTCTGTTACAGGGAGGAGGTGAGAGCCAGCACAGGGACCAGCAGGGAGATAGGCCGAGGGTGGTGGAGAGAGCTGAGACATCCTAGGAGTGGCGATGGGTTTTTGATATTGGATATAGACACCGGTCTGTGAACCGGATATGTATATTGAGGCCTGCGTGCCCATATATGATTTATTTATTCATTTTTGTTGTATATACCGGCCTGCGAGTGAGTACATGTTGTATAGTTGATACCGGCCTGCGAGCCGAGTATATTTTTGACATGAGAGACCGGCCTGTGAGCCGAGTCGAGATTTTGACAGAGACAGTGGCCTGCGTGCCAGCTTTGTATTCTTGAGATCACAGAGGCCCCATGCAGGGCAAGTTGTATATTTTGACATTGATATATATAGATGATGATTTTGATCCACATGGTGTGTAAAAATGTCTTATGTGTTTTGTCGATGGTTTTTGAAATTTAATGTATATAGATGATGAGTTTGATCCACATGGTGTGTATAATGATGGGTTTGATGTATATATTAAAATGTCGCATGTATTTTGTCGATGGTTTTTGAAATTTAATGTAGATAGATGATGTTGATGAAATTGTGATGATATGTATATGTGTTGATGGGATTTTGATGACAAATATTGATAATGATGTCGTTATGCAGGAAAAAGAGGCGGGCGCCACCAAAAATTTGTAAAAAATGAAGAAAAGGCCTAGGTTTAAGCAAAGGGAGACATATGACCGATATCGGTTAGCTAACCGATGCCGGTAGATATATGACCGATACCGGTTAGGTAACCGATATCGGTTATGCTAAAACAAGCTTTTCTAAAAATAGAAAAGCTTGGGAGACAACTTGAGTTCTTATTTTTAGAGGCATGCAATAAGTTAAATACGAGAATGCGACGCTGTTTGACGACTGATACAGATAATTGCATGGGAGAATTGAGTGATAAGGAAGAAAGAGATAGGTAAAGTGATTGTGGGCTGAGATTAAGAAGGCAGAAAGGCAAGTTATATTGAAGAGGGTGGTGAACATGGCTGAACAAGGAGAAGCATCCAGCAGGCAGAGACGAGAGGGAAGACAGGTTCCACCTCAAGCTGCTGCGTCCCAAGAGGTAAACTGTTTGGTTGTAATTTAATTCTTGCATGTTTTATGAATAGGATGAGAGAAGGTAAGTGGATAGAGATGAGAAAGAAAAGGTGATAGGTAAGGGTTTGGGATGGGGTGAGTGTTATGGGGTAGGTAAGCGGGGTTTCACGTATGTTTGTAGGTGTAGAGAGGAGTAAACGAGCAAAATAATTATCGTAGGGGATGTTTTTAAGCAGGCTGTATAGGATTGACAGTGACTGGTATCGTTTAGAGATAACCGGTATCGGTTAGGCAACCGGTATCGGTTATCTATAACCGATATCGGTTACTGTATGAAATTCCAGAATGTGAGAAAAAACACTTGGGGATTTGATTTATTGAATGGTTTGTTTGTTGATTTGATGTATGCAGGCAGAGGCAGGGTTGAGGATGAATGATAGTGTGCCAGCTTTGTTGTCACGAGTCCGAGTGGATGTAACACCAGCTGAATGGGCATTGATAAACCGTGTGGGGTTAAGTGGAATCCGCTATTATTCACGAATCGCACGCAATCATGCTATGTTGCAGTGTTGATTGAGAGGTGGAATCCGAAAAGAATACCTTCTATCTGCCAACAGGGGAGATGACAGTGATGTTGGAAGATGTGTTTAGGATTTTGAGGCTCCCAATTACAGGAAGACCAGTGTATCAGGCAGGGCCGAGTGTGGCGTGGGGAGCGATAACAACAGTATTTGGTCCAGCTGCACAAGATTTGACATAGCGAGGTTTGACATTCACTTATGGTATAATGTATGCAGCACACCCTGAGGCAACAAGGTTGGCAGTGGTATTAATGATAGCGGTGGGGTATTATGCATTACCAAGGCTGGATGGGGGAAGATTTTCAAAAGCATTGATCTGTATTATTTGGGAAATGATAGAAAGGAGCGTGAATTTCACATGGGCACCCGCATATCTGGCGGAGCTATACAGGGGTTTATGGGCCTGCAGGTGAAATCACAGGATGACACTGGATTGTGCATACTTATTACATTTTTGGGCCTATGAGCACATTGTGTGTGTGCGACCAATAGGCCAACCAATCCAGGAAAGAGAGACAGGAGTGCAGAGGTTGGGATTCAGACGATGGGTCCAGACAGAACAAGAGGCGAGATCCCAGGCCGTGACAGATGACATCGAGTATTATAGGTAGGTGTGGGAGATGGTGACGATTGTGGATATCCGTTGGAGGCCTTACGAAACTATATGGTGATAGAGAACATAGCTAGAGGATTTGAGGGGTGTAGAGCGATTAAGGTGGATCGCGGGGCACAGGCCAGGTGAGTACGAGAGGATTCCTCTAGATCGTGTGTGGTGACAATTTGGATTTGTTCAGGATATACCCATGGCTTATAGACCATACATGAGGATCGATGCCAAGGCAGCATTCTCACCTCCCGGCCGACACCTCTAGAAGGACCAGAAGAGATAGCAGCCGATCGCAGGGTAATGGATGCAGGAGCGACAGAGGCTTATAGATTATGGTGGGTAGTAGAGCTACGAGGTTCACGTGAGAGGGCCGATCAGCCTAACATAGCTGTGATTACAGTGGAGAGAGATCACCTGTAGGGTTTAGTGCACCAGCTTCAAATGCGGGTGAATGAGACAACGGGATTGTTAGCGGTTGCGGAGTCACGAGTGGAGAGACTAGAGGCGAGATTCCTCCACGCGAGAGGGCGTATTCATATGTTACAGGAGAGATTGGCAGATCAGTGGGAGGAACCAATAGCAGTGGCACCTTTGAGGATGGAGAGGCCAGGTGAGCGGCGTCGACGATCACAATCATCACCTGGTTCGGGATGAGGCACAAGGGTCTAAGTGAATTTCATAGAGGTATAAGAATAAATAAGGATGCTGACCTACACGTCGATGATAGAGAAGATGTATTTGTTTAACATCTAAATAAAACTGAATATGTATGTTGATTTGAGTTACGATAATAATAAGAATGGTTGTGTTTTGAATGTTTTTTTTTTTTTTAAAGGATAAAGATGAATGTGATCAAATAGAAATACACAAAAAGATTTATATTTACCACACATGATAGGTTATGGTAGGGGATGGTCGAGCTAACCTTGGGAGACCCCATGTCTCCTAAGTGTTGCCTACATAGCCCATTGCACAAAGCAAGGAGGGGCCTCAGACCGATGTAGTTCTCCCTTAGGACCAGGGAGAGGCAAATTCAGGCAATTTGGTTGTGGTTAGGCAATTTGTTGGTTGGTAAAAATATTGATATTGGTAGGGTAATGTTGTTGGTGTTGGTAAGGAATTGGTGATGTTGGTGTAGGTATAGGTGAAGTGAAAGTTAGCTTACCCAAGTAGTAGGGAACCGTGTCCTGATTAAGGTCAACACATAATCCTAAATTTGAGTAAAAGAGGCAAAAGTGTCCCGTAGTTGAGAAGAGCTAAACAAACCACATATAAATGTAGGATGAGCTTGAATCCCTAGGTGCCTTGCATAGGTGAGAAGTCGATAGGTGAAAAGAGTTGTATAATCACAATATATCGGATATACGTCACGTCCCTTGAGTTTTGTTGCTTTGACGAATGGTGAGGTGAGGTGGTTGATATAGTTGGGGTGCAGAGAACTTGTTATAAGGTGATTATTCTGACGAAAGAGAACCAAACCTAAATAGACAAGTCCATGACTCAAAAGTGCTTTGGAATACTACTTTTTACTTTTCTGGATATAGACTGATCGATGTGGGAAGTCTACATGGGATATGTATTTTGTTGTTCTTGAGCTCTTCACGAAGCTGAGCAATGCGAGAAGCTTCTGATAAAGGCTGACTTTGTATAGCTGTCCTTCAAGGGAGTAGTCTATTTATAGTAGCAGATGTGGCTTTTGTGTATAGTTGTCCTTCGGGGAGTAGTCTATTTATAATAGCAAATGTGGCTTTGCACATAGCTGTCCTTCGAGGGAGTAGTCTATGTATAACTTAGAGGTCTAGATGTCTATTTGGCATGAAGCATCTAGTTTTGTAGGAAGTTTGACTCAAGAATATCCCATAAGCGTATAATTGAGAACGTGTTATTTTGATACTTTTAAGTCATGGACTAGACTAAAAAGGGGAAGGCATCTTTAAGAGGAGATGATGACCAAACCATGTGAGCTTGATTCTATTTTGAGATGCATGAAACAAAGTGTATGAGGTGGTAAACGAGCTCAAGGGACGAGCGCAAGGTAGATAAGAAGTGATATAACACTAAATTCAACAGTAGAATGGCCGAAGATGCAAGGCATTAAGGGGTTCAGGCTCAGGTTTACCATTAAGCGAAGCTAAATGATAAGTGCCTGATCCATAAGTATGAGTGATAATGTAAGGCCCAATCCAATTAGGAGAAAATTTTCCATGTTTGCTCTTTTCTAGTTTGGTTACATGTTGATTCTCTTTGAGGACAAGATCACCAACCTTAAAGGTACACTCATGAAGTCGCTTATCATAAGCACGCTTGATGCGCTTTTGATAGATTTGAAGGTGGTCAAGAGCTGTAAGATGACACTCGTCAAGAAGCTCTAATTGGGCTAACCGCTCTTGGCGGAAATCATCATTGGTGAGAATATCCTGAAGAGATATTCTTAGGGAGGGTATTTGTATTTCGAGAGGAAAGACAGCCTCAATACCATATACCAAATAAAATGGGGTGGCATTAGTGGAGGTACGAATGCTGGTACGATAAGCCCAAAGGGCAAAGGGGATGTGATCAGGCCAATTTTTTCCAGAATCGTTAACGACTTTCATGAGAATTTTGGTCAAGGTTTTGTTAGAAGATTCAGCCTGACCATTTGCTTGTGGATAGTAAGGTGATGAGAAGCTAAGTTTGATACCAAAGTTGTCACAAAGGTCTTGTAGCAACTTATTTTTGAAAGATTTTCCATTATCTGTTATCAGGCGATGAGGAACACCAAAACGATAGATAATGTGATGGTTGATGAACTCTAAATTTTTTTCTTTTTTGGTTGAAATGAGTGGAATGGCCTCCACCCATTTAGTGTAATATTCGGTTGCTGTGATTATCCAATGGTGACGTTGCGAAGAGGGTGGGTGAATCTCACCAATAAGGTCTAAACCCCATTGTGAGAAAGGCCAAAGATCTCGTGCAACCTGTAGCGGATGGCTAGGAGTATGTTGAAGGTTGGCATGTTGTTGACACATAACACAACGCTTAACATATTTGTAGCAGTCGTTATTAAGAGTAGGCCAATAATAGCCTAGGCGAAGGATCCGTTTGGCCACGGCAAGGCCACTAAAATGTCCACCACAAATACCATCATGGACTTGTTGGATGGTATAGGTGACCTCCGCGCCGGTTAGACATCGAAGGAGGATGCCATCAAAGCCACGTTTATAGAGGAGTCCCCCCATGACGACATAACGAGAAACACTTTTAAGAAAATCACATTTTCCGTTACTAGTAAGGTCAGGTGGGAGAACAGAGGTTGTAAGGTAGTCATGAAATTGGTGATACCAGGTATCCTGCGAATTAGCAGACACATTATTTATCATACAAACATCTAGGGCTGAGTAAGATGGGGCAAAGAGTTGTTGGACCAAGACAAATATGTCAGAGTTAGTTGGTGAGGTAGGAATTTGTGAGGCTAAGCAAGCCATAGTATCTGCAAATTTATTAGTTGAGCGAGGAATGGTTTGGATAGAATAATGAGTAAATAAGGTCAAAAGTGAATCCACGTAATGTTTGTACTTTTGAAGTTCCTCATTTTTACATTGGTAGATGCCCGTAACTTGATTAACGACCAGTTGAGAGTCACCGAAAATGTTAATAGATTTTATACCTAAGTGTAACGCAACATGGAGACCCAAAACAAGGGCCTCGTATTCCGCTGTATTATTAGTGTAGGGGAAATCAAGCCGGAATGAAAGAGGCATAGGCTCAGCATCAAGAGGAATGAGAACAACGCTGGCCCCTCTGCTGCGCTGGCATTTGGATCCATCGAAGAAGAGAGTCATTGGATACGACTCCTCACTGAGCGAAAGAGTGGCAATGAGTTCGTCAGAGAAAGTAAAATTGGTAAATTGTTCCCTAGGTAAAGGCGCTTCCATGAGTTGGTCTGCGATAGTTTGTCCTTTGACTGATTTCTGGTGTACAAACTCAAGGTCGAGGTTGGCGAGCATAAGCCATCGGGTGATGCGTTGGTTTAGATGAGGTTTGGCGTACATATAATGGATGGGGTCCGCGTTGGTGATGAAATTTTTTTTGTGATTCAGGAGGTAATGTCGGAGTTTGGTGGCCATGAATGATAGGGTGAGGCACAATTTTTCTATATGTGTATACATAGTCTCGTAATCCACCGAGTATGGCTTATGTAATAAACGGCTTGTTCTCGATGCTCGAGAGTTACGATGGGCTAGCATGGCTCCTACAAAAGATGGTCGGTGGCGGAAAGGTAAAGGTAAAAAGGGCGATCGTCCCGAGGTGGGATAAACACAGTGGGCTGCAAGAGATAGGCTTTAAGAGCCTCAAAGGCCTAGTGGCACTCTTCGCTCCATTGAAAGACAATGTCCTTTTTAAGGAGATGATGGAAAGGTTGACATCAATCGATAGTTGTGAGATGAAACGCCGAGATAGATTGGAGTTTTCCCTGCAAACTACGTAATTGTTTGAGGTTAGTGGGTGGGGAATTTCAAGGATAGCTTTGACTTTAGCTAGATCAACCTCGATGCCACGCAAAGAGACAATAAAACCAACGATTTTTCCTGAAAGGAAACCAAAAACACATTTCTTTGGTAGAAGACAAACACAATATTGTAATAGGCAATCGAAAATGATGGTTAAAACATCGAGATGTTCACTGCGATGTTTAGATTTGCCAAGAAGATCATCGACATAATCCTCAAGGATAGTGTGCATAATGTCATGAAAAATTTAAGTCATGGCTCACCGATAGGTCGCACCAAAGATTCTTAAGGCTGAACGGCATGAAACGATAGCAGAAGGTTCCCAAGGAGTTATGAAGGTGGTTTTATGTTGATCGGTCGGGCTACCAAAATTTGATTATATCCCGAGAAGCCATCCATGAGAGAAAGCATCTCATGGCCCGCAGTGAGATCAACAAGTTGATCAATACTTGGTAGGGGGAATTCATCCTTTGGGCAAGCGAGGTTAAGGTCCCGAAAATCCGTACATATCCGAAGTCCCCCATTGCTTTTTAATGTAATGAGTGCGATGTTAGAAATCCATTGAGGATAGTCAATAGGTAAGATGAAGGAAACAGAAAGGAGTCGTTGAAGCTCTTCTTTGACCAAGAGGGCAATGCGTGGATGCATTTTTCTTAGTTTCTATTTAACTGGTTTGGAATCGGGTTTCAGGGTAATGTTATGGACAGCAATGTCAGGATCAATTCCTGGCATGTCAGCGTAGGACCAAGCGAAAGCTTGGTTATGGGCACGGAGGAAGGTAGTGAAGGCCATTTGTTCTGATGCGTTAAGAGATTGTCCGATCTTCAAAATGTGAGGATCGTCCTCTATGTGGATGTTGATTTCTATAGTCGACTCATTCAACATGGTTTGAGTTTCAGATGGTAAGGCGCGTTGAATATAAGAGTCGTCCGCACCAAGGTAAGTGAGGATGGAGTTGTCATCTTGGCACTCAACAACATTAATTGAAGGCGAGTCCTCTTCGATCATGTCTGGATACATAAGGGGAAGAGAAGATGGGTCTTCATTATTGCGTTGATAAGTGAGAGGACCTAGGAAGATAGTGTTTATGAAAAAAAAGTTAGGAGGGATAGATTCAGGGTCTATCGACTCTGTGGGTGACGATGGAAAAATGGGTGATGATGGTTCGGAAGGGGTGACTTCGTCGTCTTCCTGGATATAACGGATATGCGGTGTTTTCGGTGTAGGTGGTTTAGAGAATCCAAGACCATGACGATCTTTGTGTTTGCATGTAGTTACGGGAATGATCGTATGTCGGCCTTGTTCATAAAAATTGAAACCAAATCCCTTCCAAGCACAGCGCGTCAGGAAGATGAGGGCGAAACGACGATTAGTTAGATATTGAAAATCAGATTGGAAGGGAACCACGCCCAGGGGAGGTTCAGGGGTGATAGAGGATGTATCGACACCCCCATACGTTAGGTTGGTGTGACAATTAGGTGGTCCGTAGGAGATTACTTCCCCCACACGACGGTCATAGGTAGGATACACATGTAACTGTCCGTACTCCTGTGGGGTATGGAAATTTCTAACGTTATACAAGTGATACTCTCCCAGTGTAAGGCGTTGAAAGACATCTACTAAGGGATCTGAGGTTGGGATGTTGTCTCGCGGGAAAGGAAGTGGTATTTACGGCGATGGTTTCATTGGTTGAAGGTGTAGGTGCGGTTGAGATGGATGGTTGAGGTGTGGTTGAAGTAGATGGTTGGGTTGGATGAATGGGTGTCTTGACTGGTACAAGCACATCATTAGGGTGATATAACATATTGCAAGTTTTGAAGGGGGGAGCATCAGCTTTTACGATGTAGGATTTCCCCTCATACTCGAATTTTATGCATCTATGTAAGGTGGAGGGAACGCATCCCATAGCCCGGATCCAAGGGTGACCTAACAACATGTTGTATTGGAATTCTCCCTCAAGGACATAGAAGAGTTCAGGTAAAGTACGTGGCCCTACACGAATGTTAAGGATCACGGTGCCTAAGGTAGAAGTAATAGCATCATTGAATGAACACAACATGGTGGGGTTGGCACACATGTAGCTAGAAGGGATATTCATTTGTTGGAAGGATTTAGAAGAGATGATGTTTAGGCTAGCACCTCCGTCAATCATAACACGACGTACCCGGATGTCCCGATGTAAGCTGAGATGAAAAGAGCGGGGTCAGGATCTTCTGCACCAAAGTCAACAATTTTGTCTTCAGAGAAACTGACAGCAGCGGTTTGCTGTACAGGGACGGAAGTGGTAGATTGTTTGGTGAGAGAAGCAATGTGGTTGGGTGTTAAGATGGAGGTAACGGGAAGGTTTCATTAGGTAAGACCTCTATCCCTTGAAGGATTTCAACGAGAGCTTGGCGATGAGATTCAGAGGTTTGAATGAGATCATACAGTGTCATTTTTACAGGTGATTGGTGAAGTTGTTTGATCATGGTTCGGTGGGCAACTCCATCAGAGACGGGGTAGGCAGGTCCACGAATAACCACTTTAGGTGGTGGTGCAATCGGGATGGTGGACGGAGAAAGAGAGGCCGTAGGTGTGCTTTCTTTAGCTTTCCCATTGTTTTTCTGCCCTCGAGTAGCAACACTAATCATGTTGATCTCGTGAACATGAGAGGAGGAAGATGGTAGGGATAAGTCATTGTCTTCGAGAGGTGGGGTTGTAATAATGATAGATCTTGGTGAGGTGGGGACAAGTGGTATAGGAGAGGGGATTGAAGCTAAAGGTTTCTCCCTTCGTAAGTTGTCTTTCTTAACCTTTCTATCCGAGAGAGGTGACTGATGAAGTATGGCTCTCAAAGCTTTGCATCCCTCTACATCATGTCCTGGTGTGCGGTGGTAAGCGTAGATTTTAGACTCATCATAACCTATAGGTCGAGGCTTAGATGGATCATAGGGTCTAAGTGGGGGTAGGGAAATGGTCGCATTCTCCACCAACATATCAAGGATCTTGGCGTAAGATCCTTTGAGCGGGTCAAAGTCAGAGGAAGATGAGGCTATTGATTGGGTGGGTTTTGGTAATGTTTGGGTATGGTCGGTTTGTACGGGTGGTGGTTTAGACAAGGGATTTTGATAATTGGATTTAACTAAACGTGGCTTCTTCGGCATAGAAGTTATGTTTAGCTGGTTAGATGATGAGGCCACAAATGATGTTGTGGCGGGAAATAACCACGGAGAAAGAGGAGTGACAACAAATAAATCCTTTGATGATGGAGTTTGTTTAGGGTTGATAGGTGGACATGATACTTGGGGTGACGGTGTTGATACACCCATGGATCTTTGTATGGGTGTAGAAGATGCAGGTCGTTTTAAAGAAAACGTAGGAGGTATGATGTATTGAGGCAAGGTGGAGGGGTGAGGTCCTAATATAGAAGGTAGGTGTGATGGTGAGGGTTTTAGTTGTGACAGAGGCATAGATTGGACTTGGGTTTTAGGGGATTGGGTTTGTCTCTTAGGTGGATGGACGGCTTTATTTTTGGATAAATCTAACCGTTTAGGTGGGTGTGTTAGGCTGGGTATTGGTGAAGTCCCAAGCGTAGGGGAAGGTTTGGTTAGGTTAATAGAGGTGGATGAGGTATTTAGTAGGGATGAGGGGGTGAAGATGAGGACATAGGAATTTTGAGCTTTTGTAAACACCTCGGGTATATGGTAGAGGTGTCTGGATCGGTCATCTGCATTTGAGTAGAGCATGGTGTACTCAAACGCTCCCATAGGACTCATCTATCTTCTGAGGGATGACAATCTTCACGTGTGAATAGGAAATTTGATATGGAAGAGAGGTGGGTTGTGATTCCGGTCCACTGTGGGTGTGATACAGGGGGTAAATGAGTCGTTGTATCAATGGGTGTTAAGAGGTCAACCGGTCGCTGAAAAGATTTAGGCGATGAAGAACTAATAGGTAGGAGGGCATGTTTGAGGGGATCCGTCATGATTAACGAATTTGGTGATGTCGATTCGAGAGGTTTCTCTTCTAAAGATGATAGAAACAGTGGCGAGCCTTCCTCTTGTACAACAAGAGTGGTAGAAGGAGATGTTTGGGAAATAGATAAGTTAGATAACATCCGCTCACAGTCTTGCAGGGATGTGGTGTAAGAAGGCTCATCTCGTGAGAAGAGAACTCTGGCGGTTAATTCCTTTATGGGTAAAGGAATGGCAAGGATATCATCTTGTCTTGATGGTGGTGAAGGGGGTTCGGGTCCCTGCATTAGTGAAGAGGCTTGATTCAGAATTTCCTCGATAGAAGCTTTTGGTTGGGAGTCGAAAACTGCATGGATTTCATGAACACTCTCCTCGGCTAAGATATCTTGGTTTATGTTACTATTAGATGAGTGGTTTGGGAATGGTTTGTTGAAGATTTTCAAATTTCGGTTAGCAGGGGCATTAGGATTATCGAGGGTTATATCCCCTGCATCAACCATTTCCTGCACTATATTTTTCAACATCTTATAGTTTTCGTGACTGTGTCCCTTCACGCGGTGGAAGTTACAGAAGTCATTTTCTTTGTACCAAGAAGGTATAGCACGGGTGGAATCAAACCCGGAGTGAGGTTTAACAGGAGGCAAGGTGATAGCTCCTGCTTTGAGCAATTTTTCCAAGATGACACCATAAGTTTCTCCCAAGGGAGTGTAATTGATGGGTTCGGCTTTATACTTATAGGTGGTTTTTGGTGGGGTATTAGACGGTGCTTGGGATTTGACCATCACCGCGTGTACAGCTCCTTTTGATTTCGAAGCAGTCGATGCGTGAGAATTGGTGGTGTTGGGTTTGTTGGTGGAGTCTTGGGTTCAGAAATTAGGGTTTTTGTTGCGCAACCGTAATTTCTCTTCCTCTAAGGCTCGAATTTCTAGTTTCCGAGCCATAGTAAAGGCCTCATCAAAGGTGCGGAAAGTTTGAATTTGGAGGGTAGGATAAATGTGCTTAGCGCAGGCCCACATGAAGATTTTGATGAGTTCAGCCTGAGGCAAGGCATAAGTAAGTTGGTTGATGAGGCCCCATCGTCCAACGAAATCTGCGATAGATTCGTCTTCAAATGTCGGATGGCATAGAGGTCGGTGATAGATACTTTCTTAGCAATATTAATGGAGAAATGATCCAAGAAAGATTGGGCTAATTGGTTAAAAGAGAAGATTGAGTCTTTGGGTTAAAGAACTGTACCACTCTAAAGCGGGTCTGATAAGGACATGGGAAAGGTGTGGAGTAGTAAGGCATCGTCATGAGCAATCGATAGCGAGCATGTCTAAATGATCGCAAGTGTTGTTGAGGATCATCCTTACTATTAAAACGACTAAATTTTGGTAATTCCCATTGAGGAGGATATGAATGAAGGGGGATAGAAGGATGAATAGGCTCCTGACAAACTTTCTTGTATGTCGGGGTGCTACGGCTTCTCCTCAAACAAGCCTCCGATTTTCATCTTGTCCATCATTTGTTTGATGAAATAAGTGGTTGGATGAGATGATGGTGCGGTTGTTGTAAACGGAGGAGGATTGGGCCAAGAGCCACCACTAGACAATGGTGGGGTTAAATGTTGATAAGGTATTGAGGACAATTATGTTGAAGCGATCGAATAGGGATGTCCTATATAAGGAGTTGAAGCCATCGGATAAGTGTGTGGAAATGAAAAGGTGGGCGGAGCTTGAGAAGGAAAGATCGTGTGGATAGGTGTCAAAGAGTAGGTTATGAGAGTGGCAGTCTGCGAGAGAGATGAGGTAGGAGTAGTCAGCGGTAATGATATGTGGGGCCCCAGATTAACCAAAGGAAAGCCAATCTGTGCCGTATGAACCTCTGAAGCCACTGAGTTGGGAGACGGGGCTAAGGATGAAGAAGGTAAGGTGGAGTTATTAGGTGGAGAAGGAGCTAAATGAGCAGCTATACTAATAGGCATACCCACGAGAAGTTGACCGTCGGGTGTATGGTCAGGGGTATGAGACAAATAGTACTGTACAGCTAGGATTAGCATCCAAAAATTTCACAAATTCCTTATCTCCTATAGGGATTTTGGGAACCTCACTGGTGTCCGTAGGATTCCCCATAGGATGTGAAGGGGGTGATTCAGGAAAGGCACGGAGCAGGCATGTGAAACCATGGCTGCGGCTTGTTTCAAGTGATAACAACCATGAAAAAGAGTACACAAAGAGGATTCAATCTATCAAAACAGAAACAGCCAAAAAATGTTTGAATTGGTAGGTTCTTTGGTTTGTTGGGAACTATGAAAGACGATGAACTCGTATCGGTCTAATAACCGATGTCGGTTAGATTGTATCTGCCATCGGTCGATTAACGATGTCGGTATAATAGGACCGGTGTAAACTACTGATTTGGGGTTAACAATGCTTAGTATACGTACCAAATCTGTTCAAGTGATTACTTGAAATAGTGTATGACAGAGAAACAGAACTAAAAACAAAGAAGATGCACAAGCAAATCAAGAGAGTAATTGTAGGATTAGTTTTAATTATTTTGGGCTTATGCCTTAGACGCAAGATGATGTCAATCCTAAACAAAAGACCTCGTGGAAATCTCAAGTTTGTTTTGGCTTATAAGGTTACCTCAATCGGGCGGAGGAATACCGAAGAAAAAGGGGGTGTTTGAGTGTTGTGTTGATTATGATGTGATTTGGTATGTGTTGTGCAGTGAAAGTAAGATTAATTTCTTGTCAATACCGTGGATATCACCCCCACGTGTATGACCTGTTACTTAATCTACGTTCACTAGAATTAAAAACAGCAAGCAAACATGTGATGCACGTGTTTTAAAACCCAAATCGAAAATGATATTTGATGAAGCAAAGGAAATGACTTTCACTAATGCAAAGATGTGAAAGCAAGACAAATTCTTTTACCAAAATAACAAAATATCTTGTGAATATTTAGAAGAAGAAAATAGCAAGTGTGCTCCCTATTGGAAGCAAGCAAGAAAGAAAGAAACCCAAGAAAGGGTCCCACCGGGCGTGCCAAAATGTTTCACACATAATGTTTCAGTTCTTAGAATAGAGTTGCTTCTATCCTTTCATTCTCTTGAGAAATAGATAAGGGTTAGGGCTAGGAGGAATACATTGAATATTCGGACGGTGCACGCGTCTTGTAGAAAGAGATCAGATCGATTGCGAAGAACTCCTTTTTGTCTAGGAAGGACTACCTGCAAGTAAGAATACAAGACCACCAGATTTTAGTTAGACAATAAATGAGGGAACTGCCTTGGGCCCAGGAAATATTAGACTTCCTTTCGAAGGTGGTCAGTTCCCCTCTTAATACGAATTAACACAAATTCTAACAAAGAAGTTATTACAAAATTACAATTTAATTACCTCGTTAAAAGCAATAGAGGAAAGGCTGGTT
The DNA here is from genome assembly GCA_018340775.1 of Taxus wallichiana var. yunnanensis. Taxonomy (NCBI): domain Eukaryota; kingdom Viridiplantae; phylum Streptophyta; class Pinopsida; order Cupressales; family Taxaceae; genus Taxus; species Taxus wallichiana. The sequence goes on from CM031233.1 coordinate 194,035,085, forward strand.
TTGGTTTGAGTCACAGTGACCGATGCCGGTCACTGTACAACCGACTGCGGTTATACACCGGTACCGGTTGCTGATAACCGATATCGGTAGGGGCAGTGATTTAGGGGCTTTTAATGAAGGTTGGCTATGAGGTGGCTATGGTGTTTATAAGGCTGGTAAATGATTAGGGATAAGCCATGGGGTGATGGAGAAGACTCAGAGAGTATGGAGGTTGTTCTTGGGGAAATGTAAGGGTAGAGGAATGATAGTTAGATGTAGGGTGTTACCGGGTAGTAGATCTAGGAGTAGACTTATAATTACTGTGATTCAGAAGTTCAAGAAATGTTATTAAAAGAATGTACAAGACACTACTTACTAGTTCTGATGAAGATACAGGTCCAAGGATTTGTGATGAAAAGGCGGGGCTCGTGGGGATGATCTGACAATCAAAGACGAGCTATCTTCTCTCCCAATGCTTGGATGAGTGTTGCTGTGCTCTAGTTACTCAGTTGCAGTCTTGGGCTCGATGTCCTTCTCTGCAAACGCTTCTCTTTTCTTCACTTGTCTCTGCTCTGCCAAGTGAATCCCGGATCTTTCAAATGAATTCCGATCCTTTGTTTTTGGCTGGGGGAGGCCATTTATAGGGAACCGATGGCGGTTACATAACCAACGGCGGTCGAGTAGGAACCGATGTCGGTTAAGTCAAAGTGGGCTATTTTTACTAAAATAGCCAACTTTCCTCCTTTTTCTCCCGAGGGATTAGTTGTGGGCTTGGTCAAGTCATTATTAGGTTGGTTTTGGTGTGGGTGAGGGTAATTAGTCATGGGTGTGGATGTAGACAAGGTTATAGGTCTTAATTAGGTTAGTTTAGGGTTAGGGCTAGGTCATGGTGAGGTGGCGAAATGAGGTGGCAAGTTCGAGATGTGGATTTATTATTATAATGTAATTAATAAATAATTGTGCAAGGTTTAGGTGGTGAGGTTAGGTTGCGAAATGAGATGCGGGGCACAGGGTGTCGTAAGACACAAATTTGGTGTCTACAAAGAGATCTAAAATTGCTCAGTAAAAGTGATAAACCTTTGACAATGTAATATAGACACATGACCTTCATGAATTTGAAACCCTTCAATGTATATGGATACATTCATTAGTTTTACACATTTGACAAATTTAAGGTGTTTTAAGACATCCTTTTGCATAAACATTAAATCTATACTTGGGAATCTTGAAACAATGTCATTTACTATACTTTACTTATTTCAAGGAAAACTCGATGATTTGGCGACCCACAAACCTTGAATGACCTTAAACAAATTTGAGAAAAACACACAAACCCATTGCGCATCTCAAACACTCCATTTTTCGATGACATGACTTGCTTTCACTACATGAAAAATTAAACACCCTGAGTTGACAACATTATGATGCTAGTGATAGAATTTGGACTTCACATAACTTCACATGGATCAAAAAATCAAACTGATAGGAATATTTCTTCCTTGATTCACGGATCAGAGTCCTAATGCATCCTTTTAAACTTAGATACACACCTTACTATGACTTAGACTAGACATAAAACTTATTTTCCACCTTGAAAAAATCTTGCACATCTTGACACAATCTAATAATGTTGTTCTATATAGATAAGACAACAAACTTTGATAAAACCATAATGACAAACACAGAAACCTAGAAGAATCAAGAACTCAATGAATTCATAGATGGATCAAATGACATACGTAAAAAAATTGAGTTATCCCAAAGATCAAAATTTTTCATCTTTTCATGTACTAAGGCATGAAGACACGTGTTCTCTTCTTAAACTTTAGGAAAATTACTTCCTTGACTAGAAAATGGCTTGTTGACCTTACTCTCCAACTTTATTGGACTGAATTCTTCCTCAACTAACTTCATATGATCTAACATCTTACTTGATCTCCACTATTTTTTCAGAATCCTTCTTGGCTTGACCATTATACTTAGGTATGTTGAACGCTTCTTTAGAATCAAATTTTTATTGAACCTTATTTTGCTTGGACATAAGCTTACAATATGACCTAGTCTTTGATAATTGAAAAAAACAACACTCCTCTTCCTTTTGGGCTCAAATAGACATTAGTTCCATCAACAATATTTTTGTTTATGCCCATACTCACAACATGAAAATCACTCACCTTCTAAGAGACCCATATTATCCCATGGAGACATCCTTTTGCAATCTCTAGCTCTATGACAAAAATAATGAAAAACATAAAAATATATATGAAATGATGAACCATACCTTATAGCATTAAGGTTTCTAACTGAGTTAGACATTCTCAAAGTAATATTCCTTGTCACCATTATAGCTGATTTGGAACTTGGACTAGCTTCATCATCCCTCTTATCATGATTTCCTTCAAACCCTATGACAATTTTTTCATTTGTGTCTCTTTGATCCTCTAAGATCCCATCAAGATCCTTGGATATCTTCTCAATCTTCTCATACATCTTCAACCTACTATATGCTCTTTCCAAATCTAATTCTAGGGCATTCAACTTCTCTTCATACCTGAAATAAGAGTATTCTTTCTCCTTTAGATCATTAAACAACCTTTGCATTTGATATTTAAAACCAGAATAGCTATTTAATGATATTTCTCCATTTAAGTCATAAAATCTTACAATCCAAAAACAAATACTCAAAAATCTTGTACTTCCTTCTGCAAAGATTGGCTAACATACACATTTGTGCTTCTAGGATCTCTTTCACGTGATTAGACTTGCTTCTCAAACACCTTCTCTAATACCAATTGTTAAAACCACAAAGGAATAAGAGGTTGTGATGAATCAATCCTACAAAAAAATTTACTTCATAAAAAAATCCATACGTTCATTATATCGTTCATAATCACATGTGCATATTAGGTCTGTATTAAGCATTCACAAGAACATGCAACAAATAAGAAGACACATGAATACCATATATAAGTGGGAAAACCTCATGGGGAAGAAAAACCACTGAAATTATACTTATTTTACACAAATAATTTTTTTTATTGAAGCACCAACTTCACAAGGATCACCAACCCCTAATAAATTAAGGCATGAATCCTACAAGGAGCACCATACCCTAGTTTAGTAGAGTACCAACCCTATAACGAGTACCAACCCTTAATTTAGTTAAGCACTCACTCAGCAAGAAGGATACAAACCCATAGGATGACTAAGCACCAACTCATCCACATGTTGATTTTTTATCTCAATTCTTTTTGCTTCCACAACTGATGGAGATCACTTATTCAACTCATAAACCCAAGGTTAAACCCTAAGTCTTCAATCTTGCATAATATTTTTCCTTCCCAACTTGTATTTCTTATAACAACGTGATATCATTCTTCCACACCATAATCAATCTAAAATAAAATTTATCATCCTTCAAATATTTCCTTCATACCTGCAATTCACTCACCTATGGGTCACACATTTCTTCCTTGCAAGACTAGCTCAAAAAATGAGCTAAAAATCAAATTTTATATGCAAGTGTTCTCTCCAACCCAAAGGAAGTCAGTCCCTCAAGATAAATTAGACCCATAAAAATTTATATAATTTAGGTACATGCATTACAATGGTCACATATTACCCAAATAGGTTAGCCTAGCCAAAATATACGTTCCATACAACAAAAATTCTCAAAACCCTTGCATTGGGATGGAAACAATATCCTAATCCAAAAAATATTTCTACCCATGCTCTAAAAATCACCACACATTTTAAAAATAATAATTACACATCATACATGGTATCAATTATCATGTACCAATCAAATTATTTCATTTAACGGGCCCATTGACTCATTACCTTCACCAAATAGCTGTTAACACCAACTAGAATATGACTTTGGGCCCAATACCCCTCAATATGTCCTCAACTATGGAATGTGAAAACTTGATGGAAATGTAAATACCTGTATAAAACACGTAAGAAAGTTATAGCTCATGAAAAAACCACCTGCTCAAACCACAACCACTTTTTTCTTCACCAAAACACATTTCCTAAAAACTTGCTTTCAAATAACAACTTATAAACAACCTTTAAGATAATTTAAAGACCTAGAAATTAATTTAATAGATTATAAATTAACCTCACTTCACTTTCCAAGTGATATAAACATTAAACTCATCCATCTCATGCCACAAATAACTCAATTCTTTAACAAGAACAAACCTTTCGTTAAATGGAAGCTACAAACTTCATCACAAAATGACTGAGTGACACAAAAGATGAAATAAAAATACTTGATCCATAACTCATTGGATATATATATATGAATTACATTACCATATCATATCAGAACTCCTTCAAACTTCAATTGGATGTCCTTCAACCAATCCAATCTTTGCAAACTATTTTTTATCATTTCTTGGACTCAAGAACTAATACTTAGCCCAACTTGCTCCATCATAGAAAAATCACTTTCACACTGAAAAAATAATGTAATATACTTAGACATGTTTTCTAAGCTCTTAGAAACCTTCACCACCCTTAAGATGTCGATTCATCGATTCACCTCTTGTAGCTACTTGTACTCTGTTAGAATGAGCACCTTCCACATTTGACCCTTAAAGAACAGGATGTAACTTTTTCGTGACTTAACCATTAATAAAATTTGATATACCATTGGAAATATCTATAAACCATCTTCAAAACATGACTTGGAAGGGATTCCTAACTCCCCTTGTAGCTCCTATAATCACAATTTCATCAAGACTGCTCCAAATTTCCCCAAAAACTAGTAAACAAAGATAGGGAACACATTTTTACTATGAACATGACCTGAAACCTTCATGAAAATAAATAAAAACTCCTTGTATTTCATAAATTACAATTTAGTTCATACCTCATTTCGAATCTTTCTCCTCAAACTGTAATTCATTAGAAAATCACATTTTTAAGTACGGCCCACATATGACCACATTCTCAAAAATACCTTTATATAAATATGGAATATTCCTATACATCATCCAATCATCAATTTTGAGGAAAAAATAAAAAATGGGATGATATACTCACTTTTTTGCAAGCTTGCTCTTAGTAGGGTTTCAAACCACTTTATCTTCCTAACGATTGTTAAAAAAATGACGATCAAACCACCTAATTATTTTTTGAAATATTAATAACTTACATAATAATATATTCCAAATATCTCATGTACCCATGCAAATCATAAAGTGCACAACGAGCATCGAAAGGTTCAAAGTTTTCTTAAAAACACACTCAAACGTGACGCGTTATGCTAAAACTTGCATATCTTCAAAAATATTATTCAAAATGACAAGATATTTTGTATGAAGCACTAGGAAGAAATTATATAACTTCTCGAACTCGCCACATATATTATGTATTCCTCAAAATCTCAAGCCATAATGACTTACATATGAAATTTTTCCTAATTCTCACTTCTTACTTCCTAGGACCTTTTAAATGCATCAAACAACTGAATGCAAACCTAAAATTCACCATCAACCTCAAGTAAACTTCCATAATTCTGAAACTATCCTCCAATAGGACTATTATTTTTTTCAATACTCATACCTCCACCTGATTCTACATATTCTAGGGCTAGAAACAAGGTTGGAATGACTCCGATTCAACACTCGAATATACCATGCGACCTCATTCTCGACCCATAGACACTCATGAAACATCATAAAATCCATATTTGACCTCATAGCATCAACTAATCACCTCAATAAAACTCATACCATGACTAGGCATACTCACATATGTTCTAGCATGCCATGACAACTCACAAAACTTGGCACAACCACTCAATATTCATGCTAGACACCTGAATAACATCATATGGGGACTCACATGACTACATGACATCCTTTTCCATAAATGGGTTGACATCGATGACTACACAAACCCACAATGGCCAACATTTCTTATTGTACTTAGTGGCTTAAGAACTAGGTTAGCTTGGTGTCATGTTTCTAAAAGGTGTAAAAGGCACTCATATATCCTAGTTACATGGTAGCGAATCCATGAGGGTGAGGTTACTTGTGTAACCTAGTTATAACTATGGTTTTAAGACCTAAATAATTGAGTAACCAAATCATTTTGAACATAAATAGAGAATTATTTTGAATAACTAAGAGGAGTGTTAAATAAAATAAAGTAGAATAAGGGTAGAAAAAGGTTGTGATATGGATCGAAAATATAATTAATTCTAACATTTACTTGAAAGCTATTTTATAAGGAGTTTCTTGAGTAAATGTTTATATAACTATGCGTTTATGTGTAAATGGTTTATGTAATATATTATGTATGTTCTATTTCATGAGGTTATAAGTATAAAGGACTACTCATATTTGAAGGAATGTGATTTCAATTCGTAGAGAAATATTAAGACAAGTTTTGAATATTATAGTTAAGAGTTGAGAATTCTTGACATATGAAAAATGACTAGACATAACTTGAAATACTTTCTTGTTCTCAAATGTCACAAAAAAATTCATGAAATGATTTTCAATTCTAAATATATGAAATTTATGTGTGCTTGATTTTATGTTAAATTTTTTCAAAGGTTATGTAGAGATTGTTTATGTTAGAAAACATTTAATGTTGGGAAAACTCGGTATTTACAAATCCACATAAGGTAGTTTTTGTCCTGCTTTGAGTTATTATTTGGCATTGTTAAGGAGATAAGAATTTATCAGGGATTTGGGAGGTGTGGAGGATTTATTAAGTTATTATAGAATATTTTACAAACCTTGACATCACTTGGGAGGAAAGAAAATGGAAAATAATGGTGAAGACGTTGCTCTCGGTTGTAGAAATGTTGCGTTAAGGTGTAGAGGATGAAAATAATTATAAATAGATTTACATTTGGTAAAAGAAGAAATAAATTGGTAAGAAGAAGAGGTTGGGAACTTGAAGTATTCATATTATGTTTGAAGAAAATTGGACCAAGTTAGATATGCCTAAAATCCAAAATACATCACGAACTATGCACGTAACCTAGTCTTAAGTGTTTGAATGAGGCAATATGAGAAAAGTAAAAGAATAATGTCACGTTCACTTTTATATCTCTATTATATGGTTACCTTGGTATAAAGGAGTATGAATCGTTTATAAAATAGTAGATAAGATATAGATTAGGATAACTAAACAATATAGTGTCACACCCTATACTAGAAAAGTTTAATTTGAAAAACACAACTTAACCACTTAGGCATGAAGGAAAGTATGTATGGAGGATATGAATAAGGTCAAAAAAACATGATAAAAGGTATTTTAGGGAAAAAAATTTAAGGCATCTACCCTTCATAGTTCTTAACAATGATTTTTTATCTTGTGACAATACCTACTTTAAAAAGAAGAAAACGGAGTTAGAAGACTTGTCATTTTTTAAGGTATTGTAGTCATAAAAAGAAGTATAAATGTGTTTAGAAGGACTAATATGGTATAATATAGGTGAAAAGAGGAAATCAATAGCTATTTGTGATTGAAAATAAGAAACTCGATCTTGATATTATATAGTTCATTATACAAGAAAGATAATATGGTTGCATTGGAAAAGAAATTTGTCTTTGAGGGAAAAGTGAAGAATAAAAGGAAGAAAAGGACTAGTGTAAGGTTGTTTTGAGGTATTCAGGTAATGTGATAAGGATTTAAGGTAGGTTTAGAATTAAATAAACAAGTGAAAGTACCTAGACTTGAGAAACTCATCCTCAAACAAAGAAAAGACCTAATTTATCTTGGGGAATGGTGAGTTGAGGTGGTTAGGCTTGAAGATAAGCTTTAAAACTTGGTAGAGAGAGAGAAAAGAGGATAAATTGTGCTTGAATCTACTATTTTATTATCATATAACTTAGTAATTTGTTTGGGAAAAGAGTATTTACATAAAACCAGGGCTTTTAGAACAAGAGACCTAATTTGGAGAAAGATTTATAGTTTGACGTACTCATACTAAGTCACATTACATAACATGGATATTATTTTTAAGGTCCAAGTAGGTGCCTACATATATGTTTAGATAGATTTATAACCTAGTGATGCATTCTAAGTTAGAAGGTTTAAAAGTTTTTAGGGTTAGAATATCTCTTAAGAAGAGGCTAGAAGATGAGAGAGATCGAGATAGGATTTTGATTCTTTATGGATATAGTAATCATGGTTGGTTGATGATTCTAAGAAGGTTTAAGAAATTTTAATCCTTTGAGACAGGTTTAAAGTGAAGTTTTGTACTTTTATGGGTTTAAATTTCTTATACACTTGAGCATATTTGTATGTTTAATGAAGTTTCTATTATATCTAACATAGTTGTTGCATTTTGAAGGGGTCGATAAGTCTAATTGTAATTAGATGGTATCGAGAAGATTTTCTCTTCAAAAGGAGAAAGAGATATTGAAAATAAGAAGTTAAGAGTTAAAGTAAAGTAGTGATAAAAGAAACCATTTTCCCAAATTCACCCCTCAAGGTAAATTTGGATAACCAAAATAATTTCTTCAAGATTGAGTAAATAGAATTGATTCGAGGCCCAAAATCAAGTTTTGGGGTCCCTTTGGCTCTTCTCTAACTTCCCTATCCAAGGAAAAATTCAAGGAAAAAAATATTGAAAAATACAAAAAAATGGCTTGTTTTAGTGTATTGTGGGTTTCTGAAGTTTTTTTCCCAGGCCACAAGACATCGAGACATTTGGTACCGAAAACACGAAATAGCCGCAACATTTGTAAAGTGGAAAAATTATACAAAATTGTCTCGAAGGGGTCCACGAAAAAAAGGGACAATCGAGACCCGCATAGCCGAAATTGACACGAGTAGAAGGAGTAAGAAATCATGGAATTTTTTTGTCCCGTGTTTTCCGTGGGAAAATTGGAACATCGGTATGCATGATACGTGAAAAGGAGAAATAGAATATCAAAAAGCAATGTGGGTAGAGCGGAAATCAATGGCCTTCACGGCCCAGTAAATGGCAGTGTAGTCGGGACATCTAAACCTGAAATCACTGGAAGAAGGAATCAGGTGATGCCAAGAAAATTAGCCCAAACTACATAGGTACACGTAGGATAGTTTGAACTCGAAAACCCACCATATCTCGCATTGCAAGAATCCCAACCCCAAACTTTAAACAAGAAATAAATTTTGACCCGAGCTCTTATTTTCATGAAATTAGACTTTTTAGAATGAGGAAAACATCCTTTATGCCCAGTCCCATTAAATGAAAATAAAGGAAACATATCAAGCTTAGATAAATTAAATGCCCAGTCCCGTTAAATGATAGAAATGTATGACACACCCAAAACAACTATCTACACACGATTTCCATATCTTTTTCATTTCTCAATGAAAATGCACACAATTGGTACTATTGGAATTATGGTTCCGAGACCGATGCATAGAAATCAAGAAATATGTAATTTGATGAAGAATTAATTATGATTTTGAATGAAACGTGGCCAAGTTTAGAACAGTGTTTTATTTGGTAGGCTGGGATGCATTCGATGAAGCATGAGAAAAAATTCTCACTACTAAAAGTTATGGGATAGTATGGGTGGAATTTTGCAAGAAACATACCATCATTTCACTCCATGCTTGATATCTTGCAATCAAGCGGCGAGTCAAATTTTGGTAGTTTAATTTTCTATAAATTGGAGTGTTGGGCTCATTGTAAAAGAGAGATAGTTTTGAGTAGCAAAACGTGTCAAAATTTGTTTTGTGAAGCCAATGTGTTGTAGGCCCTTGTAGTGGACTCCTTGCATGGGGATCCGGCTCTTATTTGTAAAATATTAAACTCAGTGCATATCAATGAATCAATAAATACAAGTTTGTGGATGTATCTTCCCCAATGTGTTTGTTTGCATTCTCCTTGCCTCTTAAACCTCACTATAGATATATTGTCTCTAACTTATTCTATTACAGGGATTCATTATCATTCGTGTGTCTAAAATATTTTTGTGAATACATTTGCTAGACTATGGAGAACCGTTATCACCCCTTTTGGTATTCACTTTGCTTCTACTTTTCACACATTGGAATCTATCCTCATTCTCTCCTTTTCTAGTGTATTACCACTTTAGTGTAGGCTTTGTTTTCATGAATTATCTCTCTCTCTAGTCCCTTGGAAAATTAAATTAGGACAATATAGTTTTTCCAACATTAGAGTAGATTGTGGTAGGTAGTTTAGGAGCAAGAACCAACTTTCTCTAGAGGTCTATCTCAAGTAGCAAGACCCACAACTTGGAGATAGTACCCATGTTATCCAATTAGATCAGAGCTCAAGCACACACACTTGTGCAAACCGAAGGGTGATTTGATTTGGAGATAACAAAACCTTAGACCTAGAAGGATTAAAGAGAAAGATAGAGAGAAGATAAGAAGAGGTATAAGGTGAAACAAACTTGGATGGTAAAGAGGAGAGAATATAAGCACCAAAATACTAGGTATTCCTAGGGTGAAGTGTTGAATTAAAAAAGGTGGTAAACATTTTCTTGTAAATAAGAAAAGAGAATGTTAAGAAGAGAAGAGAGTGAAAATGAAATTTTTATTTTTAGATGGATACTACAATAAGATGAATAATGAAGCAAACTATTACTTGTAGAAGAGAGAAAATAAGGAAAAATATAGTCCCGTAAAATAGTTTATGTTATCGATAAGTGGGAGTGATGTTTTATGAAGAATAAGATGAAGCTAGTGAAGAAAAAGAGGAGCTAAAAGGAGATGAATAATAGCTCCTGGAAGATATTCTCAAGAGGCTATAAGGCCTCCAAATTTTCCTTCTAATAGTTTGATTTTTGTGTAAATTTACTTAAGAAGGATGAAGAAATGAATACAATAAACAATTCCTTCAATGAAAATTATAAGAAAAGGAGATAAAAGATGACAAAATGCATGAATAAGAGGCTTTTAAACAAACTCAAAATTGGTTTTAATTAGTCAAGGAATAAATTATGACTATTAGAATGATGAAAGTATCATTCAAATTTCTTCCAAACATGTGGAGTTGGTTAAGTGGAGAAAACATGGTAAAGATAAAAGAAAATCCTATAAACGTTTTAACCAAAAAAAATATACAATGAATAGGAAATTATGGTGAAGACTCAAAAGGAAGAAATAAAACAAGAACCTAATAGTATACAGAAAATACAGTGATAACAACATAGGATGATCATAAAGGAAGTGAAGAACTCAAGTTTTGGAATAAATAAGATTAACATGAGAACCATTTGTCTCTATTTTTACAATCTAATGTTGCTTTTAGCTATGCTTGTGCAGTGTGAAAAAGAAATGAATGTGAAATTTTTAAAGAAGAAAGATAATGATGAGATGTTAAAACTAAAACACGATCAAGAAGAAAAAGAAAAGAGTGAAGAAATAAGAAGATAAGACAATAAATCATGAGTGTGGAGGTTTTAGAAGGTGTGGAGGAAATTACTAGTGGTCTATAGAATATTTTAAAAACCTGTAGATCACTTGGGAGGCAAGAAAATGGAAAACAATGGCAAAGATCTTGCTCTCGATCCAGTAAAAACCTTGCCTTAGAATTTAGAAGATGAAAAAACTTATAAATAGACATACACTCTCTGAAATATGCCAAAATTTTGTAACGAGAAGGTGTTAGGAACTTGAAGGATTCCTATTACGTTTCATGGAGATTGGACCAAATGAGATAGGTCTAAAATTAAAAATATAGTCTAAAATGTACATGTAACTTAGTCTTGAGGGTTTGAGTGAGGTAATAGGTGGAATGTAGAATAATCATGTAACTTTCACTATTGAAATATTTACTCAAGTTTGATCTTGGTATAAAGGAGTATGAAGAGTTTAAAAATGAATATACCAAATATCTAATGAGATAACTAAAGAATACAGTCTCACATCATGTACTAGGCAATATTGGTTCAAGAAACATAGCACAACCAATTACGCATGAAGTAAAGTAAGTATGGATAATACAAATAAGGTCATAATAACATGATGATATGCATTGCGGGAAATTATTTTTAAAGAAGCTCCCTTTTATAGTTCTTAAAAATGATTACTATCTTATGAAAATACCTACGTTAAGAAGCCAAAAATAGAGTTAGAATTCTAGTCATCACTTGATCATCTTGTATTTGTAAATAATAATTATACATATGTGTAGAATAAATAAGTTATAAGAGAGGTGGAAAGATTAAATCAATAGGTATTGTTAACCCAAATTCACCCCTTGAGGTAATTTGGATAACTTGCATAATTTCCCCATACTGGAGCAAGCAGAAAGGATGGAAAGGAAAAAAATCAAGTTTTGAAGGTCCCTTTGGCTCTTGTCTAACTTCCCTATTCAAGGAAAAAATCCAAGAAGTTAGAAAAATTGAATTTTTTTGAAAAAATGGCCTATTTTAGTATATTGCGAGAAAAGGCGGAAGTTTTTGTCCCGTGTGGTCCATGGGACAAAGGGACAGTCAAGACGTGCATTGCCGAAATTGCTGTAGGTAGTCCAATTTAGAAAATTTGGGTAATTTTGGTCCGCACGGTCCATGGGACATTGGGACACATGGGACCGACGGAGATGAAATGGTCACATTCCTTTGTTGTGTGGAAAAGTTAGGTCGAAGAGGTCTAGGTAGCACAAGTACACGTGGGATAGTTGGAACTCGAAAACCCGAAAGGATGCGATCCAAGTGAAAATTGACAAAGATAGAATTTTTTATCCCATGCGGTCCATGGGATAGCTAGGACACCAATACACGTGGAACCCAAAAATCTTAAATGGCCGCACGCAAGTGCATTGCGTGTGAAGCAGAGGTCAACGACCCTCACAAAATCGATGAAGGGAAAAACGTGACATCAAAACTCCGAAAATGCCGCACCAAGAGAAAATCAATAAAATCAGAGAAAGGAGGACCATACGGTATTAGTACATGCAAGACATGAGTTCCCGAAACCTGATTTTTCCGAAATGCCCGCAATACAAGAGAAAGTCAACGTTTGACTCCCAAACTTCAAACGGCCATAACTTTTGACCCCGAGCTATGATTTTCAAAACAAATGAATTTTTAGAATGGGCACGACATCCTAGTATTTTTAATGATATTAGATGTGTGAAAATAAAGGGAACTTCTCCAGCTACGATAAATTAAATGTTCATTCCCGTTAAATGACATAAATGCCTAACGACCCAAAATAGATGCTCACACTCAAAAGGCCATAACTTTTGCATTTTTAACAAAATTACACAAAATTGGTACCATTGGAATCATGTTTCCAAGATCAATTCACGTAAATAAATAAATTCTAAATTTAATGAGAAATTTATGGTGATTTTTCGAAAACGTGCCCAAGTTTAGAACAAAGTTTTATTTGGTAGTTGGGATGCATTCAATGCAACATGGGCTGACATTTCTCACCGCTTATAAGTTATGGGATAGTATGGGGATCCTTTTGCAAGAAACATACCATCAATTACACTCATTTATGACAACTTGCAAGTAATTGAAAAGACAAATCCGGGATTGCAATTTTCCCTCTCTTTCTCATTCTATAAATTGTAATCTTGGGCTCATTTGTAAAGGAGTTGGTCATTTTTCTCTCTGGCCCCTCTCTCTTTCTTCCCTAGGGTTGAATGTGGAGCTTAATCCTCCTTTATTTTATTTTTAATGGCATTTTATTGCCTCTTTCCCACCGATGATGTATGTATCTTGTGTGAACTCATGGAGCAATAAAAAAATTTGTGATACATTTTTTCCATCCTTTGCTTATTTTATTGTCTCTTCTTGCCTCTCACCATTGCAGGGTATACTATGCATATTTGTGATGTCTATTGAAGATTTTGAGAGCTATGTTTAATGGGTTTGAAGTGGTGTTCAGTGTGAAATTTATCTTTGGCAAGTGATGCATCTTGTCCATCCTCTCCATTGCTCACCTCTCTTCATTTCAGGAAGTTGGATTTGTGATCAGCAACTTCCTTTTCTGGTGTATCACCACTTTAGTGTACGCTCTATTTTCATGAATTTCTCTCTCCCGAACCCTTTGAAGGTTATATTAGGATTAGATGGTTTTATTGCATTAGAATAGCTTGTGGCGGGTAGTTTAGGAAGAAGAAACGGGCTTTCTCGGGAGGACCATCTCAAGCCCGCAAGTCCTATAAGCTTGAACAATGGTCCAATGTTATCTGATTACACTGGATTCCCCACTCAAACCCGAGGCCATTTGGGGGTGTTGTAATTTCGCATCAATAGGTATTTTTATTTAAAATGAGAGACTCAATTTTGAGACTTTATAGTTCATTGTATAAGAAAAATAATAAGGTTTCATTGAACACAAAGTTCTCTTCGAGGACAATGTGAAGAGTCAAAGGTCAAAAAAATTAGTGTAATGTAGTTTAAAGGTGTCCAAGAGGTGTGATATGGTCTTAGGGTAGGTTTAGAGGAATATAAATAAGTTAAATTACCTAGACTTGAGAAACCCAGTCTTAAAGAAAGAAGACACCTAATTTGTCTTAGGGAATGGTGATTTGATGAGGTTGTGCTTGGAGATAAGCTATAAAACATGGTGGAGAGAGAGAGAAGAGGATAAAGGATACTTTAATATACTTTTAGATTCTCATATAACTTTTTAATTTTTTTCATGGATAGGGATTCTAGAATACTCAACCTAATTAGGAGAAAGATTTGTAGTTTGAAGTATTTAGACTAAGTCACGAACATAAAAATGGATATATGTTGTAAGGGTAAAATGGGTTCCTATAAAAGTGTGTATCTTGTTTTGAAACTTATGATGCATTTTGAGCTATAAGGCTTCCATGTTTCTAGTGTTAGAAGAGAACGTAAGAAGAGTCTAGAAGGTAAAAGAGTTGACATAAGGTTTTGATTCTAAATATGAATGTAATAATCATCGTTGGTTTTTATTATAAGAAGGTTTAAGAATTTTATAGCATTTGATATAAGTTTTAAGTTCAATTTGGTACTTTGATGGGTGTGAAGTTCTTAAGTATTTGAGCATATCGGCATGTTTAATGAAGTTGTTCTTATACCAAACATAGTTTTTGCATTTTGAAAGGGCCCATTATTATTTTTTTCATCGGGTATGTGTATTGGAATGGTGGACCAAAATGAGTTCAAAATTAACCATTTGTTTCCTAAAATTAGAAAAATATGAACTTAAATAATAAATATTACATGCCTATGCTTGACATTTGACAATGTAATCAAAACACAAATCATATATCTCATAATCTAGTTTCTAAAATACTAATAATTTTAACTGGTGGATATTAAGATCATCGAATGTGGTGTTCACACAAAATTCTCCTATGATGGTGTTAAAAATATAGCATAGTGTTGCATGTATGTACCCCTCCCCCATTTTTGAGTTCGATAAATTATTAATAAATCCTTTTAGTGGAAAATTTACTAAGATTATGTATCATGTACCATTATTTTTTCCTAATTTTCCAAAGAATACATTATTATTTCTACTTTTCAAAGAGGTCATATTCAAACAATAATATAGTCATGTGTACATATCCATAATTTTGAGAAAAATAAACAAAAATACATATTCCTTTTTTAATGTGTGTAGAATAAAGCATACATCGTGTCGATGAAGTTTTTTTGAAATTTGGATGAGCAGATAAAGACTTACATAGAAAAAATAATATGTGTTTTGATGGAAAATGAAGACACTACTAAAAAATTGAAGTATGTAAACCATAAACATTTTAGATGTTAGAAAGAAATACATTCACATAAATCTAAGACATAGATCGATGTATTAGCTGTGGTTTTTCTATAATATTGTCTAAAACACATGAGAAATGGGGTGTTCACTCAAGATTATAATGTTTTGTTAAAAACATGGATTTAATCATGGAATAAAAATTCCAACCCTTGGTGCAAGATATATAGGTAAAAGGGTGGGTGGTTTCAAAGCCATCAAACACAAAATGCCCTCAAGTTATAATACATTAGCATTATTTTCAAGGTGAAAATTCACTTTTACATTGTAAATTGTGTGTTCACCTTATAACATGAGTGTTTTATAATGTGAGCATGTTATATTTTCACATTACCGAGCCATAATACACTCACACTATGGATTGATCATGTTATAAGACAATTGAGCCATAATAAATGCATGCTACATTCAAAATTCCTATTGAACATATTTTTGGACAGTTTTTGGTCTCCCACTTTTGTGTACATGCCTAGGGAAATGTTACAAAATATCTTTAATCTCATGTGGATTATGATGTAATTGAGTTGAATCCATTTTATGAGAGAAATAGGATACACCGTGTTGTAGTTTTAGGATCTAATCTTGAAAAGTGTGAATAAGGGATTTGAGAGCCTCTATATTTGAAGAAGAATAATTTGAAATAATGTGATTGTATAAATAAGGAAATGTAGGGATTATAGTGGTCATATGTATTTACATAGAAATATTCTAGAATGTAGGATAAGGTACCCTTGATGACAGCATAAATTTCTAGGTGGGGGTAGATTATGTATGCATACTTGGTGTACAAAGGAATACTAGAAGATCCAAACAATTCCTACTTAATAGAGTGTTGATAATGATTACATTTAGCGAGAAAGAAGAATGTGAATGACAGGCTCAAGATGATGATGGTTTACATGGATATATGCATGAAAATTAGAGCCCATTTCAACTTTTTCTTGATCTACAACATATTTATTATCATCAATAGAGTATTACCTAATGATTTTCACTTACTTTACAAGATCAATAGGGATATTATATGGAATGGGAGGAAATCCAACCATATGGGATTGGGAAGAAGCCATAAGAGTTTGATGCTTACAGGTAGGAGGAAAGCTCAACGTGGTCAATGCCTTGTTGATTAAGGTAAGTTATAAACTGAAAGGTCATGAAAAAAAAAAGCATTGAAAAACTAAAGCCAAGGATGACCTAGCACCATGAAGGTTTGATATCAATAATTTTGATTAAGGATTCATCTACATCAAATGTTTACACCATAATTTGATTAATATGAAAATTCATAATGATTAGAAAAACATAGGCTATTTTGATCTAAATAAATTCCAACATCAATTTTGTATGACCATAATAATGCATTCCATATTGAGATGAACTAAGTAATTGATATAAGATAATTAACTTGTTCAAAATACAATATATGATAGGCAATTAGCTTGTTCAAGTATTTTTAATGATCCACATATGAAAGAAAGTGAGATAGGAGAATATAGATATATAGAATATGCATAGGAAATTTTGGAGTTGGAATAGTTGTGCATTTCAAACCATATAAGATCTGTATGGTATAGGAAGGAGTTTTAGGATCAATGACAAGGACTTTACAATATTATACCAAAATACATATAAGCGTTGAAAAACATTTAGTGTTTTTCTTGTCTAGAATTTTTGTTTTTCATGTATCACTCCACTTTCTACAACCTTTGGATGAATTTTGATGATTTACAACAAAGGAAAAATATAACAACCAAAAGAACCATTCAACATAGTTTTGGAAAACCAAATAATAAAAGTGTAAAACTTTGTGTGTGTGTGTGTGTGCATGTGTGTAGGGGTGTGTGTGTGTGTGTGTGTGTGTGTGTGTGTGTGTGTGTGTGTGTGTGTGTGTGTGTGTGTGTGTGTGTGTGTGTGTGTGTGTGTGTGTGTGTGTGTGTGTGTGTGTGTGTGTGAGTGAGTGTGTGTGTTTGAGGCTGGAATACCCTAGGAAATCAAAATCCTAGATGTTAAACAAATCATAGTGCTATACTATATAGGATCCCAATGTGGAATTAATCCTTATGAAGCTCTCCTATATTCTCATGTAAGTGTTTAAAGATAACAAAACCCTTAGGGGTGCCCTTAAATGTCTCTTTAATCCAATATTGTTGGCTAAATTCATATTATAGAATGTTCCTAGTGTGGTAGTGGTGATATCTGGTGTGCATAAACTATGTGACATAACCCTAATGTTAATTGAAACCCTTTTGCAATTCTTGAATTTATTTTTCCTTACTTATGATATGGCTCTATGATCCTTGCATGATTTTATATGAGTGGGGATAGAATCCTTGACCTATATTTTATAGGGACATATAGTAGAAAATACCGTAGATTATGTAAAGACTATTTAACTAGATCGAGGAACCCTTTTAGTTATTTTGGAAATATTTTCAACAATAGTAACTTCTAATAATTTCAAGTGAGTTATAATTTGATAACTACTTGCTTGTATATTATTCTATAGGAAAGATAATTTGATAATTCTAATGCTAGGAAGATGAAATGACCAAAAGATTGATTTTTAATGAAAAGAAAAAAATTGATTAAGAAGGGTAAGGATCGTATAGGTTATAAATTACCGACCTGACATGGAGACTCTTCCTTGTGATTTTGGATAAGATAGAGAAACTCCTCAAATAAAATTTGTGCAATGAATATCAAATGTCTTATGCCTCTTTCATCAAATAATATCTCCCGATATGTCAATAGAGTAAGGCGTAATGATAAGAAATTTTTATAATGGATAGAAAGATGATGAGATTAGATCTTGAATGTGATAATTTTTCATTTTAAAGATATAAGGTACAACTTGGTAGTGCACAAAGATAAGTTATCAAATCTTAGTGTCTACAACTTACATGGATCTCCTTCTTTCAAAGCATAGTAGTGGACAAACTAAGAGATTTGCTAATTTTTTGAGTAGGTTCATTCATTTGTTTACATAAATGAGATTAGAAGTTATTGGTTTTTAATATGTAAAGGATTTGTATGCGCAGGTCAAGCATTAAATGAAGCACGATCTTGTAAAACACTTATAGGTGTTAATAGGTAGCCTCGAGTTGGACTAATTTTATAGGAAGGATTACTGTTCAAAAATTAGCGTTATGCATTCGAGAGGATAAATCTAAGATAATTTAATCATAGAGAACAAAATTTGTGGATTAGTAAGGAAATTTGAATTGGATAAGATGTAATCACAAATAGTAAAGAGTTACTTTTGGATGCATAAATATGTAGATGTGCATAAGTTTTTACATCATTGTAGTTTTTGCTAGTTGGATAAAGGAAGATTTCAAAATACAACGTTGTACCAACCTCCTCCCATACCATATAATAATTCGAAGGATATAATTATAAATTTTGTCTTCGGTTTATGTAAGACGTGGAGAGGATTTGATTCGTTCGTTTTTGTGGCAAACAAATTTTCAAAGATGATAAATTCTTTCGCTTGCATGTGGACTAGTGATGTGAATCATATCTCATATATTTTATTCAAGGATATATTAAAGCTACATGTATTTTTACATAGTATTTTGTGTGACATTATATAAATTTTATTGCTAAATTTTGAGAAACATAGTTGAAGAAATTGAATACCAAGTTAGATTTTTATTCAACATAGTATTTGTTGACTAATGAAAAAACAAAAGTAGTGTATATAAGTCTTGAATATTTTCTCTTATGTTTTTGTAGCCAATAAATCATGCACTTGGGTACATTTATAGGTCCTAAAAGCATACTATTATTTTTATAGACAAAATCATGCTCTTGGGTACATTTCTAGGTCCTAAAAGCATACTAGAATTTACATGATTCCTAAGAGAGAAAACTAGTAATTGACAACTATCTTTGCCCTCCTTTTTTGTTTCTTGTTTTCTATTTGGTATTACACACCCTACAACCCAAAGTAAGAGATTTATTTTTAGATATTTTATGGCTTAAGACACTAGCTTCCAACTAGGATGCTAGCGCATAGTGCCCTCATCCCCTTTGAGCACCCATGACCCTTTTCTATGTTAATCACTTTCTTTGGGTCTCTTTTATCATTTGGGAATTTTATTTTCTTATAATCCAACCTTCGTATTTTCAATTACAAAATTCAACAAAGGGAATCATATAAATACATAGCTATGTGATCACAAAGAAAGGAACAAGATCTAAGAATTATTACTATCACCTAATTTTGCATTCAAAGGAATTCAAGGAACTCAAATACATCCATCTAGCATCCATATAAGGGACAAGGGACTACATTTTATGCATACACAACATAGGAAGGGTAAGTTAATTCTATTCCATACACACATTTTCATTTATCTAGAAAATCTAACTCGCTAACTAGTGCATCTTGCATAGGGGATTCTTAGGGCACAATTTCAAACACTCACAAGAACTACATGGAGTCTGAGATGTAGTGCGGTCTTTGAGTCATAAGTTCACTTTGTCGAGTGACCTTAGAGGTTAGTCCGACTCCCCATATTACTTTTTCCTTTTTTTTATTTTTTGCAGTTTTGTGGGTTTTGGAAGTGAACTTCAATTTTGTGGGTTACATGTACATCCACCAATCAAGGTGCGACACATAAGAGACAACAACCAATATCTTTAAAACTAGTGTGAAAAAACAAAAAGCAATTTTCGAGCATTTTCATAGTCATGGGCACCCAGGGTGGTCTTTGGTAATAAAGCACGCTAGACCGATATTATCTAACTATTCCTTATTTAACAAGACACAACTATGACTGTCTTCAATTTTTTTCAGCAATTTCCCTAGTATAGATCAGTCTAACGGAAATTACAAAATCAATTAATTCCTTTCCTCTCTGTCTCTTACACTTAGGGTTTCATATATTATTAACTTATTGTTTGTGTCAAACTATATCTAGTAGTTGCATATCATAGTTTACATTCATTTACTCTACAAATAGGGTTTGAGAAAATCTTATTTTTTAAAATCATTTTTCAAACCCAATCCTTACATGCCCATTAACAGATCTTTCCTATATCTTCCCATTGTATACCCAAGTTCAATTTCCTAACCTTCTTTTCAAATGAGTCCTATTTTATCCTAAATCTAGTATTAATGTCTCTGTAATATTTCCTTTCTCAATCAAATAGGAATTTCATCTACTTTTATACAATAACTATCACCCTCCAAGTCGTGGGACTTGCAAGCTTGAGATAACCCTCCAGAGAAATATGGTTCTTACTCCTAGACTACATGCCACTAACTAACCCTAATGCAGTAAGAAAATAATCCTAATCTAACCTTCCAAGGGACCACGGAGAGAGAATGCATGGAAACTAAACCTACACTAAAAGAAGTGATACACCAGAAAAGGAGGTTGTTAATCAATATCCAACTCGCTGAAATGGAGAGTGGTGAGCAATGGAGAAGATGGATAGGATGCACCACGAACAAAGATAAGTTCACACATAACACCTATTCATACCCATTAAACATAGCTTTCAAAACCTGTAATAGACATCAAAAATATGCACAGTATACCCTACAATGGAGAGAGGAAAGTAGAGATAATAACACATGCAAAGGATGGAAAAAATGCATCACAAAACTTAGTTTATAGCTCCAATAAGTATGCACAATAAAAAATTAGTGGGAAAGAGTAAATAAAATGCCATTACACATCTTGGAAATGAGGCTTAAGCTCTAGATTCAACCCTAATGGAGAAGAGAGAGAGGGGGCATGAGAAAAATGACTAACTCTCTTACAAAATGAGCCCACATTACAATTTATAGAATGAGAAGGAGAGAGAGTAATCCCTAAATTTAATTTGTAACCACTTTCAAATAAAAATAAATGAAGTGAAACGATGGTATTTTATTTTAAAAATATCCCTCATGTTGTCCCACAACCTAAAGTTGAAGAAAATGATGCCCATAACCATAAATTGCACTTCCAACCACCATCCAACAATTAACTTGAACTAGGTTCGCTTTCCTAAAAAAATACATCCTTAGTTATTCATAAATCTCTAGGATTATTGATTTTTGTTTGAAGATCTCGAGTCATAATTCCAATGACATAAATTTCGTGTGATTTTGTTAAGGGATGCAAAAGTGATCGTAGGTTTTGATTTTTCACGAGCATGCTTGTAATACACAAGACCAGAATTAAATTATTTGTTGGGAAAATACAATTTAATATATTTCTCTCATTTTCCAATGTTTTACATATCATTTAATTTATGTGATCATTTAAAATCTTGGTGGGATCCATTAATCATTTTGTATTTTTTTATATGAGGAGGGTCAATGTTTTAATGTTTATATGTTGTCGGCTTTGCCACTCATAAAATGAAATTTGGTTCCTTACATTGTTGAATGATTCTAAAGCCATGACGCCCTTTGAATCTCCCATCTTGGAATTTCAGTCATATTGGGCTTACCACTCTACCTCCCACTTGGCATTACGTGGACTCCACATACAATCTGAATCGGTGCCTTGGTCCCATCTCATTTTCAACTCAATAGATCCTTATCCGACTTGGCCATGTACGTGGACTTCCCTATGCTTAAGGCACAACATTTCCTTGTTACATGTGGAGGCCCCATAAATATTTGGGGCCTCCTCTTTTCCTTGAACTTTCGATATTGTGCTGAGCCGCCATGTGGAGAGCCCGCACGGTTCCACTTTCGCTCACCGCAATTTAAATTTTAGAAACCTAACCTATGGCTCGGTGAGTCAATATTTAACTCTTGCATTTAATCCTCATTCTTTCTTGAAGAAACCTCCATTCCATATGAAAACTTGAATTAGCTATGACCCCAAGCCTAATTTATAATATAAATATCTCATTTGATTTTTGAAGGTAGTTCTCTAGTGCTTCAACTCAACTTGGCTATGAGCTTGGTTATCTCATCCATGACTAGAGTGCAACTCTCCAAACATCCTTCACCTATTTATCATATTATTTGTGTTTGAACGTGCTCCTAGACAAAATGCTAGATTTTTACATCTCTTACCAAGTGGGCCCTTTAATTAATCATCAAAATAAACTTTCTTGTTATCAAATTTCACCAGGGTAGTGAAATTAGATAACAATTTGGCGACTTGCATGGGGCCATTTTCTTGCTAAATGGGCTGACTAGTTTCTGTAGCTATCGATTGGGCATGGCATCCACTTGATTATTATAAATTGATCAAAAATTTGAAAAATTGTACCTCGAAGATCTTGAAATGTCGTTGCTTGCTTTTGAAACTACCTTTACTATTTGCATTTTCTAACTCTTGTGATAAAATCATGAAATTTGTTCTGGGAGAGTAGAAAATTATTTTAAAACTTATATTCCTTCTTTCTTAGCAAGAATCGCAATCTGTGAAGGTGAATGATGAATATCCACAATTGTTTCCCAAACATCCGATTTCTCTTATTCATTGAAGGGAATTAAAGACTCACCGCTAATCTAAAGAAGAAAAAGGATGGAAATTATAGGGTCTTCCTCTTAAATCAATTTTAGTTACTTGTGTGTTTGAATTCTTTTGAGGATAAAAATTGTTACTTATAGCTCGAGTTCTTTTGCTGCAATATTCTTTCCAAAACCATGATGAAATTTATGAGCACATAATTGAAGCAATAGAACATGTGTCCATAGAACTTAAGGAAAACAAAACTATTCTTACAATAATACATTGTGCACAAGAACATGGAGGAATGAAAAATATCTACTACTACTCCTACACTAACCGTAAAAATATGTAAATAAATTAAACTTGACATTGGTTGTGAGAAAAAGATACCCTTTCTCATGCTTATCACCATGCCGATGATTTGACACTAAGCAAAATTGAGATTAGGAATGAGATTTTTCTACAAATTGATTCTTCACTCCCCATTCATCACTATGTTAGCAAAAGACAAGACATATACATTTTCCGATATTGCTTACTTAGTTCGAAGAGGTGTTCTTTGTTGATCCTTGGCATTTTGATGTTTTCCCTCATGCTTGAGGAAAGCATGAATGGCTAAGGATTCTCTCTAGACTTCATTGAAGCCAAGCACCTAATTGGGAAAGGTCTAATCTGAATTTTCCCATTCCTTTGAAATTTAACTCCAAAATGGAGTCTTCATGTAGACTTTCCTTAAAAAGGAACGCCCACAACTTGATCTTTTTCTTTTTCTCATTTATAGAAAACCAACGTCTCCTTTAGGGGGAAGGAATGAAACACATGGCAACTTATTTCTCTTTCCCTCTATGCCATTATGGAACTCTTCTTCAATAGGCATCTCTATGTGGTTTCTTACAATAACCAATGGAGTGATTCTTGGACCATTGCACTCAGAAATGCAACTTGTTGTTTGCTTGAGAGTTCCCCCTCCATCAAATCAGATTTTTCAAATGAAAGTAAAAACTTTAAATAATTTCGTTCTCATTCAATGTCGTAAATTAGATTTTTCTTCTTCCATGTGCTCTGTTTTAGCAATAAGTTCTTGAAAGATGCATGATGGAGTAGAAAAATTAATGATATTTGCGGGCTCTTCATCATCAAAACACTCTTCTAAATAAGATAAGTAAGTAAGTTCCTCGTTTTCCTACTATGCGAAGTTTCCTCCATATTTTCAAATTGTTCACCCCAGTCTTTTTCCTCTTCGAACATGAAATTAGTAAGCTTAAACTTATCCTCCAAACTAGAGTTTTGAGAGGATGAGGAGGAAGAAGGAATTGGAACCTCTTGCATGCTTTTCTCTACACTCAAAGACTTTGAACTGTTGGAAGTTTACTTGATATCTTTGCAACCTTCTAAGAGTGTTGCAAGCTCTTGACATACTATGCAATGAGGGTCACTGCATTCCCTTGAAATACTTTGCATGCTGGGGAGTTTCTCCTGACTTGCTTGTACATGATTTTTTTTTGGTTCTACTGCTGATTTCTCCTTCTTTTCTACTGATTTTACATCGGTAATGGATCAAAAATATCTGCAAGAAAATTTCCATTGTGAATATTACAGTCGTAGCACACTGATTGTTGATCTTCATCCACTTGTTCTTGCTCTACTGCTGCTACAATTTCAGCTTTCCCCTCCCTTTTTTAGACCTCAACCCCAACCATAAGTGGTAATTTTTAATATTAAAATTTACACCCACTCTTTCAAGTTTCTTTCCAAATCTTCCTTGTTAGGATCTTCATTTTTTCCCTCTTGTCTCGTTGGTTTTGTACCAAATCTTAAGGCGATAATTCTCAAGTACTTTGGTATTTATTCTTCATTGGGATTATTTTCTTGTGGTCCTTGATTGGTTTTAGGATTCTCATTTTCCCAATATGAGTTTTGAAGAGGAGGGTGGGTTGGACTATAATTGATCTTTGCATTGTTTGTGTAGGTGGGAGAAGTGTAACTTATTGTTGTTGCGGATGGGAAGTTTTCTTCGAGGGAAAAGGACAGAAGATTCCAAGTGGCATGGGATATTAGATGGTGAAGAATGGGAATCCGCAAAACGGGGTAGCAGTGCAAGGTTAACAGAATGAGGCTAAGGTGGATGTTGCATGGTTGGAGGAATAGGAAAGCCCTAAAATGGTGGTTCAATTGCTTCCCATTGACACATTTAGCTAGCATAAGCTTCCCTTTCTTTGATCCATTTCCTAACTTGGGTCAATATCTTAAGTATAAACTAAAGTTTTTGTTGGGGATTTTACTTACACGAAAAGAGCCAATCCATGGATATGGGATATTGAAAAAAAAATAGTTTCTCTTTTCATCTCCTTATCTCTAATAAATACCATGATATGTTCCAGCTCTTGAACCTTTCTCTGTAAATAAACATCTCCATTTGTATAATACCCTCCGGGATCCACACTATTGTTGTGGAACTGTTGCATACTCGACATATAACCATAATTATTTGCATATTTTTCTTGCGGGTATACATAGTAGAGATGATTGTAATCATAAAATTGTTTTGGAGATTATTGATAATAGCATGCGAATGAATCTTGCAAGCTTGGAGATGGATTTAATCAATATGCTTATTTATGCAAATATGAATTCCACATGGGAAATGAATCCATGATCGCACAACTTCATGAATGAAATAATATGGAAAGATGTGGAAAGAAATATGAATAAAAATGGATGGAAATTAATGGAGGAAAAGTCTAAAATTTTAGAGAAACGGGTTGTTTGGACCAAGTGTAGTTGCCGGTATGTTTTGCATATGTCTCTAAAGACCGAAATCTTAAATGGAACACACCAACTGTTAAAATTAAAGTTTTCTCAAAATATTGAATTGCACTTTGGTTGATGATATTTGTTTCCAATGTTGTCCCACAAGGCATGCCAAAAATGTTATCACCAAATTACAGAACCCCCAAATGGCCTAATTATGAGTGGGGCATTCAATGTAATTTGTGTAACATTGGGTCATCTCTCAAGTTGTGGGACTTGTGGGCTTGAGATAGCCCTCCAAAGAAAGTTGGATCTAGCTCTTAGACTACCTGCCACTGACTACCCCTAATGTAGGTAAGAAAACTAATCCTAATCTAACCTTCCAAGGGACCAAGGAGAGATAATGTATGAAAAGTAAACCTACTCTAAAAGTGGTGATACACTAGAAAATGAGGTTGTTAATCACTATCCAACTTCTTGAAATGGAGAGATGAGGGAAATGGAAAAGGTGGAAAAAATGCACCACAAAACAAAGATAAGTTCACATAAAACACTACTTCATAACCATTAAATACATATTTTGAAACATGCAATAGACATCAATAATATGCACAATATACCCTGTAATGGAGAGAGGCAAGTAGAGACAATAACGCATGCAAATGACGAAAAAAATGCATCATAAAACATAGTTTATAGCTCTAATAAGTATGCACAATACAAAATTTGTGTTCAAGAGGAAATAAAATGCCATTAAAAATCTTTGAAAGGAGGCTTAAGCTCCTCATTCAACCCTAGTAGAGAAGAAAGTGAGAGGGGGAAAAATAAAAATGACTAACTCTCTTACAAAATGAACCCACATTACCATTTATAGAATAAGAAGGAGAGATATAGTAATCCAAAATTACCTTTCCAAATACTTGTAAATCATAATAAATGAAGTGAAATGATGGTATTTTATTTGAAAAATATCCCTCATGTTGTCCCATATCCTGTAGTTGAAGGAAATGATTCCCATGCCCATTAATTGCACTTCTAACCAAAGATCCAAGAAACAACTTGAATTGGGTTCATTTATTGAACAAATGCATCCTGAAATCTTCATCAATCGTTGGGTTTCTTAATTTTATATGATTATCTCATAGCCATATATCCAATGATACTGATTTTGCATGATTCGTTAAGGGATGAAAAATTTATGAGCCTTTGACCTGACAGAGAAGTTTTGAGTTTTCATAGGCATGCTTGCATACACAAGACCAAGAATTAAATTCTTGGTTGGGAATTTAATACAATTTAATATATTTATCTCCTTTTCAATGTTTTTCATATCATTTAAATGTTGTGATTATTTAAAATATTGGTTGGCTCCATTAATCGTCCTCTGTTGTTTTATATGAGGAGGGGTCAATGTTTTAATGTTTATATGTTGCCGACTTTGCCAACCTTTGGCCGAGTTGGTTCACTGCATAGCTAAATGTTTCCAAATCCATGACATCCCTTCAAATATCCCAACTTGGTGTGTTATTCATATTTTCCCGACTACCCTACCTCCCACATGGAATTACAAGGACTCCCCATTTAATTCGTAATTGGCTCCTAGGTCCCATCTCATTGTCAACGCGGAAGCTCCTTATCCGATTCGGCCACATACATGGACTTCCCTTCGCTTAAGGTGCCACATTGTATTGCTACACATGCAGGCTGCAAGTGGCTTTGGGGCCTTATATTTTCTTTTACCTTTCAATTCTTCATTCAGCTTCCATGTGGAGATCCCGCATTTGCTCCATTTCACCCACCGTAATGTCAATTTTGCGAACCCAACCTATGTTTCACCGAGTCAAGCTTAAAATATTGCATTGACGCCTCTATCTTACCTGATGCGACCTCCGTTCCATAGGAAATATTGAATTAGATATGAATCCAATCCTCATTTCTAACATGACTATCTATTCTAGGTTTTTTAGGTAGTTTAACAAGGCTTCAACTCAACTTGGCTATGATATTTGTTATCTCATCCATGACTAGAGTGCAAATCTCCCAAACTCCTTCATCTCTTTATCATATTCTTTATGTTTAGAGGTTCTCCTATAAAAAAATCTATATTTTTCCATCTATTACCAAGTGGGACCTTTAATTAATCATCGAATAATCTTTCTTGTTATTAAGTTTCACCGGCGAGTGAAATTAGATAACACTACTCATCTCAATCCATCTACTCTTTGTATATGTGGATTTAATAATATACCTAAGAAGGTGTTTGGAACTATTGGATTTTTCACTCTTCATGTTCTATGTCATGTTATACCTCATGACGTTCCTTATACCATCCTTCTTGGCCATGTCTAGTTACATACTATGTGTATAATCTTTTCTACCTGCACCATAACACACGCTTCCCTTTCTACAACTTTTGTTAGGGATATTGTTATAGTAGATTTTTCCCCTCATGTTTCTACTCCTTTTCATAACCCTCTTAGGTATGATGCTCATGGAATTATCTACATTGCACATCCTTATCCTCTTGGCATGCACCCTAGTGCTGCTGATTTACATGATCAATTATGTATTGGTACCCATGACACTCCGCTCATTTTGTCTCACTCTCAATATGATTATATTGATCATATGCTTTGTTTTTCCAATGTTACATCTCTCTCTGCATCTTCCTCATTACATGTTAGAAAATTATATGTTGGTTTTACATTGATTCCTAATCCTTGCACTTTCCATGATCCTATACATGATTCATTTACTATGGCTACACATTTTATTTTTCTATTTATGAAGGCTGCCCATTCTACATTTTTGTCTATGATCATAGGGGCTAGTTCATACTGCTTTATTGCTTCTAATATTCCCAAATTACACTTATTATTTTTCATTACTATTGATGAGCATCCCAACATTACATATGTTACACATCTTTTGACTTACATATTGATCCTTATGTTTTCACTTACTTTTTCCACTATTGCCAACATGCACAATGCTACACCTATTCTATTTTCTCCTAATGGGTACATTCTTATTGTTTATACACTTCCTATTTATTTAGTGTGAATCTTAGACTCTATCGGGTTTTCCCGTCACCATGTTAACATTACTCTTTCATATATTTTACAATATTCTACCTATTCTAATTCCGCCATCATGGCATATTCTCTCTTTCATTGTCACATAGATCTCCATTATTTGCACAATTGGAGAGCATCAAACTCTCACCTCCTCATAGTAACACATTGTAATCAGCAAATCAGTATATCCTTATTTTTTAATCAAGGATAAAGATGTTTTTACCGGGACCCTACCTAGGAATAAAAATGCATGAAGCCTAGATAAATCAATGAAGAATAAGAAAAACACAACTGGAGAAGTTGTTAGGAAGAAACAAAACTTTATTCCCTATACAATGTCAATAACAGGGACTTTTTCTTAACCAAAATATGACGAATGTGCTATCAGTTTCTTATGAAAATGGGTTGAATACGAGTTTAGAAGAGAATCAATTCTTATTTTCAAAAACTTCCACTCCTCCTTCTGAAGATCTAATCAAGAATTGTATGAAAGAAGAACATGTAAATAAGAAATAGATCAAAGAGGATACCTTTCGAAGTAGGGAGATATTCTCCAATACTTCATCAACACTAGCTGAGGAATATGAGAGGGTTTTAAAATAGGTGGAGAGGTCATCGAGAGGGGATAAAAATATAATGAGGGATAGAATCAAGAACATGACCAGGAGAGGGATTAGTGGTAAAGTGCGACAGTGAAAATCCATCCACTAGGCGGATTTGATAACTTTTTGCATAGTGTGACCATAATCCTCAACCACATGTCCTCGAAACACCCGTGACAATGGAAATACAATATTTCATATTCCAATCTTTGGGTCCAAGTTCTATCACCAATCATGAGATTAATACTATCGACAAGGTCTTGGGAGATGTCTAATTCAACAAGATTTGTAGAATACATAGTATGCAATTGATGTGAAGTAGAATTATCATATTTTTCATATCTCCCCAACATATTTCCAATGGCTCAATGGAAATAATTACCCAAAAATTTAAGCATGAGTCCTGAAATTATAACCTAGATGGGTGTTTTGTCAAACGAGTATTTCAATGGTTCAAATATGGGATACTAGGGTGTAATCATGAGAGCATATTGGTCGTCTAAAACCAAGTACTCGTGTGTGTATTATTTCACTTTCCTCATTAAAATAAGACAAATAAATAAAATATGCTTTGGAACGTGGGTGAAGTTTGATCTTACCCTTGAATTTGGAGCCCCATTGTTGAGTGATCCATTCATGTAGCCGAAATCTTGAGCAAAAATTATGGAATTTACATACGAGACCCTCAAATTACAAAGCACATAATCATCTACCTTTAATGTTGGGATGTCTTTAGAAGGAAACAAGGATTTTATTGAAGAAACCTTTTGTAATAAACACAACAAAATAAATCCCCTATTTCCCCTAACTTGCTTCCACCCATGACTTGAATAGTATTATCCTCCATAACAACAACTGACTATCCATATTATTCACATACGCATCTATACATTACTCATTCTTTAAAATTAGTGTCATTATTTCTAGAAGCAATTTTTCATATTTGTACTCTTGGCACACCTTGTTTCATCTCTCTTTCAAACCATTACTCTATGACATAGTCTAGTTCCAAGGTTTATACTTGATTGATTAGGGTCTAATTATGAAATGAACCTCATACCATTTAATATTTATGTGCTACACTTCATGTGTTGGCATGTGTGTCTAGAACTCCCCATGATTTTCGTGACATGGACTAACCGCCTCTCGTGGATCATAACTCGGAGATTGTAGAAAAGATTAACTCCTATGGTTTTTTGTCTAACAAAAATCATGATCTAACAAATGGTATCAAAGTGACAGTCTCAAGTTTGAAACTCACCTGGGTAACACTGGGGTTTTTGGCATGTGTGTCCACCACTCCTTGTGAGTTTCCCCTGACATAGACTAACCACCTCTCATGGATCCTAAATCCTCGATTGTAGAGGAGATTAACTCTTGTGGGTTTTCATCTAATGGCACTCATGGTCAAAAATCATGATCCATATTTATAGCATCTCTTTGAAACCATT
Organism: Taxus wallichiana var. yunnanensis; assembly: GCA_018340775.1. Taxonomy (NCBI): domain Eukaryota; kingdom Viridiplantae; phylum Streptophyta; class Pinopsida; order Cupressales; family Taxaceae; genus Taxus; species Taxus wallichiana. Next base: position 194,066,062 of record CM031233.1, read on the forward strand.
TTTTGATGATGTACTCTTGTTTTATGGCTCATTCTTGATCGTTGATGGTTCATTTAACAATGAAACTTATTTCATACACATCCGTTGGGGGCACACTTCCCCTTCAACCTTCTCACTTTCCATACCATTCCTTTAAACTCATTCACCGCATTTGCATAGCCATGGGTTGCACTTACTCTTTCTTTCTTATACTTACATGATTAAATTTTATTACTTTGTGTTAGTAAGATATTCAATATTTTATTATATTATTTATATACACATGCGTGTTCACTTGGTCTTTTGTTTTGAATGCAGAATTCCTACATATACTCACACACTAAAATGATGTTTGGTATTGTACCTTTTACCGGTCCCACTAAGGCTCCTGGGAATCTATTTTCTCATATATTATAGGTGCTAATTTTCCATTACTTACTACATGTACTTTCTAGCACATTACTTTCCATGGATCTATATATGCTTTAACATGGTTTTTATATTTCTAACCTCGCTAACAGTGCTTCATGTGAATCGTTTTCTTTTCTAAACTATATTCCACAATGGTTGTTTTATATTGTTTTCTATTTCAAGTTATTGTTTGCGGGATATGCCCTTTTCCTTGTATGCACATCATATACTTTCACCGCTTCGCACCGATTTTCTTGTGATATTGTGAGTGATGTCCCATGTTTGAAATCAGATTTTTAGTCTATTGTGTCTTATTGCTTGCATGATACATTGTATTCTACTTGCATACATACTTTCATTTCACTAACACATGTAACTAGCCATTTTGTTTGCATGCTCCTTGGTTTCTACCATGCTCATTCCCTCTCACTATAGGATACCCATTTTAGCTTAGTTTCAGGTCCTCTCCTTTGGACCGCATTTTCCTATTATTTTTGTATGCACCTGAAACGAGGGGGCAATACATTGGGTGAATAATTCATCCCATACAACAACTTAGAGCTAAACTACAAACACGCACATTACAGAACATAGGATAAATATAGTCACAAAACGAACTAGAACAAAAATACTAGTGCCCAACACAAGACAATAGTGTATGGGTGCCTGTTTCTCCCCACAGGTGCCTATGTCTTGGGGTGCTCATAGTCACTTTCTTAGATAATCACAATCTATGAAAATTCACGGATCGCTTCATAGTTACAGGCATACTCCTCCAAAGAGCAAAATGCATTCTATCTCCATTTAAATCGTAACAATTCAAAACTCGATTCATGATATTAGGAACAAATTAGGGACATATCATTTATAGTGGTGCTTATTTTTGAAGTATTCATGGATGGAGAGTAAAAATAGACCTCTCTCACTAACACTCTTATCCTGTGGCATGATATCACCCAAAAAAATTGTGTTTTGCGTGCAATTACCCAAAAAACTCACACTTGGCATGAGATTATTTTTAAGGACATTTTATATCCTTTACACTCATAAACATCAAGTGCACACTTTTCTTTTCACATGCTTTTACAGAGTTATCATAATACATGACTTTGATTACACTTTTTCTCTTCTTTTGTTGTTTAGTCCTTAATATACACAACAAGGAGAATCCCTACATCAACAACTAAAGCACAATAATAGGTATAAAGCAGCAACATATGCTTCACCACTAGGGTCACTTCCTCTTTCTTAGTTTCCATGGTTCATTATTATCATTTCATGTTTCCACTTATCTCTTCGATGCACTATTTCCATCCCACTCTACATGAACATAAAGTACATATCTTGTGACTACTTTATGTTATCGATTATTGACTAAACAACATAAATTTGGGGCAAACATAGACATAAAATCACACACTTGCGTACATTTATATTTCTTAAAAGCATAATAGCAATTAAATGATTCCTAAACAAGAAAACTGGCCGACAACTATCTTTGGCGTCTTTTCTATGTTTATTCTTTTCTATTTGGTCTTACCCACCCAATAACCTAGTCAAAGATTTACTTTTTTATCTTTTACGACTTTGGACACTAGCACTAACTAGGATGTCGACACCGAGGTTCCCTTGTTCCCTCTAGGTGCCCATGACACTTTTCTATCTTATATTAGGACCAAGATAATAAATAAATTTATAACATATTTATTAAATCAACAAAACAAGTAACAACTCAAATAAATGAAATAACATATTTACACATTGACATCGATATAATGTCAAAAACCCAAAGTGGAGTAAAAAACCACATAAATATTTTTCCATTAACAAGAAACTTTTCATCGAGTCCTAGTAACTCCCTTCCTCACTTCCTACTCCATGTTTTTAACCTAGTTTAATACAATATAACTGATTATGGTCCACGGCCATATGTGAATAACCACAAGGGTTATGAAAATTAAGTGACAGGTTGTGCACCCTAATTTAATAAATAATTATCTATTAAATAACTAGTAAACCTAATATAAATTTTGTATTAAATAGTAAAGAATATAAACTATATTATTTATTATTTAATTATATACTAAATATTATGCTCACTTAATATTAAATTCTAACATTCCCCTTAATATTAAGTGTCGATCCATATGCCAACATTACCTATTTGTACAAAAGGATTTAAAATTTCATAAACCATTGGTGAATTTGTAGGCTAGCATATCACTTTTGAAGGAATTATAACACCTTTATCATGCTAAAATTACCTTTTGGTACAAATCTATTTGTAATCCATAAATATAAAGTATGTTTTAGGCTAAGTTTTGATTTGTGAGACTACATCCCACCGTTTATGATCCGAAACACGTGTTGTATTTGTTTCACCTTTAAAAGTTTCCAAAGATCGTGATTTTATTAACCAATTTTAAGTATTCTAAACTCCAAAAATTGATTAAATTCTGATTATTATTCATCCATAGAAGTGTGGAAAACTTTGGTAACAAATAAATAATAAGAAAAAAAAAAACTGAAAACTCTCATATAACAAACAAGATTGTTTACGGGGTTCGGAAATTCCTACGTCCCCGGGTTCGGATTGAACCGATCGATTAATAATATTGAAATTTAAGTACAATAACTCTTACAAACAACCAATAATGAATCAAAACCTACAAATGAGCTGATCAATATCCCAAGAACTTTGAAAAATAGCAGAAACTGTCCCAAAAATGATCCGTGGCTCCTACGGTGTTTTCACATGTGATCTCCTTGCAACTACGTTAGAAAAACAACTAAAAATGGAGATTTAAATTAATTATATGAAAAAAATCATATATCTGAGATCATATCTGAATTTTTAACACTTTTCATGTTTACACCAAGTCACTTTTCAGACCAGAAGTGCATTAAAATTCGTGTTTTCCAACTAGTTGTCTTGTAGATCCCTATTTAAAACTGCATTCAAAGCTTCCAAAATCAGGTTAAAACTCAACAAAAATATCAAATTTTACATTTTTGGAATCGTCTCAGAATTTCCTCCATTTCACCTTTTACTCCAAGTTCCCAATGAGTGCAAGTTCTTCAAAAATGGTGTTTTCGAGAACCGCCTCCTTATCCTCCCCCACAAAGTCACTTTGCTGAGTGTTGTTTAAATAGAATTGAATGTTGTCTCATCTCATTTGAGCTTTTAGCTGAATTATTTGGGTTGATAAGTCTTTAGGAGTAGAGTTTGTGGGTTCAAACCCGCGGCATAGTTTTTGGCGGGACAGATTTTTATGTGGGTGAGATATCCCACATTGAGCGGAGGTAGTCATGGTTGCAGGTTTAAATGTAAAACAACCTGCCATTTTAAACATGGCTTAGGCCACACCTATTTGAATTTTGTTGGCCACCACTTATATTGGCTGAGCTGTGTTTGACTTTGGATTTTTGTTGTTTGAAATGCCCGTGATATGGGTTGAGCTATGTGTGTTTAGTTGTTGATTCACCCATACGCGTTGGGATAATAGTTATCACCGAGAGCTATACGGGAGCTACGCTATCCATTGAGAACCAAGCTAAAACAAAACCCTACCATGATAATAAGCGATAATGTGAATCATGAACAATATAGGCATAAGACCAAAGAATGTTGATTTGGCTAATATAAATCTCGAACTATGCAAATAATGTGGCTTGTAATTAACATGGAAGTTAATATCAAAGAATTACAAAGGTAATAAAAATGGAATTCGACCCAATTAATATAATGACATTCCAAATGAAATATAGAAATAAATACCACTTGTCAACCCTTGATAGGAAAATCAAACTTGTGATGGCAAGCCACGTGGTGGTTTGAGGACCCACCACATCGGCGATAATATTATCGTCCTCACGGTGGCCGAGCTCCCCTCCGTAACAAAAGTTGAGCCTCTTGTCTTGGCCCACTTCTACATGTGTCGAAGACTAGAGGTTGCAAACAACTCAAACAACCTTCATTTTTCCATTTTATTATTTTGCCATGTGTCGCATTACTATTGGTCAATTATTGACATGTTGACAAGAGTTGACTTTCCTATTGATTGAACTTTGACCGGACATATCTTGAGCTCAGAGTGTCTATTTTTCACGTTCTTACAAATCGTCAAATCTCATTGAAGGATCTACTAGACTAGCATGGTTTAGGGAAATTTTAGGAACATTTAACACTAAAATTTATCCCCGATCACTCCTCCCTCTTTTGAGAAGGCTTTTGTCCACAAAAGTCATTTATCAACCCACAAATAATGCTCTCTTTCTCGCATTGCGCAAATACATACAAGAACCCGAAATAACATTATAGGTTAATAAAAATGCAAATAGTTGATTAGATAATTACGTAATTGATCGATAATAACACCCAATTAAGCTAGTGTTCAACTGAAACATTGTAACCTCAGTAAACTCGCACCAACCAGTGAACTTTCATACCCCACTTTAATGCCATCACAATTAATTGACTAGATAATAACACCCATTTTATTACGGAAAGCTAGTGTTCAACTGTCACTTTGTGATATGACCAATTACTTAAATTACAATTTCATAAACACAGATCAGTATACCTGACATCTAAATTGCCCAAAATTAGGCTAGTGCCCACTGTCCATCTGAAACTATAACAATTGCAAGTATTCACTATCTAGAATAAAATAGACTATCAACACCCAAAAATAGTTGTATTCAACAACTGAATCAACATGAATCTCCCAAAAACACTATATCGCCATTACAAATAATAAGTCAAATAATAACACCCATCTATAACGGAAGCTAGTGTTCAACTATTCATCAACTTCTTGCTCTCTTCAAGAATCTTGTTAACATACTCCTCTTTCTTGGTTATAGAGGATTGTGGCTCAGATTTTAACCGCACTATTTCCTCTTCTAAGGAATAAAAATTATCTCTCAAGAAAGAGTTTTCTTCTTGGAGTTGGCGGTTTATGGCTTCAAGCTCATCTAGTTGCTCCTGTTTGGATGACTTGCCCATGATTCCTTGTTCCTGCAAACACAACCTGTACTTCCAAAACTACACACTGCGAAAGAAGATTAACAAGCCCCAAAATGTCTGCACACTGAAAAGTGAAATCAATACTGAAACTGAAGCCAAATTTTCAAACACAATTAGAAGCTAATCCGAAATCTAACTGCTCTTATACCAAACTTGATCCAAAACGTGTGTTGTATTTTTTTCACTTTTAAAAGTTTCCAAAGATTGTGATTGTCTTAACGAATTTTAAGTATTATTAACTCCACAAATTGATTAAATTATGATTATTATGCATCCATAGATGTGCGGAAAACTTGGGTAACAAATTAAAAACAATCAAAAACTCTCGGATAACAAACAAGATTGTTTACGGGGTTCGAAATTCCTACGTCCCCGGGTTCGGATTGAACCGATCCATTAATAATATTGAAATGTAAGTACAATAACTCTTAAAAAAACCAATAATTAATCACAACTCAAAATGAGATGATCAATGTCCCAAGAACGATCCGTGGCTCCTACAAAGTGTTTTCACAATGTGATCTCCCCGCAAATCGCATTAGAAAAATACATCCAAATGGATATTTAAAAACTTTCTATGAAAAAAACATATATCCGACATCCTCTCTGAATTCCGAACACTTTTCATGTTTACACCAAGTCACTTTTTGGACCGTATGCATTGAAATTCGTGTTTTCCAACTAGTTGTCTTGTAGATCGTTGTTTAAAACTGCATTCAAAGCTTCCAAAAATAGGTTAAACCTCAAAAAAATATCAAATATTACATCATAAGAATCGTCTCATAATTCCCTCCATTTTACCTATTTACTCCGAGTTCCCAATCTGAGTGCAAGGCCTTCAAAAATGGAATTTTCTCGAGAACTTCCTCCTCATCCTCACCCACAGTCACTTCCCGAGTGTTGTTTAAATAGAATTGAGCGTTGTCTCATCTCATCCGAGCTTGTAGCCAAATTGGTTGGGCCGATAAGTCTTTGGGAGTAGAGGTCATGGGTTCAAAACCCGGCGGCATAGCTTTTGGCAGACCGGATTTGCATGTGGGTGAGATATCCCACATTGAGCGGAGGTAGTCATGGTTGGAGGTTTAAATGTAAAACGACCCGCCATTTTAAATGTGGCTTAGGCCACACCTGTTCACCTTTTGTTGGCCACCACTTATATTGGTCGAGCTGTGTTTGACTTTGGATTTGTGTTGTTTGAAATGCCCATGATATGGGCCGAGCTATGTGTGTTTGGTTGTTGATTCACCCATACGCATTGGGATAATAGTTATCCGCCGAGCTATACGGGGAGCTGCGCTATCCATTGAGAACCAAGCTAAAACAAACCCTGCCGTGATAATAAGGGATAATGTGAATCCCGAACAATATAGGCATAAGACCAAACAATGTTGATTTGGATAATATAAATCTCAAACTATGCAAATAATGTGGCTTGGTAATTAACATGGAAGTTAATATCAAATAATTACAAAGGTAATAAAAATGGAATTTGACCCAAGTAATATAATGACATTCCAAATGAAATATGGAAATAAATACCACTTTTCGACCCTCGATAGGAAAATCAAACTTGTGTTGGCAAGCCATGTGGTGGTTTGAGGACCCACCACGTCGGCGATAATATTATCTTCCTCACGCAGTCGGGCTCCCCTCCATAACAAAAGTTGAGCCTCTTGTTTTGGCCCGCTTTCGTGTGTCGAAACCGAGGTTGGAAACAACTCGAACAACCTTCATTTTTCTTTTTTCTTCTTTTTCCACGTGTCTCATTGCTATTGGTTAATTATCGACATGTTGACCAGAGTTGACTTTCCTGTTGACCAGACATATCTTGAGCTCAGAGTGTCTGTTTTTCACGTTCTTATAGTCATCGGAAAGCTCGCTGAAGGCTCTACTACAATGGTATGGTTTAGGGAAGTTTTAGGAACATTTAACACTAAAATTGATCGCCTGATCAGTTTCTCATGGAAAATTTCTTAAAACCACATCTCTAGGATCCTTTTATAACAAAAGGAAGTTCTTTACAAATAGATGCAACACATTGGACCGTATACAAGAAACTCTATCGGTTTACATAGATTATAAAATATCTTTTAACAATGTTTTATACCAGAGAATAAGTATCGAGGAGAAGGATTCAACAACCGAGCAAACACTAGGAGGTGATATTGTCATGCAAACTTCTCCTTAATGGAAAACTTGAAAGGCCAAACATTGCACAAAACTTGCAGTATTTTACAACACACTATGGCTTGTAAACATATCTACAATATAATCTTCATTCAATCAAGATCTTTGGAGATCTCTATCACCACAGAGAACCTTCTCTTGAATAACATGCATATGAAATTCAATATTCATCATTCTCTAGTGCTAAACTAGATTCTTTTGTAATAGAAATACAACTCTTACAACCACATAGAAGAGGAATACTTTCTTTGTCTTCCATGTGTATATATTCCAACAACCACTTCATCCACATGGCTTCTTTGTTACTTCCATTGCACTTCTTTACTTTTCCTTCGTTCTAAATAAATAGAGAATGTTGGTTGTGTTTTGTTGTTTCAAGTAATTGTTATGGCACCAAAAGTCTTAACCAACATATCAAGTATATTTTATATCTAACACAAAATCATCATGGTTAGAGTCATAATATCCATATAAACATCATAATATGCATATGCATATAAATCATTATTGATTTCACTTTTAACCATTTGTAAAAGCTAAACATTAATCATATGCTAAACAACTAACTATGTTAAAATGTGTTGAAATTTTTTATGAAATATATATTATATCCAATCAGTCTTGGACATCTCCAATACAAATGCAATGGCATCCCCAAGTGTCATTTGATATGCATATAATAATATTTTAGTAATCACATACTAAGAAATTTTAGAAATGTTTTATCAAAAACATATATATCTTCATTATCTTATTCTAATCCTTTTTAAATAATGAGATATAATAAAATATCTAAAAAAAAATCAAATCATAAATGAATAATAACAATATTCATGGAAAATATAATCCACTAACTGTGGACACTTCTCATGGAGTTTGCTTCAAAATATGACCATGTAAGAACCCTTCAATACATTTCATAGGTGGTAAATTTAAACCTATACATGTCATATATGATAAGTTTTTCATGCCAAAAATGAACAACAATTCTATTTTTGAACAAACTACTACAAAACAAAGCAAAATTTTAAAGCATATATAAGCCATTTTGTGTATGTTTTCAATTGTAGTTACTTCAAGTTCATTTTTACTAACCCATCTGAGTTAATTATGAATAAAAACAACTCCTTTTTCAACATTATATTCAAATAAATCATATACTTTTCATTTAGAAGTAATAGAAGTAGTTTATAAAGTTATTATATTAGCTCTATGATTATTCTCATCATCTTCATCTTGATTTGATTTATTCTAGTTTTGATTTTTAAAATTTGACTTGTTTCTTGATTTACAATCTTCTTTCTTATGGCCAAATTTCCCACAATTATGGCATTTACCATCAAAACTAACTCATAAGTTTCTTGGTTTATTGTCTTTACTAGGAGGTTCAAAAGTTGATTTTTGATTATTGTTGAACCTAGAAATTTTATCCTTTTATTTTTGAGTGAGAAGTTCGAGTGGAATTGTATTTAAAATTAAAATTTGTTATTTCTTTGTCTTCCCGAACCAAGAAAGAACTAAGGGTTTGCAAATCAAGTAATGTCTTGTTTAGTTTAATATTTAGAATTCAAAATTAAAATTAATTTTCTAAACTTTTCATGAATATTCAACTAACTAATAAAATAAAGAAATTTATCTTGAATTAAGTTACAACTACACACATCTAACTAAGACTTATTAGTTTTAATTTTTGCCAAATAATTAATTTCTTTTTCATCTCCATTCATGAAAGTTGTCATAATTTCTATAATCATTTTAATGATTTTCAATAAATGCGCACCTTTATGCATCGATTCCAATTGAGTCCATGCCTCACTCAAACTCTCTTTATTCCCGATATGAAATGGAAAATAATCCTACATGCTCCGCAAAATGATAAAAATTTCTTCCTATAATTTTTGTTAATATGAAGCGACGTTTTCTGCATTTTTTTGTCATCCAGTTCGATCCTTTTCGGTTCTGTTCAAAACTACCCATAATTTACGAGCAATTAATTCCACCTTCAATCAAATATTTAAGATGTTGTAATAATTCTCATTCTACATTTGAGATTTATCAATCAAAAACTGATTAGACCCGATTATTACATAAATAAAATTTAAATAATTAATGATGATTAAAAAATAAAGGTTTAGAAAGATCCCTTTGTTGTTGTTTTAATCCTCACTATCAAAATTTATTGAATTTACATCGAAAAGGTCCTATCAAGCATATAATCTACACAACAATATATTAGTTTGACAATAATAATATTCAATCAAATGTGAGTGATTATTTTTAGTTTTGCATACAAAAAAAGATGATTTAGTCATTGTGTCACAAGATCATCATTTCAAAAAGTTAATCTTTATAATTAAACTAATTATTTTAAATATTTTTCTTATTTTAAAAAATAATAGAGTTAAATTCTATTTAATTTTTAAAAAACAAAAAAACAATGAAAAAACAGTAGTATATATATAAAGAAATTGGAATTATGGTCATTCATATGAATGGTTGTAATTGACTTATCCAAATTGGTAGAACCAACTCGCCGAGTTGAGAAATCAATTGCTAATTATATTACAAACTTATATATTCGAGCCACTTATTGTGTGTGGGCGATCCACTCCAAATGAGCAATTCACTTATATGACAATGCCACATTTCAATTGTGCATGGCTTACATTTTCCAAAGTTCAAGATTAAGATGATGTACAACTCGTTCAGTCTACCATTACCACACAACGAAATACATAGAGACTTAAGCGAGGTCGAGTTCGTTGAACTAGTCAGAAAAACACAAGGGCATGGCCTAAGCCACGAGACCAAAGACTCTTTGACCGCATTATAAACATATCCCTGACTTTTGGCACAAATAAAAATCTCGAAACAAAAAAAAGGTTTGCAGTGGCCACTTGGTTGAGCGGGCAATGAAGGGAGTTTGTCAGTGATACGGAAACCAACAAGCCATGTGGCCGTAGGAGATTTGAGAAAGGATGGGTTCGAAGAGAAGGCCACATTGTGCCAAGATAGATGTGGAGTAGGGAAGGGACCCCGAAATAATTTAACAACTACAAACAAAAAATATTATCCCGATCAAAAATTTCTAATATGGACTGCACTATATAGTATATATTTAAAACTATGCATTGTATAGCCCTCATTTAATGGATAAAGGGTTAAATAAAACCATGTCTTAGGTTTTAGATTAAAATACAATTAGGCCAAATAGTTTTAGGGATAGTTATAAAACAATATTATAGGATTCGGTTTTAGGTTTATAGATTATAGTTTAAAAATTTAAATATCTACTTTCTTATTTTTATTTTTATAAATTATAACTTAATTTTAGTAGGGGATACCAAAACAGAATCCATCGTAAAAAAAAAATCTTTGAATTTGCAGAGGAGACAAAATTTCTCATGCTTCCAATGAGAAAAATTGAAACCCTATTTTTATGGAGCTTTGTCTCCTCCTTTATTTACTTACATGAATTTTATCTTTCAATAAATTTCAACCTACAAACATGAAACCATACATAACATCGGAAATATTTTAAATATCGTGATACTTACCTACCTTTGTAAAAGGTTTTCACACATCGGTAAGAACGAAATCACATGTGCACACACAAATATAAAAACAAATGTCACAGAGGGGGAGTTAAATAAATATTCATAACCAACTAATAAACCACGCAATGGACATGTATATTAATTTAATAAATATTACCTAATTACTCTGGTACCATATTAGGACTGAGATAATAAATAACTATATAACATATTTATTAAATCAACCAAACATTTAACAAGTCAAATAAATGAAATAACACATTTACATAGTGACACAAAATATAACATGGAAAACCTCAATGGGGTTAAAAACCACGGAAATAATTTTCCATTAACGAGAAAATTTCAACGAGTCCAATAATTTCCTTCCTCACATTCTCGATCCATGTTTTTAACACGGTACAATACAATACCACCGATTATGGCCCACATCCATATTTAATTAAGCCCAAGGGTTATGACTATTAAATGACAAGGTGTGCACCCCGATTTAATAAATAAAGATTTATTAAATAACTAATAAATATAATATACATTTTATGTTAAATAATAAAGAATATAAACTATATTCTATATTATTCAATTATAAACTTAATATTATGTTCACTTAATATTATGTTCTAACATCTTACTCTCTTCTTTTGGGTCTCTTATGTCATTTGGGCATTTTATTTTCTTATGGCTTGGCCTTCTAGTTGTCAATTAAGAAATTCAAGCAAGGGAATCATATAAATACAAAGCTATGTGATCAAAATAAAGGACCAAACTATGAGCATAATTACTATCACATAAGCTTTGCATCATCGCAAGGAATTCAAAGAGATCAAAGGAATCCATTTAACATCCCTACAAGGGAAAAATGACTACGTTTTCTACATACACAACATAATAAGGGGAAGTTCATTCAACTCCATACACACTTTTGCAATTATCTAGCAAATCTAGTTTGATATCTAGTGCATCTTGCACAAGGGTTTCCTATGGCACAATTTCACACACTCACAAGAACTACATGGAGTGTAAGATGTAATAAAACACTTGGTCATTAGTTCCATTTTTAGGTGACCGTTGGGGTAAGTCTCGATTCCCCATATCGCATCTTTATTTTTTGGATTTGATGCGGTTTTATGGGATTTACAGTGAACATGTATTTTTAGGATACAGTGTATCTAGTGATCAAGGTGCGACACACAGCCGAGCGACAACATATATCAACAATACTTTGGTGTGACACAATAAAAGCAAGCTAAGAGAATTTTCATAGTCATGGGTTCCTAATAGAGGTCTTTGGCTTAGTGCCCTCTCCCCAATCTAGGTGCCTTGGTCTAGCATTATCCAATAGTTCAAAATTTTACATTACACAAGAATGATAGGTATGCCCTTTTTCTTCATATTTTTCTGCAGCCTAGATCACTCCCAAGAAAAGTGCGAATAAAAGAAGTCCTTTCTTATCTCTCTTGCACTTGGGGTTTCATATCTTATTAGATAATTGTTTGTGTCAAACTATATCTTACAACTATATATTATAGTTTGCATGTAGTTACTCTGAAATAGGTTTAACAAAAATAACATTTTTGTTAAATCACATTTATATGAGTCCTCGAAAGATAACTAGTGGCTAATAACTATACATGGCCTCTTTTCTTTTTCTTGTTTTCTATTTGGTCTTGATACCCTAAAACCCAAATCGAACTTTACTTATTTATGTTTCTTGGCATCATACACCAATGCCTAGCCAAGATAGTAGTTCCCAAGAAATCCTATTCCCTCTAGGAACCCCTAAACCTTTCTTACCTTACTCACTACTTTTGGGTATCTTTTATCGTTTCTCGTATATTTTTCACTTATGGGTCGGTCTTCAAGTTGTCAATTACAAAATTCAAACAATGGAAACATATAAATACATAGTTGTTTATTCAAAATAAAGGACCACGCATAATGCATTACTATCATCACCTACGATTGCATTCAAAAGGCACCTAAAGCACTTCAAGGAATCTATCTAACATCTATTCGAGTGACAAGGGACCGCATATTCTACATACACAAGATAGGAAGGGGAATTTCATTATATTCTATTCAAACATACTATAACATAACTACATTCTAGCTACTTCCCGCTATAACGTACAACTTGCACAAGGACATCCTAGGGCACAATTTCTACACACATTCATAATAACTACATCATTCCGAGATGTAGTGCAACACTCACTCATAAGTTCAATCTCTAGGTGACCACCAAGGTCAGGTTTGACACCCATTATGCATAATATTTTAGATTTTTTGGTTTGGTGAACTTATATTTTTTAGGTAATAGGTACCTTTGACATTCAAAGAGTGACCATTGGGATATCAACAAGAAATAGTTGTGAAACCCTCGACACAATGAAAACAAGATTATTAATATTTTAGTGATGGGTGCCAAGTAGTAGTATCCAAAGACCCAGAACTCTTTCTCTAGCATGGGGACCTATGTCCTCCCATGTTCGTGAGTCATAAAATTTATACCGAGGATTTATGACACTCTTCCCAAAGATGTTTAACTCTTTTATAGTCCATATCAGTTCAAGAATGAGCATAAATATGCTAAGATTTCTTATCTTATCTTCTTGCTTAAGGTTTCATATTTTATATCTTAGTTTGCTTGTGTCATTTCTGTATTTTATCATTTATACATCAGTTACTCTATAATAATTAGATTTAATTAATTTAAATTAAATTAAATTATTTGGTGAACCCATCTCTCGAATCCAACCTTCCTTCTAGGGTTTTCCTTTTATGCCTCATCATCCGTAGTGGTTGTTTTGCTTCCTTTGAGTACACTGAGCTTCCTACCTCTATTCGTAAATACTCTAATTCAATGGCTTAATGTTATAATACCTTTGCTAACTCATGAAATGTTCCTCTAGAAAACATTAAAAATTTTGGTAGCGAAAAATCCTATGATGAGGACACTAATGTTGATTAAGAACAATTAGACAACAAGCTCACTAATTTCTATCACGCTTTACATGCCAACCCTTTGCATATTTTGTAGGTTCTCAATGATTTATTTCCTTCCAAACATTCTTGAGATGCTACTACCTTTCCTCTTGTAGGTTCTTCTTCAAATTCCAAGCCTCCACCCAACCCGTTAACATCCCTATTTCCATTCCTAATTCTATAGTTCCCCTTCTCCATCCCAATGCTTCTAATACACAACTTGGTTCCTCTTCTAGAACACGTGATCTAGATTTTTATATCGTGGTCTCCATGTTCAAATTCGTCAACTTCGAAAGTAACTTCATGCTCCTCTCCATCTCTTGACTCCTTCTTTATCCTTTATACCCCCTTTACATCCACCATTTCCACTTATCAAATTTCTCCTAACTTTTTCACCCCTAAAATTCCCACCTTCAATGACCTTGGTGACCCTCAAGAGCATCTTAGATCTTTTCATGTGGCATTTCATGATTTTAAGGATAATCATACATTGCTAGTGAAACTATTTCCTAGAATTCATTGCAATTACGCCACACATTGGTTTTATGTTCTACCTGCTCATTCAATGACTTCTTTTACGCATTTGGGAATTTTTTTCTTGTTATTATTTCCATCAATATCGGCACCAAGATCTATTATGCTCAAGTATCTAAAACCAAACAACGATCTAATGAACATCTAACGACTATGTTTTGCAATAAAAGGGTAAGTGTAGCAAGTTGGGGGACAATTAAGTGGACATCAAATCCTGAATTTTACATTAAAAACAACAAAACAACAAATTTAGTCTTTCGCGGACTTGAAGCATGCCGAAAATTCAAAAATATGTCATAAAAATGGTACCATCACGTAGGGGAGACTGTTAGATTTGTAGAAATATTGATTTTAAAGTGAATAGAATAGGATAAATATCATTTTATATTTTTTTACTAATAGTAGGTCTTTAAGACACTTTTTCCCGTGAATGTTTATGTCTACGTTTAAGACTGAAAATTTTGTTTCACTCATCAAAATGTGATAAAACTTATACCATCCCAACCGTGGTGAAATTATATACATGTTCAAAAAAATTATTTGATTTCAATATTTTTTGATGAAGTTATGGTGGGCAAATGGAAAATGCTCTATTTTCTTTATGTTTTCAGACCACTTTCACGGGAAAAATCATAAAAAAATAAAATATTGCTAAAAAAATGCAAAATAAAATCTATCCCAAGATAGATAGTAACATCTAACTTCTCACCAAAGGAAAAAATATATATCAATTTTTGGTCATCCAAATTGCGGGCAAACGGACTACAATATTATAGGTATTTTAAAAACAAAATACCAAGTCATTGAATTTTGAGTGTTTAATATAGCTAAACTTGTCCAATTTTTTTAAAAATAGTATTTTAGAAACTAGATTCTGGATGCTACGATTCATATTAATATAAGTTTTTCTAATTTTTAGTGTATGCATTGCTAATAATCCCTACAAGTTGATATTATGTTGTTATTTTCAATATGATGTCCACTTATGACCCCTTTTTTGTCCCCCAACTTGGTGCACTTACCCAAAAGAAAATCTAGCTAAGATGACCAATGTGCTTGCTGATTCTAAATTGAAAGATATTTTTGTTCAAATCCTCTTACCACCACTTTAAGAGAGTGTTATCTTTCAGACCTCTCCATCTTTTGATAAATTATTCCATACACTCAAAATGTGATAATTCAAATTTATATTAAGGGGAAAACACAAATATCACGATACTCCTTCATCCTATTTTAATAGGTTTCAATCTAATTTGGTATTCAAGCCATCTCCTAGTCCCATGGAATAAAAATACACTACTAATGTTGTCTCTACAACTCGAAAAGATTCAATGGAAACCTATAAAGCGTACTTTCACCAAATTATGCTATGCACCTCAATTTTTATTTCCTCAACTCATCAAAAGCAATCTAATCACCCTTCCACCACCACTCAAACTTGATCCACCTCACCCTCGTGGCCATAATCATGATGAAAATGTTAAATGTGACTATCGAACATGTTGGGAATTCTAATGATTGCTACTTCAAGATATATCATATCATTCAAGATTTTATTGATAGTAATACAGTTGAGCTCTCGAGCCATCCATTTCTATGTTGGTCAAAGATAACAAAAATAGTAAAATCTTGAAAGACCCTTTTCCCAAGCATGACCAACAACCTACTGATTCTTCAACCAATCATACATATCCTATTGTGTATCCTCCTTCATCGAGGCCTCTTTATTTCCTTTTCATTTTTGTTGATGCATCACAACAAACCATTTAATTTTCAAATAACGATTATCATACTACTTTAACTTTAGATTCATTACATATCAACACTTCTATTATCTCATATACTATCAACAACACCATCATTTATCCAACGACTCCTATTAGTGTGTGCTCCATTGCACTTCTCTTGACTATCAATTATCCAATATATAATATCACCTATCTAGCTCCCCATTCTTTTGGCTACACCAGATTGCCCATTATAGTTTTACCTATTACCATGCTTGTTTCATTCATTATGGCATATTCAATCAAAGGTTGTGACATGTTCTTAGGTCTTGATTGGCTCTGTGCTTTCCAAAATTCCTTTCATGAATCATTTGTGCCTTAAGCTAATTCAAAATAAAAAATTTATCAATCTTAAAGGCATTCCCATTAGCATTTGTTAGTTTAATCCATTTTTGTTAATGGATGAGTTAATGACAGGTTTATGAATCGTCCTCTCTCCATCTTTCCTCCCGCAGCCTTTATAAGGCTTGGCACTCTTGTTTGTAAACACACGCAATGAATGAATATCATTCTGTCTTCTGCAATTAAACTCTTGCCATCATTGGTATCAGAGCGAGTGTGCCTGTCCTCTCTCGCTGATGGAGGTTTGCGTTTTTACTGTGCGTGAGTGCAAGCAGACTGGCGCGTGGAGGAGGAAAAACTGTGGCTGTCTCGTGTGAAGTCCGCTGTGCGTGAAGGAGACTCAGCAACCATTTCTCTACTATCCGTGCGTGAAGGAGTCTCGTTTTTGCTGAGCGTGATGATGTGTCCAAAGGAGGCAGAAACGTGAGAAGGAGAAGATGTAGCGACCTGTTTTATCTTAACATTGAAGAGCTGCGTGGAAATATTTTGTCAGGTTGCTTGCTGTCTAGTAACTTGCGTGGAACATTCTGTTTGATGGTCATTTTGTTTCCTGTCTTGAGATCTGCGTGAAACATTTATAACGTGGAGGAACGGCTTTCCTTTGTCATTTGTTGTCTGGCATAGAACCGACCAACTTTAATATAGCGTGGCGAATAACATCTGCAGAGCCATTGCAGTTTAGAGATTATTTTGGCAGTTTTAAGACATAGAAGTTTAGTATAAAATCAATGTGTGCAAATTTGGAGAAGCCAAATTAAAGTTTAGTGGACCTGCTGCAAGGAAAGGAGGAGACCTGCGCCTAGAGATTGCACGTTATGATTTTAGATTGGTGGTTAGAAACCTGCATTTGATGGCGTGGATTTGAGCACCCAAAACGACATGTTCTGCATGGCCACCAGCGTATAAAGGTTCTTCTGTTTCGGGGATGGAACTCAATCGAGAAGCATAGGCCTGGCTGACGAGTGCCCGAAAGTCTGCAATGCTAGTCTTACCTGATGGACATTCACGGTAATTTACTTCCTACCTCACCATTTTTTTCATTTCTCCAGTAGTTATTATGGACATTCACTTGGAAAAATACTCGGGGTTAAACTTTCATACATGGAAGGTGAAGATTCAAATGCAACTTATGCATAAAAACTTATGGGGTATAGTAGATGGAAAAGAGAAAAAGCCCACAGACGCCGCCAAATTAGCAGAATGGCAGTGCAGAGATGATAAAGCAAAAGCCATTATTGGCCTTGCTCTCTCCGATTCTGAACTCCATCATGTTGATCTCAATAAATCTTCCAAGGACATGTGGGATAATTTAAATCAATTATTTGGAGCGAAAGTAGTGAACGCGAAGTTTTCCCTAAAACTTCAGTTATATAGATTCAAAATGGAAGAAAGCGTTTCTATGTCTAGTCACATTAATAATCTTCGGTCTCTGCTCCAACAACTAGCAGAAGTCAAAGCTGTGATAGAAGATGAGGATGCCAAAGCTATCCTATTAAACAGTCTATCTTCCAAATACAACAATGTTGTTTTTACTCTCAGTCAAATTCAGTCCAAATCTCTAGATGACATGATCGCGGCTCTTCTCGCAGAGGAAAAACGCATAACTGACGATGTTGCAGAAGGTGATACTCAACAAGTAAGTGCACTGTATTCCACAAACAGAAAATTTCATAGGAGATCAGATAAAAATAAACTAAGGCCTAAACAAGAGATTGAATGCCACTATTGTCAGAAGAAAGGTCATACAATGTGGAACTGTCATATCCGAGCAAGAGATGTTCTACAAGGAAATATAAAACACAATGGAGCTAATACTGCTCATACAGAAGATCCACAAGATTCTGACGAGAGTGAGGAAGCTGTTGATGAGATTGGCTTCACATCATCTCTAGTATTGTAAGCATCTATACAGGAGGACGGAGGATAACGGAGGCTGGAGGAAATCCAGCGACCTCTTGCAAGCCACAAGTGACGAGGCCGCCGACAGAGATTGTGGCAGAATAAGGTATTGAGGACCTATTCCTCAATTTTTGGCTTGTTTATTTCAGTTTCAGTTTTGTGTCGTGTTCCTGTTGTTTTGTTATTCAATAAAGTTCAGATGATACGAAGTTTCCTGTTTGGGACCTTCTAATTGAAGAGCGTTGTGGGGAACAGAAAAGCACTAAAAGCAGCACATGGTACTTGCCCTGGGTTCGTGGTAATCCTGTAAAACCACCAAGGTATCATCCTCTTGGGTTCGTGGTATGCCTGTAAAACCACCGAGGTAAAATCCTCTTGGTTCGTGGTAAGCCTGTAAAACCACCGAGGTGAACAGTTGGAAAGTGTTCCTGTCCCTCTAGGTTTCTGGTCAACCTTAGAAAAACCATGTGAGACCATGTAGGCACATGCTCGTGTGAAGACCCTCTTTGCGATGTTCTCTTTAAGGGGGGGACCTATTATCAGGAAATGTATGTTTTTACGAACAATGTATTAAGGGGGGGAATGTTAGCATTTGTTAGTTTAATCCATTGTTGTTAATGGACAGTTAACAGACAGTTGTAACTGTCCTCTCTCCATCTTTCCTCCCGCAGCCTTTATAAGGCTTGGCACTCTTGTTTGTAAACACACGCAATGAATGAATATCATTCTGTCTTCTGCAATTAAACTCTTGCCATCAATTCCACCATGCACACCTTTACCACTTCCTCCTCTTGATGAGTTCCTTCTACTAGTTCGAGCATCTATCCCTTCTAGGCCTCTCACATCTAAGGTACACTATTTACCTATCTCTCCTAATATCACATGACCTAATACTCACAACCTTATCGACCTAATCAGTCCAATAGTTCACCTTGTTAGCCAAATCCCCTACTCGGATGCCCCCTTACATAGGTGTTCACCACCTTCTTCATGACATAGGTATCCTTCACCTAAGTGTTAACCATCTCATAGACAACCTAGGCTATTTTCACATGTACTTCATCACTCTCATACACCATCGATCTTAGAGAAATTTCACATGCCTTTACCTCTTCAAATATTGGGTGGAGGGCCCTTTCCCTTCACTATTGTTGGATAGCCTTCTATCCTCTTCACACTTGGTGGGATCCATGCTTTTTCGCCCCCACTTAGCATCATAAGTTGTCTCTTGTCTCTACTATTACACTCTATTCTTCGCATCTAGTATTTCTTCACATACCTTGATACAAATTTTGTACCATCATTACCCTATGATGCACTCTAGTTCTATAGTTCATACTCGAATACTGAGGGTATAATTATGAAATGAACCTCACATCATTCACAATTCACACTTTGTGCTTCACGATACATCTTATAAGAATTTACTTTCACACATCACATTACCTTATGAAGAACTCTAGTTCCAAGGTCCATACTCAATGTTGATGGTCTAAATCTGAAATTAACTTCACCACATTGAATTTTCTTTCTCTATTCTCCATGATTTATCTTTCTAGAACACATTCTCAAACCATTCCCGATGATGCACACTTTTTATATGGTTCATTCTTGATTGCTAAGGAATTTTATAATTAAACCTCATTTCATACACATTTGTTGGGGGCACACTACTCCTATCATCTTCACACATTGCATACCATTCCACTCACTCATTGAAAATTTCCATATCTTGGTTGTACTTAATCTTTCTTTATTATGCTACTTACATGTTGCATTTTTCTTACTATGCTAGTCAAATATTTGGTATGTCATTATATTTATCATATACACATAAAAATTCACTTGGTATCTAGTTCGAATGTGGATCACTTACATATTTTCACACACTACAATATTTCTTGGCACCGTATCATTTGCTAATCTCACCGAGGCTCCTTGGTGTTTCTACCTTTACTACTCTCACACATTAAACGTGTTATTATTTCACCATTCACTACTTATACTTTCTAGCACATTAATTTCCACCGCTACATACACGCCTTGACATACTTTTTATATTTCTAACATTCTATTGAGTGGTTCATGTGCAACATTTTCCTCATGCAAGACTATATAAAAACATGACTATCTCTGTCACTACTTCCTTTCCATTATTTTTCTATTGCTTTCTCTTGTTCACTATTATTTATGAGCTATGCCCCATGTCTTGGGTGACCATTGTATGCTTTTGTATGCTTCATCCCTAATTATTTTGTGACATTATGAGAAATTTCCCATGTTTGAAACCAATTTTCACAAATCCACTTTATTTGCACACTTGCCTCGATTACATTTTATTATATTACATGTTTGTTAATTTTTCTACTAACACATGTTACTAGCCAATTTGTTTGCATGTGCATTGGTTTCTGCCATGCACATCCCCTACCCCCTACAATGATACAAGACAACACAACATGGTGTCCTTTATTTTGGGCCACATTCTCCTATTGGCGTCACATGCACACAAAACAAGGTGGGCATACATTAGGTGAAAAATACCACCAAAATAACTCGAGCTTTAGTACATGAATAACACAAGAACACAAATCAAAAATTACCCATAATCTCACCCGGGTCCTAAGCACAACACAAACATAATGCCTAGGCTCGACAGATTGCATGGGTGCATGTATCCTCTCCTAGGCACTAATACATTAGGTTCCAAACATAAAGTTAGCTTATGAGATCAACATCATTTACGTAAGTCTTCATAGTAGTTTTAGAGTGACAAAAGCATACCTTCAATTATTGAATGCCTTCTATCTCCTTCAATCGGTACAACTCACAAATAATTCAAAAACTTCATAAAATAGGAACAAATCATGGACGTACCATATGTAGTGATGCTTATCGAGAAGATTCATAGATAGAGAGTAACATTATACCTCTCTTCCCAACACGTTCTCATTGGCACGAGATCACGCAAAAATCTCTCTTGGCATGAGATCGCCCAAAAAAACTTGTTATTAGCATGATATCACCCAAAAACTTACTCTTCATATCATTTCATGACACATTTATACACTTTACACTCTTTTACATCAAGTTCCAACTTGCCCTTACTACTACGTTTACACACTTTTACATACTTTTGCATACATTGCTCAAATTTTTCATAAACAGACTTGGACTACTCTTTCACTCTTTTTTTATAGTTCCATCCTTAATATGCAACAAGAAGAAATCTACAACAATAAATACAAGCACAACAAAAGGTACAAGAAATGAATATACTTTACCCCTAGATTCACTTTCATTTCATAGTTGCCACACTTCACTTTGCATCATTCCACACTTCACTTGTCTACTATGCACATCAGTTTAACCAAATGATCTAGGGATATTAAGTTACTTATTGATAGGGTTCTTTATAAGATTTTAAGATATCGATGGAGTTAAGGAAACATCCGCCGAACTCAATAAGTATCTCGCAAAGAGTAGGATCAAGCCATGAAGCAAAAAGGAAAGCTACGAGACAATGAAGAAAGCCGCGTAAACTAGATAAAGCTGCAAGACATGGAGAAAGCCATGAGATACTATAGGAATCCGTCAAGCCAATAAAAATATGTGGAATAAAGAAAAATAAATGACATAATAAGATAGAATTTGACCGAGGCATAACAGAGTTATTCATATTACAAGGTTGTTTTATGATGTTCATGGGATCTATACGAGCATTTTAAAATACCACTAAGCCAAAAACATATTAGAATGATAGTGCTAAAGAATATATAATATTTTACAAAAGAAAAATTATAAATACCATGATATATATCTAAATATCCACCGATTACTAGTTAATAATGTAAATAAGTGTTAATAAATGGTTACTACGAGTCATTATGAGTGAAAAGACATAAATTTTTCTATTTAAAGGTGATATAATGATGTAAAATGAGGGGAGAAGAGGATATCACAAAAATGAGTGAGAAGAGATGATATAAACATGAAGAGTAAAGAGAGGAATCAGTTGAAAAAGTGAGGGATATGAATATAATTGATATAAACATATATTTCTAAATTATATGAAATTATGTTCAATATATGTGTGATATTGGTGGTTTAAACCATTGATGTTTTGAGTAATATGTTGATTAATGTATAATAAAGAATAAATAATTATTTTAAAAGATATATCTACCCTTATTTGTGATGTTAACTCTATCTAATAAAAATGAATTACATAACCGTCACACTATTGTTGAGACTTAAGGTAAACATTTATGGTGCATAATCCTAGGTTTAGCTAACTAATATCTAAAGTAGGGTAGAAGGAGGAAGGAGATAAATTAAAAGGAGTAAAAAGAATAAAAACACATGCATATGATTTGTGGGGAAAATATTAACATGAAGATTTATCTTGCCCTCTTTTAGAGGGGCTTTGCACTGGGGATTATAGGTGAAAAAGGGGGAATCTTAAGCAATTAAAAAAATTGTGTATAGTGGTTGGGGAGAGTAAATAGGGAAATAAAATAAAATAAAATATAGATTTAGAGAAGAGATAGAGGGAAGAAAAGATGGAAAAGTAGATATTGGAGAAGGAAAAGAAAAGGAAGTTATTTATTAGTTGTGGGAATAGTATTGAATTACGAATTGATTATTCTCTCCTATCCATAAGCTATTATTAAGTAAAATAACCCCTTGTACAAGATTTCAGCTCTCAAGTCTCACCATAAAGGAAAAAAAGAGGCATAGTGTCCCATAAGTCTAGTCAGGTGAGTTGAGTGAAGGAACTCTTCCTTACAGAGACGTCTATGTTTCTTGGCTTTGATGCCTATGCTATCTCTAGATGAATTCTCATAAGTCTACACGGGCGATTTGAGTGAGGGAAGCCTTCCCTATGCTAGATGTCTCGCTTTTGGGAGGTGATGCACAAATTTGGTTGAAAAAAATAGACAGATAAAATTTTGATCAAGAGTTCGAAAATAGGGTTCTTCTTCCAGCTTGTTGTCTTAAGGACGATACAAATTCTAAGTGTGGAGATGATGTTGATAGGGTTCTTCATCACATTTTAAAATATATGCAGAGTCAAGGAAACAATAGCCAAAGTTAATAAGTAGCTGCACGAGTTGGATCAAGCCGCGAAGGAAAGAGGAAACCCGCAAGACAAGGAAGAAAGCTGTAGTAAACTAGATAAAGCTGCAAGACATGGAGAAAGACATGAGATACTATAGAAACCTCAAAAACTCGACAAAGATCCTCAAAACAAAGACAAAGCTAAGACAAAATAAGATAGAAGCCGACAAAAGCATAACAAAGTTATTCATATTACGAGGTTGTTTTATGATGTTCATGGGATCTATATGAGCATTATAATATACCATAGAAGACAGAAACATATTAGAATGATAATAATGAAGAATATATAATATTTTACACAAGAAAAATGCATAAATACCATGATATATGTGTAAATATCCACTAATTACTAGTTAATAATGTAAATAAGTGTTAACCAATGGTTACCACAAGTCATTATGAGTGAAAAGACATAACTTTTTCCTTTTAAAGGCTATATAATGATGTAAAATGAGGGGAGATGAGGATATCACGAAAATGAGTGAGAAGAGATGATATAAACATGTATTTCACAATTATATCAAATTATGATCAATATATGTGTGATATTAGTGGTTTGAACCATTGATGTTTTGAGTAATATGTTTATTCATGTTTAATAAATGATAAATACTTATTTTATAAGATATATCTACCCTTCTTTGTGATGTTATCTCTAGCTAGAAACTGTTAAAAATGAATTACTTAACCCTCACACTATTGTTGAGGCTTAAGGTCTACAGTCCACAACTCTTATCTACATTATTTTATCAAGTATTGACTCAACAACATAAAGTGGGGGAAAATGTAGATACAAAATTAAGCAATTTGTACATTTATAGGTCCGAAATGAAGACTAAGATTTACATGCTTCCCGAGAAAGAAAACTAGTGGTTGACAACTATCTTTGGCCTCTTTTCTTTGTTTATTTCTTTCTATTTGGTCTTTTATACCCTATATCCTAATTATAACTTCACTTATTTATATTTAATGGATTCAGACACCATTTTCCAAATAGGACAAAGAACACCCAAGAGCTCTTGTCCCTTCTGGGTGCCTCTTATCATTTCTTACATTACTCGTTGCTTTTGGGTCTCTTTTATCATTTGGCATCTTTTTCACTTATGGGTCTTCCAGCTTTTCAATTACAAAATTTAAACAAGGGAATTATATATATACATAGTTATTAGTTCAAAATAAAGCGCCAAGCACTAAGTGTTACTATCATCTCCTAATATTGCATTGAAAAGAAATCTAAAACACTACAAGTCCTCCACCTAGCATCCATTCAAGGGAAAAGGGACTCGCATATTCAACATACATAGCATATGATGGGGATGTTTATTATATTCCATTCACACATACTATTACATTGCTACATTCGAAATACAACTTGCTATCAAGTGAAAATTTCACATGGGAATCCTAAGGCACAATTTCTACACAAACTTACAAGAACTACATGGAGTCTAAGATGTAGTACAACACTCGGTCGAAATTTCACTCTCGGGTGACCTCCGGTCGGTCACCAAACTCCCCAATCTGCATATTTTTATAGATTTGATGTCTTTATTGGCTCGTGTAGGTGAAGTTTGATTTTGCATGTTATAACTACCTTTTGCATTCAAAGAGTGACCATCAGGTGATCAACACGAAAAAATTGTGAAACTCTTGTGACATTTTAAAAAATAGTTTCGAATATTTTTTTAGTCATTGTGCCTGATAATAGTCTCAAGTCCCTAGATGCTCTTGCCCTAGCGTGGGCGCCGATGTCGCCCTATTCGTGAGTTGTATAATTCATACTGAACATTTACGACACTCTCCCTGGCTTATTCAGTACTTTTCCTAGTCCATATTAGTTCCAAAATGAGCGTAAATCAAGTAAGTCCTCTCATCTAATCTTCTTTCTTAGGGTTTCAAATTTTAAATCTTAGTTTGCTTATGTCATCTCTCAGTATTTCATTATTTAATTAATTCAAATTAAATTAAATCAGTTTGGTTAGGGACAAGGTAAGAACATCGTACTTTGTATTACTAGAATCTAAAATAGGTGTGTAAGGAAAATATAAGAACAATTGGCAGCAAATTCATAAAATAACAAAACATAAACTATAAGGAGTATATGGTCAAGTGGAAAGAAAGGATATTAAAGATGCAAATTGGTTGAATGTTACGGATGTTTCTCGACACATAGTTTCGTAAGACCATATTGCCTGAGTAGGAGCTTAAGTTTTTTAAATTTCATGAGGTCTATGATGCGTATATTCAAATTCATAGCTATCCTATATCAAAATAAAACAGCTTAGAGTACTTTGTGTTGCATTATGTGTTGAGGGTGTATCACACAATCATATTGTGTAGGCCACACAAATCTACTAGAACCGTAAATGTGATTTCAGGACTCACAATTATATATAGGGAAGCCATAAGATATGAAAACTTTGTTTTGAAGCCATGTCGTATAAAGGATATTGTTTGATTAAGTCAAAAATTTTAGAAGGGAAGAATAAAGTAGAGAGTAATGTGAGCTTAAGGATTTGAACATAGTATGGTATCAATGATTTGACATGACATGAAAACATTGCAAGTGATTAGTCTATCATGTGTGAGTTAGTCCTCAAATTAATTTAATAAAACTTGGTGTTGCTTCTATAGTTTATTTCAAATCAGAATTTATTTATATATGTTTATATGTTAATTATAAGTGATTATCATGGTTGCATGCTCTTGAGCTAGTCCTCGTTTGGTAACCTAACAACATCTATATGATGCACAATGAAAGAAACTTTTGTGCATGTAAAATACTATTTGGTGATCATGTTCATCATCTTTACGACTCAATACCTTTCTTGTTTTCTTAAAAAATTACTTGAATTTATGGAAAACTCGATGTCCTTCACTCATGGAGCCCTCGTAATGTAGAAACACCTTTCAAGAAAAGAATAATAAAAGGGGTGCTATTTGCGGCTAATGTTACCATTCTATTATTCTTAATCCAAGTAAGATGTAGAATTTTGTTGAAATTATCGCAATAAATATGATACATTGTTGAACATGTAGTCCACTTTCAAGTTTCATACATATACCCAACCTCATCACTATCAATGGAATAATAAATGCTTAGTTACAAAACCAATAAATGCTAGATATTTGTACGGGGACCACACCCATAACTATAGAAATTCCAAAGAAAAAGCAAAACTCAACAATACAATACAAGGAACAATAGAGAAAAAGACATATAAATAACATAAACATCCAATAAGAACCTAATCGACACATGTAGATAATGAATTCGATAAAGCTTTACAATATATTTGAATTCCTAATATCTGTACCTCGATATTCAGTTCAAAAACTTGAATGAAAATGATCTATAAAGGTCTGTTTAACGGTGTCAGCATGTTCTCAAATTCCTCAAAATCAATCCTACCATCAGAATTCTTGTCAAATCTTGTTATCATCGCCTCACAATTTTGTAAGTTTCGTGCTTCAGTCAGGCCCAGGCTGAGCAGGACATCTTGAAGCTCGCAGGGGGTAATGAAACCATCACCATTTTTGTCAAATACACAGAATGCTTCCTTCAATTCCCCTCTCGCGGTTAGCCCCTGCATGCTCTCAACACATCGACCTTCCTCTAAAATTCCCACACAACATCTGCAAAATTCATCAAAGCTCATATGTTCGGGAAAATCCATCATGATTTTCATATTATCGTCACAAAAGTAGCGGATTCCGAGCTTCTCCAGCAGGCCTTGTATATCATCTGCGCTCACAATGTCATCTCTGTTTCTGTCCAACGAATTGAATATTCTATCAAGCTCCCATTTTTGATGCTCTGCTGCGATTTTTCCTTCTCAGAAGTACTGCCCACCTCATTATTCATAACTACAGAAGGTGGGCATCCTCTATCTTCCATGATTTCTGGATTTTTTGAATTGACAAAGCAAAAACGCAGAGTTTTAATGATCTGGATTGCGAAAGCATGAATATGAGTAGAGTAGAATTACAGAAACCCAGTCAGCGCTAGGGATCCGCCACATGCCCAGCATATAGACATGAAAGACACTTAAACAGGTGCACGATTTCTCATCATATGAGACACCGTCTTTGGGACTCTCAAAACAATTGAAATCAACAGCAAGACAATCGCACTCGCAAGGAACAAGCTGGATGGCAGCTTCTCCATTTCATGATGTCTAATATCGCCTACGATTCCTTGTTAAAAAGGCCTCTTGTTGAGCGGTGGAAATTTCACGGAAGGTGGGAAGAAACAAAGCTCTTGCGGAAGTTCAACGGAATTAATTGTTGGAGAGGTTATCCATATTAGGAAACTTCGTGGAACGCATTTGCCGTTATTTTTATGATACGTCTGCTTTTTTGGCAGAAGCAAGACTCTTCTGCAATGCAAGGAAACCTCTTCGAACAAACCTACCAGTTTAATTATTGGTGGGGCAAACCGTAAATGGAGAACTTGGTAATCCATTAAAGAATGACGAAAACGTTTCCTTGGCGACGGGGAGACTCAAGCTTAGGATTACGAATCTAGGTGACGACAAACGGGGTGTAAGCGAATGATGTTGCTTTGCAGGCGGTATTTTATGTGGGAATGACATTGGAATAACATTTGAGTGTGCGAAACGTGAACATGTGTAATAACCACATGGCATTACGGTATGTGTTTTGTGTTTGAGTTCTGCTGTACCATGCTTTGGGATGTTGGATATCAGTGGATTCTTCTCGAGTATTGAAGAAAATATTAGGGTAATATCAAGTGAATCCTCTCACTAATAAATGCATGTCAATTGTTTTATACAATATTTTGAATTTATTTTGGCATTTTAACTTCTAAATGACAGAAATCTTGATAACTTTATCAAAATTAAGTTAAGGGGTTTTATTTATTTAATCTAGAAAAAAATAAGGAATTTACTAAGTAGGGAATTTATAAAGGAAGGAACGTATTTCCAATACCGAGGTAGTGTAGAAACAAAGCAACGACAAGGAAAGGTAGACTATGGTGTCAAGGAAAACAATCTACTTTACATTCACCTTATGATAAATGATAGTGTGGATTTTAGCCATGACTATACTAAAGAACATTGACCTTGTATAGTGATTGAATCGAATTTGAATTAAATCTTATTCCGGAGTAACTACTCATCAGAATAAATGATATTCAAGTGATTATATACAACAATATGAAAACACTAAGCATTCAACAATGTAAAACCCTAACCAAATGAGAGAGATATGATGACTTAATTAATTTTGTACAATCTTGGAATGATCGGACCGTGTATCTGTTGGAACAAGGTGGAAACTATGTCACAAAGACTTGGTGAGGGTTCAGAACCCTAGGAATGTACAAGGCAAAAGTGCGTGCAGGAGGTCAGAGCGCCCGAGGTGCAAATGGCTGATCTAGGCGCCCGTGTCTACTAAAATACTCATAACATAGCCTTTTCTTGGTACGAAGATATTCATTGTTGCTCATTTTTGTCACTCCAATTTTGCTATTAGATCGTTGATCGCACTTTTGTAACTTGGAAAACATATACTAGTTACACATGCCAACAAAATACATCAAATCTAACTAAAAAGATGGAAAATATGGAGTCGAACTAACCCCGATGGTCACCCGAAGAGTGAACTTACAACCAAGTGCTATAATAAATATGAGACTCCTCAGTAGTTCTTCATGTGTGTGTGTGTGTTTCTCTCAGTATCACGCATTATGTTTCCCTTGTGCAAGTTGCACGATGAAAACAACATAGATCTAGATTGTCCCAAATATGCAAAAATGTGTGTGATTGAATAGAGTAAACTCCTCCTACGGAGTTTATGCAGATCAATATAGCCCCCGTCCATTGTATGAATGTGCTAGATGTATGTTTTGTAGTGCTCTTGTGCCTTCTCGCAAGCTTAGGTGGTGAAAGACAATGCTTATAGTGCTTGACCCCTTATTAAGAAGAAGTATCTAAGTATATATATGATTCCCTTGTTTGAATTTTGTAATTGACAACTAAAAGGATGACCTAAAGTGTTAAAACGTGACCAAGAAGCGAAAAAGGAACCAAAGAGTAAGAAGATGAAAGAGAATGACATGAGCACCTAGGAGGGATATGAGCGCGTAAGAGTGAACTTATGACCAAGTGCTATAATAAATATGAGACTTCGTGTAGCTCTTCATGTGTGTGTGCATCAATGTCTCACGCCCTAGGTTTCTATTGTGCAAGTTGCACCATGATAGTGGCATAGATCTAGATAGTCCCAAAAATGCAAAAATGTGTGTAATGGAATAGAATAAACTCCCCTCCTATGCATTTTATGCAGATCAATATAGCCCTTGTCCCTTGTATGAATGTGCTAGATGTATGTTTTGTAGTGCTCTTGTGCCTTTGTGTAAGTTTAGGTGGTGATAGATAATGTTTATAGTGCTTGGCCCTTTATTTAGAAGAAGTAACTAAGTATATATATGATTCCCTTGTTTGAATTTTGTAATTGACAACTAAAAGGATGACCTAAAGTGTTAAAATGTGACCAAGAAGCAAAAAGGACCCAAAAGAGTAAGAAGATTAAAGACAATGACATGAGTGCCTAGGAGGGATATGAGTGCTTGGGTGCTTCTTTCATAACTCGGGCGCTAGTGTTCGAGGTCATCAAAAGGTAAATCGGTCAAGTTTACGAAGAATCGTAAGATGTGTAAAGCAAAAAGGATGCTCAATGAAGATCAAAAACACTAAGGTGCAATAGATAAAGTAACGAAAAGGCCAAATTGAGTTTTCAAACAATAGTTTTCTTACTTTTGAATCATGTATGCATTACTATGCTTTAGGACCTAGAAATGTACCCAAGTGCATAGATTTTTGTTTGCATTTTCCCTCACTTCATGTTGTTGAGTGAATACTCGATAGTATAAAGTAGATAGAAGATGCATAATTTGTAATTTGGAGAGAATCATAGTTGATAGCGTGCCAAGTGGACAAGTAGCCATGTGAAGTGTGAAGTGACCGTAAGTTGACGTGTGGTAACTAGGAAAGGGAGGTAGAACCTAGGGGGAATCCTATGCATAGTAACATGTTATTGGAGATTGTTCTTATTAATGTAAGTTTTGTCTTGTTCCTTGTAAGGAAGGACCTGCAAAATAAGAGAAAGAGAGTAGTAAAAGTCTCGTATGTGAAAAATCATAAGAACGCATGTATAAGTAAGTAAAAGCGTGTAGAATGTAATAGCTAAGGAAAGAGTGTACCTGATGTATGAGAGAGTATATGATAGAAAGTTGGAATGTTTTCTTTGAAGATGTTTCCAAATTTGAGCTTCCTTCCGCCAATGATGAGGTTTCGGGCAATCCCATGTAAAGTGTTAGGTTTTTCTCGTGATCTCAAAACAACGATGCATTTTTGGGCGATCTCATGCCAAGGACAAGTATTTTGGATGTTATCATGCCAAGAGCAATATTTTGGGGTGATTACACACCAATGAAGAGTTTTGCAAGATCTCACAAAAGGACGATAATTTTGGGTAATCTCACGCCAAGATAAGTGCGTTGGGGAGAGAGGTTTTTTTTTCTCTCCTTCCATGAGGCTTCTCAAATGATAAGTGTCACTGCAGATTGGCATGTCCCGATTTGTAACCAATTGAATCAAGTTTGTAACTAAATGTAAGTTCCCGATATCATTTAAAATGTGTTGAACTCGAGAAACTTTCTATATTTTTCCCTAGGACACAAAATCCAAGATGGGACACAACCATCCACCATTCCCGTCTACTATTGGGTGTTAGTGTCTCACTTTGTGTGTTTGGTCCAAACCTAATTCTCGACCAATCTATAAATGTGTGCTTTGACAATTATATACTATGTTGTTCTATTTTGGAGGTCTATTCTACTGTAAGGGTGAATTGTTCACCACAAATAGTTTCCCCCTAGTTTGGGGTGCATGTGATGAATATATGATGGTGTGTCCCAAATGAGAGGACTAAAAACTAATATGCATATCATAGATTGGATACCTTCAAAGTGGGTAGGGAATATGGATGGTAGATACCAGGGAACATTCAAACAATATAGGCTAGAAATAAGTGTAGATACCAAGGCACATTCAAACAATATAGGCTAGAAATAAGTGTTAGTGTAAAAGATCTAGCGTGCAATAGAATACAAAGTGTAGCAAACAACTATGAAGACAATATGAACTGTGAAAAGAAGGTTAAGTACATGGGACATTGATCAAAATTTCACAGGAAAATCAAGGCTGAAGTGGCCATAATAAAACAATAATCAAGCAAAACATAGAGCATTACCCATAAAAGTGGCAAATAATAGCAAACTAGAAGTAATAGCTAACCATGGTTGTATAGAATTCTACAAGGAAAATGCTACACATGAAGCACCTTTAACCAGTTAGAAATATAAGTAGCATATCAAATCATGTATAGATCAATGAAAAGTAAGTGATAGTGACATGAAGTAGTAAATATTGTAATAATAAGACTGTGATGTGTAGTAGGAGAGTAGCAAAGATAGATTACCTATGGACCATTGGCGGGAGTGGTAAATATTGGTGTGAAACATCATGCATCATGTAAGAATCTATAAAAGTCCTACATTCACCTCAAGATACCATGTGAACACATATGTGTGTATAGAAAAAGATAATGACATACTAAATATCTAAGTAGAATAGGAAGCAAACTATAATGTGTGTAAGTATTATAAGATAACAAGAGAAAATACAACCAAGATGTACAAATGCTATGTGAAATTGATGGTGTGTTGTGAAATTTAAGATATGAATATGATGGGAGACACATTTCACCCTCGCGGATGTGTGTGACGTGAGGTTCATTTAGGAATTGTGCCCTCAATAGTCAAGTATGAATTGTAGAAAAAGAGTGCATCATCGGGTGGTAAAGGTATTGTATGTGATTGAGATTAGATGTTAGGAAATATTTATCATAAATTAAAGAGTATGAAGTATAGAAAATAAGCTAAGAGTAGATGATAGAGAAAGACAATAGTGATGGAGTGTGATGCCCCTCAAGTGTGTGATTAAGGTTCATTTAATGACCTCAATAGTAATTTATGAACCTTTAGAGGATGAGTGCATCATCAGTAGCAAAGGTATTACATGTATTTTAGATTACATGTAGGTAATATTTATCGTGAAGCTAAAAGCATGAAGTATAGAAAATAATATAAGAGTGGATGATAGAGACAACCACTAGTGATGGAGGGGGAGAGAAAGTTTGATGCCTCCCAACTATGTGAGTAAGGTTCATTTAATGCCCTCAATAGTCATGTATGATCCTTCATAACATGATCAAGTAGCAAAGGTATTGTATGTGATTTATATTAGATGATGCGAAATATTTATTGTCAAGCACAAAGCATGAAGTGTAGTAGATAAGATATGAGTAGATGGTACAGATAGCTAGTAATGATTGGGGGATGTACGATGCCCTCCAATTATGTGATTGATGGAGAGATATGTGATGATAGAAAAGGATGGGGGAACCTTTTGTAGTATACAAGTGGGATTAGGAAAGTTACCATGGTTTAATATTGTTCTATGGGAGTAAATATGTTTATGTGAGGGAAAAAAATGTGGTAACAGAGTTGGAGAAAACCTATAGGATTGGGCTTCCCGGGTAGTGGAATTAGGCCAAAGGGGAGGACTAATGGACTGACGAGGATGATGGGGTTATAATGTAGGTTGTGCGCAAATGGGAGAGCTAGGTGCAGATATGGATTTAGACTTGGGAGGTGACAGAGGCCTAGATGCTATGATTGTGACTGAAATAGAGAGGAGAGTAGGCCGAGGTAATGGTTTGTGTGGTGGAATACCTTTAATGGTGACAACGTGTTTGTTATGAATGGCCTTAAGGAATAAATGGAGCATGAAACGAATAGCTTGGGAAGACCTAAGCCAAGGGATACGTATTTACCATGTCATAACGCTTTATTTTGTTTCTAACAAGGAATGATTTTGGTATGGTAAGGGACCCAATAGTAACAGGGAGGATGAAATGTTCATAAGAATCAAGGATTAGAAATTTAATATGAGAGATTGGCAAGGTGATATGTAGTAAGAGTGCTAGCAAGAATGCATTGGAAAGGGAAGAGGGATGAACCATAATATTATTGACATAACAAACACCAATAGAAGCATCGATATAAAACGAATCGAGAAAACAATGTAGCATGGTATTCATGATCGAAGAGTGTAATAATTTTTGGTGTCGATTAGCGGTAGAAATAAGAAAACCAAGTGGAGTTGATGAGGGAGGAGGCACCGTGTGATATATGTAATTGGGTGAGAATCGTAGTTTTTATCATGATTAGGTAATGGGTTATTGAATATTTTAATATTTTCATTATCGTTGACTGGTTTAGAAGTAGATGGATTTGGAAGCTTAATTTTATTTTTGTTGATAACATCTTGAATGAGATGTTTCAGCTTAAAAACAATTAGTAGAATTCCTATTGCACTAGTTATAATCGCAGTGTCAATTTTCATCCTAATTATTTTAACTTGGTCAAGAAGGATCTAGATTGAACGGTGGGGAAGAGTAATCAAATTTATTTCAATGAGTTTTGGTAACAGGAACTAAGGTGCGTAAGGTAGCTTCGTAAAAGTGTGCCTCATGGTTTGTAATCGAAGATTGATTGGTGTAGAAATAACATTGAAAGTAATTTTAGAATCTATAGCCTTAGTGAATGGTTTGAATGCAGATTTGGCTTTAAAATTGTTAAAGATGAAGTGCAAGAAGTATCACAATACTGAAATTTTCCCATAGATAGCAATTTACTTTCGTGAAATTTGAGTGTGTGACATAATTGATCAAAGGAGGGAGAAGTCTTGAAAATGAAAGACTCTTAGAGTGGAAGAATAAGGATTTGAATGAACAGATCTTGTGATTCTCGAATTAGCTAGAACATTGGTAATTTTGGAAATGTTATTGTTATACCATAAGTCATAGTCCGTAAGATTTTCATTCGATCCTTGTTTTATTTGATCTATTTATGCATAGGATATCTTAGTGTCAATATTTATATAAAAACGAAAGGAACGAGTCACTAAATATGTAAAATATGTTACTTGAATAGATACGTAGATCATACAACCATCACATAGCATAATCATGTAAGCTTCAACAAAACAGGTTTTCCAAAAGTGGATTGTCGTTCTGATAGTAAAGAAATGCAACGTGAAAGGAATGAAGGTGTTCCTCGGGTCACTATGGCCATTAAAACTAGGAAGCTTACGTGTGATGAAGTTAGGAGGTAGTGGATAAGAGGAGATGGTGGCTGAAAAATATCTATGAATGAGTGAGGAATCTAGAGATGGAGAGGAGGATGAAGAGCTATAGACACTTTGGGTTTTTGTCAAGTTAGATAACCCACATACACCCTATACACACATAATTAAATAATTAAAATATATTATTCCTTAACCCTTAAAACCACATTTTTACCCCCGTAAACTTTATTTACCTACCCTTACTTACCTTAACCTCCCTAAAACCTCCTAACCACTTGCAACCCATCCTAACCCTTTTTATCCTAACCATCTAACTCATTTAACCCCGCATAACCTCTTCCCTAACCATTTTCCCTCATCCCCATACCCAAAATCCTCATTTTGAAGTAGTTGGAACCACTTCAAAATGGGTTCCTCCATATTTATTGGATTGCCAATGACCATAACATATCATTGATGACTATAAATAGAAGATTATATCTCATGTTTCAATAATATTTTAACTTGGTAGTGAAACTCTATCATTTCAGGAATCTTCAAGCATTGCAACTAATATATACTACTAAAAGAATTTATATGGCATCCATATCATCACCTTTGGAACTCTAGCACCCTCGTTTTCACTCAAGAAACACCTAAATTTTGAAAAAGTGTTTTCCACCTTGTTTAATCTAAGTTTTTGTAAAAGGTACACCATTCTTAATTTAATCCATTTTAAATCTCTTTCATGTAAAAAAAAACATCCTTAATAAGTCATCTGCAGTGTCCCCTTGATTCACAAAATCCAATTGGCATGAAATTAGCCAACTCTTAGTATGCAACAGTCAAGGGATAGTGACACATCCTCTAACACTTTTTAGACATGTCACCTCCTTGCATAATAAAACAAGCACATAATTTGAGATCCACGGGTTGACCACGTGAAACACAAGTTAACGTTATAAATCTAGCAGTAATTGGATAGGGACAACGAGTGTAGAGTCAGAACTCTACTTTACTGACAATGGTAAAGTTGAGTTTTGTACTCAATTAAATAAGTAAAACATTACAGGGAACCGTGTAAGAGGAGCTCTTCTTATAGCCATCTAAAACCAGTCCATTTGGGATTAACTCATCCCTATGCATGGAGGTAATTTGTTACCACAACATCTCCTCATTTTACTACATGAAAATTTATTTTTCTTGATTTGTATCTTTCTTGAAGTGGATTTAATTGTCTGTTATAGGAATCTACCAACCGCTGGCTTATTTGGCATAAACAAAAGGAGAAGAAGACGATTTTGGAATGAGAGGCTTTGTATTCATGAGTGATGGATAATCGTATTAGTTTTGCTTCTTATTCTTCTACAAATTTATGGTGTGGGAGTTGTACCTTTTCGAACCATCCTTAAGGTATACAACTACCACTTAATTTCCTGCACATTTTTTTCCAAGTAGTTGTTGTTTTGGTTAAGACATTGGAATATTTACTTTCTTACTATCCCACTTGTGTCTCTATAGATTTCCTAATGCTAAAGTGATTCACGAGTAACGAGCCAACGCACGATTTTGTAGGGCGATGCCTTCCCGTCAGGCACATAGCTGGAAGAGTTTCTCTTTCACTTGGCCCCTATCCTTCGGGACTGGGAAGATTAGCCATGAGGCCTCCTTAAGGCTGGGTGGAAGCAATACGGTGTTCACCAGGAGCATTCCCTAGAAACTCCCACCTGCATAATGGGGTCGGTATCACTAATTGCATACAACAGATGATGTATGTTACTCAGCAGGGAGGTAACAGAGATCAGGTTTCACTATTGTGTGCAAGATCAGAGTCGTAATCTGAAGTTGAGGGGTGATTCCCGAAGACTGCACTTGCCCCTGACCGTCCTGAGCAAGGAGCTCTTCCAGTTCAGGAAAATCAAGAAATTTCCTCCTACACTCAATCTCTCGCATTTTAATCCCATTCAATCTCTCGCATGAAACCATCTATTCTCGACAATGTAGAGAGGGACGGTTAAAGGAGGCACATTTCCTAAGACTAAAGTGATTCAGACCTTGCAAAAATAGATTTGGGTGAAAATAATTCTGAAAATTGAGGGTAAAGGTAGTCGACAGGGTATAGACATTCATCTTTGAAGCCGTATACAAGAGGCATAGATATCCTCATTAATCAGGGTCGCCGCTTCACCAAAATCTAGCCAATAGTTTTCCATGGGAAAGTTCCACCTTTACTATCATATTCTTAATCTTTATTAAAAGGAGGGGGCTTTGAATTATGAAAATTTCCAGTGGATGAGTAATGTGTAAGAAATATGTGGAAGTTTTAGTTGGCTCACCGAATGATTGACAAAATACAAAAAAATCCTTCTCATGGAATTTTTATTATTGTAGTGTTCAAAAGACATGGGTATCCTCACATAGAATTACCATTGTTTCACCAATGCAACTCACAGGTGATCAACCCAACCAAATCACCCTTTCCGCCATACTACTTGCTTATACCAAAATAAGAGTCATAGAATAGGGTATGGGAGTCGATAAAGAAAAAGAGAATGATAGATGTTCTAGATGTAGTAGTGGTAAGCACGTTATTAGCATATGTACAAAGTGAGAAAGTGTGAGAAAGAAGAAAACTATTGTCGGGATGCTTGATGTGGATGCGTTCTCGTTGAATGTGGGAATCATGAGTTTCATTAAAAGGGTATGGTTTTCCAGGGCCTTGCATTAAATTTTGTTTCATCATTTCCAGCTCTTTCAAAATTAAATGTTGAATGATAGGGAGCATAATTCCAACAAATGAAAAAATATTTTCTTGACGTGAATTCTCAAAACATCAAAAAAATAAAATAAAAAAGAAGAAAAATATGATCTTGAAAGTCACGCGCATGGAGCACCACACCCAAGTATACTGCAAACTCGAAACTCCTAGCATGACCCCTGGTAATGTGGAACACCATGGGGTTACTTAGCCAAGTCATTTGAATTTATTTAGCATCCTTGAAAGTCGAATTTCTAAGCCACTTAGCTTAATAGTCACTTGTGTGACGTGTTCATTTTAATAAAACGTGATTGGTTTCATCTTACGGTTGTCGCTTAGTTTGAGCGAAATTAAAAACCCTACCACTTAACTCTAGAATACTGATTAGAGAATCATAACCCAGTTTCATTCAATTGAAAAATTCCTTTAGAAACAAGTTTTTCAAGTCATTTTTAGGACCCCATTGGTCCCTCGTGTGACAAGCGTTGGTGACGCAATTACGATAAGTAGCCCCAGAGTCTCCCTTGCAACTTGAGCTCTGCTCATCATAATCAAATTCCGTCGGACACGATGAATTATATACATATGGTAGAGTTAGTAGGAATCATGAAACTTCATGATAAAACATAAATCGAGTGTCTTCAAGACCTAGTTTGTAGGCACTTTTGATGTTTAGGTCATTTTCCTCAACCTTGCCTAAAATCCCCCTTTTGAGTCTCGTTTGACTTCTAGCCACACATGTGACCTCATAATACCATTGCAATGTTATGTAGAATTTTATTCGATATTTTATCTTGCATAACTAAATTTTGAAATGTATGGTGATTTTCTCTCTCCACCCTCTTCTCTCTCTAGAAATGACTATGATACTTGATTGATTTGAAAACGTAAATGAATTGGGAAATGTGAATTGGTTTGAAATGAAATGATAATGGACATGAAGTGTAAATGGATATGACATTGTGAATGGAAAATAAATTATCTCTTAACTTTCTCTCTCATCCTTACTCTCTCTCTCTCTAGTACCAACATATTAAGTGCAACTGATTGTGAAAGCATGAATGCATGAGAAATGATTT
The DNA here is from genome assembly GCA_018340775.1 of Taxus wallichiana var. yunnanensis. Classification (NCBI taxonomy): domain Eukaryota; kingdom Viridiplantae; phylum Streptophyta; class Pinopsida; order Cupressales; family Taxaceae; genus Taxus; species Taxus wallichiana. The sequence continues at coordinate 194,104,952 of CM031233.1, forward strand.
TTGTCTCTCTCTCTCTCTCTCTCTCTCTCTCTCTCTCTCTCTCTCTTCCATTTAATTGAAAATGTTAAAAGTGATGAATGTGTGGATTTATGCTTGAGTGTAGGGGATTTCCATACTCAATCCTAGGACTGACGCAATGTTGGTTGTAGGTACCTGAACAAAAAGGAGTAGTAAAAACGACACTTGTGTCTTTAATAACATGTTATTTGAAGGCAATGTAATTGTTTAGAATATTTCAGTGATATTTTCATAAATAGAAAGTATTATTTTCATTATTCCCATGATGTATATGATAGTGTTGTGTGTTAGGAAAATGTACTATTTCGAATGTAGTGTACTTTTTCCCATTTAACGAATGTTACTCTTAGTTGTAATTGTATATTATGTTAAGTTAATGGAGTGGATTGTACTATGTTACTTTGGAAAAATATGTCAAATAATCCTTCTTTTATTGTCAAAATAAGTATAGGAGGATGAAATTGGAACCTTGTCATTTAAAATGTTTATTGTAGCAAAAAAATTTGGATATGATTGTGTTATAAAATTGTTAGCAAGTAATTTAAAATGACGTGATTTTACCTATCTACTAGTGTTTGCAATGAATTAGGAAATCACCTAATCTTCAAATAAAAATATCAACGTACATTTGTGTGTTTTTTTTTCATATTGAGCGGAAAGTGACAAAACAAACATATAACTCAAAATATTTACCTTTGTTGAATGGAATGACCCTCTATGGTAAGCTCCAAGTTAGGCTAGCTCCAAACATCTTTCGTAGTCTTAGAGACTTAGAGGTATTGTATGTGTTTGTGTAATCCTCCCTAGAAACCTAGTTGAGAGCATTCACATAGGTATGAAAGTGTGTAAGAATGCCTTAGTGCGAGGCATAACATCGTTTTAGTGGCATACGAGATGACATGTTGAGATTGAAATATCTTAGTAGTTTTAGAGACTAAACAACATTAGAAGGGGAATATATTGAATAGTGGTTGGGTCCCCAGGGAGAGTTAGGTTATGCATTAATACACTATTAAGTTTTTAATTGTAATGGAAAATTTACAACTTGGCGTTATTTGAGAAAGTACCCTTGTTAATAGCTGTTAATGTCATGGGGATTACTCAACATGATAGATATTTCTTATGATGTGAAAGAGGATGTGAATGGATCCATGTGAGAGCAATTGATTTGGAAAACATAGTTTCCCATCAGAGAATATAAACATAAAATGTGTACGTGTTAAGATAATTCAAATCAACAATGGAGTGATATAATTTTATTGGAATTCAAATAAACAAACCAAATCTTATGGAACCCTTTATAAGATAAGTGTTAAATGAAAGTGATAAATTGTAGTCTTGGAATACCTCAAGTGACACAAAGGATTTGCAAGACAGGGACATTTGATTACTCTAATTTTATCTTGTGGTAGGGTGTAGAAACCCTCGAGTAAAAAAGAGTGTAATACATTGAGTGACCTCTCTTGATGTTAATGAACAAGGAGCTATGATGTATTGTTACCAAAGATTGTAAATATTACCTTAGAAGGATTTTAAAATGTATAAAATTATATAACTTTTGCATTTGAACCCCTTTTGTCCCCTCTTAGATAAATGTGTCCCTTAGTATGTAGTAGTGGATTACCATGTGCTTCTCATATGGGGTAGTTTCCCACCATCCAAGAATGATTTTGAAGTTAGGAGATCATAAAGCCTCTCTTAAGGTTATTGGTGGAGGAAATGCTAATGCATATTCTCACAATGATTTAAATTGTTCCTTGGAAGGAATTTGAGAAGCATATAGTTGTTGGGTTGTCTTGTTTTATACGTTTAATACTTGATGGTCTAAGAGCAATGAAGTAAGTATTTAGGTGTAGTGTCATAACTCCTTGTAGTCATGAATCCCTAAGTGTAAATTATGTATCATTTGAATTATAATTGTTAAAAAAAAATCAATAGTGAGACCAAAGTATGTTGTAAGTGTGAAGAGTACATGAGTTAACGATATTTTTGGTTAGGAGTAATGTCGTACTTGAATTCCTTAACGTTTTTAATGTTGTTAAAAATAAATAAGAATTTCTCTTGGTGAGATCAAACTTTCGAGAAAACAAAAGATATATATAAATCTAAATCAAATTTCTTGATGCAAAATGTTGAATGGATTCAAACAAGTTTTTGAACTATAAAGAACTATAACACGAAAATAATGGTACTGTGATGGAAGGATGTTTATGGGAAGAGGTATCTTGAATCAAAACCACCCTTAAATCCTAAGAATTCCTTCCTTGACCTCATGATAGTTCTCTTGTCTAGAAAATGTAGATTTTAAACATCAAATATACATCTTGAAAATCAGAATGTTAACCTCTTGTTAGTTCCTTTTCGAAATGAGGATTAAATTTAATGTCTATTTAACATATTTTGAGAAACAAAAATTTAACGTAAGAATGAATATTGGGAGGCTCGTAGTTGTTTAAAATGAATTTATTTAACAAATGACCTATGGATAACTAATGGAATTGGAGAAAGGAATCATCCACGCATTCTCCGTTAAAGACTAATGCTCTACAAAGTAAAGTAAATGAAGTTTGAAAAATAGGAAATTGTAAACCTTATGTGTTTAATTCTCTTGAAAACTACAATTTCATACAATGGAAACCTAAATGTAATGAATATGTAAACCATGAAAATGTCATGTCGTGGAGTATGCCTATCTTGTGTTTCTTACTGTAATTGGTTCATTGTCTTGGTTTACATCATTGAGTAAGACATTGATGTGCACCCTATGTTACCTATCTTATGAGTGGGTTCATGTTTATGTAAGTGTGTTATGTGATGTTAAGTCTATCTATTAGAGCCCATGTGGTGTTGTGTAGTGAGCATTTAAAGTCAAAAAAAAATTATTCTGGTATTTTTACTGTTGTATTTGTGTGTCAAGTTTGGGCATTACATCATCTCAAGATATTTTTCTCTGTCAATATAGTCATTTGTCGAATATAAAATATTTTCAAAAATCACCAACGATTTCGTAATCATTAGCTATCTCATCAAATTACCCACGATTCATGTGAATCATCTGCAATCCCTACCAAAGTTTTTTTTTTTTATTAATTAATCTATCTTGACTATTTTTATCAATGCTTTTTGTTTGATCACTTGTTCAAAAGCATGTTTTCGTTGAAGATGAATGTTCTAGGTATCTCTCATCCCATTAAAAATATTTATGATCTTTCAAACATCCACCGACCATTTGTGTGTGGAGCAACTTTGACATCCTCCTAAAACTTACCTTATCCACTATCACATTTGACTGACCTTTGAGAATATTAAATAACATTTTGAAATCCTTAATAAAATATGAGATGAAATTGAGGAGTATTGGTACAATTACGTCAAAAACATTGAACTCACCACAACCCTAGCCTAAGCCACCTACGAATTTGAGCATGACCTCCCTATCCATCTTTAATTCTATTTTTATTGTAATTTATCATTTATATTATCTTTATCAATCAACTCAATTATATCAACAATTTTTCACCCTTCAAGGAAATGGGATTTGGATTCCTAGAATCAGCCTTTTCCAAGTAACTCAGTATCATATCTATCTAATATCTTTATTTATTTTTCTTTGGTTGCAAATATTCTCACTTGGCAAAAGGAGGAGTGTTATCATATTGTCCACATTCCATAATCCCGAAATTGTGAGTATCATCATAGGTATTGGTAAACCATGCTCATTTTGAGTTTCGGAAATTTTTTGAATTGAATGGGATTAACTTGAAAAATACCTAATAGATTCCTATAACTCTTGGTGGGACCCTTAGTCCTTTCTCCATTTAGATTTTCATTTTATCTTTCATTTATTTCATCTTCTACTTTCTATCTAATTTAAAAAAATAAACTAATGTGTATTTTGATTACTTTGTTAAATTCTTATGTAGCGTACAACAAGCAAGGTATGATAGTAAAGTAAAGAAATGACTCAAGAAAATAAGAAAAATCCAAAGTAAGGTACTGGGATGGTCTGGGCACTAGGATCCCTTTCTACACGTCAAAGTCTGCAGGCAGGAGCTCAAGATAAATTTTGTATGGTCGATAGATGATTCAAACACTCGTTGTTTATCATGAGATGGTCACACTATGATCACCGATGTTATTGAAAACCTTCAATAAATATATCATATGTAAAACCATCAAAATAACCTCAAATAATAAAAAATAAAGATGAAAAATGAGGGGTTATTCTTTCCTCGCCGTTAAACAAGTGATATTATGAATGAGCATTGCACTACATCTCGGACTCCAATGTAGTTTTATGTGTGTGTGGAATTGTGCCCTAGGTAGCTCCTCAGGCATGTCACACTTGATAGCAAGAAAAGTAGCTAGATGTAAAAATATTTAATAGATATGTGCATGGAATAAAATGAACTTCCCTCATATGCATGTGTTACAGAAAACCAACCCTTGTCCCATATAATGGTACTTCTAGATGAATGCAAAGATGCTCTTGACAACTTTTGAGATGCAACATTAGTGCTCTTAAGTGATTGTGAGATGCAACCTTGGTGCTCTTGAGTGCTTTTGAGATGCAAGCTTAGGTGATAGTATAGATGCTTAGAGCTTGGTCCTTTAATTTGGTCACATAGCTTTATATTTATATGCTTCTCTTGTTCAAATTTCATAATTAATCACTAAAATGTCGACCCTTAATAGAAAGGGATTTCCAACAACTAAAGAAGAACTAAATGTGAGAGAGAAAAGTACAAAGATGTTTAGGACACCCGGAGCGGATGAGTGCACTTAGGCAAAGGTGGTGTTCGGGTTGAGTGCTTGGTGTCTAGATCTAGAAAAGGTAAAGGATGAAGTTTCAGATTGGGAAATCAGATTTGAAAGGACAAGAGAGAGGATAGAATTGAAAATAAGAGGTGAATTATACTGATAAATTAGTACTTTTCTCTTGTAAGAATTATATGAATAATAATATGTGATTAGGACCTAGTAATGTACCCAAAGTGTGTGATTTAGTGTCTACATTTTTCCGCACTTTATCTTGGTGAGATAAATATTGGTAACGTAAAGTGGATAGATATGTGTACCTAATAACCATGTTGATCGATGTAGAAGAGCGTGGCGAGACAATTAAAATGTGGATTGATCAAAAGTGTGGAGTGTTGACGCTAAAGAAGAGGAAGTAAAAAAAGAGTGATTAAAAATGACCTTAGGGTTAAAACGCACATGTAGGTGTGATGTTGTACCTATTTTTATAATGTACTTAGAGCATTATGGTTGTGTGTTAATGTTGACTATTGCTTCCCATAAGGATGGAATTGCAAAAAAGAAGAGCGAAGTCAAATATGTTGATAGATGTATAAAATGTATGTAAAAAGTGTGTAAAATGCTAAAAAAAGGTAGGAAAAAAGGAACATGTGCACCTGATCTATGTCGAGTAAAAGAGATAGAAAGGATCCTAAAGATTTTCATGAAGAGAGAGTTTTTCATGTGATCTCATGCCTTGTTATAATTAGTGTATGGGAAAAGTTCTAGTATTATTCTCCAACCTTCGATTTCTTCCCAAGTAAGAACACCACTACAAATGGTGTCTACAAGTCCGATCTAATGTGAATAAATGTGATCAAACATAATTTCTAGGTGATGAAGTATTTCCTACCCTAGTCTCTATTTGAATGTTGGAAACTATATTGAACTGAAAAAAACTTTTTATATGCCTCTAGTCTTAGGATCCTAGAAAAGGAAAAAAGCGCATAAGCACCCAAGTTTAATTCTTGATGCTAGTGTATGTGCTGAAGGAGTACTCAAGTCTGATTCATAGTCATGTTTCATGCGTCTATATATATGTGCTCGGTATGTGTTATACTATACCTAACTGTGACTATAGACTATTGAACTATGAATATAATTGTTGAATGGGATGACTAATTTACCCAATTGATGCCCTCTTACATTTGGATCAGTTTAAAATAAGAAAACAATTGAATTCACATAAGATAAAACACTGAATTCATCAATTCATTTGAGATATTGTATTCATCTAGAGATAGATTCTTATACAAATGTTTGATCCTATAATCTAGGAGTCAAGTCTTATCACTTAGTCTTCCTCATATCTCTCTCTTATCTCTATAATTACTCTAACAAGCCTTTATTCTCTCCATACTCCTAATAGATACGTGAGTTGTATAATAGTACAACTTCACATATTACAACAATACTAAACCATAGTGAACACTAAGAAAGTTTTCTAGCATTCCCTTTCTTAGTGCAAACATAGGGAAAAAGTTATCACGTCTGCTACACAACTCAAATTATGGTTTTACACTCGGGTAACCACCAAGCTACAAATGACCATGATGGTTTTACACTTGGTTTACCAACAACCTACAAACAACCAGGATGGTTTTACACTTGGTTTACTAACAACCTACAAACAAAGGATGGTTTTACATGTGGTTAACCAACAACCACATACATCATGTTTTTGTAGTACTCTATTAGTTCTCATCACTATCTTACCTCAAGGGGAAATACAAAGAAAGAAGCTCATTTATTACAATACTTGAACAAGTATGATCCATATGTTCTTATTTGTAGAAAGTAAACACACAACTGAAAGAAACTACCACAACACCATTATGTGGACCCATCGCTTGCGGATGGTGAGAAGTCACCAATTGACCTCCTTCCTCTATTGCCTCCATCAGGAAGTTATTCACTTAGTATAAAAATCCTCAAAATTATAACCACTATCATCATTTATTGGTTCTTCCTTTGTCGGTTCTTCCTCGCTAGATGGTTATTTTTCATTGGCCACATTTTCTTCTTTTTGTTATGATTTTTCCTTTTGAGTGTATCATTAGCTTGAACATTACAAAACCAAGATGTGTGCCCTTTTTTTCCATAAAAACATTCAACTTCATCCTTATTTTTCTCAATTTTTAAAAGATTTTTCTTTTAGTACATTACACTTTTTTCTTCTCGCATCTTATGATATTACTCTTTTTATTTTACTTGAGAGTTGAGATCACATCTTCCAAGGACTAAGATGGTATTTGATCAAGAGTGAAAACAAAATTGTTGTATTTTGAAGACAAACTATTCAATAAAATAGCTTTAGCATCTTCGTCATCAACTAGTGCTTTAACTTCACTAGCTTCCTCATGAGATATTTGAGATCATTTATATGACTAGACATAGTAGTTCCTTCACTCATTTTTAATTTGAATAAGCATAATTTTAAGGAAAATTTTGCATTAACCGTTTTAGAACCAAATAACTTGTTAAGATTTTCCCAAATCTCAGTGGATGACTTTTCCAAATCTACATAGTGTAGTTTGGAATCCAAAAGTGCAAGGCCAATCATGGCTTTGGCCTTATCATCTCTACTTTTCCATTCAAGTAGCTAGCTTGTATTTTTGGGCTATGTTTATTTACCAATGACTATTCCCCATAATTTCTTTGTATTAGTTACATTTGAATTTTAACTTTCCATTTGAGAAAGTTAAAACCAAGAAATTTTTCTAAGGGAATATCCATATAAACGATAGAAGATGTCATTACCTCAAAAATGTGTCCATTACAAATTGACTATAGATAATTTTTTTTTTTCAAAAAACAATACAATGACACTATTAACGACACACTCGATTTGAGACAATAAAAACAATAATTAAGAAGTAATACTTAGTTATTTTTTATGTTTTAACTCGAAACACACACACACACACACACACACACACACACACATAAATAAAACAAATAAAAAAAAAAAGGCCTAACTATTATTAAGCTTACAGATGACTCAAAGACTTAACTTTTAATAAACTTGTGACAACACAAAATAGAGACTTACTTTTTTGACCTTGAGAATTTGACTGGACAATAAAATTTTAATAATGTTGCTTATGTATTTGCAGCCCCGACATGGTATTCTCTTAACAGCTTCATATAGGTGTGATCAAGGGATTCAAAGTGAGATGTGTAGCTCATAAAACAACTATGGTTCATTATATTCTGTAATTTCGCTTGGAATTGACATTCCGATGGTTGCATTTATGAATCCCAAGACATGACAAAACTCCACATGCAGATCGTATCCGGTCCGATCATTGAGAAGATGGAATTTCAATGTATTTAATTCCACCTCTCATTAAAAAAATTAATCTCAAGGCTAACACATCAATTCATTGGAACATATTTAGCAATTGTGCGATCTAATAAACGTAAAAGACAAGTGTTGATATCTCATGAACTTCAATGTAGCTGATAGTTCAATATTGATTTCTTCCTTTCTTCGTAACCAAGAACTAGGTTTTTCCATTTTTTTGACAAATCATGATCAAAATCTGAATAAACAAATTCAAATTTTTTTCCAAAATTTGATATCTTGGGTTTTGGAGAAAAATGTGATTTACCAAGTATTTTAAAAACTAGAATTATTTGAATGTTAAACTCCATAGAGCTCTACCAAGAGCCACCTACTCTAATACTAAATCTTACATTTGGATCAGTTTAAAATAAGAAAACAATTTAATTTACATAAGATGAAATAATGCATTCATTAATTCATTCGAGATATTATATTCATCTCAGATATCTTCTTATACAAATGCTTGATCCTATAATATAGGAGTCAAGTATTATCACTTAGTCTTCCTCATATCTCTCTCTTATGTCTACAACCACTCCAACAAGCCTTTATTCTCTCCATACTCCTAATAGATACATGAGTTTTATAATATTACAATTACACGTATTACAAAAATACTAAACCATAGTGAGCACTAAGGCATTTTTCTAACATGCCCCCTCATTTGGGATACATGTGACATCACTAGGACAATGCGGCCCAAAATAGGACCCCATGTTGAAGTGATAGTAATAAGTAGGAGGTAATTTTCTTTTTAGAAACCAAGGAATATGCAAACAATGGCTAGAAGAAAAGTGTTAGTACAAACAAGCATGTATATAGAAAACAATGTGTAAGCTAAGAAGCAAGAAGACAATGTAGACAAAAAAAGTGGGTTACAAACATGAGACATCACTCATGATGTCTCAATACAATCAAGGCCACAATTTATGAAAGCATATTGTGTGCACACAAGACAAATCATAGAGAAAATCTCGCAAAAACATGGACTACAAGAGTAATAAAACATCGATAACCATGGTGGAAAATATGTTCTGCAGGTGAATATTGTACATGAAGCACCATTTAGCATGTTAGAAAGATATAAAGTATGTCAAAGCATGTATAAGCTGACATAGTAGTGTGATATGTACAATAATGAAAGAATATCACCCAAAATATGTACAAATGTGGATGCCCCGGGAGCTCCTATGGGATTGGTATGAGGTACTTGTGCCAAACATCTATGTTGTGTGTATTGGTCTATGTATATTCTATGATGAAAACTAGAAAGAAAGTTAATGTGCATGTGCATATGAAAAATATAATGACATATAATATATTTATATAACATTTGAAACAAAGTGTACATGTAATCATAAATGGGTAAGAACTATGTGTAAACAAGATATGCAACATGGTGTGGATGAGATGGAATGGAATTCAATATGAGTGTGATAGGGGTGGTGTTCCCTCGAGTGTGGATGTATGCATGATTTTTAATAGTTTCATTTATGCTAAACCCTTAGTCGTCATGAATCAGCCTTATAGTAAGAGTGCACCATCGGGAATGGTTTGAATGATGTGTTGATGTGACTAGAAGAGCACAAAGCATAGAATAAATGGATGATGAGGTATTGTGTGTAAATTTTAAACAAATATGCGAATGATACACTAGAAAATATTAATTAGGAAGACCAACCATGATGATGTATATTAAAGTGTAGATCATAGATTGTGTGAATAATATGCAAGGAAGAGTGATTATGAATATGTGGTATAGGATGTAGAAATGGCGAGGTTCAATTGTCATTTAGACCCTCAATAGTAGAGTATTAACCTTGAGATTAGAGTGTGTCATCGGGTAGTGTGCATTGTAAAGGTTTGATCATGATGTGTAGAGTGTAGAATAGAATAACATGATGCGTAAGTAGAATATGTTATAATGATGTAGATTGTAAGTGTGTAGTGTGTTGTTTTATATTGTGACACTTAAAGGATGTGTCTTGAATTGGCCGAGTGTGATGATGTGTAATTTTAAGTGCAAGATTTACATATTGTGTAGGATGTATAATGTGTAGCAAGTGCAAAGCGTGTATGATGTGTAGTATAAGTAAGAAAATGATGTCAAATATGTCTAGAGTGTGAAATGTATAGAATGTGTAGAAACAACAAATTGCATATGATGTGTAATAGATGTGAGAAGAGGATGAAGAAAGCAAGCAAACAACATGTATGATGTGTAGGAAGAAGAAGATGTCGTAGATGTGAAATGTGTAGTGTGTGAGGTTCATGTGTATAGTATTCCCTCAATAGTCAAGTGTGAACCTAGCACAATAGTGCTTCATAGGGTAATGACGATACTTAATGTATCAACAAATGTATGTTGTTGTAGACACCAAAATTTGGTATCTTTACCCTTGTCTGCCCGCATGCATATATTTTGTTGTGGTCCAATTTATGTCCCCTATAATTAAATCCATCCCGTTAAATATTTAATAAAATTCCCACTTATTATCCTATAATCATTTAATTCTTATTAATTTTTATTAATTTACATTAATTAATTAATTAATATCCATAAAAACTATGCCCTAATAGAATTTCTATTTAGGACACCCGTATCCTAAATATAAATCCCTATGTTTTCTACCCATTCCTATCTTCTATCAACCCATGATTCATCCGTAAACAACCCAATCCTACACATAAGCTTTAATGTGCTTTTTTCCTACTTCAAAACTTGAAATCACGACATAAACCAAAAAAGCCACCCCATTGGGGAAAATTTCTTCATAGTTGGTGGTGACCCATCGCAGTCATCCTCGACCCTATAAAAGAAAGTTGTTTTTTTCCATTATCAAGAGATACACACAAATTTTGTAGTTTTCTCATTACTTGTGAATGCACTCTCACGCTTGAGCATTCCTGTAATAGTTAAAGAATTCTTGGATCTCCTTTGGATGTTCTTACATTGCTCATGATCATCCTTTGTGAGATTTATCATCATCTTTGTGTTGTTTATGTGATATTTATCATATTATCTTTGTATTTATTGCATCTAACATTTTGCAGGTTTAGATCAGCTTTTGCAACACTCATAGTTCTTCTATTGACCTTCTTTTCTAGGCTTCATAATTACAGGTCTCCCATTTCATCATTTTTGACCTCGGCCTTATCTAAATCTTGAACAGTGTCATCGACCCTATTAGATTACCATCGACCCTTCTTTCTCTAACTATGATTTCAACTTCTAGATCCCTTTTATGTGTCCACCTTCATTTTGTTCCTGACTCAACTTACCACGAACATTATTATGTTCCTTTGTGCTTCAAATTTATCCTACTCAGTATGCCGGTCATATTCGACCCGGGGCCAATATTTCATCCAATCTCCTTTCACATTACTTTATACTACTTTCTGGATCTTTCTTCCCTAGTTTTCCTATGTATGTTACCAACAACATCCACATGATCCTATTTTGCATCCATATCCGTGTAGGTCTTTATATTCAGCTTACAGTTCAAATCCACCCTCCCAGGTTGTTGTCAACTGCGTATGCAAAGTCCGGGTGGCCATCAACCTAGACTAGGTAACATTTAATTTACATTTCTTTAATTTAAATCAATATCTAGATCATATCTCAATTACTTTAAGATTCAGTCGTATCTTTGTTTCTGCATTTAGTCTACTTATTAATTGTTTACTTCACTTTTTCCTGAAAATGGTTGTTGACATCAATGGAAGCAAGATCACACTTATTGGATCCGACTATGTCGGAACACCCCCGCATATCCTATCTAATCATTCTTTTATTTAAATACTCTTATCTTTAGTTTCATGAGTTGTAGTTAGAATCAATTACTTGGTTCTTATCCATCCATGTCTATCATGCTTCTGAGGTAGTATAAACCCTCCATATTCTGAGTTGCTAGTTTATTTTAGTAGCTAGCTTATTAATTTGAGTACAAATGAAGAAATTTGGACAACATTCTTGGCACACCCGGTGGGACTACCCCTTAGGTGATCCCTTTTCATTTCTTTCTATTTTTTTCGCTTCTTCTATCTTCTACTAACACTGAAGTGTGAGGCCCTGCTTCTTGATTTCTCATGTCAATTCAACTACTGGATTTCTCTTCTTGCTAAAGTTCAGATAAAAAGGAAAATATTTATCCATGTATTACTTTTTCCTTATTTTATCCTTTCTGCATCATATTTCCCTTTCATGTGTGTGTCCTCATTGAAATATCACACTTCAAACCGAGAACCTTTCTTTTTTGCATCCTGCTTTCTCACATAGTTTAAGTAGTGGTTAGCTTGTTGCATCTCACAAACCACACACACGACGTAAATTTCACATATTCAAATCAACACATCAAAACAACATTCTAATAGGTAGAATGATTGAGATTTCATCACCCAACAGGAAACTTTTTAAGACTCTCCCAAGCCAAAACAATGTTGAAACCAGATCTAGACTTCCTTCTCCTAGGTCCACCATTATCCATTCCCTTTTCTATTTTTAAATTTTTATTAATTAAAAATTTAAAATGTATATTTTCTTAACTTGTGTTGTTTAATTAGCATAAAAATTGATCATGTTTCATGCCCGTGATTACTTGTTCAATAGAAAAAAGAATGGAACAAAACTTCCTTTCAAAGAGTATCGCCTCGAATCAATAGATATCTAATATAACAATTTATTCATCCATACCCTTGATTACCTTGAGTACATAACCCCTCTTTAGTGCCTCTCACCCAAGATCCTCTGTTCAATCCACTACCTTAGGAGAAACTAATCCCTTCTACTATCATCATTATATCTCGTATAAACCAGCCACCCCTCCTTCTGCATCAAGACCTTCTGGACATCCAGTCATCCCTTAAGATGACTTGGATTTCCATTACCTACTTGATGCTAATCTAGTGGCTCTCTAAGACTATCTCCTTATGAAATCGAATCATCTTGCCCCATATAGTCCACCACTTTAGCATATTTGTCCTTATCAAATCAATCTTAATGTTAACCAATAATTTATAGTAGACAAGTTCTCCTCATTTTCTAACAAACCCCCACCCTACCAAACTTCTTAGCTAGTCATGTCCATTCTACCCAATCAATACAACCATCACCACTACCCTTCCTATTGCCTCTTCGGCCCCAATATCACATCCCCTATTTGAACAACATGATCCCCTCACATCACACATGCATATCATCACTTCCCAACCTCCTCTTATGGGTGCTCTTCCTTATTTAGTGTCTAACCCCTTTCAACAACAATTTCAGCCCACCTATACTCATCAATTACCTACCCAGTCTCAACAATCATACAATATCCCCATGACACAACACAAACATTCCAAACTCAACCTTTAACTCACATTCATCAAACAATCCCCCAAACACACATTCAATCTCACCAAAAATTTTATCTAGCTACCTCACAAGTTGTGCAACCACAACCACAACCCATTATCACTTCATCAAATGATCCTATGCATGCTCTCATGAATAGGTTAGCCAACCTTGAGGCTGCCACCATAGGGCCCAAAGTTGTATTATCATACGACCAAATTTGTAACTAGCCAATTCATCCTTCCATACCAATTAAGTCATGTCCTCCCCATTGGGAATCGCAAAATTCACAAAGTTTAATAGCAAGGAGGATCCATAGCAACACCTTCATGCATTAAAATATATGTTCTACCTTATTGCACATGATCATGAATTGATGATCTCGTACTTTCCCATATCTTTTACTTTAGTACAACATTAGAAGTGTATAATAACATCCCTCAATATTTGATATTTTCCTTCACTCATCTCACGTAGTTATTTTTAGAACATTTTTCGATCAAAATTACACGTAAAATAACTATCACTAATCTATACCCCATCCGACGCTTCAAGACTAGTCCATCATAGACTTCATCACAAAATGGCACGGAATTATAAACCAACTATAATTTACCCTTTCACAATCAAAACTCATATAGATATTCTCACATTCATGTGTAAAGAATATATCCTTTACCCTACGAATCTAATCATTACAAACCTTTGATTTAGCCTTCACTATGGCTCGTAATCTTCAAACAAGCTCCCTTGAACAACGCCATTTAAAACTAAAATCAAACAAACCTAAACATGAATTCACTAAAAATCCACACATAATGAGAAATCGAGGGAGCGGAAAATTTTGTGGTCATCAAATCTTCTCATCCATGAACATATAGCACATGGACTCAATAATGAGCCCCACAACGACACCCAACTACACTCCCCTCAGGGAATCATATGGCTCTATCTTTGACAAGTTGATAACGGAAAATCTAATCACACTACCACCTATCCGACTAGTTGATGAGTCAATACTAAAACTTGTGTGGTATCATGAAGACCATTATTGTAAATACCACCAAACCCAAGGTCACGACATAGAGAAATGTCAAACTTTCAAGGATTTGGTTCAAAGGCTCATTGATCAGGGAGACCTTCAGGTCAACAATCCTAATGCTTCACCCAATCAACCACTTGACATCTTCAAACAACCTTTTCCAAATCATACACCAAAAAGCCAAGCCGCCACCACTTCCACAACCAAAACACTTAATGGCCATTCTATAAAAACCATTGATCAAGAAACTAAAACCTCCCCTCCTTCATTGTCAATCACATCAATCCCCTTTGATATTATTCCTACATCTACAAACCCATTAAAAATTGTCCCCGCATACCAATCATATCTACATCTACCTCGACATCCATTCCTACTACTAGGACCCCATTCGCAAACATATCATTCTTGCCCCTATAATTATTTATGAAACAACCATTCCCACCTACTTCTACAATTGACATTGGTTCCACATCTACTATGTTACCTATTATATCCACTTCATTACTCACCAAATACACTTCACCGGATCCGACTACCTTACCTAAATCCATTCCACTTCTACCTGTTATACCATCCTTAGAATTAAAATCATTTCAACTTTAAGGGATTTTACTCACACCCACATCAACTCGTTAAAAGTGCATCCACACCACTTTATTATTTGAATAATTATTTTAAACACTTCAAATTCAAATAACCTCAAATTAGCCTTTTACCTCATTGACGCAATCACATCAATCTTCAAATTCCATAAAACAAATAGTACTTCCTACACCTATACCAACTATGACACCACCTCTAGATCTTCTGGTGGAAATTATTGTCACTACTCCTCCTAAGGTTACACCATTGCAAATAAAATCTACACGCATTAGTACATTACCTTACAAACCCTTTTGCATTCCAACAAAAAAATAACTTTCCCACCTCTAAACCATCCAACACAACAACCTCTTCATCAAGAACATTTCATCAACCCAAACTAAAACCATTCAACACTAAGACATTAACCTATGCTGAAACTAAACATATGCCATCAAGAAATAAACATTCTCAAAATTTATTATCTCGAAACCAAGTTATTCTTAAAATACCAAGACATTCCGCAAGGAAAAAGCACCTCCTAAGGCTTTGGGTGAATCATATGTAGACATTTTCCAACACTTATTTCCTAATTTTGTAATCACTTTTCTATCTATTAGGGCCTTTCACCACAATAACAAGAATCCATTGTGGTTTCATCCCAACCTCATATATGTATATCACCATACCCCTGGACACACCACCGAGAATTATAAAGAATTCCCAACCATCATCTCTGTGGCTTCATTCAGAAAATAACCTTCTCCCCAAACCAAATCAACCTCTTCCTTCCACTCCAACATCTCGTACCTTTGACTCGATCCATCTAAATGTAAAAGACCCCAGCTTCTTCAAAACATTTTGCACTCATCCCACCTACCGATGATGATTCTTCCAAGGATATCGCCCCTTTTTCATCGACATTTTTCAGGTAACCACTCAATTTTACCAACGTGAGCCTAAATCAATAGCTCAACCGAAATCTAAAACCTTCATTACCATTCCTCATCCTAAGGATTTAACCTCATTGTTAACACCTAAGGTTTCCATCTTGACAACACCTAGGCCTATTGAATAGAGTATAGTCAAGGAAATCCACCAATCCCCCTTCAATATGTCATTCTACGAACTCATCCAAAGCTCACCAAACCCTAGAAAGGATTTCATTGAAGCCTTAAAGTGCATCCGACATCCAGTGACGAGGCTCATCCCTTTGCAACACTTGTAGGAGAACTCACAGATTCTACTACCATCTCATTTGATGATTCTGAGATTCTAGATATCCCATTGGAAGAACATGATCTTCCCTTCTTTATCACGGTAAGAATTAATGACACGCTCATCCAAATTTCCATGATTGATACATGAATATCCTTCCATCACATTCTTTTGGTCAACATAAGATACCAACAACCTTCATTTCCCAAACACGTGGTCTTTCACGCTTTTAACAATGTTTTCGCTCCTCCTTAAGAATGATCATTCTTCCTATCCTTGTTAATTAAAATATCCTCCATGAGGTATTCTACATCATATAAAGGGAATTTCAATACAATGTTATCCTTGGGTGACCTTGGATCTGCGTTATGCATTGCGTCCCTTCTACACTCCATTGTTCCCTTAAATATGAGCATGAGGGGAAGATTTTGACACTTCCTAGGGATGTTCCTCCCTTTTAGATGTGCAACATGACTTATTGACCCAATGATGTCCTTGTTACCAAGGACAATCCATCCACACCATCCACTAGTTCATCTATCTCTTCTTCCAAACTTCCCAACGATGATTCCTAGATAAAGTAATGGATAATATTATGCTGAGGGAGTATCACCGTCTTCCACTCAACACCTTTCCCACTCCTCACCATCTTAGTACACCCAAAAAAATCCTCGATGTACAAACCTAGGTTTGGGGATATCACTCCTTTTATTCCACCACATCTTTTAACCAACCTCATCTAGGGTGATTTTGACACCCCTTCTTATCATATCATAGATCTTCTACACACCAAACCTTATACCGATGGTTTTCTTTCCTTAACAATTTGTCCTCCCCATGACCTCTTTAAAAATGCTAGGAGGTCTTTTCTTCATGCGTTAAGCATTATGTGATCCTTGGGGAATTATTTAGAAGTGTGGATTTGATGGTGATCTTCTATGATGCATTACATCCCATGAATCCTCTTAGGCCATCTAAGAAGTACACAATGGTATTTGTGGTGGACCTTTTAGTGGCTTATACATTTGGAAGAGCATTATTTGTCTTGGATATTATCGGCCTTCCTCAATCATGATCTGTTGTGAGTATGAAAATGTTAGCAACATTCCAATCTTATTCACATTTCTAATAAAGCCTTGCAGTTGGCTAAGGACCTTTGTCCCTTTTCACAATGGGTTCTTGATCTTATCAGTCTTATTAATGCTTAATCTTCACAATAAAATAATTCTATCATCACTGTAACTAAGTATTTCACTAAGTGGGTGGAATAAATTCCCCTCACTTCAACCAAATCTAGTCGAATCATCAACTTTATCTACTAGGACATCATTTTCCACTTCGTCATTCATCAAAAACTTTTCGTGAAAATGGATAGTCATTTAAAAACATATATCCTAAGAAGATTTGTGACTCATTTAACATCCAACTCGGCTTCTCTTATCCATATTATCCTCAAGCTAATGGCCGATCCGGCCACTAATAAAACTCCTCAAAAAATTCCCACAAAATTTATTGGTTGGTCTCGTCATGATTGGCATCTCCATTTCTGTTTTGATCTTTGGAACTATTGGAATGTAATCCATAATTCCACATGGGATACACCCTTTTCTCTTTTGTATGGTTTTGAATTCATACTTCCTCTAGAAGTTTAATTTTTTTCTTTGTGTGTCCCTTTGCAACATCATCTCCGATGAAGACTATTGCCAAGAACGTCTATCACAAATCAAGTTATTAGATGAGAGTTTCCTTCTCACTCTTCAAAACCATCATGTTTATTAAGAGTGCATCAAAGATTTCATAAAGCTCATCAAATAATTTGAATTTAATGTCGGTGATTTTGTCCTCAAATAAAAGCGAATGTCACTATTCTAGATAGCAGAAACATGGAAAGTTTTTCCCGAACTAGATTTGACCATACATTATCATGCATAAGTATGGGTTGAGAGCCTATCAATTGGCCTCTCTTGATGCTAAACCAGATTTGGAACCTCTTAACAGATTGTAATTGTGACCATTCTACTATTAGGACATCTACAGTGAGCACTTAGTCATATCCAAAGATCATCCCTCCATCATTAGCCTCTTCCATATTTCATCGTAGTGATTTGGAATTATGTGGTCATCTGTCACTTTCCTAGATATGACCTTAAATATGAGCACCATGGCTCTACTCATATCATATTCCTTATGGATAGGTTCTCCCATATTAGTGAGAAATTTGCAATCATTACATCCGTCACCCTCTCATTTGCCTATTGGAATCATGAAAAGGGTCCAGGGGTGTCTCTTGTACATTTATTGTCCCTTTCTAAGTGGTCTAGTTATCTATTCCAAGCTCTTCCCTTATTAAAATCAAAATCAAAGGATTCTCTAATCAAAATTCAAAGTAATAAAAATTAGACTTCTCCTCGAAGGATATCTATTCATGAAAAAATAAATAAAAAAATTCAAATCATATCAAAGAAATAGATCGATCCTTGAAAGAGGGCTATTATATATATTATCTTTTGCCATATATATAACATATTTTTAAAGTAGACCATACCCTCGAAGGATGGCTACTCTTTGTATCATAGCATCAAAGGATTTCTGCATTGATCACCTTCCATTTTATTAGCATACTAAAAATGTTTCCTGCATTGATCAACTTTCTTCTAGCATTTCTCTTCCCCTTTACCAGATCTAGGGCATAGGTTTAGGGAACACTACTAAGGGAGAAACCTCTTCCTATGTACAAGTTACATCTCAAACCCCTTTTTCATGTTGACATTAGGTTTATGAGTCCATCCCATCCATTTTTCCTTATGATCTTTGGTATAAGTAACTATCGTTTCTTATGTTCTAACACATGTTTTAGTCACATGTGCCCCGTGTGTTATTTAGATCTCATCTTATTTCCCTCTAATTCAATTGAGGAAATATTTTATTTGTGCATTCCTTGATATGATGTAATGTCATTCTTACCTATTGGTCTCCATATTTTGGTTGCATTATTTCCTAAATTATTTTCGCATCTATCTCATCATCCATGTTTAAACACATTTATTGTTATCTCAATCACCTTTAAATCTATCAAGCTATCCTAAACACGTCAACATTTACTCATATTAATCAATAACCACATCACATTAATTTTCCATCCACATCACATTCTATCCATTCATCTCATTAAATCCTCAAATTAAATACTAACATGTAATCCTAATCGTCATTAACCAAACACCAAATTCACATCATCAATCATCCATACATATACAAATCCAAAGAAGCTATAAATAACCATTCACATCATCATTATCACACATCCAAATTATCATCATTATCATGAATCAATTAATCAAGATTACGTAATACACATATACCAAACCACAAAAAAATCACATCATAGATATATCATAAAGTGTATCAATACATCATTACCCTCTAACGGGGATCTCTCAAAGTAGAAATACTATCAAATTTAGTAAAGTTAACATCAGAGAGACTAAAATATTTCCCCTAAAAAGAAATTCCATCTTTCTATCTATCGACCTCATCACCTCCTCCCTGACCCTCTTCTCAATGCAGCAGTGCCACACTTGTAGTGCTTCATGATGGCCTAACTTAACCTATCGCTCTCCTCTACAGATGCTCCCAATATCGAGTTTCACCGCATATTCCTAATCATGATTCACTCATAATAATTATCCTTGGTGGCTAAGTATGTTTATCTATCCATAGAAATCATACTAGGATATGCCATCTCTCCTCCTCCTGTGGTGCTTTCTATCCTCCTCCCATAGCATTGATAGACAATATGGTAGAAAGATCTCCAAAATGAACCTTTTAGGCCTCCCTCTACTAGCGGTATAAGTCCATGTCCTATGTAACCGCATCCCTCTATTGGATCATAGTGTCTCTCTCAATGTGTGTCTACTCAAGTTTTGTGTGTAATCAAGCCACCTCGGTAGAGGCTCTCCTCTTTCTCCAACTCCGTGCCGCCTCAAGCTACTCATTACACAATTTTTCACCTCGTAAAAAATCAACAAACATTACCTCACATGAATAAATAGAAGGGTCGACTTGGCCATGGGAGCTCACATTTTTGACTCGAGCCAAGAAAGTTAGTGGAGTAGGCCGAGCGAGTTAGAGTGACATAGAAACATTCATGCTTGGTAGATCGAAACTCAAATGGTGAGCTCAAAAGGTCCAAAGGACATCAAAGTCTTGTAGACACCTATAATTATGCCCAAGCAATTTAAATACTTAAATTGCACTAATTATCTCCTTTTCCGTAAATAGACGACATATCATCAAAAGTACTCATATTCCCTCTAATTGTCGTCAATTAATTACAATACTCTAATTGATTAAGTCACCTACCTAGCTAATAGCCTAACTAATGACCTTTCGTTAATTATCACTTATTCTATCTTGATTAATTAATTATTATTAATTAATTAGTCTTCCCTTCATTTAAACTAGTAAATCAATATTAAATTGATTTAATCCCTTTCTAATAGCCTAAATTGCATTAATATTCTTCTAAATGGCTTCTATAAGCTTACACCTACCTATTAATTAATCACCTTTGACTAATTAAAATACCCCCAACTCCCGTGACTTGCTAAACATGTATTAAACCCTTCTAAAGTAAGGTTATCTTTAATAAAGCAACCTTATCCATTCCTAATCATGTTTTAACTTTATCCCACATACAAAGGGATGAAGTGTTTCCTTTATCCATTGGGCTATATAAGGATCCCTCCTTCTACCCTTTTACCTACACCTAAACTCCTTAAGAGAGAAAATGCAAAGCATATAGCAAAAAGACTAAGAGCTTGCACCTTGTTTTCTTGAGAATTCATCATCTTCAAGAGTTAAGCCTCTTTCTTAAAGTGCTTGGGTCATATGGGAGGTTTCAAAAGTGTCTTGTAGCCAAACTTTGATTACCCAATTTCCTAGGTTCTTGGAACATTAAGGAAAACTATTTTTTATAGCCATGGAACCTACCTAGGTTCCTTCATTGATATGTTATTAGAGAATAGAGGATATTTAGGTGCTTAACATAGTTGATTTCATAGTTTTGTATTGATAAATGTTAGCAAATAACCCTTGATTAATTCTTATCATGATGGTGTTTATAATGTTGTTTAATTCTTGCTAATTAAGACTATTTAGGTGTTAGTCTTTGTTTACATTAGCATTAGTTTAAAAACAACACTTGCACACATTTGGCACGCCAAATGGGACTTGAACCTGGGTTTTTACTCGTTCTCACATCTATGGCTCTAATTTTCTTGTCGTTGGGACTTTTTTGTTGGGTAACTAGTTCCCGCCTTCATCTCATAGTTGGTGGTATGATTTGGACATGTCTGATCCAAATTATTATTCGAGTTCCCCCCACTCTTCTTCTAATTCTAATCCAAACATTTCCTCTTCTTTTGAGGATTCCAATCCAAATATTTCCTCTGACTCTTCTAAGAATTCAGATCCAAAATACTATTCGGATTCATCTAATTCGACTCCTAAGTCATGGTCCTCCCTTTCTTTATAGGATCCTTTTCATCAATCATCTAATGTGACTCTTATGTCTCAGTCCTCCCTTTCTTTGCAAGACCCCTTTTATCAGTCGCCCCAATGACGCTTCTTACTTTGAAGATACACGTGACTCCAAATGCCTCTAATCAAAAGTATAATACAATTCTTGAATCACGGTCCTCTCTTTCTTCACAGGACCCTTGTCATCATTCATCTAATGTGATGCTTGAATCACATTCCTCCCTTTCTTTACAGGATCCTCTTCATCAATCATCTAATGCGACTCTTATGTTGTGGTCCTCCCTTTCTTCACAGAACCCCTTTTATCAGTCACCCCAACGAGGTCTTCTTCCTTTGAAGATACACACGACTCCAAATCCCTCCAATCAAAAGTATAATACAATTCTTGAATCGTGGTCCTCTCTTTCTTCACAGACCCTTGTCATCATTCATCTAATGCAATGCTTGAATCACAGTCCTCCCCTTCTTTGCAGGACCTTCTTCATAAATCACCCCCATGGAATCTTCCTTCTGTGAAGATTCATGTGACTCAAAGTCCTTCGAGACAAACATCTGAATCGACCCATGTGTCGCAATCTACAGACTTTGGACTTAATCCTACTATTTTACATGTACGACATACCATTGTATAGGTAGGTCCACACCACCTTCTTCTACTCCTGAGACATCTAGCTACACATATTCTTCATCCCCAACATCATCTTCTTCTATTAATAATCATCAAACATCTTCTAAGTCTTCCACACCAAGTGAACCTATTTCTTCCTATAAACCCCTAGGGATCAATCAACAACTCATACTAATTGATCTCTTTTAGAATGAAGAAATAATCGGGGCATTTATAGGGGCATATGAAGATATTGCTTTAGTAGATTACAAAAAAGGATTCTCTTTAGACTTTGATGTGTCTACATATTGTGAGGAAAAGGTTAATTCCTTTGATCAAGAAATGGAGGAAGAGCCTCAGATCATGCAACTTGATCCTCTTCTTAGTCTTCCATCTTCACATTCTTCATTATGTGATGAAACTCTTTGGTCTTACATAGATCCATGGCCTATCTTCTCATCACCCAATAACTCTTTGTCTATTATAATTCCTCAATCACAATCTCTTGTGGGGTCAGCACCAAGTAGCCCTTCATTTCCATCTAGGTGTGGGTCACTTTCTAGTAGCCCTCCCTCTTCTATTTGTGGGACATTTTCGAGTAGCCCATTATCTTCTATTATTGGGGCACGTCCAACTAGCCCCTTATCTTCTATGTATGGATCACCCCCGGGTAGTCCATCATCTTCTATTCTTGGGCCACATCCTAGTAGGCCATCATCTTACATCTATGGGTCACGTCCTAGTATCCCTTCTTCTTCTATTCTTGGGACACATCCTAGTAGCCCTTTTTCTTCTATTTATGGGTCACATCCTAGTAGCCCTTATTCTTCTATTCTTGGGCCACATCCTAGTAGCCTTTCACCTTCTATTTGTGGCTCACCTCCTGGTATCCCATCCTCTTCAATTATTGGACCGTATCCTTTTCATCTATCACATATTTCTTCTATCAATGGTTGTGGCAAGCCCACTACCATTTCTATCATTCCTATCATCAATCGTAAATGTTTGTATTCTTCTCCTTCTCGAGGTCAGAAAATTCAAGCATTATCTTATAAGAAATCAAAATAGGTTCATTATCAAGATCAGGTCAAAACTTCCAAGAGCTCAAAATCCCCCAATAACTGGAACAATTTGAAATCAGAAAATCAAGCACGATTCAATACGCACATCAACATAACCATCAAGTATGGCACAAAGTGCATAAACCTCTAGATAGGGAACTCAAGCTCCCGCATACAAAATCCATGTTTCAGGATAAATCACAGTCCTTTGTTGAGTGTGAACTCACCACGATCATCGAGATTGGGGAAAACATGACTCTTGATAAACAAACATGCTTAGTCTCCCTTATCAAGGAAGTCACAAACATCGTTGTTGGATCCTATCACACAGAGTGACTTTGTTAGTAACAACGGTTCAAAAAAAAATATCAAAAATCTAAAAATAAAAAACAATGCAAAAATACAAAAATACATGAAAAAAAAAAACAACAAAAATCAAAAGTACAAAGATCAAACATTACAATCCGGTGTTGCATACACATGGATATTTCTTTCTTCCTTGTTATTCTTTTGCAATTCTTCCTACCATTTTCATCCCTTTGGTGATATTTTGGTTAGCTTATTCACATGCATTTTGTGACATTTATCTCTATGGTATCTGTTTGCCCCTGGTCTTTTATCACCTTGGTAAATTAAAGAACGACTGACCTCATGGAGATCCTATCACATTCAAACATCTAATAAACTTGTTGTGAAGAAATTTTGGACATATTTGTTGACACTAGCTAGTGTCATCATCACAATCACTTCCACCTCCTTCCATCAAGCCATCAGTGGTTCTTAACCCCTTGTCAAACAAGAGAGCTGAAATAAGTTTTCAGAAAGCAAAAGAATCAAAATCAATCAAAACTCAAAAGCTAAAAGCTACAAAGAAAAAGAAAATTAATATATAACTCTCTCTTGGGGTATTTCCAATAATCTCTATCGAGGCTATGGATGCCTGACTGGCAGTAGAGCAATGTTGTGATTAGAATCAAATACATCTCCGTCGGGGCTATGGATGCTTGGTTGGCAGTGGAGAAATGTACGACTATCCTTTCACCCTCCATTCACAAAATTGCTTATCAAAATAAATCATTCCTACACATTGGCTAGGGTGTCGTCATCTTGTTGTCTTTTAAATCTTCCCTTCAAGAGGTAATAAATTCCACGTGCACACACCGAATCTCTATGAGTAAACAAGATTAGTATGTTACCAAGTGTCTTTTTTTACCTTGTTCAGACTCTTACTCTAGTCCATATCTTGTCTCGTGATTTGTGCCTTTGGCTAATCAATTCTTCCTTGTGAGGATTCTAAGCTACATTCATATCATTCACATCATTCTTCTATTTCGCTCAACATCCATGTGTATAAGATTAATTTTTGCCATGTTTTTGGACACTTTTGTCCCCTTCCACAACAATAATCGTCTCCTTCCTTTCTATCACGTGCTCTTAGGCTGACTTACGCTAGGGGCATCCTTGCTTCTTCCTAGCATTTCATTGGCTTATGTTCATCATCATGTTGAACCTATCCATAATGTCCTTGGGTCCCGCTTCTACCTGTGAAGAGTTTACCTTTGAATACTCCCACCTAATCATTGGGGAATTTTTTTGCATCTTCACCTTTCTCATACACACGTGGCCTTATGCCCTTGTACATCCCATATATCGTTGGGGGCATCCATGCTTCCTTGTCTTCCTGTACATAGTTTCATAAAACTTTTAAAATCAACCAAAACATTCAAATATGTTTAAGAAAACTTCTAAAAATTGAAAATCATCCTACAAAATGTCACTCTTTGGTTCTCACTTGTTCATGTGTGCGACTTGTGGATCATCTTGATCTACCTCCATCAATAAAAGCTAGGCTACTTACTTCGTCTGTACTCTAGGGCACAACGAGTTGCACTGTACTTCATTTCGTAATGCACATTACTTTTCCATCAGACCCAAGTGTCCTCCGTTATTCCCCTCACATGTATCCTTGCTTGGGGCACCATCATCAACCCTTGTCGTTAATTTGCATAGGTCGTAATTGAAGCTTGATAATAAAAACATTACATTATGTTTCTCTGTTAGTTTAGCTTGTTTACTTTCTCGTATTGCATTGCATTTTGTATGTTGCATGGAGTTAGGCATCTTTCACTTTCTCATATTGCATTGCATTTTGTATGTTGCATGGAGTTAGTGTTTTCAGCAATGGACAATTGTTCGTATTATGGATTTTCATGTCATTCTACCTTTGTCGTATGCTTATATTTTTCATAAGGACTGATGATGTAGTTCCTATGATAATATGATGACATCAAATTTGTTCCAAATAAATAAGCGGCTAGAGGCTAAGCTCTTCTCTCCCCTCTTCCTCATTTCTTCTACTTCACTTCCCTTTCACCCCTAATTTTCTCTCTCATTGGGGCATCCTGCCTCCTCCCATTCTTCTATCTATATCTCACCTTTTTGATCGTCGATCATCTTCTTTCATCACCTCATCAACACTCGAGGGGAATTTCTCCTCCTACTAATTTTTCTCCTATCCCTTCAAAAATTTCCTCCGTCTACTATCTTTGAAGTGATGTCACTTATGCCACCCCAAAGAGGGGAAAATGTAGCCACCTATAATTACACCCAAGTAATTTAAATACTTAAATTCCACTAATTATCTCCTTTTTCCCAAATAGACGATATATCATCAAAAGCGCTCATATTCCCTCTAATTATCGTCAATTAATTACAATATGCTAATTGATTAAGTTGCCTACCCAGCTAACATCCTAATTAACGACCTTTTGTTAATTATCACTTCCTCTATCTTGATTAATTAATTATTATTAATTAATTAGTCTTCCCTTCATTTAAACTAGTAAATCGATATTAAATTTATTTAATCCCTTTCTAATAGCCTAAATCACACTAATATTCTTCTATATGGCTTCTATAAGCTTACACCTACCTATTAATTAATCACCTTTGATTACTTAAAATACTCCCCAACTCCCATGACTTGCTAAACATGTATTAAACCCTTCTAAAGTAAGGTTACCTTTAATAAGGCAACCTTATCCATTCCTAATCATGTTTTTACTTTATCCCACATGCAAAGGGATGAAGTGTTTCCTTTATCCATTGGGCTATATAAGGATCCTCCTTCTACCTTTATACCTACACCTAAACTCCTTAAAAGAGCAAATGCAAAGCATATAGCAAAAAGACTAAGAGCTTGCACCTTGTTTTCTTGAGAGTTCATCATCTTGAAGAGTTAAGCCTCTTTCTTAAAGTTCTTGGGTCATATGGGAGGTTTCAAAAGGGTCTTGTAGCCCAAATTTTATTAGCCCCCATTCCTAGGTTCTTGGAACATTAAGGACAACTTTTTTTGATAGCCATGGAACCTACCTAGGTTCCTTCATTTATATGTTGTTAGAGAATAGAGGATATTTAGGTGCTTAACATAGTTGATTTCATAGTTTTGTATTGATAAATGTTAGCATCTAACCCTTGATTAATTCTTATCATGATGGTGTTTATAATGTTGTTTAATTCTTGCTAATTAAGACTATTTAGGTGTTATTCTTTGTTTACATTAGCATTAGTTTAAAAACAACACTTACACACAAGTCTCAAGTCAAAAATTTGGACTTCATAAATTCAAGAGTTTTAAGTTGGTAACAAGGTCGATCAATAAACAAGTGTCATGCGGGGAGGAAATAAGAATTCTTAAACCCAAAGTCTGAAATTCAGACTTTTTGATTTCGTGATTTCAAAGGTTTCATGTGCTAGTGCAGATGAACAAGACCCAAAACCCCGAAACCCCAAAATCCCGAACCTCCAAAACCCTAAAATCAAAAAATCTTGAAAATACAAAGATCTGAAACCTAAAATCCAAAATTTAGAATTTAGGGTTTCACCATTTCGTAACATTGTAGCCCCATTCACGTAAACCACGAGTTGAAATCAAAACCCAAAGTCTAAATTTCAGTCTTTGCTATTTCAACATTTCCAAGGTTTCATGAGCTAAGAAATTTGAATAGTGATAGTGATATCTAGAGCGTAAAGTTCTAAATTACCAAAGTCCAAAATTTTAGATTTTTAGAGGGTGTGATGCAGTGGTCGAGTCCAAAAAGTAGATCAACTACTTGCATTTATCACGGTATGACACCCTCATCTTTATATGGCCACAATGTTTGACTAGGAGCTCGAATTTGTACAAAATTGGACTTTATAGAAATCTATCAGGTGTCCTCTACACAAAATCATTTGCAAATGAGGAAATACAATACTCCATTTTAGTGGAATTTATCTAGGTTTTCCACCTACCAAAATAATCAAAGTATGGCTACCTTTCTTTCCTAGCAAGTGAAAGGTACATGGAGGCATGGGTTTTATAGTGGTACCGTACGTACCCAAAATTGTAGGGTATTGCACCACTAGAACGATGTTACACATGCCCCAATGATGATACAGGTCTCCTTGTAAGGTGTTCAGAATCTAGAAAGGCTCCCCAAGTATACGCTTATATCCCACATGGCCCGCTCACCTCTCCGCATGCTTTACTTTTCCCTTTTCCCCTTTCTTCTTGCTTTTGGCTTCAGTGATAGAACCGCCACCCCGCCTAGGAAGAGGTCCCGTGACCGCCGCCTGACAGGGTGGCGGTACCATAACCACCGCCCTACATAGGGCGGCGGTTTTGTTCGCATTTTCCGATTCTTACGACAATTGTGTTAAATGTAAATCTTGATTTTTACACTCTTTCTTCAACCACTTTGGCTTCCATTAATGTTTTTGGTCCCCTGGTAATAGTGTTTTTCCTTTGTTTTTATTAAAATAGTTCTAATGGGAGTTACCCCGTGGTAAATGCATTGGTTATAAATAGCTAGCTTGTTTTCAAGCAAATGGCCCCTCACTTCCCAATTCTCTTATTCAGCTCTTTCAATTTCTTGCTTAGAATTCTATCAATTTATTGTTTTGCTACCATTGTTGGTCTTTTAGAGGTCATATAGTCTTCTTGTTTCAAGTCTTGTTCCATTGCTGCTTCACACAATCAAGTTAGCATAGAATAGCTTCATTTCTAGACTAGAATCCATTAAAGTTGTAGGTTTTGTTTTGTCGCAAGGATAGTGTCTCGAAACTCTTGGTACACTTGTGTTGTATTCCCGCAATAAATCCCGCTATGAATTGCATAGTTAAGCTTTGTTCACTTGCGCTATCCCTCTCCTACTTGCATTGTATTCGGTCTATATCTAAAGCTACCATTGTTCGAATGCCATCTTCTGTTGATACTATCATATACACGCTTTTATGGATTTACAAGGACACAAAGTAATGAGGAAATCACATTGAGGGCATGAAATCACACACAAATGGATTTACCACTTGTTCTATAAATGCCAGGTTTGAGCTATCAAAGTTCTAGTTATGACATATCAAATAGAGTAGTGAATTATTTCATTTCAGTTAAAAGTTCACTCTCGATATCACCGGAGAAGCTATGGGGATTGATAGTTTTTGAGAAACCGTGATTCATTCCTCACTTCGAGGTAGGATCGAGATCCTTTCAAATTTAATATTTTTAGTTGCTTAGATGTTTAGGATAAAATCACAATCGCACAGTGCAAATAGCCATACCGGGCTACTTTGCTTGTTTTTTTATTTTGTTACTAGATTAGTTGTCCATTTTATAAAATATACTCGAGTAGCTGCTCTTTAATTTCATTGAAATACGTTATTGAAAATACAAAAATAAAAGAATGCTTGCATAGTGTAAATACTTCTTTCATAATTAGTTTATTAATGTTAGTTAGAAGTTGATTCATTTTGTATGATAATGACATGACCTAGAGAGCCTAGAGAATATATCTTTGAACCCATAGTGCCTTAGCCAAATCTACCCATGACATTAGTTAATGTAGATCGGACCTCGGGATACAGTCTTTCATGAAACAACAAACTTACAAGCAATTAGTGAGCAACTAAGAGGATTAAACATCGAAGACGACAAAGCTTACACATTCTCGGTCAAACCATCCAAACTAAAAATTGCCTTGATAAAACATCTCGAATGAATGTGCAAGGATTCAAACTAAAGAAAACATTTAGTTATGATCCTTGGTTCCACAGCTAACGCGGAGACCTTCTCATTGACATAGACACTAGCTTACATATTCAAGTTGCGCGTAACACGTGTTAAGTACTCGAGAAAATTATACAACTTATAGTTCTAAACATAGAGGTTGAAAAGGCATATGATTACTCGATAATTGGAAGAAGGGATTGATTCTTCACATGACCATAACAGTCCATAACAACCACAAACTCACATTTGTGATCCCCAAGTCCCAAAACCCAACAGCCTACAAATCGGTTAAGTATTGACACCACTTACAAATGCTGGTATTTAGATCTTCACCACTCCCACCGATATCATAGTACAATTATCCATATTAAACATAGAATCCAATCAATCTAATATTTTCTAGGGCTAGACTAGAAAATCACCCATAGTTAACTACAAATCCACTAAGTCACCCACCACCATTTTATGACCTTGTCTGGAGATATATACGAAGCTCCCACAGGTCACTTCCCACGTATCCAACAACCAAGAAACAGGATCTCGGCAGAGCTCGACATTGATTAGAGCCTCCAAGAAGCCATTATATCTGAATGAACCATTACACCAATTCAAGTTAGGAGGGCCTTCTTTGCCTTAGATTCGCAGATTCCATTATTACGTATTGAGGATATAAGATTACCCAATTAGCTTGTCTATATCTATTCACATTCAACATTCACCATCTATCTCGACACGACCTTAGGAGGTCAGGTACGAGGAAGAGGTACTTGTAGATTCCCATGCTCACATGTCACTTTTCCATTGTACAAAATTGGTGAACCCGACGTGAACAAATACACAATCTTCTCGATTCGATTCAGATTTCTACTTGTTCTTCCAATTACTACTCTTTTCATCTTTTCCACCTCATTAACCTTCACATCAGCTTCACCAACAAAATTGGCGAACCTGACATGAAACAAACAATTCTTCCTTTTATTATTTTTCATTTCTCTCATCCACCTTCGCTCTTTCCCATTATTCTGTGGGTATTCATATACCCCCCGAATATGTTGGGATATAATGCATATGGCATACCTCTCTTAGGTCTTGAAGTAAAGTATAGTCAAACAAATAGACAAATCTGTCACCCTCACTTTCTACATGGGCTAATAACTATTCAAGTAATTACTAGTCGCCACAAAATCCCCCTCAAAGAACTACTTCAATTTCTTCATTCCAAATTGCTGAGGGAGTTTGAGGTGGAATGGGTTGTAGCTATGGCATAACATATGCATTTGTAGGGACATATGGGAATCCCGGTGGTTGAACGACTATCCCGTGAGAAGAGAACAAGCATAACCCCTCGGTAAGCCCCATCGATGGTCGAGGCCTACGTAGTAGGGACTTATTCGAATATATAAAAGAGACCCTAGACTTCATCATACGAGGTGTTATGCTTCTAAGACCTCTTCCCGACTTACCCAAATATAAAAGGGAGGGTAATCCAAACGCACACATTAAGGCCTATGCCACAGCCATACGGGATTTACTCCTTGGGATGGGGTTGTCGCTAAAATATTCCCTAAAACCTTAAAGGTATTACCCTTGATTGGTATTACAGAATACATGAAGCCTCGATACACTCATTTAAACAACTCATGTTAGAATTCATCCAAGATTTTGACATGAACAAATTGTTAAGAACGGGATTTAAGGAGTTCTTCAATATCAAACAAGAACATAATGAGTCTCGCCGCTAATTTTATTTAAATATGGCGTATGGTTCTCTACTCATTAGCAAGTGCTCCAAACATGGATCAAATGGAACTATGCAATTTATTCCTTAATTCTCTCAAAGAGAGATAAAGGAAGAAGTCTAGAAGTTCCCACTAAGAATTTATGATTAAGTACTCGAGAATGCTCTCGGAATCGACCAAGCAACAATAGATAGTGGTCGTAAAACATATGGGACAAATGAGAAATTAACAACTCCCAATCAAAACACCATGGCCTATTCTAATACACAACGCAAAAATCAAGGACCTAAAATCCTTAACAAAAACCGAGGAGTTATAACAAATGGAGTAATCGACCAAGTTAAAAGGGAAAACATTGTAAACATTTTTCCACTGCATTAATAATCAACGAAATAACAATTTTACTCCAACAATCAATGCGGTGGATTTTAATCGCCTACCACGGCAACAACAACAACAAAAATCCAAACACAAAGTTCAAATAAAATCTTAGTTAGATATCGAGTCAAAACCAAAGGCAACAAATTTCCTCAAATTTTAACTCTAACAACTAAAGAACCTTATCGAATTTCGGGCCACAACAGATTATAAATCAACAACCTCAAAATTATAATCCCAATTTATATTGTTGCTTCCACAAGATTCAAGGCCACGATACTAGGACTTGTCATGAATATAATAAATTCATGCAGCGTTTGCCAGAAGATCAAAAGCAACTCTTTATAGATATGTTTTTAGCAAATTTTGTAGTACCCACACCAAAAACTTATGCAGGGGTAGTTTCCCTCAAAATGCACCCCTCAAGATCTTTAATGATCCTCTCCCAAACTGTTCTAACAATAACAGGATAGATCCCAATGGAACAAACAAGGGTGTCATGACAGAAATAATGATCATGAAGCTTCAACTTCATTAAATCCACCACCACACCCCAACTAGGAACTCGACCCCAAACCAAGAGAGCTGGTTTGGTAGAGTTATACACTGAGCTACCCATAGAAACCATAACAAGAACATGGGATTATTCATCTCAAGCTACTCCAAGTTATCCGTTGGAACCAGACAACAGTCAACAAACATTGGTAAAACCCATAGGTGCCTATGATTTAATTAATGATTTAATTAAAACCTTCTCTCACATCTCCTTTTTGGATTTGTTAAAGAACTATCCCGCCCACAGGGCTGCTCTCTTAGAAGCATTAGGCCTTGGTAACTTAATCAACATCACTCCTCCCCCGGAAATGCAAGTAAACCATGTGGACTTTGACATTTATCCTCCGGGATAGCCAGATAGGGATACAAAATTTATATTCGATATAAGCAAAATGCCAATAGACGTTGAAATTACATGAAGAGGCAACCCATCTTTACATTTACAAGTTTGGGTCTACAATGCAATTATGTTAAACGTGTAATGGATGATGATGGGGCAGCAAAAATATAGTCCCCTTCACTTTTCTTCAAAAGTTAGGATATGGAGAGATGAACTCTTCCACAATGTGAAATACGCTAAGACGTTATGATAGCCTCAAAGCCACTTCAATTGGAACCATATTTTTACCTCACACTTTAGGGCCCAAGATAGTCCTCACCAAGTTTTATATTATAGATCAGAAACCAATTATAATATGATCCTCAAGGTCAACCATGGATACACCACATGAAGGCAATCCCTTCCACCCTATTCCAAGAAATAATATTTCTACACTTAGGGAAAATATTTGTGGCACAAGGTGACCCAATACCCTTCAATATACACCTAGTTGATTTGAAGAAAAGACCGGGCATTCACTCCAAGCTTAAACTCCCAACAAATCAACTCATTAAACCAATTAATTCAAAACCAAAACAAGAGCTGATACCCACCATAGAGTTAGAAGTTAAAAATCCATATGAGGACATTCCAACACTCAAAAGTGAGACCAATGTTATAAAAATGGTGTCACTAGGGACTACCACCAAAATTGTCGAATTGCTGGAGAAATACTTACCTATTCTCCTATCATTTGATTCCATGGGTATGGGACACACCACAGAATTTGTTCTCTTCCATCAGACAAAGTTCTTATGGTAGAGGTAATCAAGAAAAGAAATAGATATGACAGATATCCCAACATCTATTTTTCTAAGCGGTATTGGACTCTCCACTTCGATGGAGCTAGTTGTCGCTTTGGAGTCAAAGGGAGTGATATTTACTTGACCGAGGTAAAGATTCTACATTTCACCTTTAAATTAAAATTTGAATGTATGAACAACGGGGCCAAGTACGATGCTCTCCTCCTTGGCCTCATCCTAGGTAAGAGAATGGGTGTCGACAACATTAGAGTGTTAGGAGACTCACAACCGGTCGCAAACCAAGTCTCTGAGGTATATGAAACTAGAGCTGAACACTTATAACTCTATAAAATGACAATATTAGATTTAAGTAAGGGATTTAACTTCATATCAATTGAAGTAATCCCAGGAGAGCAGAACCTTCTCGCTAACTCGATATCAACCTCAACTTCTTGTTTCACCCAAAACAGTGAGTTGGAGGATACAAATTTCATGATATCACTTAATCGAACCACTAGTATGTAAAATACCAACAAACTCACTCCTAACTCATGGAGAGACTAAGGATGATTTTTCTATCATGGGTCACTTTGATGATGATAGAGTCACTCTCAAATATATAAACTCCTATGCGGAGCTAAACCTTGCCCACCGTATAGTTGATCTTTCCTTGATACCATATTCCTCTTCCTAATTTAGAAATCCCGTGGTAGAGTCTCCTCCATAGAAGGATCTCGATATATACGAGATAGAAAACAGAGAAAGCTTGGAACTACCTCAAGCCCCACTTAAATTTGAAGAAGGTAACGCTTATTTGATAGAAAGAAACCATTGACATAAACATTGGAACAGAGGAAGAACCAAAGATTTTAAAGTTAGGATCCTCGTTAACTCCAAAGGAGATAGAAATACACACCCAAATCCTCAAAGAACATCAAAAGGATTTTACATTTAACTATAAATAAATGACAGGGCATTGCACCACATGTCGTGGTGCATAATCTTGTCACTAAACTAGATGTGAAGCCAATTAAACAGAAGTCAAGACCAATGAAGCCAAAAGTGGCTCTCATGGTAAAAGAGGAAGTAATAAAACTTCTCCAAGTGGGGTTCATCAAGCCCGTTGACTATTCACAATGGGTATCTAATATTTTCCCTGTCCTCAAAAATAATGAGAAGATATGGATTATCATAGATTTTCGGGATATTAGCAAAGCTTGTCCCAAGGATGACTTCCCATTACCATCCATTGACGTTATCGTTGATGCAATAGCTGGATTCAAACTAATGTCCCTCATGGATGGGTTCTTAGGGTATAATCAAATTAAAATATCTGAACAAGATCAAGCCAAAACTACATTCATAACTCCCTGGGGAACTTATTGCGACGCTGTCATGCCATTTGGTCTTAAGAATGCCGGCACTACGTATCGTGGGCAATGACATATATATTCCATGATCTTATCCATAAAATTGTGGAATCATATGTGGATGACTTGTTGGCCAAGGCCAAGAAACGCTATGATCATCCAAAAGTGCTCCATATGATACTCTCATGATTAATTGAATATGGCGTCACATTAAATCTAGAGAAGTGCGTGTTTGGTGTGACAGGTGGAAAACTTCTAGGCTACATTATATCTTCACAAGGGATTGATGTTGATCCAGGGAAAATACGGGCTATTCTCGAAATGATCCCACCATTGGACGATTTTGGAATCAGGTCATTTCTCGGTATGCTCGGTGAAATCCGCAGTTCATCCCGCATCTAAGCTTCGCCATTCATCCAATAAACAATCTATTAAAGAAATATTATAGCATTAATTGTATTGAAGAATGTAACGAGGCCTTCGACGAAGTTAAACACTTCTTAACATTGTCTCCACCCACACTAATGCCTCCCAAACCAGACCATCCTATGATCCTATACTCACGAGCCACTCATGTCTCGCCGGCCTGTTTCTGCTGGCTCAAGAAGACAATGATAAACAGGGAATATGCGGTCTATTTCATCAACTGAACGTTGCTTCATTATGAAACATTCTATGCATAGGAAGAGAGAGAATTCCTTGCCATAGTCTTTGCAAGAAAATGTTTAAGACATTACATGTTAAACCAAGAAATGAGGGTCATTGTAAAAAAACATCATTTACGAATGTTTCTCATGCAAGGGTCTTTTTCTAAAAAGGCTAGACATTTTATAACCTTAATGGGTGAGTTCGAGTTGACATTTGTAAACCAAAAATCTGTTAAGGGACAAATCATTACAGATTGGCTAGCTGACAATCCACTAGATGGAGGCGATCTAGTAAATCTAGACTTTCTTGATGAGTATATATACTTCATCGAAATGAGGCCTCCCATCTCTACATGTTCCTGGTATACTAATATCATCAATTTCATCATAGACCACACATACCCTGAAGGTGGCACGTCACAAAAAGAAGGTAGTTACGCATTATTACCATTAAATATATTGCCTTAGAACAGGTAATCTATCATAAAGCCTTCGACGGAATGCTTCTAAGATGCATCGACACGTAAGAATACAAGAAGATTCTTCATGAATCCTACATTGGGATATGTGGAGGCCACTTCGGTTGTCATGCCACCACTCACAAAATACATCGGATGGGATATTTTTGGCCCACTCTCGAGCATGATGCGAGTGGAATTTGTACGTAAGTGCCGTTAAATGCCAAGAATTCTCTCATGAGATTCACATGCCAAAGACAATCCCTGCAACCAATAGCAACTCCGTGGCCCTTCTCCACATGGGTTTTGGACTTGATAGGGAAGTTCTCTCCTCATCAACCGATGGCCATAATTTTATAATTACAACCATGGAATATTTTACCAAATGGGTGGAGGCCATGCCTCTCAACACATGCACTGTGTTTGTAATTGCCAAATTCATTTTGAACCAAATTATCTCAGGTATGGTGTCACATAAGTCTTTATCTCGTATAATGGCACGTCCTTTAAAAATTATGAATTCTATGAGTTATGTAGCAAGTTCAAGATAAACCACCACACGACCTCTCTTTACTACTCTCAAGCTAATGGGTAGGATGAAGCAACAAACAAAATGTTAAAAGCTATTCTCCTCACAAAAATCAAGCAAAACAAGAAAAATTTTCATTTAAAACTACATCCGGCCTTGTGGGCCCATCAAACCTTAGTAAGAACACCAACAGGAGTAACTCCATTCTCGTTGGTATTTGAGGTAGAAGCAGCTTCTCCCACTTGAGGTTGAAATACCCAATCTCGCATCTCATTACAAGGAATTCTAGATGAAGAATCTTATAGGGAGGCATGCCTCTATCAACTAGAAAGCCTCGACGAGGCAAGGATAAACTCCAAACAAAGGCACAAATCCTATGCCAACCGGATGTGCCGATAAAGATAACAAAATATTCTATGAGCAAGAAATATATGAGGGAGATCTAGTTTTAAGACTAGACAAATGGATCGATAAGAAAACTGCAAAGAAAGGAAGTTCCGCCCAAGTGGTTGGGCCCATACCGAGTCATGAAGGATCTGTGGAAATGGTGCGTATGTTTTGTGCACGCTAGAAGGTGAGGAATTTAGTGAAACTGTCAATTCCTTGTATCTTAAGCAGTGTTACGCATAAAACATCAAAATCATTACTTGTACATTATAGCTACCTACATTGCATAAGTCTTTTAGTTTCTTCATTTTATCCATTTCATAAAAGTGGTAGTCCAGGAGCTTACTCTTAATACAATCTGTTCCAAATTTCTGAATGTATTGGTAAAAGCATTCAAAACCCATCTCGCCAAACATTATCAAGTATTTTCAAATCTTCTCATCAAGTTCAACAGACAAACATTAACAAAAACCATACCAAGGCCTGCATACTCGGCTTTGCTCTTTCTTTCTACTAGGTGAAGTTGTCCTTTCCTACACTGCTTCTAGAAGCTTCTTGGTGTCACATCTATCCCTCTTAAATCTCTTTGAATGAAAGGATATCCCAAATTCATAAATCAGAAATTTCAAAATTAAATGAAATCAAAAGAACCAAGCAAAAAAATATTTTATTTTACACACTTCTTTTCCCCATCAACCTTCGGTTATAGGCCCATGTATCTTACTGGTGGTGTGAGGTTAGGAAAGGAAAGAAGTGCCCTTACTCGCCTATATCTTGTCTTTGGTGACAAACCTGTGTTTTTTATTAGTGGCATGAGGTAGGGTGTGGGGGTCCAAATCACATAAATTAACAAATCTTAGTATGCTAAAAACACAAACCAAATTCTTTTAAGAGAAAACAAATATCTAAATTCCAAAGAGATCAAATCCTCAAAACCATATTTTGTCAACCAAGTTTCCATTTATGAATCTAAGTCTAGATAAACTTGAAAGTAAGTGGCCTTCTAAGCATGGTAGGTGTGTAGGTCCAAATTTGGTTTCTGTTACTGGTTTTTATGTCTCTTATCATTCCATTCGGTCAAACTCATACAACTTGTGCCCTTCCTAACTCTTGGTGTTGAGCCCTCACATCTTACTAGTTGCGTGGAATCGGGATTTTGACAAGTTCATCTCTTTATCACTATGCATTCATCACGTTTTCCAACATAAGAAGAAATTACAAACATTGTCCAAAGAGTTCAAAAGTTCAAGATCTTTGCCATATGTTAGTATCATCTCATATCACCATTACATACAAAGTAAAATATTTTGTTTACTATCATTTGTTATCCATTGCATACATTTTGAAAACATGAAAACAGTATTCTAAAAACATCTAAGTACACATGTAAAAACGAGTCACGAAATTCTAGATGCCAAGAGTCTAGATCTAAATATATATATATATATATATATATATATATATATATATATATATATATATATAAATCAAGTTTCATATACAATGCCATCATGCACTAGGCATGGTCAAAACACTCAATGAGCCCGAAAAGTACAAAAACAATCATATACATATCTCGACGAAATGCTAAAAATAGTCTCTCAATCCCTATGGGATCCCTTAGAGGGTGCGCGACCACGCCTAGGACTCTAGCTACGCCGGCGCTCCAAATGTACTGAGGGCTCACGGTCACAACCAATAGCTGCAATCTCGCTACGAGAATGACTCCTCCTCATCGAGCACTTGGTTGTCCTATATGTAGCTACCTCTGCGCAGAGAAGTCATGATCTTTGCCGCATGCTAGATAGAGGTAAAAACATCAATATGCCTATGGCTACTGAGGGCTCCCCCACGTCCACGGAAAGCTCAACCCAAGTCTTCTCCGAGGGGAGAAGCAAGGCATCAGTGCATACTTGGCGAATCAAGTCTCGCCACTCATCAGCAGTCGCTGCAAACAAAGGAGAAAACAAGTTAGAAAATGATCAACGATAAAACCAAGAGTAAACAAAAAAAAAATAACAAACAAGGACAACTCTAACTAAAACAAATTTCAAGAGAAGAGTGACAACTCACTCGGATCTTTGGGCCTCCAAGAAGGATCTTTAGGATCCGCACTCTCCACCGACGCCGCCAATGACTAGTGTCCTCTCCCACATCTCTGGGCAATGTGACAGCCTCCAAAGGACTTGCCATCTCTACCTACATCCTGAGAGAGCAACTCCTCTAAGACAAGAGTCACCCTCTCCGTGCTTCGCTCTACCGTCTCGGCCCGTAGGATCTCCTAAGTGTCATGCCACTCAGTATCACTATCATCTCCCCCACCTATCTCACTGATCTCCATCTCCTCGTCTCCTCCTTGGTCTCTCCCCGTGAACTCCTCAAACTCGAGTCCATGTCAACGGGCTCATCATTGCTATGGGTGGGACTGACAACAATCCGGGTAAGGGTGCCCGAGGAGCACCAGCTCTTCCTCGTGCACATACCACCCTCCCGCCACAATAGGAACACCAGGGTAACAATAGTCCAAACCCGGCCCGTAAGACCTCCCTCACCTCTCAAATAGATCTATATACTGGCCCTACTGGGGAAAATGTCACTATAGGGGAGGTTGAACTTCGTGCCACTCTATCAAAAGGGTGGATCTCTAACTTCCTCACCCCCGTCTATCAACTAGCTAGTAGTCCGACAGAAATTAGTGTAACGATATCCTCTCCCATAACCCTGCCATGGCCTCGATAAGGAGTGGCCTCCATATCTCGCAAAGTGGTCGAGAGGCCACTAGCTATTGGGGTGCTCTAAGAACTATCATCCCCATCCACCTCGCCGCCTTGACAACCCCGGGATCCTCCACCTGTACACCTCTCCCATATGTGGTGATATACTCATACACCCAACTCATGACAAGAGTCGGGTGGCTCAGTGATCGTCCTTGTAATCGACTACCTTGTATAAATCATGGTAGGTAGTCTCGAGAATATCTTCTCCTAAAGCGTAGAAATGTCCATGACCCCCAATCTATGTGATAATGGGGGCCAAAAATATAAGAGGGTGTCCCCTCCCTTATCCCTTATCGGTCCTAGATGCAAGGATGCCCATGATGGCCTTGCAGAGCATGGGAATATATGACTCAATAATAGAGAAGATCCTCACTCCCTTCTTCGATCCCATCGATACAACAACATCTCCCATGTAGGTGGCCCACTGAACCACCTATGATCTCGATACTACTATCTTGAGAGACAACCATTTCCCAAGGATCGAACCCCAAGATACGGTAAAAATCCTCCAGGGTGATAGACCATTCACCCTTAACTCCTGGCAATCGGAAGGTGTTCCGATCCACATCCCAGTATGAAAATAATTCACACAAAATGTGACTAGCAGGCGCAACATGAGGGACCTGCGTGATCCTCCAAATATCAGCCCTCTGAAGGGTATCTCACTCTGCATGAGAGAGCACCTCTAATACTGTTGGGAGCCAATCGCACTCCCTCTCCCGACACCATCTAATATACTCCTCCTATATACACCCAAAAACACAAAAAGAAGTGAGTTAGTATCGAATTCCAATTAAAAAGACTACTAAAAACATGTGAAAGTGTAAAAAATGCAAAAATAAATAAGGTAAAGCATTGTTTTTTCACTTTGTCATGGACCGCCACCTCCAGGCAGAGCAAATGCATTCTCAGTAATCGCCACCTTCTAAGGTGGCGGTCCCATTACCGCCACCCTGCATAGGGCAGTAGTCCTATCCCGCAAACTTAAATGGGTCGTATACCCTAAAAAATGCTTTAAAAAAAACAAATACACCTTTTTTGCTAAAATGAAAACCTACCCTATGGGCACCCCCTAGAGAGACATGTTTAAAACTAACATTTTCAAAAATGACCCCCAAGAGAAAAATTTCATCATTTCCACATTTTAGGTCTAAAAACAATAAATCAAGAAGAACTAACATGAGACTTCGCGGGTCGATGTTCCACTCTCGGAGGCATGATCGCTATCTCACCACGAACATTTTGACTATGCTCTCATCAAAACCGTCACCATGGGTCCCAGAGCTTAGAAAACTATCAAATCAATCTGCGTAAATGAATAGTAAAATGACTTCATTTTATATAAATAACCCCTTAATGTGATTTTGAATGTCTTTCGCAGGGTCGGAGCACCGACAGAGGTAAGTTCTAAACCTCGCATAGATGGTAAGTCCTCTTTTCTTATCAATTTAGCCTTATCTCTCCAATTGTTTTATCTAGCTGCACTTGAGTCCCTTGTTTTTATTTTACAGATAGTGGGACTTTGGATGGTAACTTTCCAACACACAGCATGTCAGGTATAACTCCTAACTCCCCATTTCAGGACTGCCATACTCGGATCCACTGTTTTACACCTCTTCATGGCTAAGATGCTTCTCCGAGGGGGAAATATGTATGTACCCAAAATTGTAGGGTACTGCACCGCGAACAATGTTACACATGCCCCAATGATGATATAGGTCTCCTTGCAAGGTTTTTAGAATCTAGTTAGGCTCGCCAAGTATACGATTATATCCCGTATGCTTTGTTTTTCCCTTTTCCCCCTTTCTTCTTGATTTTTGGCTTCAAAGTGATGGAACCGCTGCCTCGCTTAGGTGGTGGTCTTGTGGTCGACACCCTACACAAGGCGGTGGTTTTGTTCACATTTTTCAGATTCTTCCGACGATCATGTCAAATGTAAATCTTGACTTTTACATGCTTTCTTCAACCACTTTGGCTTGCATTAATGCTTTTGTCCCCTGTAATAGTGTTTTCCTTTTTCTATAGTAAACGAGTTCTAATGGGAGTTACCCTCGGTAAATGCATTGGTTATAAATAGCCAGCTTGTTTTCAAGCAAATGGCCCCTCATCTTCCCAATTCTCTTATTCATTTTTTCAATTTCTTGCTTAGAATTCTATCAATTTCTTGTTTTGCTTCCATTGTTGGTCTTTTAGAGGTCATATAGTCTTCTTGTTTCAAGTCTTGTTCCATTGTTGCTTCACACAATCAGGTTAGCATAGAATAGCTTCATTTCTAGACTAGAATCCATTAAAGTTGCAGGTTTTGTTTTTCACAAGGATAGTTTCTGAAACTCTCGGTACACTTGTGTTGTATTCCCATAATAAATCCCGCTAGGAATTGCATAGTCAAGCTCTGTTCACTTGC
This sequence comes from Taxus wallichiana var. yunnanensis, assembly GCA_018340775.1. NCBI lineage: Eukaryota > Viridiplantae > Streptophyta > Pinopsida > Cupressales > Taxaceae > Taxus > Taxus wallichiana. The sequence continues at coordinate 194,146,923 of CM031233.1, forward strand.
GCTATCCCTCTCCTACTCGGATTGTATTCGGTCTATATCCAAATCCGCATTGTTCGAATTCCATCTTCTATCGATACTATCATATACATGCTTTTCTTGATTCACGAGGACACGAAGGAGCAAGGAGATCACACTGAGGGGATGAAATCACACATAACTAGATTTACCACTGTTCTGTAAATGCTAGGTTTGAGCTATCAAATTTCTAGTTACGACATATCAAATAGAGTAGTGAATTATTTCATTTCAGTTAAAAGTTCACTCTCGATATCACCAGGGATGCTATGGGAATTGATAGTTTCTGAGAAACTTTGATTCATGCCTCGCTTCTGAGGTAGGATCGAGAGCATTTCAAATTTAATATATTTAGTTGCTTAGATATTTAGGATAAAATCACAACTGCACAAGAAAATAACCATATCGGGCTACTTTGATTGTTTTTTTTATTCCATTACTAGACTAGTTGTCCATTTTATAAAATATACTAGAGTAGCTGCTCTTTAATTTCATTGAAATAGATTATTGAAAATACAAAAATAAAAGAATGCTTACATAGTGTAAATACTTCTTTCATAATCAATTTATTAATGTTAGTTAGAAGTTGAATCATTTTGTATGACAATCACAGGACCTAGAGAGCCTAGAGAATATATATTTGAACCCATAGTGCCTCAGCCAAATCTACCCATGACATTAGCTGATGTAGATCAAGACCTCAGGATACAGGTATTTTGAGCAACAACAAACTTACAAGCAATTAGTGAGCAACTAAGAGGATTAAACATCGAAGACGACAAAGCTTACACATTTTGGTCAAACCATCCAAACTATAGATTGCCTTGATAAAACATCTGAATGACTGTGCATGGATTCAAACAAAAGCAAAAATTTGGTTGTGATCCATAGGTTTGACATGACCTAATACAGAGACCTCCTCATCGACATAGACACTAGCTTACGTATTCAAGTTTCCAGAACACTTGTTAGGTACTCCAAGAAAATCATACAACTTCTAGTTCTAAACATAGAGGTTGAAAAGGCATATGATTACTGGATAATTGGAAGAAGGGATTGATTCTTCACATAACCATAATAGGTCCACAAAAACCATGAAATCATGGTTGTGATCCCCAAGTCCCACAACCCAACCAGCCTATAAATCGCTTAAGTATCGACACCGCTTACAAACACCGGTATTTAGATCTTCACCACTCTCACTAGATATCATAGTACAATTCTCCATGTTAAACATAGAAGCCAATCAATCTAATATTTTCTGGGCTAGACCAGAAAATCACCCATAGTTAACTACAAATCCACTAAGTCACCCACCATCATTTTATGACCTTGTCGGGAGATATATACGAAGCTCCCACAAGTCACTTCCCACCCATCCAAAAACCAAGAAACAAGATCTCGGTAGAGTTCAACATTGATTGGAGCCTCTAAGCAGCCATTATATTTGAACAAACCATTACACCAATTCAATTTAGGAGGGCCTTCTTCACCTTAGACTCACATATTCCATTATTGCGTATTGAGGATATAAGATTACCTAATTAGCTTGTCTGTATCCATTCGCATTCAACATTCACTGGCTGTCTCGACACGACCTCGGGAGGTCAGGTGCAAGGAAGAGGTACTTGTAGATTCCCATGCTCGCATGTCACTTTTCCATCGTACATGTACCCATCATTGTTGTAGGTGATTTTAATGAATTTTTAGGTGGTTCAAGCATGATTTCAAGTTCCTTCTCTCTCCATTTTCTCATTATTCCTATATATTGTAAGGACATGCTTATTTCAAAATGTTGGAAAAACTTGCATCTGTCCCTCCCTTCTTTCTTGTTTGTAAGATTATTTTGCATATTTAAAACATTCGTATTAAACATTATAATGCAAAATATGCACGTTTGGCCCTAAATGTGATATACTATATCAACTTTGAGAGAAATAAAATAAAATCTGTGCATGCTTTTAACCGTCTTCTCGTGTTATATCAGAACTTTCTAATCTTTCATTGCATACAAGGTTATTGTCAATTCTTGTTTTCATTACAAGGTTTTGGTAGTGTTTTGTTTATTGTTAAAGTTATTCAACATCCTTATTTGTGCATCGCCTTACCCTACAATAGGTTTTATTTTCATGTATTTTCTTTATCTCGTGTCTCCTTCAAAATATTAGATTAGGGTTAGATCTCAGTAACTCTCTATACTTTAGAGTAGGTGACACTAGGTTAGGATAGGAAGTAAGCATTCTCCTGAGGGTTATCTCATTTGAAAAGTCCCACACTTTAGGATAACTCCACGTTTGACAAATCATTTATAATTCCTCAACCATTCACTTATAATAAATCACAAAAGTTGTGATTTATCCCTAACACTACCTATACCTCAACCTCCATCTTCTCTATCTCCTCCTCCTCCTCATATCATCTCTCCCTAGCAACTTGAGTTTCCCAAGATTCATTCATCCAATCAACAAATCCCGCTTCGACTCCCACATCATCATCCTCATCCCAAGGCACAACTACCTCTTCCAATTGATCTACTATTTCAAGCACTAACAACTCCTGTTTAGCTCCTCCCTCTTATATAAAATACGATCCCTAGGAAATGTCCTGGATGACTCAAAAATTCAAAAAAATTGGTCAAAATACAAGGCCATTATCATCTCTAACCATATCCCTTGAACCCACCATGTTTTCCTCATCCCGCCAACTCTCCATCCACCCCAAGTCATATGGTAATGTCCCTATACGACCGCCATCTAATATGATCTATCTCAAGCTCTACAAACCTATCCACATACCAATCCACTCCTCTCTTCCCCCTATCTCCAAGAGCCCGATTAAACCTCCATCTCAAAAAACCCACTTCCATATCTATATGGTCTCTTATAACCCATGGAAGCCCCGTGGTCAAATAACAACAATGTGTATGTAGGCCCAATAGTGAAGCAACAAACCTATGTCTAACCCTGATCTCCTACCTTCCCTGTACACTGATAGCTCGTGGTACACCTGAGCTAGCAAGGAATTCCCAAAAGAGAACATTGTATGGTGATAGACTATATCTACAACTACACCAACCAACTCCCTTGGAAAATGAGCTCCACCTATGTCCTACAAAGCATAACAAGACACTTCCATCATCACCAAACATATAAACCGGTTATGACGTACTCCTACGCTGTACATAAATCTCATAAGAAAACACCCATGAATAAAATATGATAGGGGCACATCGGCTCCAAATAACCATGTCAATACTTTGCAAGTGTGCTATTAATAGTCATGGGAACTATTTTCTCCCCTTGTATAGGTAATCTCGAATCCTATACACATCCTCCAGCTTTAATGGTCATCTCCCCTATCCCGAACAAAAATTACCTATCTTTTAGTCCCATCTCTCGACCAAACCAATCATCAACCCCACATCTCATGGGATCCTCCGATAGTTTTTGAATCTCCTAACCCTATTATTGATAGATGATCCCACTCGGCATCTATCACATCTCCTCTAATCTACTCGTAAAGAGCATGCACTCGATCTCTCAAATAAAGGTTCTCTCGCCTCGCAATCACAAACAAAACATGTAAACATCAAATCCAAAATCCAAAATCCAATCAAATTCATTAAGATCCATTTAAAATAATATTTAATGCTAAACATACCTAGTCTAACCCTAGTTGATGTCGATGCAGTCGATTGACGTGCCTTATAGCCCGGTTGACATAGACCCTATTGGGCCACCACTTACCGCCCTTGCCATCATGCATGTTTTCTACAAAAATGGAAAAAAATTAAAAATTAAAAATTAAACTAAAAACAATCTTGAGTTTTGTTACTAACCATCCTCTGCATTCTCCTCGACATTTCCTTGAGCTCTCGTGGCCTCATTTTCTCAATGTTTTCTTTAAAAATTTGATCTCTCTTATCAATTGAATGCATGGAAATGAGATTTTTAAGCCACCCCCTGGCTTATATAGCTTCGACACTGGTCATCATCGACCCCCTTAGGTCATTGTCAACTTGACTTTGGAGCCTTTATTTTGGATTCCCGATCCATACATATTCCCTCCATAGAATTCTATTTTTCACTCCTATCCAATTTGTGAACAAATTCCACCTTGTGACCATATTTATCTCCCCCTTCGGGCATAGTATTTCATTACTCATGCTTTTCACCTTTTTTTTTTGTCCTTTACTAGGGAACCTTTATTTTCATCCTCATCCCTTATAGACGTATAGGTTTTCACTTGATCATGTACTATGGATTTCACATAATTTTTGCATTTATTTGCACATACTTTGATGCTTACATATGACCCCGTGATCATTTTAGCCTACATCCATTTCAAAGCTTTCCCATTGGATTCTCTTCTTTTTGCAGTGATTTTCACCTTCTCGGTGGCCTATAGAGCATTGTCATTGTCTCCATTGAGACCGCAATTGTCCCTCTACCTATATAATATTCCATTCACTCGCCATAGTTTTATTTTTATTGTGATCATTTTTTCTTGGGGCATCTTTCCTTACACTATCCTTTTACCCATCTTTCTTCACCCACACGTCCTTCATCATTTACCTTTTTCAAATGTGTCATCGATTTCCGATGGTGTCATTAATCCCCCGTTTGAGGGGGAGCTCATCATTAACCTTTTGTCAATCTTCATTATACTCCTCTTCTCTCAAAAATTTTGTATCATGACTTGCTAGCATAAACCACTCAACAAAAAGGGGAAAATGTAAACACCTAAATTTGGTATCTCTACCCTTGTCTACCCACGTGCACATATTTTTATATGGTCCTATCTAGGTCCCCCTTTAATTAAATCCATCCCCTTCAATATTTAATAAAATGCCCACTTATTATCCTATCATCATTTAATTCTTATTAATTTTTATTAATTCACATTAATTAATTAATTCCAATTAATTAATTAATTAATTAATATCCACATCCACTATGCCCTGATGGAATTTCTATTTAGGAATAATGAGTCATTTTGTAGTCGGGGATGGGATCTAACTAGCCCTTTAGTCACTCAGATGTGGAGAAATGGATAACACCCTCAAGAGGATTTGATCTATCCTCACTACTTTATGGTTGTGCCTTTCAACCAAGGTGAGAGAACCCTTTTATAGCCTGTTGTTTGTGGAGGAGATGGAGATGTCCTTCCTTGTGAAATTATTAAGAAAACCTTGAAGAAAATATGATCAATGCAACAAAACCTAACTCTCACGAGTTGTCACTCTAGATAATGGAGATATTTTCTAAGCAAGGTTCAGGCCACTAAAGACAATGAAAACCTTGATTGTTTCTGCATGTTTTGGTAGTAAAATTTTGCATTTGTATACACACATGACAAACAGGGGTAGTATGGGTATGATTAATTGTTTTTGAATGAATTTGGTGGGAGGTGAAGTAGGATAAATTTGATTATACCAAACCTTTGGAGGGACTTTACAATAATGAGCAACTTTACAACAAAAAGCTTCAGAACAGTCAAGATGTTCCTTCAACTAGAAGGTGTGCTTCAATGGAGGCCCAAATCAACATTTTTCACATAATCTTTAAGACCCTAACATGAAGGCCTCAATTAGAGGACCCAATTAAACACTATAGTTTCTGATTAACCACGCCTAAGGTACACCCAAAGACTTACAAACAATCTTTATCAACAAATGACAGTGAATTGATTTTAAATTTGTTTATCTCATCCAAGATGAAGGATCTTCTTGAAATGAAATTACAAATACCATTAAACTATCATAGGGATGAGATCCTGTGATTTCACAAAAAATTTCAGTATAAGATTGCAATAGAACAAGAATAAAACTATTTGCAGACATTCTGAAACAAAGCAAACACTAATTGCTCAGAGTCAACACAAAATAACTCAAATTTGATTAAACTTATCAGTAGGGAAAGTTTCTAGAATAGTCTCAGAGCTTGTCAATGGTCTGTACACTCACAACCACCTTGACATGATCAAGTTTAACACAAAAGAGATATACAGTTTCTCAAACAGTCCCTCAAAAGATGGGCTCTATCAAGCTTTTCTCTTAGGAAATCAGTTTCTAACTCCTAACACTCTAACATTCCAACCTCTAACCTCCAACCCTTTTCATGAAAAAATCATGCCTATTTATAACATTTTACAACAGAGCCTTTTCCCCCAAAAACTAGAGACATTGAGTGTACCACCAGTGCTCACCATGATCTCGATCATGATTCCCAGAATCAAATCTCAAAAAAATTGTCATAGTGCTCGGGGGAAAATCTCTTCGAGCCTCTCCCACATTCAACTCCCTCTCTTGGTAGATCACTCTTCCTTTTACTCGCCAACCACTTCCACCCCTAATCTGTCAAATCTGGTTCCTTGCGTGCTCGGGAAAAGAAAATGGAAAATCGGATCGAGCCTAGAAATCAGATCTCATCTTAATGGTAAAAGACATCCCCATTTTCCTCATCAAACCCAGATATCAACAGTCTTTCACAAGCCAAGGAAAGAAAAATCAGGCCGAATCTGATGTCCAAGATGCATATTAATGGTGAGAGACATTTTTAGACCTTCCCCACCAAACCAGGCCTCCAAATTAATGCTCCTCTTCATTTGGCATGTAGGAGACTCCAAGAAATGATAAAAACCATAAGAATACGCATCCCTAGGAGCTCTGGAGTGAAAATGGTAGAAAAATCAGATACAGATGCACAACTGCCATTGATTTCTATTTTGAATTTGGACCATCCACGTGGGAGATCCATTTTAGAGTGGGCCTATGGGTTCCCCTTTTCCTTTTACAACTTTTGGAAAAAATAAAATTTTCACATTTTGCTCCACACCTTCCACCTCGAGAAATGAGCCTGACACGTGTCCTAAGGTGGGTCCCAAAGGAACCGTAGCCAAATTTTGCTATTTCACCTCTTTTTTTGGAAAAGGAAAATTTTCCAAATTTTCCCCATAGCTCCTCCCCTTCCACTTCTAGTCTCTGATGTGGGTCCCAACGGAACCACGCTTCCCTTTTTACTTTTAACTCCTTTTTCTCAAAAGGAAAATTTTCCAATTTTCCTCTGAAGGTCCGCACTCCCACCACGTTGACCATTTTTTGATTTTTAACCCTTTTGATTTTTAACAACAAGAGGAAAAAAAAATTTTCCAAGTTTCCTCCGATGGTCATGCTTCCCCTCCCCGACTTTTCAAACTACCACATCATAATGGCGCATCTTGAGATGGTCCCCAAAAGTTGAGACCTTGAAAGAGTGCGGGCTCACCATGTGTCCTGGCCTGAAAAGATTTGTATGAAGGTTTAAAGCTCAGTGGAAGGCACCATGTGTCACTCTTCGAGGAAGTCTCCTTTGGCCATTGAAAATTCCAAGAAAAATGTAAAGTGAGCGGAGGCCTCCAAGTGTCCTCCTGGCACTTCTTTAAAGTAAACTTCAAGGGCCGGTCCTCAAACATGTGCGGTTCTCCCACGTGTCCTGGCCCTCAAAACCCTTTTGAAAAAGACTAAGTATGGGAAGCCCCGGTGGAAGCCTCCACATGTCTTCATGGTGCAATTTCAAAATGGTGCCCAAAGCGGAGACCTTGAATGAGCGTAGGCTCACCACATGTCCTATTCCACCAAACTATACTAAATTTGCAAAAAATTTGTCTAAGTCTCGGGGAAAGCAAAAAACCTCCACGTGTCCTCCTCGGTGCAACTCCAAGGCCAAACCAAAAAGTGAACTTTCAAATGAGCGTCATTCCTCCACATGGACAAATTTTGGGCTAAAAACTTTCCACAAATTTTAGGAGCCCGCCCGAGCCGCATCAAATCAAAAATGAACACGTGGACACCCTCGGGGTGAAAATAAGAAATTTTCCCCACCACTTAAATTTTCTTTAATCAAAGCTGGCAAGGGGCCACGGTGGAGAAATTTTTTCCAAAGTAGCCAAAAAGAACAAGTTCAAAAAAAAACCCCCACGCCCCATCCAATTAGAAGAAAGCCACATAAGCACCAAAAGAACCAATCGAATTGAGCATTACACGGATCAAATTTTCCTTTTTCCAAAAAAAAAAAAAAAAGCCATAAGTTAAAGCATTTTCCCGTCCATCCTTTAACCAACCAAAAAAGCCACGTGACCATTGAAAATGCCGATGAGGAATAACTTTGACAGAAAAAGACACCCAAACCGTGCCATCAAAACATAGAAATTCACCACTCATGCCCAGAACCTGACTTTTCATTTAAGGATGAAAATTTTTTGAAACAAAACCAAGTGAATCATGGTTCCGAGCATCTTTCACCATGGATTTGGATTTTCAAAGGTATGCAAATATAAATTGATCATTCTCAAGCTTCCATGGTTGAGGAAAAATAGGAAAAATGGAAAGCCCATGGATTTTGAAGAAATTAGGGAAAAAATAGGGAAACTCAGAGACTTCTTCAAGGAGGGACATGAAAATGGATTTTTCAAAAGCAAGGATTCAAAATGGAGGTAAAAGACCTCAAAAACACAACATCGAGAGAGAAAATATATTCAAAACACATAAATTGATAAATTTTTCAATGGAAAATGGGGCGAGACAAATTTGAGCACCAACATCACCTCTGACTCGGGATGGGCACTCCTGAGTGCCACAAGAACAAAGGTAGACCAAGTGCCAAAATATCCATTGGGAAAAGGAGTTCATCTTGCAGAGCAGAGAAACAAGCCATCTCCAAAAAAATGAATAGAGAAACCAGCAAAAAAATAGGTCACCAAGGACCAGAGCGAGTGAAAACACAAAAGACAGAAAAAACAACAAACTATACACTGTACAAAATATGTTCACCTTGATTCTGGGGAATCAATCCAAGAAATGCTTCAAATGCCTGCCATTAATAGGAAATTTGAGAATTCCCCATCCAAGTCCTTCAGGAAGAAGGTATGTTCACCAATTCTAATATCAATGGAGTAAGGGCCCATCCATAGTGTCAAATTTTCCATGCTTTCCCTTATCCTCATGCCTATTATCCCATAGTAGCACAAGATCCCCAACATTGAAAGCTCTGGGAGTGACCTTCTTGTCGAACAACTTCTTCAACTTCTCTCTAAACTTTATATGCCTTTGGTGAGATGCCCTCCTTTCTTCATCAAGTTCAACAATCTGGTTAATGCGGGCATCATATGGACTTACTTCTTGATCTTCCAGTTGTTGCATGAAATGATATGAGGATAATTGCATATGCAGGGGCTAAGCAGGGCCTGAGTTCCATACACCAACTCAAATGGACTCTTTCCAGTGGCCCTTTTAATAGTAATTTGGTCAACCCAGACAACAAATTTCAACTGCTCACCCCATTTTCTCTTGTTGAGCTCCAAGGTTCTTCTGATAATCTTTAGCAAATTTTTATTACTAGACTCAACTTGTCCATTTCCTTGGGGATTATAATTAGAAGCATATGTCAAATTTATCCCATATTCTCTACACATTTCCACCAAGGGTTTAGCTCTGAAGCTCATGGCATTGTCAGCAACAACTTTGACTAGCACCCCAAACCTAGCAGATGATATGGTTCAACATGAAGTCCATGACAATTTGGTGTGTTTCCCTTTTGGTGGGGATTTCCTCTACCCACTTGGTGAAGTAATCTATGTGGCTACAAGAATCCACTTATGGCCAACACTTGAAGGGTCTGAAATCTCACCAATAAAATCCATTCCCCATTGCTTGAATGGAGCTTCAATTGATACAGGTTGCAAAGGAAGGGAGCCTAAAGCTTTCAGTCTTCTAGAGAAGTGCTGAAACTCTCACATCTTCTAACCAAAAGTGTTGCATCCTTGAAAAGAGTTGGCCACCAATAACCAACCCTCAGATCTTGTGTGTGTGACCCTTCCAAAAAAATTCCCCCACAAACTCCTCCATGGAGATCAACAATTATCTTGGGGGCTTCATCTTCAGTAATGCACCTTAAGAGGACTCCCTCAGGGTTCTTCCAAGCTAACCCATAATCAGTAATGACATATTTCTAGGGAAGCCAACTTAAGGGCCCTTTTCTAGTTCTTACTCAAATACTCAGGGTAGTATAAATGTCTGAGATAGAAAATCACATCCTTGTACCACTCAAAACTCATTAGTTTCTCAAAGACATCTACCCTTCCTTCTCCTACCTCATTCACCTCAACAGTTTGCAAGTTTCTCTCATCCATAAGCTTAGCCAAGCCCAAACCTCTCACCAACTTCATGGTTTGGATATCCATATCATATTCTTGCAACTTGTTCACCCACCTACACCTTTTTCTTGAGACTTCCATCTCTGATAAGATGTCTTTCACCATGGTGTGGGGAACATAAGCAACAATCTTAGAACTCAAAATGTAAGGCCTAAAAACCTTTGTTGCTTTTACCAAGGAAAATGCTTGTTTCTCCATAATAGTGTATTTCAGCTCAGCCCCTACAATGCCTTACTGAAAAAGGAAATTGGCCTCTCATCCCCTTCATCATCCTTCTGCAATAGGACAGATGCAATGGTGTTCTCTAAAGAAAAAGAGAACAATTGAAAGGGATTCTTATAATCTGGAGCTGCTAGAATAGGTGCATGCTTTAATGCCTCTTTAATCCCATTGAAAGCTTGAATGACATCCTCCTCCCACTTGATGACCTGGTCCTTCTTTAACATGGAGGTGATTGGAATGGTCAACTCAACAAAGTTTGAGATAAATCTTCTGATGAAGTTTATCTACCCAAAGAAGGACTAGATTCCTTTCTTGGTTCTTGGAATTGGGACCTTGTTGATGGCCTCTACCCTTTCTAGATCAATCATCACTCCTTCTTGTGACACAATGTGACCAAGAAACTTTTCCTTCTGCACTCCAAAATGGCACTTCTTTGGATTGAGTGAAATGCCATACTCTCTACATCTTATCAACATCTTTTCCAAGTGCAACAAGTGATCACCACTTTCTAGAGAACACAATCACATCATCCTAGTAAACAACAATAAAATCATTGATGTAACCTAGAAAAAAACATCCATTGCTCTTTGAAAGGTTTCTCCAACATTCATCAGACCAAAGGGCATCCTGACATACACATAAGTCCCCCAAGGAGTGGTAAAGGTTGTTTTAATTCTTTCTAACTCCTTCACCACAACTTGGTTGTAACCAGAGAAACCATCCAGGGTAGAAAGTAGCTCAGAACTAGTTACTAGCTGCAACATGTTCTCCATGTTTGGTAAAGGATAATTATCCTTCATTGATGCTCTATTTCAGATTTCTTGAAATCCACACACAACCTGATGTCACCATTCTTCTTTCTAACTAGTACTAGGTTTGTAACCCAAGAAGAATACCTTGTGGGCTGAATAATCCCTCCATCCCTCAACTTCTTCAATTCCTCTTGCATCTTAAGAGATAGGAGTGGATTGATTGGCCTCTTGTTTCTACCTGAATGGTTTTTGCATTGGACTCCAAGGGAATCTCATGTTGAAACAGATCCTCTCTTGTATGCCTTCAGCTCAGAATAAGTCCAAGCCATGCAATCTTGATACCTTTTCAACAATTGGATGTAGGACTACTTCTCCTCCTTGCTGAGATTGCTTCCTAACCAAATCTTCCTTGGTTTCTCCTTTGTGCCAAGGTCATGCTCATCAATATCCCTTGAGGCTGCCATGCATCTATTAATAATGTGATCAACATTATCAAAATTGGACTCAAGAGCAACCAACCCTCTAGGAATGGTATTGGTTTTTAGTTGGATGATGCCTTTTCCAAACAAGGTTTCTTTACCTTCTGCTACACACACCATTGGCTCCCAATCAATATTTTGATCAGAAAACTCTCCTTTATTCTGCAAAAATATTTTGACCTGAGCATCATCATCAAAAACCTACCAATGCTTAATGTTGTCAGGTACAGATGGCCTTGTTAACACCTCAACATCATATTCACAATATGGGGACACTACACAATTATCAAACCAAGATCCCAACACAACAAGCATTCTCTACCAAATCATTGAACTTCCTATCATGATGCACAATGTTGAATGAATCAAACATCTCAATGAGATCCCAAACTACATGCTTATATTGTTTCATTCATTGATTTTTTGTGGCATACAATTTTCTGACTTTCTTGATAATTAATTTTGAATCTCCTTTAACAATGATGTCTTTAACACCATATTTCCATGCAATCCTCAAACCTAAAAACAGTGCCTCATACTCAACAATGTTATTAGTGCACTCAAAGTTGAGCTTGAAGGAAAAGACAAACTTTTCCTAGCCTGGAGAGATCAGAACAACACCAACACCATTTCCAAACTTGGAGCAAGCTCCATCAAACAATAAAGTCCAAGGAGAGCCTTCCTACTCAAGACACTTGCATTCTTCAATCTTGTGTTCTTTTCCATCAACAAATCCTACAAAGTTATCTACATCAACACTTGTGTACAATACCTCATAGGATGCATTGTTGGGATCCTCAATAAGGTGCAACATCTTCTTTTCCCCATACAACTTGACAAGGCTTCCCTCAATTGGGATGGTGGCATAGGACATATCCATTTGAACACTCCCACCAACACTTGTAGCCCACTTTCTAGATAACAACATACCCCACTTGGTGGGTAATCAACAATAACTACATCAAGCTTCAAATTCCTTCCTGGATAGGCTACAAGTTGTACCACCAAACCCTTCACACATCCCACCACTAGCACCTCTCTGGAATCCATGGCAGTGCACTTCCCATATGCAGTTGTTACTTTGATATTCAGTTCATTCATAACTTCTAGAGGCATAACATTGCATGATGCCCCTAATCAAACATACAATTGTGCAACAATCTATCCTTAATGATCAGGGTAGTGAAGAATGGATCCACATTCAGCTGAGAATCTACCAAGGATGTTCCCAAATAAACCTCAGGTGGTTCATCTAGCTCTTCTGATGTTGGTGGTGCCTCTAATTCTTCAATGACTGGTGGAGTCTCCACAATGTTTATATTTCTACCTAGGGCAGTCTTCTCCTCTTTCAGCCCCAAATACTCAAGAGCCCTCTTCTTGTGCTCAAGAATCCTAAGAAATTCAACAATTGGAACTGAGATCTTGATCTGACTCAAGACTTGGGAAATATCATAAGGGACAAGACTTTGGCAAGGCAACATTGAAGGAAGGTTGACACACTCATTAGATGGCACAGGATTTTTGACAACTTGGGCATGAGGAGGGGTATGATTTTTGTTTGGGACAACAAGGCCCTTGGCAGATGCATCTTTCTTAGGAGTCTCTTTAGGAACATTTGAAAGCAATGGAGTTTTGGCTTGGCCTAAGGCCCTGTCCCTTTGACAACCCTACTTCTTGTGTTGTGTTCCTTTTCTTGAGCCACAACAACATTCATCAACAACTTCCTATCCTCCTCAGATGGGATGCCTCCATCATACTTCTTTATCATTAAAGCCCTTAAATATTCAAATTCATTATTGGGAAATTCAAAATCTTGTATAATATCTACTTCTAAAGTATGAGAGGGAGGGAGAAAAGGTACCCAGTGAATGCAATCCCAAAAATCAGCAGTAGTTCTAGCACTTATCACTTCAGTTGAAGTTTCCCCTTGTTGTAAGCTTGTGGAGAAACCCATCATAGAACATCATCATCATTATCATCATAAGCTTCTTCCTCTTCTTGTTGATCTTCCTCACATGGAGCATGGGGCATGAAACATCTATCACACCAATCAATGACATTTGTCTCCTCCACAATAAAAACTCTAGAAGCCAAAGGATCAGGTACCATTCTGTTATCCCTAGCTTGGGATTGTCTATTTCCAAATCCAATAGGTCCCTTGCCTCTATCATCAGATCTTTGGTGATTTGTGAACCTGTCTTGGCCTTGCTTTGCTTGTGTTGACCTTGTGAGCTCTTCCCAATCCCCTTTTTTCTACCGGGCTAATTTTGTATGATATTTCTTTGACAACCCTTGCCAAATTTTTCACAACTTCCTCCAAATCAACAACCTTTCTTGTCTGAGGTTTTTCTAGGTTAATTAGTTTTACACCCTCCCTTTTTGGAGGCTTTCCAATTGCCTTGATGTTATTCTCAATTTGCAGGCCATGGTGAATGCCTACCTCAAATTAGTAGGGTTTTTTCCCTCAAGTAGTAAGTAACCTTTTTATCAAATGCATCTGAATATTTGATCAAACATGATTCATCACATGGCCTTATCCTAACAGAAATCTCCTCAAGGTCTTATTAAACCTTGTGTTGAAATCATGTACTGACTCATTAGGATTCTTTTTGATGTTTTCAAATTATGTCAAAAGAAACCTAGGGTCAGTTCTATCACCATACTGCAATCTAAATGCATTTCTCATCTCTATCCAAGAATCAATGGAATTATCTAGAAAGCTTTATACCAGTCCCTTGCATCCTCTTCCAAAGTATGGATAAATAGTTTGATATATACATCTTCATGTTCAATCTCAAAGTCTTCCATCATATTGATAAAAATATTTAGATGTTGATCACCAGTTATAGCATTGTTTCCTTGGAACTTTGGTAGTTTGTTCCTTACATCTTGAGGAACTACATTTGGATAACCAACCATCCCTACAAAATTTATAGGTCCAAAGGTATTTACAACAAATGGAGGTCTAGGGTGGGGGTAGGGCCATGTTGTTTTGAGGAGGTGACCCTGAGAGGGAGACAAATTGATGAGGGGCAGAGGGTCTTTGAAACACAGGAGTATAACTTTCAAAATGGATATCCCCTAAAGGCCTAGTTTCTTGAAATCCCTATCAACTTTTGAAAAGATAGGGGTAGAATGAGAAGAAAACTTTTCAAAATCAAATGAAGGCCCCTCTCCAATTGGAGAATTCAATTCCACAAAGAGGCTACCTGATTCAAAAGCACTCAATGCAGTCTTCAATGATAGGCCGATCACTTTCATCAATGGAGATCCCTTTTCTTGTCTGCTGATCTCCAACAACTCTCCAAGATTTTCTTCCTTCTAACTTTGCTTTTCCTAGCTCTGAAATAATGTCCTAGTAGGATCCCTAGCAAAGAAAGATCTTCTTCCTTCCATCTTTGCAAATATTGGTAACAAATCTCACTTGACAGAGGTTAAGACACTTGGTACTCATCAAGAATCAAATCAACAGGAGTCGCACTAAGGATTTCCACCTTAGTTGTGAAAATGCACTAAAATATGATCTGTCAAATGTCTGTCAATACTAGCAACTAGAAATGGAAAGACTTGACTCTTCTTTACCCAGATTTATCAATGAAAGCTAGTGCACTAGGTGTAGAAACTGAAAGAGTTGCACATACACTTGTAACTTTGAAAACTTCTTACAGGCCCAAACACAAAATGATGTTTGAAAATATGTATTAGCACTTTGAGCACACAAGAAGTGTTTACCAGGGTCTGAATATGAACTACAATCACTATGTCCCCGAAAATGGCACCAGTAAGGTGTTGGTACCCAAATTGATTCTCCTTCAAAGTCTGAGCAAAGATCACACATGTTTAAAGTAGGAAGCTTAGAGACAAATAGATCATAATGAGTCATTTTTTAGCTAGGGATGGGATCTAACTGGCCCTTTGTCACTCAAATGTGGAGAAATGGATAACACCCTCAAGAGGATTTGATCTATCCTCACTACTTTATGGTTGTGCCTTTCAACCAAGGTGAGAGAACCCTTTTGTAGCCTATTGTTTGTGGAGGAGATGGAGATGTCCTTCCTTGTGAAATTATTAAGAAGACCTTGAAGAAAATATGATCAATGCAACAAAACCTAACTCTCACGAGTTGTCACTCTAGATAATGGAGATATTTTCTAAGCAAGGTTCAGGCCACTAAAGACAATGAAAACTTGATTGTTTCTAGCATGTTTTGGTAGTAAAATTTTGCATTTGTATACACACATGACAAAAAGGGTAGTATGGGTATGATTAATTGTTTTTGAATGAATTTGGTGGGAGGTGAAGTAGGATAAAGTTGATTATACCAGACCTTTGGAGGGACTTTACAATAATGAAAAACTTACAACAAAAATGCTTTAAAATAGCAAGATTCCTTCAACTAGAAGGTGTGCTTCAATGGAGGCCCAAATCAACACGTTTTCACATAATCTTTAAGACCCTAACATGAAGGATCAAATTAGAGGACCCAATTAAACACTATAGTTTCTTATTAACCATGCCTAAGGTACACCCAAAGACTTACAAACAATCTTTATCAACAAATGACAATGAATTGATTTTAAATTTATTTATCTCATCCAAGATGAAGGATCTTCTTGAAATGAAATTGCAAATACCATTAAACTATCACAAGGATGATATCTTGTGATTTCACAAAAATTTCAATATAAGATTGCAATAGAATGAATAAAACTATTTGCAGACATTCTAAAACAAAACAGACACTAATTACTCTAGAGTCAACATAGAATAACTCAAATTTGATTAAATTTATCAGTAGGGAAAGTTTCTAGAACAATCTCAGAGCTTTCAATGGTTGTACACTCACAACCACCTTGACATGATCAAGTTTAACACAAAAGAGATATACAGGTTTCTCAAATAGTCCCTCAGAAAGATGGGCTCTATCAAGATTTTCTCTAGGAAATCATTTTCTACTCCTAACACTCCAACATTCACAACCTCCCAACCCTTTTCACGGAAAAATCATGCCTATTTATATCATTTTACAACAGAGCCTTTCCCCCAAAACTAGAGACATTGAGTGCACCAATGCTCACCATGATCTCGATCACGATTCCCATAATCAAATCTATAAAAATTTGTCAGGTGCTCAGGGGGAATCTCTTTTGAGCCTCTCCCACATTCAACTCCCTCTCCTAGTAGATCACTCTTCCTTTTACTCACCAACCACTTCCACCCCTAATCTGTCAAATCTAGTTCCTTGTGTGCTTGGGAAAAGAAAATGGAAAATCGGATCGAGCCCAAAAATCAGATCTCATCTTAATGGTAAAAGATGTCCCCAAATTTTCCTCATCAAACCTAGATATCAACAGGTCTTTCACATGCCAAGGAAAGAAAAATTGGGTCAAATCTAACATAATCAGATTGCATATTAATGGTGAGAGATGTTTTTAGACCTTCCCCACAAAACCAGCCTCTAGATTAATGCTCCTCTTCATTTGGCATGCAGAGACTCCAAGAAATGATAAAAACCATAAGAATACACATCCCCAGGAGCTCTAGAGTGAAAATGGTGGAAAAATCAGATACAGATGCACAATTACCATTGATTTCTATTTTGAATTTGGACCGTCCATGTGGGAGATCCATTTTAGAGCGCTGCCCTATGGGTTCCCTTTTCCTTTTACAACTTTTGGAAAAAAGTAAAATTTTCACATTTTTCTCCACACCTCCACCCTTGAGAAATGAGCCTGACATGTGTCCTAAGGTGGGTCCCAAAGGAACCATGGCCAAATTATGCTATTTCACCTCTTTTTTTGGAAAAGGAAAATTTTCCAAATTTTCCTCATTTCCTCCGCCCTTCCACCATCATAGTCTCTACTGGGCCAGGTAAAATATTGACTATTTTCCATTAGGGTCCTACATGGACCATTTTGATGTTTTAACCTTTTGGTAACAAGAGGTAAAAAATCCAAGTTACCTCCGATGGTCTACTTCCCCACCCCTCTGACTTTTCAAATTACCATGCGTCACAATGGCGCATCTTGAGATGGTCCCCAAAATTTGAGACCTTGAAAGAGCACAGGCTCACCATGTGTCCTGGCCTAGACAAGATTTGTATGAAGGTTTAAAGCTCAGTGGAAGGTGCCATGTGTCAGTCTAGAGGTAGTCTCCTTTAGCCATTTAAAATTCCAAGAAAATGTAAAGTGAGCGGAGGCCTCCAAGTGTCCTCCTAGCACTTCTTTAAAATGAAATTCAAGGACCATTCCTCAAACATGCGGTCTCTCCACATGTCCTAGCCTCTCAAAACCCTTTTGAAAAAGACTAAGTATGGGAAGCCCTAGTGGAAGCCTCCATGTGTCTTCATGGTGCAATTTCAAAATGGTGCCCAAAGTGAGACCCTGAATGAGCGTGGGCTCGCCACGTGTCCTTGTTCCACCAAACTATACTAGTTGCATAAAAATTTGTCTAAGTCCAAGAAAAGCAAAGAAAAACCTCCACGTGTCCTCCCGCAACTTCAAGGCCAAACCAAAAAGTGAACTTTCAAATGAGCGATCATTCCTCCACGTGGACAAGTTTTGGGTTAAAACTTTCCACAAATTTTAGGAGTGCCCCACCGAGCCACATCAAATCAAAAATGAACACGTGGACACCCTCGGGGTGAAAATAAGAAATTTTCCCGCCACTTAAATTTTCTTTAATCAGAGCCTGGCGGGGCCGCGGGGTGAGTTCAATTTTTTTCCAAAGTAGCCAAAAAAAAAGTTCAAAAAAACCCCACATGCCCCATCCAATTAGAAGAAGCCACGTAAGCACCAAAAGAACCAATCAAAATGAGCGGAGCCACGGGATCAAATTTTCCTTTTTGCCAAAAAATCAAAAAGTGATAAGTTAAAGCATTTGTCTGTCATCCCCTGACCAACCAAAAGAAGCCACATGACTGCTGAATGCTGAGGAATAACTTTGATAGGAAAAAGACACCCGTCAGACCATCAAAAACACAAAAATTCACCACTCATGCCCAAACTTGACTTTTTTCATTTAAGGATGAAAATTTTCTAAAACAAAACCAAGTGAATCATGGTTCCTAGAGCATCTTTCACCATGGATTTGGATTTTCAAAGGCATGCAAATATAAATTGATCATTCTCGAGCTTCCATGGTTGAGGAAAAATGGAAAAATGGCAAAGCCCGTGGATTTTGAAGAAATTAGGGAAAAACAGGGAAAACTCGGAGACTTCTTCAAGGAGGGACATGAAAATGGATTTTGCAAACAACTCGAGGCATTCAAAATGGAGGTAAAATATTTTAGAACACCCACATCGAGAGACAAAATATTTCAGAACATGCAGACAGAGGAAAATTAGGGAAAAATGGTGAGAGATCAAAGCAACACTCATATTTTTCTATGGAACTTATTTTCTATCCTCTCGTACTTATAGGTCTCTCATTTCATCCTTTTGAGCTCAACCTTATCTAACTCTATTATACTAATTGTAGACCCTATCAAATTGTCATCGACCCGTCCTTATGAAACTATGATGTCAACCTCTAGATCCATTTTTTTCTACCTTAATTTTGTTCCCGACTCAACTTACCAGAACATTATTATATTACTTTGTGCTGTAAATTTATCCTACCTACACCCCATTCGTCGTTAACTTTGGCCCAATTTGTCAATATAATCTCCCTTACTACTATTTTGTTCTATTTTTTAGAGGTTCCTTCCCTGGTTCTCATCTATAGGTAACTCACAAAGATCCACAGCTCCTATTTGGAATTCATACCCTTGTAGGTCTGCATATTTGACTCACATTTCAAATCCACCCTCCCAGTCACCGTTGACATACCCCTACATAATTTGGGTTGTATTGACCCCAGCACTAGGTAGCATTTAATTTACATTTCTTTCAAGAAAATCAAGTATCTAGATTGGATAACAATTACTTTTATATTCCATAGTATCTTTGTTTTTGCATACAATATTCTTATTTATTCTTTACTTAAGCTTTTGTTTAAAATAGGGATTGACATCTATGAAAGGAAGGTTGCACATCTTTGATTCAGCTTTATCGGAAAACCCTCACATATCTTATCTAATCATTCTTCTCTTTGACACTCTTATTTTGTAAGTTCATCAGCTGCAATGAGAATGAATTACTTAGTGCCCATCCATCCACGTCTATCACGCTTATGAGGTAGTATAAACCCTCGATATACTTAGTTATCGAGTTTCTTTTAGTACCTATCTTAATAATTTGAGTACGAATGAAGAAATTTTGACAACATTTGTATGTGAGAGACTAGATTTGAAATGATGAAAATATAAAATGCACATTAATGCAAGAAGGGGAGAGAATAAATTTTGTGATGCCCTGCAAGTGTGTGATAATGAACGTGCTATTAGATGAAAGTGAAAGATGAGGTTCCTCCATCTCGATGCTTAAGGAGATAAAAGGTTATGACCATGATCTAAGAGAGGTGGTATATAATATAGATGTTGTGTAGGTGAATGAAGCCTCTATGCGTGCGATTGATGAGTATAATGTGCATGTGGTGGAAACTTTTTAACATAATGCATAGATGATGGAAACTTATGTGAAGAATAACATGGAGCTGATTGATGCCTTTGTGAAACACAATACAGAGGTGATGGACACCTTTGTGAAAGAGAACGTGGAGGTGAGGCATACTAAGGTGAAGGAGTTGTCTCGAATGGTGGACCTAGGCCGGTGTGATGCACTAAATGACCTATGAGGAAAAGTGTATTGCACATGAGTAGGATAACTAGGATCATATGGTGCTTTATGTTTCAAACATCCCCGGGACATAGATGATCTAACAAATGTGAGGTACACTGATAGAGGAGGTTGAGGCCACGGTGTGTATAGAGGGATAGAGCGAGATAGTGACAACCTCGTTGTTATACAAGAACTTGAGACACATATGACATGTGGAACTAATTTCTTGAGCAATCATGACCCATGGAGAACCTAAGAGCAAGTAACAATTATGGATGCTTGGTGTAACAACGAAAGTAACATGCATGATGAGAGGACCAAAAGTGACTAGAATCTTGACATAGCCATAAGATCAAGGCAATGGATATGAGATCTATGAAATTGGCTAACGATAGCAATAAGTAAGGTAATTGAATATACATTTTTTTGAAAATATGGATCGTCCATAGTGTTATTGATTGGATTAGATCCAAAAAAAACCGATGTGCAAGTAATCAGTGGAGAATGTAGCATGGTGATCATAATTAGAGAATGTAATGATAGGTTGTGATGAATCAACTTGAGAAACTAGAAAATTGAGAGGTTTCGATCAATGAGGAGGGACAACATGATATGCATGACTTTCTCGAGGATTTGATAGCTTTCTTTTCTTGTTTAAATTGGAAGAGGATATTTTTGAAGATTTTAAGATTTTTATTGTCATTTACTTGGTGGAGAAGCCGATGGCTCATAAATCTTAATTTTATTGTTGTTTATGAGATCTTGAATGAGATGGCATAATTTGAAACAATGATCAGTGGAATGTCCAACACATTGGTGATAATCACATCTAGAATTTTCCTTATAGTTGTGGCCCTTAGGGAAAGATGAATCCATTGTAAGTGGACTTGAAACGTATTTAAGTTGTTGTCAATAATTTATGGTAATAAAACATGTGGAGAACCTTTCAATTTTGTAAATGTATGTCATTGAGGTTACAATTGAAGCTTCTTAGGAGGAGATACAACGCTAACACCGACCATATGAGTCATGCATACAATTTTGAAAAGTGAATGAGGGAAGAGCATAATGAATTACCATCAAACAAATGAATTATGTTTTTACTTGTGGTGGGAAATTTGTGCGAAGTGGTGCAATATTTGAATGAATAAGCGTATTATTATTATAATTTCAAAGATATGTGTTCCAAGAAACATATCCAAATCCATGGTCATTGTGACATTCTTAATGGTGATATGATGTTTTATCAACACCATAGGTATTGTAGATGTAGTAATAACCATAGGAGAATCATATTTAGAGATAGGTATATGTGTAGAAGTATTTACTATAGAATGATCACCATTTAGATGAGATTAATTCATAAAGGAAAGAGTACCATGTATGTCAAGATAAAATTCATCATGTAACTAAATAACAATGTGGTCCATCACAAGAGGAAAATAATGCACATTATAAGTAGTTTATGAATTATCATGTATGGGAGATATTTTACAAATAGGAGCAACATGAGATGTGTATTTCATTCAAGCATTATCTATGGAAGAAGGTATTGCATTGTAGCATGTGTTATAGCATTGGTAGGTGAAGAATCAATGTTAAGTGGTGTCACATGATTGAGTGTAAGTAAAGAATCATCATGTCCTTCTTAAATAGTGGGTGTACTAATATCATCATCACAAAGATAATCATAAGATGAATTTGGTGTATGTCCGTGAACTGGACATGGATGTATTGTTAGATAATTAGTAATAAAAGGTATGTATTCCAAAGTCGAGATGGTGTAAGTTGGACATTGTGTTAAACCAAAGTAATAATTTCTTAGGAGGAGGGAATGAGAACTATCACCATTCAAAATGTGTTCCAAGTGTGCCTAAATAAAAGGCATCCTATTCTCAAAGGGTGTATCATGATGAATATGAAATTTTCAAAGGAGTTCAATGAGTGCAAATCCTCCATACAGGGTTATGATTAAGACATTTAAAGAGAGATATTGATGCAGGAGGATAACTTGTAGAGATAATAAATTTGTATATGACTGATATTTCATCTTGAAATTTTCTAGGGTGGTAGATCATGATTAGTAATTTTCCATGCCTACATTAGTCACAAAGGTTGAGTGACTTTTTGTAATATAAACAGGGCCAAATTCCTTCATCTAGTGGCCTAAAATGGGCTCTGAACCATTTTTTATCTATAATTTAGAGTTTTAATATCAGTTTTTCTATTTTATGTGCTAATCCAAGATTTGGCATATGCCTTCATTTATAAAGGCATAGTTTTTATGTAAACATTTGGGTCCCTATGAGTTGTTTTAATTTGTATGGTTTTTTATGATTTAGGGTTTTTTCACATTGTAGGGTTTTCTTAAAGGTAATGGGAAATAAAAAGGAAGATGGTAATGTTGTACAATATGAGTGTGGATTAAGGAATGAGAAGAAAACTATTTTGAAACTTCTGGACTTTTACAAAATTGTGTGTGTGTTTTTTTGGAGGCATTTCAACCTCTTGCAGTTGGATCCACATCAATTAGTATTAGAGCATGATTTAGATCTTGTGGGAATGGTGAAGGTAATATAAATTACATTTGTTTGTGTAATTTATTACCTCTATTTTATATAAACATGGAGAGAAGTTTGAGATGAGGTTATACCAAAATGAATAGGCAAATGCAAGAGCCATAGAGACACCTTTTGATCTCACAGAGAAGTTACCCACCCCAAAAGGAGATATTAAAATTAGTATGTAGTCCGAGATAGTGATACCAAGAATTACCTTTGTTAAGGAATGAAGGAAGCAATGAAGGATAAAATGAGAGAGATGAAAAACATTGAATGAACATTCATTCTATGAGATAGTGAGACAATCTTTCGAGGAAAAGAATGACAATATTAAGACCAATGTTCTTAATTATAGTGGAGGGTTACGACCATAGGAGATGATTAGTTGGTTGAATCGTATGGAAAAATTAATTCAAAGGAAAACCATTTGATAGGAGAAGAATGTTATGTTTTCATGTACTAAGTTAGCCAAACATGCATTGATATGGTGGGATCACCCAAAATGAAATACAAAGGAAATAAAAGGGTAAGATCTGAAATTAAATAAAATGGTGAAGAAGTTGAAAGAATAGGATTTTCTTATAGATTATACCAAGACACTATTTAAAAGGTTTCAAAACCTAAGACGAAAGGATCTCATAATCAAAGAATTTCACAACGAATGTTATAAGCTATCAATCTATGTTGAATAAGGAGATTTTGAAGAATAGAAAGATACAAAGTATGTGATTGGGTTAAATTATACCATACAAGATGAATTGAGTGTGCTTTGAATCCATAGTTTGGATGATTCTTATCAACTTACATTAAAATTAGAAGTAAAGAAGAAGACAAATAAATTTAAAAAAGGATTTTAGATAGCACCATCGTCATCTCCAATGAGAGGGAGGGGTGTTAGCATAATATACCTAGTATTAGATCTTTTGTTATACCCGTCATATTCCATTATTCTATCTTCGTTTGTAACTCCCCTAAAATCTCGGGAATATTGTTATAGCCCTTACATATAAATATGTATGTGCTTCTGCTGAATAATATCAAACAGAGCTCTCTAAATCTTCTCCTCAATCTGGTATCAGAGCAGCGATTCGTGGAGCAAAACGTGAAAAGGTTATGTGGTGCGTTTTGTCTTATTCCTTACTATTACGTTTCGAAGAAGATATTCTGATTTGCAAATTGAGCTGTTGTGTTAGGGACGCGAAGACAAAGGAATAAATTTTGCTATTTTTGTTTTCTGCAGATTTAATTGCCAACGTGGAGTCATTTGGCAAGTGCGACCTTGGAAAGCGCGACCTACACCCAATATCAAGCAAATTACAACAACAGAGAAAACAAATAAAAATAAAAATTGACCTGGTTGCTGAGATGTGAAGGCGTTTAAAAGATTTGTGTTTTGCCACAACGTGAGGCTGCTTACATCTTCCCACGTCTAACCATTTGCCTTATTACCTACGTGGAAATTTGTTTGGGAGTCATCAAATGCATGCATGATCTCCATAGGCTGCGTTGATGCTTGGGAACGATCGCCAATTTCTCATTTACCTGTTGCGTGCCCGATAGTCAGAGGAAGAGAGCAATAGAACAACTTCCATCATAAATGCAATTGCTTGGACAAAGTTGAATCTTGTGAATGCATCCTACAGGAGTAGACATGAATCCTCTCGCCATTCATCTGCATCGGAATCACCAGCTTCATTTAAACTCTTCCTCCACTGAAATTAGCATGTGGAAGAGGCTTTGCAAACGTTTGAAATGTGGTTACGTGACATTTGGATGCAAAGAAAAGTCCAAAATATTTGAAGACTTCTGATTCGGTATTTAAAACAAGTTATTTGACGTAGTTGGCTTAAAGAACCTTCACTTGAAGGATTCTATTACGAGCATTGAAAGAATCTCGAACAAGACGAAGTTTTGTCCCACGAATCTCAATAGTATATCAAGCGTAAGAGAAAGCAAAGGGACTGCCGGAAGCCAAAATGAAGACTTGCAGTCCATAGAACACCGTCAAAAAGCTCAAAAAAGTTTCGGGTTCTATTTTTCCTTGCTTAACGAGCTTCGCAATATCGATAATCTTGTATTCGATGAATTGGTTTGAAAATAGACACCTAGTACATTTTCTATTTGACGTTAGCTGCCAAGCGAAGAGAGTTAGAGAAGAGATTGAAGCCAGCTAGGACGAAGACTGCAAGAAGAGGAAGAACGCCCTATGAAGTGTTGTCATCTCTCCACACGTGAGCATCGAGCACATCTCAGAGGCCAATTCTCTCAACAGTGAGTGAATACTTGTAATAATTATTTGAAATTAATTTTTTAAAAATTATTTTCATTACAATGTCTACTCCAAAGTTGCTTCTGTCCAATGCACAATTACTCAAAGGGCCAAATTATGTGGCCTAGAAAACAAAGATGTGCACCATCCTTTAGTATGAGGGATTATGGGGCATTGTCACAGGGTTCATGATAGTTCCTACTAACCCTGATGAGCTCATAAAATATGAGATAGCTAGTGCAAAAGCACTTATACTAATTATGTTCAAGATCTGACCATTGATATGTAACTCGCATGTTTGGGATGTAGAGAAACTGAAGGAAGCCTGGGATAAGTTAGCAACCATATTTGAGGCAAAGAATTAGACTAAGATCCTCCATCTTTAGTTGAAATTACACACCCTATCTATGGGGTCAGATGAGAAATTTGAGGAGTTCTTACATCGGGTGGTTGAGCTTGAGGGAGTTATTAGTGCTCGGTGAGACAAAGAGAACACAAAATTATAGTTCTAATCACCTTGAGGCACTCCTTCTCGCTTTGAGTGTTTTTATGACATTGAATGTCTCTAAACGGAAAGTGGCGTTCAATGAAGTCGTGAACTTGCTGAAGTAAGAAGAGGCCATAAATTCAATCCAAGATGAGGCTCAAGACAAATTCCTTTTCTCAAAGCCACAACGTGGCCAGAAGTATCGAAAGGGTCCCTCGGAGAAGCAATCATTTCAGCATCAACAACAAAAATATCAAAAGACAAAGAGGTGGTGTCATATCTACAAAACCAACACTCATGACACTAACTATTGGTATAATGGCTTGAAACAAGGGTCTTCAAGTCAAAAAAACACATCTGGGCGCGATGATTTTCAAAAATTGAAAAGTTGTCACCGTATAAGAAAGCATAAGGGACATATTGCAGTTCAAAAGGATGATGACTGTAATGAGGAGCCACCGTAGGATCCAATTGTAGTAATAATCTTATGCTAGCATCCCACCTGTAGCTCATGCGAAAAGTCTAGGTGATAGACTCAGGTGCAAGTAAGCGTATGTCAGGTGACAAGAAGTTGTTTGATATGCTGATAGAACAACCCACCAGAGATCTAGTCAAAATAGAAGATGACAAAGAGTATGTTGCAGAATGAATAGGCTAGGTCATTATTCCTCTCGTAACACAAAAATGTACATTTACAAAGCTACTATATGTTCCTGGATTGACTACCAACCTCTTGTCGGTCGAAGAAGCTCGTGAATCATCATATAAAGGTAGAATTTCTTGTTCAAAATGGCATAAAATTGTGCTTGATCTTGAGGAAGATGGATCCATTGATAAACATAAAGCACCACTTGTAGTAAATGGATATGCTCATAAATAAGGATTTGACTATGAATAAACCTTTGCACCCACTACGAAGATCAAAACCATCAGAGTAGTTTGCGCACTAGTAAGACAGAAAGGGTGGAAACTTCACAGGTTTGACGTCAAGAGTGTTTTCCTAATAAGGTATGTCATCTCATCAAATCATTGTATGGACTGAAACAAGCTCCAAGGGCATGGTACATCAATATAGATGATCACCTTTTGTAGCATGGTTTCACTCATAGCCCCTCGGATTCCAATTTGTACATAAATAAGGTAGGCAAAGAAATTATCATTCTAGTTTTCTATGTGGATGATCTTGTGATCACTGGAATTTCAAAAGATCAAGTTGATATTGTGAAGAATGATCTCAAAACAACCTTTAACATGACTGATTTGGGGCTACTACATTACTGTCTTGGATTGGAGATATGGAAAAAGAAGCACCACATTTTTCTCCCAAATAAAGAATGCCAAGACACTCTTGGAAAAGTATTGAATGTCTAAGTGTAAACCTATATCCACTCCCATGGAAAAAGTTTTGAAACTTTCATAATTCCAGACTCACCTCAAGTAGATGATACTCTCATAGGAAACTTGTTGGAGGGATCATCTACTCGACATATAACAAACCAAACTTATGCTATGTTTTCAGAAATCTTTCCGGTTCATTCAGAGCCGAAGAAATGTAACTAGATTAGTAGAAAGCATGTTTTGAGGTATGTCCAAGGTATAATTCATTATGGTTCGAATGTTGGTGCTTGATTTGATCTCGCCCGCTTATTCTAAAAATTCTTCAATTTGTGGGCTCTGTCGTATTTTCTATTTCCGCGAATAGATGCGTGAAAGGTTTTATTCATTTATATGCTATTGAATATCATTCTCCAAGGTTGTGGAACACAATTGGTCCTTGTATCATTTCCAAATTCTTTGTCCTTAAAGAAAAATTCAATTCAGGCACAAATGGTGAAGTTCCCCTACATCTTATCTTGTTCGACCCAGGCATGCTTTCCCTATCAAAATTTATCTCTAGCATGTGCAGATTAGTGTTCATTCTTGATTGGATGCAGCCCGATGGGGTATTTTTGGTGAAATTTACCACTTCGTCTTATTTTTAAAAATACAAAATTGGCTCTGCGACCCCCTATAACATCTAATTCGTTAATCAATAAATATAAATCGGCAGGGAAAAAGTCTTACTTTGACCCTGAAGATGGATAGTGGTAGTTTTTCAAGTTACAAGCGAGTCGGCGGAACATTTTGAAGTTTTTTTCCCTTTTGTAAAAAAGGAGCAAAGTTATAAATTGACCTGCAACTCCATTAGGGCCCACATCAAAAGATAAAATCGGGAAGGCAGGTCGGCAGAGGAAAATTGGAAATTTTGCCTTTTTGTTAAAAAGGGTAAAATTGTAGAAATGAACCGTGACTCCATCAAAGGCCCAGATTAAGCCACGTGTTGAGCCCGTATTTCAAAGGCAAAGGGCGGGGTAAAATGTGAAAATTGCACATTTTCTCCAAAATTCATAAAATGCAACTGGTAATCCTAGGCCATCTTCGAATCATATTTTTCCACGTGGACAACTCTAATCTAAAGTTGAGAAATGGAAGAATCAATGGTTGTTATCCATTGCATCTGATTTTTCCACCATTGTTGCTTCAAGACTCCTAGAGATACGAATACACATTGTTTATCATCGTTTTTTTATGAAACCCCTTATCATTTTTGATGAAGTTGGAATTGCTCAGCACATGCAAAAATGTGAATTACCAGAGAAGTTGGATGCGAGAGTAAATTTGTAGAGGATAGAATGGGAAAAGGATGAAATGATGGAGGTTGCATACACAAAGGATGAAAAACGTGTTCTTTAGAGGATATGACTAGATGTCCGAGTAAAAACAACGATGGAGATATTTGCAATGATTCACCTTTTTGAACAACTGAAAAATTTTGTCATGCAAACTCCGTTAAATGTCATTTTCTCGGAAATCATGATCAAACATGTAATAAATAAAGCTTCCTCGAATATTATTTTCTTAGGGGGAAAGCTTGGATGTAAATTGAGTGTTATAAAAAGAATTCTTTAGTCATGTAAATGGTCAGGGGTTCAATTCTTATGAGAAAATTTGAGAAAGCCCATCTTCTTGAGAGACCATCTGAGAAACATGTTAATCTCTTATGTTTTATATTTGATCATGTCAAGTTGGTTGCAAGTGTACAACCATTGAAAAAATCTGAGATTGTTCAAGAAACCTTCCCCTGCTGATGAATCTAATCAACTTTGAATTAATCATGTTAATCTTGGGAAAATTTGTGTCTAATTTATTTCAGAATGTCTACAACTAGTATTTCTTGTTCCTATTGCAATATTTTATTCAAATCCGTCTAAATCACACAGATCTCATCCTGTGATAGTTTAGTGGGATTTCTAATTTCATTACGAGAAGATCCTTCATCCTATAACGAGATTAACAATTTAAAATCAGTTTAATTTCATTTTTTTGATAAATATTGTCTCGTAATCCTTTGAGTGTATCTTAGGCGTGAGGAACTATGGGTATTTAATGTTTAATTGAGTCTTTAGCTCGAGCCTTCGTGTTAAATTCTTGGAGATTTTGTGAAACCGTAAATGGGCCTCCATTGATGCACACCTTCTGGTTGAAGGAATATTTTAGCTATTCTGAAGCATTATGTCATTTAATTTTCCAATTGTTGTGAAGTTTCTCAAAGATCTGAAAAAATCAAGTTTATCCTACTTAATCTCCCACCAAAAATTATTCAAAAACAATGAATCCTACCTGAACTACCCCTATTTGCCCTATATTTCCACAAATGAATAAATTCTACTGCCAAAATATGCAGAAGCAATCAAGATTCCATAATGTCTTTAGTAACCTTAACCTTGTTTAGAAAATATCACCATTCTTTAGAAGTGACAACTTGTGAGAGTTAAATTGTGGTGCATTGATCATATTTTCTCAAGGTTTCCTTTCAAATTTGTGTAAATAAGGATATATTCATTCTCCTTCACCAACAAAGGTTACAAAATGGGTCCTCTCACCCTGGTTGAAAGGCACAACCTAAAGTAGTGAGGATAGATAAAATCCTTTTGAAGGTGCCATCCATTTCTCTAAAATATGAGTGACAAAGAGCTAATTGAATCGCTTCCCGGATACAAAATGACATACATGATGATTTATCTATCTCTAGGCTTCTTGTTAAATTTTTGATGTTTCTCAGCTTGCAAAGGAGAATCAATTTGGATACTAACACCAGATTGGTGCCGATGCTAGGGATTATTTGAACACCGGGACCTATTTGTGTGGCAACAACATTAGATTGGTGCCATTTATGGGGATTATTTGAACACAAGGACCTATTTGTATGGCAACAACAAACAGATTGGTGTTGTTGCCGGAATTATTTCAACATCGTGGCTTATTTGTGCGGTAATAACACCAAAATGGCACCATTTCTATGGCCTATTTTAACAAAGATGTAAACATACCGATCCTCGTAATGTTCTTACATGATCTAAGTGCAAATACGTTGTTTAAACATCATCCTTTGTTGAGATTTGTAAGATTTGTGCAAAGTTACAAGTTTTGTGTGTAATATTTCTAGTTTCTGTTGGTTTTTGCACTAAGTTTACATCATCAATGTTAAATACAGGTAAAGGAAGGTCATATCTGTGAAGATTTGCATGAATTTAGTGTTGAAAGACATTTGACAAATCAATTTTAGTGCATTTTCACAACTAAGGTGAAAATCCTTAGTGGTGACTCCGTGTTGAATTAATTTTTGATAAATGCCAGTGTCTTAACCTCTGTCAATTGAAATTTATCACTAATCTTTGCAAAGCTGGAAGGAAGAAGATCTTTCTTCATTAAATACCCTGCTAGAAGGTTGTTTCTAGAATTGGGAAAGACAAATTCTGAAGGAAGAAGAATCTAGAAAGTTGTTGGAGATCAGAAATCAAGAAAAGAGTTATCAATTGTGGAAATTGATCATCTTGTCATTGAAGATTGTCATACTTCCTCAAGTGCTTCAATCAGGTATTATTTTTGTAGATTGAAATTCTCCATCTGGAGAGGGGCCTTCATTTGTATTTTAAAAGTTTACGTCTCATTCTATCCCTATGTTTTCCAAAGCTGATGGGATCTTCCAAGAAACAAATTTTTTAGAGAACATTCATTATAAGAATTACATTCTTATGCCCCATAGACCCCAAACTCCTCATCATTATGTTTCTCCCGTAAGATCACCTCCCACTAATAATATGGCCCATCCCCTACCCGCACCTTTGTTTTTTGTGAACACTTTTGGTTCTACAGATTTTAGAGGTATGGTTGGATATCCAAATTCCATGCCACAAGATGTTAGAAATAGACTTCCTAAATTTCAAGGAAATAATGCTATTACTGGTGATCAGCACTTAAAGCTTTTTGTAAATATGATGGAAGACTTGGAGATTGAATTTGAGGATTTGTATATAAAACTATTTATTCATAATCTTGAGAGGATTCATGTGACTAGTATAAATATTTACTGATAACTCAATAGACTCATCGGCGTAAATGAAAAATGATTTTAGATTGCAATATGGGGATAGGACATCCTAGGTTTCTTTTGTCTCGAATTTGAAAATATTAAGAAGAATAAAAATGAATTTGTTCATGACTTCAATACAAGGTTCAATAATACTCTGAATATGCTACCTGTAATCTTGAGGCCAAGCGATGTTTCCTATCTGATAAAATAATCTGATGCTTTTGATAAGAAGGCTACCTATTATTTGAGAGATAACGCATGAACTTTGAGGCATGCCTTTACCATGGCTTTGCAGATTAAAAACAATATCAAAGCATTTGGTAAGCATCCTAAGAGGGAAGGTATCAAGCTGATCAATCCAGATAAGCCTCAGTAAAGTAAGTCTGTGGATCTAGAAGAGGTTATAAAAACATTTTTTAGGGCTATCAAGGAAATATCCTATAAACTGGCGAGGGTAGAGAAGGGGATTGGACAAGGTTCCTAGGTTAGCACAAGCCATAAGGTCAAGAAAGATTTTCCAATCATCCCAGAGGTGATCATAGATTAGATGATAGGGGTAAAGGGCCCGTGGGATTAGGAAATAGACAGCCCTAACCCCAGGAAAATAGATTGGTGCCTGATCCTTTAGCTTCGAGTTGTTGTTGTTGTTGAAGAAGCTCATGAAATTGAGTGGTGTGATAGATATTTCTTTCCCCATTTCCCATGTGATGTTGAAAAGGAAGAAGTTGATGATGATGATACAGATGATGATGCATGCACGATGGATTGCTCTACAAGTTCATAGTAGGGAGCAACCTCAACTAAGTTGATGAGTGCCAAAACTATTGAAAAATTTTGGGATTGCATTCACTAGGTATTGCCTCTTCCTCCCATTAATTCTTTTGATATTGATATGGTACAATATTTTGAGTTTCCTAATAATTATTTTGAGTACTTAAGGGCATTAATGATTAAGAAGTATGATGGAGGAATTCCTTCAGAAGAGGACAGACAATTGTTAATGAATGCAGTAGTTGGCCACGAAAAATAATAAATTACTAGGAGAAAAGTTGTCAAAGGCGGGGTCTCAGTGAACAAAAAAATTCCAGTGCTTACCAATATCCCTAAGGAAAACCCTAATAAAGATGCATCTGGAAAAGGCTTTGTCACCCTAAATAAAAATTGTATTCCTCCCCATGCTCAGACTATAAAAAATCCTTAGCCATCAGATGAATTTATAAACCTTCCTCCTAACACTACCTTACCCAAATATGTTCCTTGTGACATAGCCCAAATCTTGAGTCAGATCAAGATTTCTATTCCTATTATTGAATTTCTTAGAATCCCTGAGCATAGGAACAGAGCATTCAAATATTTGGGATTTAAAGAAGAAAAGGTCACCCAGGGTAAAAAGGTAAACAATGTAGAGGTTCCTCCTGCCATTGCAGAATTAGAAAAACCACAAGCATTGGAGGAATTGGGTGAACCACCTGAGGTTTATTTGGGAACTTCTTTGGTTGAGTCTCAGCTGAAGGTGGATCCATTTTTCACTAATTTGATTATTAAGGATAACCTAT
Organism: Taxus wallichiana var. yunnanensis; assembly: GCA_018340775.1. Classification (NCBI taxonomy): domain Eukaryota; kingdom Viridiplantae; phylum Streptophyta; class Pinopsida; order Cupressales; family Taxaceae; genus Taxus; species Taxus wallichiana. Next base: position 194,179,588 of record CM031233.1, read on the forward strand.
TACATACATGCATGTTTGACTCAGGAGCTTCATGTAATGTAATGCTTCTTGAGGTCATGAATGAGTTAAATCTCAAAGTAACAACATCTTATGGGAAATGTACTACCATGGATTCAAGAGAGGTGTCAGTGGTTGGATGTGTTAAGGTTTTGATAGTGCAACTTGTAGCCTACCTAGGCAAGAACTTAAAACTAGATGTTGTTATTGTTGATTGTCCCACTAAGTTGGGAATGTTACTATCCAGAAAGTGGCAGCTAGTGTGGGTGGAAGTGTGCAAATGGACATGTCTTATGCCACCATACCAATTGAGGGCAGCCTTGTGAAGTTACCTGAGTGAAAATAAAATGTTATATCTCATTGAGGACCCCAATAATGCTTCTTATGAAGTATTGCATGTAGACATTGATATTGATAACTTTGTGAGCTATGTTGTTTTCAAGGAATATGAAATTGATCAATGCAAATATCTTGAGAAGATTGATTTTCCTGGGACTTTGATGTTTGATGCAGCCTTGAGAGATGTTGAAAAAATTGACATAGGCACAAAGGATAAGCCTGAAAAAATGTGGTCAGATAGAAACTTGGATGGAAAAGAGAAACAATCATATGACCAATTATTAAAGACATATCAGAACTACTTAGCATGGTCATATCCAGAATCAAAGGCACTTGAAAATTTTCCTTGATTGTTTTCTCTGAATCAGGGTGCACACCATTGTATAGTGTATAGTCTTTTGGTTTTGTTCTGCTTTCATTTTTTCTATTTTGGTTCGTCCTAGTTCCCTGGTGACTAGTTTTTGTTGGTTTCTCAGTTCATCTTGGGGAGTTGGTTATTGTTGTTCTACTCTACAAGCTTGTTATTGACTCCGTTTCCCAATGGATTTTTGGCACATGGTCTGCTCTATTGTTCTTGTGGCACACAGGGAGTGCCCATCCCAAGTCGAGTCAATGTTTGTGATCTATTTGATCTCACCCCATTTGTTTTAAAAATTCTTCAATTTGTGGGCTCACATATTTTCTATTTCTTGAAATGGATGCGTGAAAGGTTCTCTTCATTTATATGTTATTGAATATCCTTCTCCATGGTCGTGGATCACATTAGGGCCTTGTATATCATTTCTAAATTCATTTTCCTTAAGGAAAAATTAATTTCTCGGTGCAAATGGTGAAGTTCCCCTGCATCTTACTTTGTTCGACGGCGTGTTTTCCCTGTCAAAATTTATCTCTAACGTCTACAGATACGTGTTCATTCTTGATTGGATGTGGCCCAACCGGTCTTATTGGTGAAATTTTCCACTTTTGTTTCATTTGTAAAAATTACTAAAGTGGCCCCGAGGCCCCGATAGCATCTAATTGGTTAATCAATAAATATGAAGCGGCAGGGAAAAAGTCTTACTTTGACCACTTCTCGAAGATGGACACGTGGCGCTTTTCAAGTTAAAAGCGTGTCGGTGGAACATTTTAAATTTTTTTATCTTTATGTAAAAAGGGCAAAGTTATAAATTGACCCATGACTCCACTAGGGCCCGCATCAAAAAATAAAATCGGGAAGGCGGGGGTCATGGAGGAGGAAAATTGAAATTTTTCCTTTTTTAAAAAAAGGGTAAAATTTCATAAATGAGTTGTGACTCCATCTAAGGCCCAGATTAAGCCACGTGTTAAGCATGTATTTCAAAGGTGGAGCGGTGGGGCAAAATGTGAAAAATGTGGATTTTCTCCAAAAGTTATAAAATACAAAAGGCAACCCCAGTGCCCGCTTCGAATCAATTTTTTCCACTTGGATGGCTATAATCTAAAGTTGAGAAAGGGAAGAATCAATGGTTGTTGTTCATCAGCATCTGATTTTGCCACCATTTTATCTCCAAGACTCTTGGAGATGCCAATACACATTGTTTATCATCACTTTTTGATGAAACCCCGTGTCGGTTTGTCTACAAAGTGCAATCAATGGATTTAGAGCTTAATTTTTTACTCCAAGGAATGTAAAGGTTGATATCTTGAATTTGGAATTGCTCGGGCACTTGCAAAACGTGAATTACCAGAGAAAGCTGGATGTAGAGAAAAGTTACAGAGGAAAGAATGGCAAAAGAATGAAATGATGGAGGTTACATGCATGAAGGATTAAAAATGTGTTGCCATAGGAGATGACTTGATGTCCCAAGTTTAAAATAATTATGGAGATACTTACAATGATTAACCTTTTTGAACAATCTGCAACTTTTTTTTTTGCAAACCTGTTAAACGTCATTTTCTGGAAATCATGATCAAAGATGTAACAAACAAAGGTTCCTCGAATAATCTTTTCTTGGGGGGAAATCTTGGATGTAAATTGGGTATTAGAAAAAGAATGCTTTAGTCATGCAAATGGTCGGGGTTGAATTCTTACGAGAAAATTTGAGAAATCCCATCTTCGTGAGAGACAATCTGAGAAACCTATGAATCTCTTATGTTTTAGATTTGATCATGTCAAGTTGGTTTTAAGTGTACTGACCATTGACAAGCTCGACATTGTTCAAGAAACCTTCCCCTCTTCAAGTGAATCTAATCAACTTCAAATTAATATATGTTAATCTTGGTCAAATTTGTGTCTCGATTTATTTAAGAATGTATGCGAATAGTATTTCTTGTTCTATTGCAATCTTGTGTTAAAATACCTCCAAATCACACAGGATCTCGTCCCTGTGATAGTTTAGTGGCATTTGTAATTTCATTACGAGAAGAGCCTTCATCCTGTAATGAGATAAACAATTTAAAATCACTTTACTGTCATTTTGTTGATAAAGATTATCTGTAATCCTTTGAGTGTATCTTAGGCATGAGGAACTATGGGTATTTAATGTTTAATTGAGTCTTTAGCTCAAGATTTTGTGTTAAATTCTTGGAGATTGTGTGAAACCGTGTAAATCTGGGCCTCCATTGATGCACACCTTCTAGTTAAAGGAATATTTTAGCTATTCTAAAGCATTATGTCATTTAGTTTTCTAATTTTTGTGAAGGTTCTCAAATTTCTGGAAAAATAAAGTTTATTCCACTTAATATCCAACAAAAAATTATTCAAAAATAATGAATCTTACTTGAACTACCCCTATTTTCCCTGTATATCCACAAATGAATAAATTGTACTGCCAAAATATGTAGAAGCAATCAGGATTCCATAACGTCTTTAGTAACCTTAACCTTGTTTAGAAAATATCACAATTCTTTAGAAGTGACAACTCGTGAAAGTTAAATTGTGGTGCATTGATCATATTTTCTCAAGGTTTCCTTTCAAATTTGTGAAAATAAGGATATCTTCATTATCCTTCACCAATAGAGGTTAAAAAATGGGTCCTCGCACCACCGGTTGAAAGGCACAACCTAAAGCGGTGAGGATAGATCAAATCCTTTTGAAGGTGCTAACCATTTCTCTAACATCTGAGTTACAAAGAGCCAGCTGAATTGCTTCCCCAGCTAGAAAATGACATACATGATGATTTATTTGTCTCTAGGCTTCTTGTTAAATCTATGATGCTACTCAGCTTTCAAAGGAGAATCAATTTGGTTACTAAGGTGGAATAAATGAAAAATGATCAATTATTATTATAGGGATACATCCACTTGGACCATGCCAGATCTATTGATGACATGAAGTCAACTACAAGATATATTTTTCATCTTGATCTAGACATATCTCATGGATAAGAAAGAAGTAGAATTTTATTTCTATTTCATTCACAGAGGAAGAATATCACACCGAATGAGGAGCTATGTGCAAAGCGATATGGTTATGTCACATTTTGGATGACACATGAATTTCTGAAGAGCAAGAACCTATTATCTATTGTAAAAATCATAGTGTGTTGAAGTCAGGTTGAATCTAGTTTTTCATGAAAAAACAAAGCACTTTGAGATCAATTGTCACTTCATTCGAGAGCACATCTTGAACCACCACATTCAGCTCCAGTACTATCCTACAGAAGCACAAGTAGCTGATATTCTCACAAAATCCCTTGGAAAAGTGAAATTTAAACTTTTTAGGGGTTACATTTGCAAGAATAATGTAATAAGGGGGGAATGTTAGCATAGTATAGCTAGTATTAGCTATTTTGTTATACCCATCATATTCCATTATTCTATCTCCATTTTTAACTCCCCTAAAATATCAAGGAATATTGTTATAGCCATCACATATAAATATGTATGTGCTTCTCTGAATAATATCAATCGTAGTTCTCTAAATCTTCTCCTCAAGCGGTAGATTTGATTCCATAAAATGTGAATTCTCTAGTGCATAAGGACAGAAAAATCTAGAAAAGTCCACAATAACTACTAAAGAGGTAGGGGTTTCGAAAGGAAGAATATTCGATGTAGAATGGGGTTGGAATAACCCTCAAAGGTAGTATACTTGTTACTAATGTGGTAAATATGGGGAAAATGCTTTTGATAATTAACATTATCCTACACAAGATAGATGGAAAATGGAACGACGACTGAGTAAACTAGTTGAAGATGAAGAAGAAGAGGAAATGGAGTTTTTTGTAGACTTGGGTGAAACACTCATGATAAGGTTGACTATGATCATCCCGGGAATGATAAATAAAACTATGGTGCTAGTGGTTGTTCTTGGCTGCAAAAAAATATCTTTCAAACAAGATGCACCTATGGATAGAAGGTATGGAGAGTTATTATTGATGGTGGTCGTTTTGAAAATGTGGTCTCAATTGTGATGGTGGATAAACTTTTTTTTTTTTGAAATATGATAAGTACATGTATCCCCACAAATATCATGTTTCAAGAAAGGGATGGTAACTATAGATAAAATATGCCTAGTAAAGTTTTGGATTGGGAATACCTACATGGATTAGGTTTGGTGTTATGTTATGTCGATCGATGTATGCCATATATTATAAGGGAGGATTTGCATATGATAGAAAGGTTACACATTATGAAGGGAAGAATAATTATACAATTTGGAAGGATTCAATAAAGGTGGTATTGTTACCCTTAAAGGAAGAAGAGAAGAGAGAACTTCTTGGATATAAAGGATTTTTGTAGAAATGGTATAAATGGGTTGGTTTCATTCTTGTATGGTAGAAAAGGTGGAAATAACGACATTTGGTATACATTGTTATGGTATAAGAGGTACTAAAATAATACACATATGTTATTCCATATAAGATACTAGATGTGTGACCTCCGAAGAGGGATATTCAACACAATATTTTAGTGGACGATATTCTAATATTGGATGATATGGTGGATGTGCTAGTGGGATCTGATATTTTAGTAAGATTGACCTTGAGTTGATACTACCCGATACAAATCTATGAAGAGAAATAATGGAAAACAACTTTAAAAAAAATAAGGATTATGCGAGTGGATGGTGATGCCATTTGGGTTATCTAATGTGAGAATACAATGGTAAGTTTTTGGTTCTTTATTTTTATTATATTTGGATATTCAATAGGATAGTGGAAGAACACATGTTGCATTTTAAATTAGTGTTATAACTATTATGAAAAGATATTTTGTATGTAAACTTAAACAATGTATATTTCTTCAGAAAATTTTAGTTTTTTTGGGGTTTGTCATCTTAAAGGATGGAGTGACGATGGATGAGTAATATGTGAAGGTAATTTTAGAATGGAATTTTCTAAGGAATGTGATAGAGGTTTGTATTTTTCATGGGTTGGAAAAATTCTATAGAAATTTCATTTGTAATTTTAGTAACATTGATGTACCCATAATCGATTCACGAAGGAAAGGAGTTTGTATGCACCAAGATAAAAACAGATAGTTTTCAATTGTTGAATATGAAAGCATTAGAGGAACCTATTTTTTTATTTCCATTCTTTATCAATTTCTTTGAGGTTTATTTTGATGCCTCACAAATTGATATTCGAGCTATACTAAGTCAAAAAGGATGGCTTATAGAACTCTTTAATGAAAAGATAAATAAAGTCGGGAGGAAATATTCTACTTATGATGTGGAACTTTATGTTATTGTTCAAACATTAAGGCATTGGTGACATTAATTTATTGTGAAGTAATTTGTACTCTTTACTAACCATGAATAATTGAGGTAAGTAAACACATAGAAGAAACTAAATAGTGGACATGCAAAGTGGTTTAAATTTCAGCAATAATATACTTTTATCTTAAACCATAATTTAGGTAAGTAAATTTAAGTAAGTAATACCTAGAGTAGGTGTGTAACACTTTTGATAACAATGGAAAATGAAGTAGTAGGGTTTAAGGTAGTTAAGGAATTGCATAAAAGTGATCCAAATTTTGGTATGTTGTGAGAAAATGTAAGGACCCTAAAGTAGGAAGTGGTTCTTCCCGATTTATTCAAGGGAAATCAATTATGCATCCTTATTAGTTCAATGAGAGAAAATAATATAAGAGAATTGCACAGTGGGGTTTTTTTCTACTGAGACTTTGGTATAAGTAACTGAAACTAATCTTGTGGTAAATAAGTATTATTAGAAAAATGTATGAGACGGACATAAGTAGGATTGTATCGTGATGTAAAATTTGCTAAATGGCTAAGGATGATGCAAAAATATTGGGCTATATATTTCATTACCTTTCCTTAGAGGCCCATGGGTTGATTTGATTATAGATTTCGTCTTTACGATTTACTAACACACAATAAGGGAATCATTATATCTTCGTTGTGGTGGGAAAGTTCTCTAAAATGACATATTTCATTTCTTGTAAGACAACTAATGACAAATCTAGAGTTACATATTTAATATTTTAGAAGCGGTTAGCTTACATGGATTTCAAAGAATGGTCACTTGAGATCGGGACACAAAGTTTTGAGTCATTTTGGAAGAATCTACAGAGGAAAATGGGGACACAACTACGCTTTAATAGTGCATATCATCCCCAAACTGGTGGATAGATTAAAGTGATGAACATAAAATTGGGAAATCTTCTACATTGCATAGTTGGAGAAAAACCAAAACAATCGGATTTGGCTTTACCATAGGCTAAGTTTTCTTATAAAATCTTGGTAAATAGGTCAATGTGGAGGTTTCCTTTCCATATAGTTTATGGTAGGAATCCAAAGCAAATTCTAGATATGGGTATGCTATCTGGTGAAGATAAAACTAGTGATGATGCAAAAGCATTTGCATATCGCATGTCATTATCACAAGAAGAAGTGAGGGAAAAGCTAAAAGTTAGTAATGCAAAATATAAAGTAGTTGCAGATGCACATATGATAGTAAATCCATTTTAAGAGGGATATATGGTAATGGTTGATCTCAAAAAGGATAGGTTTCAAAGCGGACACTTAATAAACTAAAGTATAAGAATATTGGGCCATGTTGGATTTTAAAATATGAGTGATAATGACTACAAAGTGGAGCTACCGACAACATTTCTATTGCACCAGCTTTTAATGTTGGTGACTTATATAAGTTTTCAAGTCATGAGGAAATTATTTAGAAGGAATAAATAAAGTAGAAGCAACAGATGCCAAGAAGGAAAAGGAGATGGTAATGCATTTCTTTGACCAAAAGGTAGTCACTACTAGGCAAGGGAGCTACAAGATATATTTAATACAATGGGAAGGTCTAGATCGGAAGAAAATACTTTGATTCCCGAGTGAGAATTGAAGAAAATTGACATTGGAAAATTGTGTGAATTCCATATAATGAATTCACATGAGCATAATTCTTTTAACCATGGCGTAATGATGCAAGAGCATAAATTTTGGAGACCATAACTTTTTATCCAATTGTTGCATTGTCTTGAAATTTTTAAGGGTAGTAGATATTGATTATTAATATGTCATGACCAATTTAATCACAAATTATGTGTGATTTTTGGGCTGAAATTGCTTCATTTAGTGTTTTAAAATTGGCTCCAAACCTTTTTTGTTTTATCTACAATTTATAGTTTTAATATATTTTTCTCTAATTTTTTAATAATCCAATATTTAGCGCACACCGCATTTGTGAAGGTATATTTTATAGGTAAAAATTGGGGTGCATCTCAAGTGTTTACTTTTTAGGGTTTATTTTTGTTTTAGGTTATTTTTCACATTTTAGGGTTTTCTAAGAGATAGTGGGAAATAAAAAGGAAGAGTGTAATGTTGTAAAATATGAGTTTGGATGCATAAATGGTAAGAAAACTATTTTTAAGATTATCTATTTTTACAAAATCATGCACATGCACGCGTGTGTGGGGGTGTGTGTGGGTGTTTTAGAGGCATTTGGACCTCTTGCAGTTGGATCCACGTTAGATATACATTGAACATAAGAAGTCATTAATGTCACCAAAAAAAGAAAGATTAGGCCTAGAAAAGAATTGTGAGAACAAATATAAATTTTGAACTCTAAGGTGCCTAGGGTTTGAGGTATGTGTTCAATGCATGAGTTGGGTTCATCAAACGATTTCACCCTTTCAAATTTTGATTAGGGTTTTTGTATTATAATCAAACAAGGAATGAAATAGGATCTATAATTAGTTATTCTAACTAATTGACTTCCAAAATTAACCATTCAATATAGGAATAATGCCTTAATATTGATGAAAAATGTACATGATGTAATAAAAACTCATAAATACATGGAATCGAGTACACATAAATGATTACATATGATTCTAAAAAATTTAGGCATATTTAATGATGAGATTATGGTATGTGGACCTAAGAATTCTTCTGAATTTGAATTGTGACTTGAAAGTATCCTTCGGAAGGACCATAAAATAAGGGAAAATTTTCTATATGGTCTTAACCTCGTTGTATAGTTTTGAACCTTCTTAGAACTATTGTGTGCCCCCTTATTCTCATTTCCTTCTCATATGCCACATTCTGCTTCGAGTCCCAGACCTCAAGAATCGCTAGGGCGTGGTTTCAATCTTACCTGGTTCAACCTTAACTTATTGATGATGGGTTTCCAAGCATAACTGAAACCCAAATCATCATCCCTATTCAATTTTTGATTATGCTATAGATAACTCTAGTGTAGTGCAAGATGCCCATTGGGCTCACACTAGGAGACGTATTAAATGCAAAATTAGCTGTTAAAAATTTAATATTATTTTGTAACCTACTACCTTTAAAACATGAAATGCTCATATACTAAAATGAGGGGTTCTCCCTTAATTTGTTTATGATGGGTCTCCAACCATGACTCAAAGCAAACCATCATTCCTATTCAATTTTGAATATACACGCCAATGTCAACCACCTCTCCCAATTGATGCTTGTAAAAGTGTTTCTCCATAGTCACTTAATCCAAAAATATATATATTTATAATTTAATATAAAATAAAATAAAGCTAAATGGAGGAGGGCGAATAAGCTCTAAAACATTTCATTTAGGGTTTGTCGCTGCTTTTTGGAATGGGTGAGTTGGGGGAGACAATGCAAACCTAGGTCAGATTTGTGGGCGGTGGTAGAGCAAAACAAAAGTCGTTTCCCTATTGAACCAAAATGCCTGAAGGAAACGTGTTTTCTTGCAATGTTGTGGTCTGCAGTTTTACACAAAACGATGTGCGTAAAGGCATTTTTTGTTTGTGCAAAGAAATGCCTCACCAAATGTCATCCCATGGAGTGTCATGATTTCAGGATATGCGCAAAATGGATTTGTTGAAAAGGCGTGTGAACTGTCTGATAGAATGTCTCAAAAAAATGTGGCTGCATATACATATGTGAATGTTAGATAGAGTTCCCAGAGAGAAATGTCTCCTCATGGACTACAATGGACGCTAGAAATGTACAAAATGTTTTTTTGGAAAAAGCTTTATAAACTTTCAAGCAGATGCAAAACCATATTCCACAACCTTAGTCGTATTCTCCTTGTGTGTGCACCTAAATGGGAGCTTTAAATCAGTATATGGACTGGTAAAAGTGCATACAAAATGTGGAAATAAACACAAGGCATGAGAGTTGTTTGACTAAAACGTCTGATAAAAATGCAGCTTGCTGGAAAGAAACATGGTATTATAGACTGAATACATGTAGTTTTGCACATAATGGATTGGTAGACAAGTATGCAAAACGTGGTAGCATAGACATGGCACGTGAACTATTTGTCTTCACGCCTGAGAGAGAGAAAAGAAACAGGGTGGACCTCCATCAAAGCGTGAGGATAAAAAGAAAAAGAAATTATATCTGATATGGAAGCAAAATGAAGGCATGGATACTGTTTAATTAAAATTGGAGCCCTTTAGAGTAGTTATCATACCCCGAGCAAGGTTTTTGTGATTTGTTTGTTAAAATGCCTTAGAGAATTGCAGGCTTTGGATAGGAATGATTGTTGTAAACACAAATTGGATCCGTTGATAACTCCTTGGGGTCACTTATTGTTTACAAAAGCATTGTGTTGTGGTTATGGGGATACCGCCAAAGTTGAGGTGTGGAGCTTTGGAACAGTTTTAGACAACTGACAAGCATATTGGGCAGTAGATTTTGTTTTCAAATTGCAAGTGAACAAGAAGATAAGTATACAGTTGTGGATATAAACCCAATGCTCGTGAATTGTTTGACGAAAATCCTTTTTCAATGGAATGGTCTCAACGGATCGCGAGTGCAAACCACTTGGAGCCCCCTTATACCCGTTTCGCTCATCATTTCCAAGCATGGTTCATCTTCCCTTACCTCTCATAATTCTCGTGTTTTAGTTCTCTTTTGCAACTTAATAGAATTTTAAAATATTAGGATTTTAATACCGTTAAATGTTTATTTCAACTCATTGCTAAAACAATGAAATGTCGTGTCAAAACTCACAAAGTCAAAATAACCCATTTGCACTAAAACATGAACTTCCACCCTCATTCTGAGGTGATGTAGAAAAATTCCTACCCAACTGGATTGCTACAACATTGCTTTATCGACTGCATTTGAAATCGACTTCCCGAGAATAATGTTAACCTCCTCCCTATTTAAATAGTTAATTTTTACATTTTTCAGAGACTCCTTAAGTATCCTTCGTAACTCTGAAAACAAGATGTTAAGCTTCATTCGTGTACCTTGGTATGTGAGGAGTCACCTTGACCTCTGGATTGACCCCGAATGAACATATGTGATCTTTTTACGCTCTTATAGGAGCCCTATTACATTGTTTTACAGTAGTAGATGGTTGTTAAATCTAGAAATTTGGCTTTCATTTTGAACCGCCATTTGAAACCTAGATAGAGAAATTATTTTCCGCCTTCGCAAACCTCTAGGGTTCTTACTAGAAAATTGCATGGAACCTTCAGTTTAGGGAAAAACACTTTTCTGGATATTTTGACGATGACATTTTGTAGGCCTCCGGTCGCAGTTTGACAAGGTCAAACTGGACCAATTTTGACCTATCGCTCTAGAAAACTTGTCACCATTTGAAAATGGTTTTCTAGTTCTCAGTTCATCGACTCTGATGAATTCTCCTTATATAGGGGAACTTGTAGGAAGTGTCTCATTACATGCTCACCCATCGAACGTCAATTTTGGACGTGGTTTTCTGAGCCCTCGAGCTAACTTTTGTTAATTTGTAACTAGGCCAACTATGACCAAAGTGGCCCCACAAAACTAGTTGCCAAACACAAACCATTCACTTTTTCCCAATTCCGCTCGGTTTCTATGAACTCTTGGTATATCGAGAGACAAGTAGAAATTTAATCGTAGTGTGGTTTCTCATCGAAGATAACTTTTGGAAGTGGTTTCTTAGCCTCCGAGCCCATTTTGAACGTGTTGTAGCTAGTAAGAAAATGTAAATATTGGAAGCTGCGGGACCCTCATCAGGGTTGCCAAACCACCGTAGATACTTTTGACACATGTAAATAACTGTTTAAAACTCTATGGTATAGCTTGTTGTGTGAAATAGAACTTTTGAAAAAATGGTGTTTTCTCTCTCTTCCCTTCCTTTCTCTCTCCTGGGTTACAAAATGAAGTGAAATGAAATGCATTGAATACATGTCTCTAAAAAAATTCTCTCGCTTGCAAATTGTAATTATTATTATATGTAAATGGGAAAACTAAAAATGATAATTATGTTAGATTAGGGTGGATGCCATGCCAATGAATTATCGCTGATATCATGCTCACGTGGTTTTGCAGGATGAATGAATGATGACGAAAAAGGTCGATGTGTAATTCATTATTTATCTTTGTAATTTATATAGTTCATTGTTAAATGAATAAATGTATAATGTTGTCTCATGTTACCGACTATTATATTTGATAATTTTTTTATATGTATGAGATGTTGGTTTCAAGGACATCTAGGAAATGTGCATTTAATCATAGGTTCAATTTGATTCATAGTACACATGGTAAAAAGGGTTGATATTTAGATAAGGTAAATAAATTTGAAGTAATATCTTGTAGTGCATATTTAGTGTTCAATAAATGATTAACGAGTCATCTTGTGCATTCATACTTGTAAATGTATTAAAGAGAATTAAATCGCAACACCCTACCCTTGTTCAATATCGGAGCATAACTTGTCTTCATGTGTGTTACTTTTACCATGGAAGACATTGAAAAATGTAGGATGAACTTAATCTTTGCACTCGATGGAACGCCTAATCTAGGAAAATCGAGAGCTTAAGAATGGGCTTATCATCTTAGTCTGAATGTTTAGTGACATTGTCATAAACCCGTCTAATGGGAGTGACACAGTCAAAATTTTCTTGGAGTATGTAGAGCTAACTCCTCCTTCGTAGCCTAGTAGACCACCTTGTCATTCAAAGATAGATTTAAATTTAAAGTTCTTCATCGAGTTAAATCCTGCTGGATCCAGGACGATAGGTATGGAGGTTGTGACTTAGTTTTTCTAGGTCTTAAACTCTTGTTAATGAACCCCTTAGTTCTGCTCAGTCAAATGTGTTACCTTGGTTCCTCTCAACATAACACCTTGGCCCTTTCTGAAGGTGGTTTAGCTTAAATTTTTCCTCTCTCTTAAACCACATTTATAGTTGAGGGGTAGACCCTTAGATGAAGTTGGAATTAATCTAAACCTCAGTTGGTTCGGATGTTAACCTAGGATTCGTGTGTAGCGTCAAGTCTTCTAATCATATATGTCTTCAAGAGGTTAGATGAACGTTTCGTAACTCTTTTTTAAGACAATGCTAAAAATAAGACCATTTTGTGACATAGAAAATAACGCATAAAAGAGTAAAAATGAGATTGAGATTTGGAATAATGCCACTCTTAGAGACCATTATATCTTAATTAAATATATTCTATTATTTCAAGGAATATGAATTGCCTTGGTGTGATCAACCTTCGAGAAAACAAAATACATGTATAAATATGCCGGCCCACTTTTTCAAATTTGTAAAAGTAACCCTTCTCGGGCCCATAGGCCCCATAATTACTTGTGCCTTTCACGAAAAAGTGTCAAAATGAAAAATGTATCCCACCACACTTTGCTGGTTTGCAATTTCCATTGGCAAAAATCTTCCCTAGCCCGCCGCCCGCTTTGGCAAAAAATCCTTTTGAGGCCCTTTGGCCCATAACTTGAAAATTATGAAGAGTTAGAAGGACTTATTTATATCTCTGGAAAGGGAAAGAATTTCCTATCTAATGGAAATGCGTTTAGGGGGCCTTAGATGTTTGAAATATATAAAAATTCATATTAAAGCACAAAGGGGGAAATGGTGTCATTGACTCAAAATAAGTGTGAACTTATTTTGGTCAACAATATTTTTCAAGTGTAGGGATATTTGCATGCATTTTTTTCTCTCTTTTGAAATAGGAATACATAAGAATGCTAGGTACCAAATGAGGTGATATTTAATTTCTTATATATATTTTTGAAGGAAATTTAAGTTACAAAGGAGTGAGAAGGATTAAATTAACCAAAGAATAATGTGCAACTGAAAATTTAAGATCAAAGAGAGAAAATTCAAAAATGTAAACTATGGTTTGGAATGTGTGTATGTTCTTGCCCCTATTGTACATTTTTTACGCTATAGGAAAATATCAAGTGCGATTTTGGAAGATGAAAAGTGGAATTTCTAAATGGATTTAATGTATTCAATTTTATTAAAGTTAGAATAGATGAGTGTGAATGATTAAGCAAGATAGATAAGAGACCTAGAGATGTAAGGGAAGAGAATGGGTAAATTATACTTGTTAGAGAAAGAGTGTAATGTTAAGACTAATAATGTTAAAGAGAAAATTTAAATCATTGAAGAGGGATAATCAAATGAAATTACCTCTCCCTCTTGATAATCCAACACCTCTCAAAAAACCTAAAATTAAAATTATTTCTCCTAAAAGACAACAACTAAATAACTTATTTTTAATATATCATACTACTCTTCCTTAGCCTTTGATAAGGGGATCATTTAAAAATATGTTATTTCCTCTAATGTGATTGACGTCAACTATACCATGGTGGGATAAATTTAAAATATCGACAGTATTCAAGTATATCCTAAATTATATCCCTTGAAGTTAGGGGATGTTTGAAAATAAAATATTTTGAACAATAAAAACTACACTCCTTTTCAAAATCTTATGTAGCTTTTGTTGATGTGTAATCACAACACCCCTGAATGTTTGCAACTCGATGGGTTGAGACTCTCAGTGTGATTTCATAACATGGAGCTTTTCCTAAAGTGTGGGACTTTGAAATTGGGAAATATATCTGGATGAAGGGTGGTTCTTATTCCTTTTTTTAGATGCACACATTTATATTGTAGAGGATCTACTCTAAAACCTACTCTAACTTGCCAAGGAGACAAGGTTAAGGAGATGCAAGAAAATAAACCTAAATTAATAGAGGTGATGCACCAAAGGAATGTTGAACACCTACTTTGTAATTAAACACAAACCATTAAAAATGTAATACAACCACCATGCACAGATAACCAGGATTGTAATGAGAGATCGGAAGATGCAATGAAACATAACAGAGGGTTGAAATCATCCAAAAACTTATTTTATTTTCTACAAAAATTTGATACAGTCCATTACAATGGATAAGAGGCAAGATTTAATTTACAGTTTAGATGGTAGGTTTCAACTCCACAAATCCATTTATAGAACAAAGAAGAAGGGAGGGTGCAAAGCAAGAGTATCCAACCTTTAGAAAAATTCCCCTCCTTACAATATATAGGAAGAATGAGAGAAGGAGATGAGAAGAAATCAAATTATTTCTTTAACCACCCAAAAATGCATTGGATTCACCTACAAAAATGATAGGTTCCATGAAAAAACCCATTCCTCCATGTACCCTTTCTTGTTGTGTAAGAAGGAAGCCCATACCTTCATTATTGTGGTATGTGTTATTCATTTTGAATAGCTTATTCTCACTTATTTAAATATATCCAACCGTAGTTGAGTAGTAGAAACGCCAAGATATTTCCAAAACTTCCTTTCTTGTGCAAATTCGAGCTCCCAGTTAAAAGTAATGACCATCTAAAGATCGAGGTGTCATTATGTAAAAATGGCGGGTTGTTGCTCTATAATTTTTCGGAATCTAAAATGCATGCAACCTCTAAAATCCCAAAATCTATACATTCAGACATTTCCACTTCAGAGATTGAAACATTGTTCACCCGCCAAATATTTTTGAGAGTTCCAGAAGTCTCAAACTCCGAACCTTTGAAATCCTGAACCCGAAAGTCCAAATTTCAAACTTTCAGACATATTTCCTTTTCAGAACCTTTTCACTATTCATCACCCAAATTTCCTCGTGCATTCTCAAACCCTCAAACCTAAAGTTCTAAAACCCTAAAACCCAAAGTTATCTCTGCGTTGACTTCCAAAATCAAACCCTTTCGGGATTCGGACTTTCAGGATTTCAGAAATTTTTGGTCACTTTTCCGATTTTGCTACCAGAGACTCCAAAACCTCAAATCCCAAACCTCTGAAACCATGAAACCTGAAAGTCTGAAATTTTAGACTTTCGGGTTTAATAAACTCTTTCCTCATTTTTTCCAACTCCGCTCTGAGATCTCTCGAAATTTTGGACTTTCGACTTGACACATTTGACTCGTCGAGATCTCCAAAAATATCCACCTCTCGAATTCAAACCCGATTTCAGACTTCTTCGTTTCTTAAATCTCTGCAACTTGCTCGGGCCTACCTAACTTTATTTTTCTAACTCTAAAATAAAAGCCTCCATGTCCGAAAAAACCACCGCTCAAAACTTCTCTACGCACAACTTCTTGTTTTCCAATTTTTCCCGGGGAAAATTGGATAACAACTTTATTAACTACCACCAAGTCATGTCAATTTGGCTATGAATAATTATATACCTCATCAAAATATTTGAGGTCTTCCTTCTTACATAACTTATAGTTATGTTCCATTAAGAAAACCTCCTAATTATACATTTCTTGTCTACATGCATGTTAGCATGCCTCATTATTATAATACTCCTAATTATATTATGATACACACACCTCCTTGAAAAAATATATACTTCGATAGGCTCAGCGATATTGTAAATTCACTCACAATGTAGACACCTAAATTTGGAATTTTTTCACGTGATAATGTTAACATTTGCATGTAATCCCAAATCATGACTTGTGCACTTATTTTGATCCTAATTATTATAGCATAGGCTTTCCCTAGTCTTATTTCTTCATTACACTACTTAATCACTCATATAAATTATAGCATCAATCACACAAAGTCAATAGTCACAAGTATCATGTATAGAACATTTTTGTACCGTGTTCCCCTCCTAGACAAAACCATTCAAATGGGTCCAAATCTCCATATTATCTAGTCGAAATATAACTACTTTTGTCTAGGGTCAAATCATGGTCAATTTACAATTTGGTATATCTTGATAGGTCAATAATTTCCCAATTCATTTGAATTAATGTGAAATTTTACCTATAGCACATTATGAAGCAAGACAAATACTCTCATTCACTTGCATAGAATTCACTTAGCACTCTCTAGAAAAAATATCCTAAAAGGAATACAAAATCTCACAAGTTTCCCTAAATATGTAGCGTAGACATTAGGATTAGCCCCCACACAAGTCTAAAACACTAAATAATATATTCAAGAGTCAAGATTCTTAATCCAAATGTCATCAAATCCAATTCAATTAGGACAAGAAGTAGTCAATATTTTAAAATCATTATTTAGTGATTAGGTTATCAAATATAGTTATATCCAAACAATATTATATTGTAGGTGGATAATTACACATGCTTTGAATTCAACTCATGGTCCTATTGAAAAATAAGTCGACACTATAGGGACTCAAATTCGATAACTTATCCTTTAGTAATCTTGCTAAGACAAATGCTAATATTCTTAATCCAATCAACAAATCTCCAGAGATCTTTCCTAACTTGATCATCTCCACACTCCACCGTATTTGTTTATTCAAAAATTATTAATTAACCAAAGTAGTAAATTATATCTTTGCACCATTCTAGAAGTGTTGATTTTAGATCACAAATAGTTTGGTTAAAACCGTGAAAATTTGGCTAGCATGGATTAAGGTCTAGGATGAATTATATGATCATACCCCTTTTCATATTCTAAATTTTATTTCAATTTTAATATCTTAATCTGCTTTGTTTCATCTTGCTAGTGTTAACCTTAATATTTTACCTATGAAAGACTATATAAGAAATTCAATATCCCTTTGTAACTCATTTGACACTTTCATAAGCTCTATTTAAAATATTGATCTATTCTTACTAGGCCTAATTTATCTACATATTATCTATATATCCTACTTCAATATTAAGTTTGCACTAGTTCTAAGAGTTAAAATTATTTTTGATGTTTTTCATTATCGTTGAGACGATCACTCACATGTAGGTGGAATTTTTTTATCCAAATTATTGGGGATTCTCCTATTTTTAATGGTTGATGTCAATCCATTAGTTGTTGTGTAACCACCTCTAAAATCTAGAATAGAACTCCATCCTTGTATTTTACATCTAGATTGTAATTATTTGTGGGCTGAATAATATGGAGACATATTGATGTTTTTCTTGTGTGTAATTTTCTCATGTAATGTTTAGTGTTCTTTTACATAAAATTTTCATGGATTCGGTTATTATCATGCACTTGGAGTGATTATTGTGAGAGAGTATGTTTCCTATGACATACTATTAGACCTTAATTTATCTCTCCTACAACAATGTCACTTGTACTTCTTCAACTCCCCAAGGTTCTAGTTCTACTTAACTATAAGACTATGAAAACCTCTATTAATAGGATAAAAATCCTAAAGTTTCTCAATTGTTCCATAAATTCTATTAATACGATTAAAAAAACTACAATCTCTCAACTATTCTTGAATTTCTATAACTTTGACAACTAATTCCCTACACTTTCTCTAGTATTTTGGGAGATGCAATATTCCCTTCAAGGATAAGATGGTCTTGCATCATGAAACAAAGCAACAATATAGAAAATAATAATAATGTGTTAAGACATATAGTTTAGCTTTGCATTCATCTTATCAACATGATAGTATGTATACGAACAATGATTATGATGAAAATCCCAAACCTTATGCAATTCACATTAAACTCAAAGAAGTAGAAAATCTCATCCAAAACCTCAAGGAGCTTACACTTGTATAGTGATGCAAATAAATCAAATCATTAGGAGAAAACATGACAACTTAAAAATGATACAAATCATATTAACGTGCAAGGTGAATGCATTTAATAATTGGAAATGGTGTTGCTGACAAAACTTAATTTAGGGGTTACTCATTAGCTTGAAACAAGATACTTCAAACATTATCTAAAACCACTAAGATGCAGCCCTATAAAATAGGAAAGATCGAACGTCATACTTACGATTATGTCTCGAAAGTTCACTACAAAATATTATTATAAATTCTTGAAAATGTTGTTGCACAAGGATACTTTATTAGCCTCCATCATTCACTCAAATCTTCCTTATTTTACATGTAATAATACTTTTATGTATTCATACACTTCTTAAATTCAACTTAGGATCATGTCGGTACACAAGAAATGTAATCAAAAATAATCAATTAAAAAGGTTTGAGAACATCTACGTAATGAAAGAAGGGTTAGAAAGAACCACACAAGAAAAAAACCTAATATATTTATGCTTTTTTCACAACATGCAACATGTGAGACTATTAAATATTAATAACGATTTTAAAACCACAAGAAAGAACCCTAAAACTATATAGTTTTTATTATAGACGACCACAACCATAATTATACAAGTTATAAATAAAACCTAAAACATCAACAAACATAAAAAAATTACAACTAATTAAAAAATTAAAAAAACATATTAGAAATATCCAAAAACAATAAGAATATAATCTAGACCAATAAGCACCCAAAATATAATGCAAATTTAAGAACAAATTAGATACCAGATTTTATACTTCACGGTCTATAAATTAATGTTTCGAGAATTTTTTGGAAAGAAATTGTGTGAAATCTTTTTCCCTCCATGGTTTGATCACCTTCTGCATCATCATCAAAAAAATTCAATTAAGTGTCTACGGTTTATCAATTCTAATTACTAATAGTCTCATGAGCATTTTGACATAATGGCAAATGCATGATACATGTAATTCAAGGAGCTTCATATTTTTAATGGTATACAATATATTTTAATTCGTGATATCGATACATTTCAAAAAACCTCCAGAACGAATATGCTCTATTGTGGTCTATTTAACAGAGTCAGCATGTTCTCAAATTCCACAAAATCAATTATACCATCGAAATTGATAGGAAATTAAGAGTAACAGAACAACTTCCTACGTGAATCTTGAGGAGAGATATTATGCAAACCTTTCAACATAGTGAAACGATTACAGAAAATATCAGCAACATATTCATAACCAAAACACAAACACCATATATACGTGGAGAAAATCCTTTCGGAAAAAAAAAAAAACCACAATCAAAAATCCCACTCAATGTATTTCAAATCTAATAACACGATTACATACACTTGCGAGCAAGTTTCTTACAGGAGTATCACCAGAAACAATTCTAGGAGGATTCCAACTTTACAAGATGCTTGCGAAAGATCACCACACCATTTTTTTCCCCAAGCCTTCAATTTATAGGCCTCCAGGTTATACAAGAAACCATCTATGGTTTACAAAACCATGTGCCAAACCACTCATGAGTTGGATAGCATTAAAGAGAAATATTTCGGTCTAAAATTAGGCTCTCACGTCCACAATATTCTCCCCTATTTTTGACCCTTATAGATGTCATAAAATCTGTCATAATATCTCTAAAAATATTCCTTCCATGATATACTATCATATGGGAATATTTTGACAACTCCTATTTCTATTTTTAGAAATCGACAATGTGAAAAAAGCTATAAGAAAATCTTGAATGAGTAGACTAAACAAGGTTGATACACCTTATTTCAACAATATCCCACTTGTCGAATACCTTGTAAGGTTCAAGGAAAGATACCATCATGGATCGACTACTAGGGTCCAAGATGCCCATAGACTCAAACACCACCTAAATTTTGTTGTGCTCACGGGCTTAGTTAATGCATCTGTAACATTCGCAATTGTCTCTACCTTTTCCATCTTCGCCCTGCCATTCTTGACCATATCTCTCACAAAGTGATACTGAACATCAATGTGTTTGGTCCTGGCATGAAAAGTCGGGTTCTTTACAAGGAAGATTGTGCTCTGACTGTCACAATACATTGTAACTGCACCCTGTTTCAATCCAATATCTGAAAACAAATGCTTTAGTGAAATAGATTCTTTATAGGCATGAGTAGCTTCCATGTACTCTACCTCAGTAGTGGACAAAGCGACCACAGACCTGTCGCTTGCTCATCCAACTAATTGCACCACCATTAAGAGTAAACACATATGCACTGGTGGATCTTCTGCTATCGACATCACCGGCCCAATCTGAATCCACAAAACCATGAATACGTAGGGAATGTTGATCTCCTCTTCCATGAAAACATATAGCGTACTCTGATTTACCCTGCAAATATCTAAAGACCCTCTTAACTTCATCCCAATGCACTCTTCCAGGATTAGACATAAAATGAGAAAGAACTCCCACTACTTGGGCAATGTCTGGTCTTGTACAGACCATAGCATACATTAAGCTTCCAACTGCACTCTGGTAAGGCACTCTGCTCATTTCTTCCATCTCTGATGGGGATGAAGGACATTGTGAAATGGAGAGCTTTGTTCCCAAAGTAACAAGAACACAAAGTGGTTTACAATCCTGCATGTTGAACCTTTGCAAAAATAGAACAAACATACTTACTCTAGCCAAGCCATAGCTTTCTGTTCTCACGATCTCTTCTAATCTCCATCCCAAGTATGTGTTTTGCTGCACCAAGATCTTTCATTTCAAATTTTGCAGAGAGCTGAGATTTCAATTCTACAATCAAACCTTTTCCTTTCCCAATAAACAACATGTCATCAACATATAAAGTAATTACCAGGAAACAATCACCATCAGATTTAAAATATACACAGTGATCAAATTTAGACCACACAAACCCCAAACTCAACACATATGAATCAAACTTCTAGTACCACATCCTAGGACTTTGTTTAAGGCCATATAGGGATTTCTTTAACTTACAAACCATCTTTATTTTACCTTTCACCATGTAGTGCTCTGGATGTGTCATATAGATTTCTTCCTCCAAATCACCATGAAGGAAAGCAGTTTTCACATCCATTTGTTCAACCTCTAGGTCATAAGCTGTTGCAATAGATAATAAAAACCAAATGGATGTCATTTTAGCAACAGGAGAGAATATCTCACCATAATCAATACCCTCAACTTGAGAGTAACCCTTCACAACCAACCGTGCCTTATACTTTTCAACATTTCCATCTGAACCAATCTTTTTCTTAAACACCCATTTACATCCAACAAGTTTCCAACCTTCAGGAAATGGTACAAGGTCCCATGTATCATTCTTTTTAAGGGCTACCATCTCTTCATCCATGGCTATTTTCCAGGACTTTACATCATTCATACCCAAAGCCTCTTGTACAAATCTTGGTTCATTAATGTTAGTACTCAAAGAAAATATACACTTCCAATCATCAGGAGAATACCCATACCTTTTAGGTGGTTGCCTTTTCCTTGTAGACTTTCAAAAGTGAGGTGGAGATTCTTCCACTTCTTCCTCTCTTCTTCCTCTTCTAAGATTCGAGCTTGGTGAGATCTCCTCAACTTGTCTATTTTGGGGTCTCGATTCAACTTTCTCAGGTGTAGAAGGAAGTTGAACCACATCCTTTTTTGTTCATTTTCTGTATGTTGTTTTGGATGAAAATTAAAAGGGAAAGATTTAATCTCTCTAAAAATAACACTTCTGAGTATATTACCTTTTTGCAACAAGATCCCAAAGCTTGTATCCTTTCACACCATAGCCATATCCAATGAAAATACATTTGACACGCTTATAATCCAAATTTATTCTCTTCCCCTTAGGCACATGTGCATATGCCTCATAGCTAAAAACTCTCAGATGTCTAATTGAAGGCTTTTTCCCCACGACAACTCCATTGGTGTTTTATCAACAAGCACTGATGTAGGAGATCTATTTATCAAATAAAAGCAAGGTGGTAACTGACTTCAGCCCAAAACCTCTTTTCTATACCAGCTCCAATCAAGCATGCTCCTAGCCTTCTCCATTAACATTCTATTCATTCTTTCTACAACTCCATTCTGCTCCTGGAGAATACGAAGTTGTCTTTTGTCTTTTAATCCCGCAATCTGTACAAAATTTGTCAAAGTTTGCAGAACAATACTCACCGCCATTATCAAATCTCAAACACTTAATTTTCTTCCCAGTTTGAGTTTCAACCATAGCCTTAAATTCCTTGAAACAACTAAAAACTTCAGATTTACTCTTTAAAAAATATACCCATGTTCTCCTACTAAAATCATCAATGAAAGTAACATAATAAACTGATTTAGCAATAGAAGCAACCTTAACAGGACCAAATACATCCGAATGGATTAGATCCAAGATACATGAAGACTTATGAGTAGACGAGTAAAATTGAACACGGTTCTGTTTGCCATAAATACAATGCTCGTAGAAATCAAACTCCAGATTGCAATCATTCAACTCCTCAATGAAGTTCTTATTTTTCGGGCTTTTAAACCCTTCTCTCCAATGTGGCCAAACCTTTGGTGCCATAACATGGTCTTCTCTGTAGGTAATTTTGATTCGGTAGATAGATCACCCTTGGGTACACATAAGCCATGACCATCCATCAGAGGAGGAAACCGTCTCCTTTTTCAACGAAATAGTTACGGCTTAGTTTTATCCGAAGTGCTATTGCACTCAACCATGAATGCATGAAGTTGGTGCAATGTACCCAATCTACTTCCTCTTGCTATCACCATAGCACCTCTCACCATTTTCACACCTACTTCAGAAAACTATACATGCACACCCGCATCTATTAGCTTGCTAATAGATAATAAATTTCTTGTTAGTCCTGGGATATGCAAGACACCATCAAATCTTCTAATTCTACCATCAGAAAATTTCACTTGAATACTACCACGACCAACAATTTCAAGGAAAGAATTATCACCCAAATACACCTTACCACCATCATAGTTTTCATACTTACTAAACTAGTTTTTGTTAGGGGTCATGTGGAAAGATGCACCTGAGTCTATCAACCATGCATTATCACTTGCACAAGTGGCCAAAGCTGCAATAAAGGCATCTCCATCTTCCTTTTCGGACTCAGAATCAGAATCATGCTTCTTCTTTTTCTTTTTCTTTTCTTCTTTGCATTCCCTTCGGAAGTGTCCAAATTTTCCATAGTTCCAACATATCGCTTTGGACTTACCAAGGGATTTTGATCTCCCCTTATTCTTGGAATGGCCACGCTTCTTCTCATCTTTTCCTCGTTCTTTTGTTCTTCCTCGAACACTCAAAGCCTCTTTGGCATTCAGAGAGACCTTCCTTCTCATCTCTTCGGAGAGTAGAGAACCAACAACATCCTCCATCTTCAGAGTGACTGAAGTGCTCCCAATGGCCATGACTAGGCTATCCCATGAGTCTGGCAATGAAACCAACATAGTTTGGCACCTTTCTTCTTTGTCCATCTTAACTCCAACCGAGCTCAACTGAGTCACCAACGTATTGAATGTTTCCAGATGCTCAGATATTTGTCCACCTTCTTCCATTCTAAAGGAATACAACTTCTTCCTCAAGAAAATATTATTTACTAGAGACTTAGCTTGGTATATCTCACCCAACTTTTCCAAAGCTTCTCTGAAGTGGATTCTTCATGGACATTTATCAAGATCGAATCTGCAAGACATAGTCTAATAAGACCTTTAGCTTTTCTATCCATTACATCATATTTTGTAGCCAAAACTGGATCCGTAGGCCTATGGACCTTCTCATCCACCGCATCCCATAAATCTCAATCAACCAACAGATCTTCCATCTTCAGCTTCCACATTTCAAAGTTTGTGCCAAAAAAATTTCTCTACGTCAATCCTCCCAAATGCGCTCGCCATTTGAAAAATACCTGCAGACAGATAACAAAGTATTCTCTACACAAGCTCCCACTCAAACCCGGATTAGCACAAAAACCCAACAACCCACAACTGAAACCAAAGGTGATCAGGCTCTAATACCACTTGATAGGAAATTAAGAGTAACAAAACAACTTCCTACGCTAATCTTGAGGAGAGATATTATGCAAAACTTTCAACATAATAAAACAATTACAGAAATATCAAATAACATATTGATAACAGAACACAAACACCAGATATATGTGGGGAAAATCCTTTCGGATTAAAAAACCCCACACTCCAAAAGCACACTCAATGTATTTCAAATCTAATAACAAGATTACATACACTTGCAGAGCAAGTTTCTTACAAGAGTATCACCAGAAATAATTCTAGGAGGATTCCAACTTTACAGTACTTGCAAAGCTCACCACACCAATTGCTTCTCCAAGCCTTCAATTTATAGACCTCCGGTTATACAAGAAACCATCTATGGTTTACAAAACCATGTGTCAAACCTCTCATGAGGTGGATAACATTAAAGAGAAAGATTTCGGTCTAAAATTAGGCTCTCACGTCCACAATATTCTCCCCTATTTTTGACCCTTATAGATGTCATAAAATTTGTCATAATATATCTAAAAATAGTCCTTCCATGATATACTATCATATGGGAATCTTTTGACAACTCCTATTTCTATTTTTAGAGTACTGACAATGGCTGTAAGAAAATCTTGACTGAATAAACTAAACAAGGTTGAGACACCTTATTTCCAACAATTATTGCCTAGGGTGTATCAATTCTAATTACTAAAAGTCTCATGAGCATTTTGACATAATGGCAAATGCACGATACGGAATTCAAGGAGCTTCGTATTTTTTAATGGTATACAATATATTTTAATTCGTGATATCGATACATTTCAAAAAACCTCCGAAGCGAATATGATCTGTTGTGGTCTGTTTAACAAAGTCAGCATGTTCTCAAATTCCTCAAAATCAATTCTACCATCAGAATTCGTGTCAAATCTTGTTATCATCGCCTCACACTTCTGTAAGTTTCGTGCATCAATCAGGCCCAGGCTGAGCAGAACATCTTGAAGCTCACTAGGGGTAATAAAACCATCACCATTTTTGTCAAATACACAGAATGCTTCCCTCAATTCCCCTGTCTCAACAGATTGAGCTTCCTCTAAAACTCCCCACAACATCTGCAAAATTCATCAAAGCTCATATGCTCCGGAAAATTAATCATAATTTTCAAATTATCATCAGAAAAGTACCGGAGTCCGAGCTTCTCCAGCAGACCTTGTATATCATCTGCGCTCACCATGCCATCTCTGTTTCGATCCAACGCATTGAATATTCTTGGAAGCTCCCATTTTTTATGCTCTGCTGCAATTTTTCACTCTCAGAAACACTGCCCACCTCGTCATTCGCAGAAACAAAAGATGGGCATCCTCTATCTGGCAAGATTTCCGAGTCTTTTCCATTACCAGAGCAAAAACACAGAGTTTTAATTATCTGGATTGCGAAAGTATGAATATGAGCAGTGTATAATTGCAGAAGCCAACTCAGGGCTAGGGATACACTACTTTCCCAGAAAATAGACATTACAGACGCATAAAATACTGCACGATTTCTTATCATATCAGACACCATCTTTGGGCTTCTGAAAAGAAATGAAACCATTTATGAGGGAGTCGAATTCTCAGGGGACAAGGTGGAGGGCAGCTGCTGCATTCCACGATGGTATCTAACATCGCTTACAATTCCTCGTTAAAAAGGCCTCCGATTGACCATTGGGAAATTCATGGAAGGTGGGAAGAAACAAACCAATTGTTTGTATTCTCGAGAGGAAGCTTCGTGGAAGGCAATTGTCATTTGGAATAGTTTAGGTCGTATTTGTCAGGCGGAGGGCGTCCTAATATTTTTTTGCTTCCACATTTGACTCCTTGGTGAGTACGTTTCAAGGAAAGAGACCGAAAGCAAAAGTTAACACACCTAACGTTCTTGTATGGTGCAGGTTAACCTCTTCGCACAAACCTAACACCTTCGAAAATGAACCCCACCCCAATATTCTCAAATGGTGAATTTATTAATCGATGATATGTCGTTATATTTGGAATGGGGTGATTTTGTTAATCAATGCAAATAAATCTTCGCAACAAGGTAAACGTTGTCGTCATGGGTAAGAAGATTGATGTTGCACTTATGGAGGGTACTCGTAATTGCTTTTGTGTAGTGCTTTGCTTTTTAACATGGTAAACATGTAGCAATTAGACACGTAGATATAGTAATTGTGAGTGGGTGAAATGAGAATGATAAGGATGGTTGAGTGTATGTTATATGATATGTTTCATTGTGTATAATATGATGGTATGCTTTTAATCTTGTATTAGTTAGAGTAGAATTATTATTCATACTTGATGGGAAGCTTATTTTCTTGATAGAATATATTTATGTCCATAAAATTATCGAACACCCATTGTATGTATATGTGTCATGTATGTTTTTATTTAATTTTGTTTGGATTTTTGTTTTTCAAAAATATAGTATGTTTTTCAACATTGTTCAAAAACACATTTCACTTAGTTGCGATTTTGGGATTCGAACTCGTGACCTCCATGTTCACTAGCGGACATTCCAATCAATAAAGATGCATAGGAATAGATGTAACCATTTATTGTCAAATTCATATATTAAAAAATCAAACACATGTGATGCGATAGTTGACAAAGGGACCCACCCATGCATGGGCATGTAAAGATTTATTACAGGGCATACGCGTATAAAGGTGCATTTTATCGGAGTTTAGTAGTTGGCCATATTTTATAGCCGGATGCTTGCCAAACTCCCCATTCTCGTGTTTTCCGCTTTTAGGTTTGATGTGGTTTGTGGGCTTGTGTAGGTGAACATCTCTTTTCAGAGGTTACAAGTACCTTCGACAATCACAAATGGACAATAAATGATCAACAGGAACAAGTTCACACCCTTACGACACAAATGAAAGCTAGATTTAGGGCTTTTGCGCAGTTACAGGCGCCCACATCAAGTCACCAACGCGCAAGTGCCCTTGTCCCGTCGTGGCACCTCCGTCCGTCATTGTTCGCGACTTGTAGAATTCAAAGAGATTAATTACGACGCCGCTTGCATTTTCTTCATCACTTCTCCCTACTCAAAACACTTCGGATTGCACGCATATCAACTAAGTCATCATTTATTTATCTCTTGCTTAGGGTTCCATATCTTAAATTTTAGTTTTCTTGTGTTAATTCTCGTATTTTATCATTTATACATTAGTTACTCTCCAATATTAAATTTAATTAAAATTAAATAAAATCAAATGTCCATTGTTGAAAGCCATTTATTTCTCAAAAAAGGCACCATTAGTTGTGCCCATTTCCATGTTGAAAATGGTTATACACAATAGTTTGTTTCCTATTTCTCATCTTTCAATAGTAATCATTAGTTTATATCGTTCGAAAGATGTTTGATCATTCATTCTCAAGAAAATTCCCATTGTTGAAGAATTCTATACTCATTGTTGTATTTATGTACATACACTCATTTGCAATATGATATTTTTCTTCCATTGCCGCTTTGCAATAATGATTTTGCTTCATTCCATTTCATGTAGATCATCCCTTTGATTGACAACTTTAATTTGCTTTATTTTCTATGTACCTCACCATAGAATCACTTAGATTGTTTTGTCATTTGTTTGTTCTTTTTAATTTAATTTAATGTGGTAATCTTAAAGTTAATAGGAAATATTCATAAAAGACATTTAATTTAATTATATTTTTATTATTTTACATATTATTTTTAATACATATATAATAAATTCATTAATTGATTGTATTTTATTTTAATAGTTTAGAGTTGCAAAAATACTTAATTTACTTGCAAATAATAATATAAGTGTAAATCATTTAAGATAGCCCTCCATTTTAACTAATTACTCTTAGCGTTATACTAGATATTCAAACCAAATGCTTCTCAGACATCTTTATTAATTTTTTGACTTAATTTCATATATATATATGTGTGTATATATATATATAATTTCGTGACTAGTCCAAACCAATCCCAATCATATAGAAAATATTTGTTTTACATCGCCCCTACCTTTATAGATTATATTAAAAATAATATTAACCAAGACTTTATGTGAATGAATGGTTTCTTATATCACCCTCCCACATTTTCTAATTAAGAAGCCCAATTTGAGGCACACAAATGAACATAATAGAAACATCCCTAAAAACAACAATTTCAAGACCAAATTAGGTATGTACAGTTTATTAAATTCTAGTTAATGTCATGAGCGTTTTGATTGAATGGCCATACACAATACGGAATTCGTTGCAGTGCTATGTATGTGATAATGCTTTACAATATATTTCAATTCCCAATATCTCTACATTATAAGAACAAAACTCCAAATGAAAGAGATCTACAAAGGTCTGTTCAACTGTGTCAGCATGTTTTCAAATTCCTCAAAATCAATCCTACCGTCAGAGTTTCTGTCAAATGTTGCTATCATTGCCTCACAATTCTGTAAGCTTCTGTGCTTCAGTCAGGCCCAGGCTGAGCAGGACATCTTGAAGCTCAGACGGGGTAATGAAGCCGTCACCATTTTTGTCAAAAACACAGAATGCTTCCCTCAATTCCCCTGTCTCGATTTGCCCCTGCGTGCTCTCTGGAGATTGAACCTCATCTAAAATTCCGACACAATCTCTGCAAAATTCATCAAAGCTCATATTTTCCCGAAAATTTGTCATGATTTTCAAATTCTCATCACAAAAGTAATGGAGTCCGAGCTTCTCCAACAGACATTGTATATCATCTGCGCTCACCATGCCATCTCTGTTTCTGTCTAACGCATTAAAAATTCTTGCAAGCTCCCATTTTTGATGCTCTGCAGCGATTTATCATTCTCAGAAGCAGCGCCTACCTCATCATTCATAGATACAGAAGGTGGGCATCTTTCATCTACCATGATTTCTGAGTCTTTCGCATTGACAAAGCTTAAAAACTCAGTATTAATGATCCAGATAGCGAAAGCATGAATGTAAGCAGAGTAGAATTGAGGAAGCCAATTCAGGGCTAGGAAACATTACTTTCCCAGCATATAGAAATGAGGGACGCATAAAATACTACACGATTTCTTATCATATCAGACACCATCTTTGGGATTCTGAAAAGAAATGAAATCATTTACTTGGGAATCGAATTCGCAGGGGACAAATTGAAGGGCAGCTACTGCATTCCACGATGGTATTCAACATCGCTTGCAATTCCTCGTTAAAAAGGCCTCCGATTGACCGTTGGGAAATTCATGGAAGGTGGGAAGAAGCAAACAAAGAATGAAAGTGCATTGTAATAAATTCTCGACAGGAAGCTGCGCGGAAGGGAATTGTCCTTACTTTAATAATTCGCCTGCTTTCATTTGGAATAGATTAGGTCGTATATGTCAGCCGGAGGACCGAAGAATATTGTTTTTTCTTTCTCTTTTGACCCTTTCATGAGTAGGTTTGAAGGAAAGAGACCAAAAGCAAAAGTTAACGTTCTTCTATGGTGCAAGTTAACCTCTTCGCACCTACCGAACCACTTCGAAAGCGAACCCCACACTCATATTTTTAAATGGTGAACTTATTGATCATATAACAGTTCCTAATATTTGTTCGTATACGACCTTGATATATTCCGTATTAAGATGCAAACAAATTTTCACGCATTTATTATAGGGTATTTTTAATTGGTTTTGTTGAGTGTAATGAACTTGGCCTTATGATGAAAAACTTATGTTCATGAAAGATATGTCACATGTTTAAATTTTGGAGGAGGTAGAGTATGTACACCTCATATTTGAAGGCTTGCATAGTGTGAGTGTGAGATAGTTCCGTAAGTTGTACGTTCCTTACAGACCGAAAAAAATAGATCACTCGACATTCTAGCCTATAAAACCAATTATTATTATTATAATTCTTATTATTAACTTTGCTTTAATAGGTAGAAACTAGACAGAGCAAATACAACAATTGCAAGTATGCGAAATAAGAATGGCTACAATGGTTGACTATGCAAAATATAAACACACTACTACATATAATGCAAATAACGAGATCAATTAAGTCGATTTCATGTTTTTTTTTTGTGTTTAATACTTTATTTTTATGTAAATATGATGCTAGTATGTGACACACAAAATGCGTCACATTTGTGCCATATATGGAACGAAAAGATACATCCCATTTCCTATTTCCATTTAATATTAAATTATGTCACTTATTTTTTCCCACTTGTTGTGAAATTCTCCCAATACAAAACTAGACCTCTTTAACCACATAATAAAAATTATGGTTTGTGGCAATCCGTTTTGGTATTGTATCGCACTTTACATTTTTATCGAAAAATATATTGTTGACAATTTGATTGGAAAGTGGATAGCTATTTTTTGACAATAATGTGAGAAGTTTATTGTTTTCGAGATGATTTCTTACCAAGTTAAAGAAGATATCTTTCCAAATATTACAAATTTGTTTTTTCAAACTTATTTTCTTTATTGTGCATAAAGTTATAAGGTTATTAGATTCTTTTTATACATAATGAGTTCTTTGGGTTCATTATGTATGAAATTGGTTGCTATTTAAGAAAAAGATGCAAACAATAGAAAATGTTGGGCACTTAGACTTGCATGCATATCCCATTATAACCAAACAATACTTGCAAATCATGAAGACATGGTTTGGTGTTCTTCCTTGACTATTATCTTTACAAATTTCTCTTATTATCACATTTACATTTAATATTAAATTACGATACATCCTCTTATTCATTATTATAAAATCGCACAATACAAAATTAAAGCATCTTTAAGTACATAATTAGAAATAAGGGTTTGTAGAAAACTCAATTTTGCTCTTGCTATCACACTTTGCATTTTTTCCTTAATATACACTTTTTTAAGAATGTGGTTTACCATTTTCTAGATATTATGTCTTCATCCTATATCTATACATCTATTGTCTATCTTTCATTTTTTATTCTTTCTCTTTCTTAATTCCGTATATAGAGTCCTACTTTGGTAGATCTAAGTTCTTCACATGTAATGAGATTTACTTTCCTAGAACACAACTCTTCATCAAATACTATAGATTCTATGTATGTGTACACACTCAAATTTTACTATCCATACTTTGACAACACCGATATAGACATTGCATACTTGCACGAACAAATACACTCTCCTCACTCTTGTTAGGCACACCTCAAAGCTCTTCGATTAATTTCTTATCTTTACATACCTCTATGTCGGAGTTTCTAAATTTTATCTCGCATCAAAAACATCTAGTGAAATTAAACCTTCGACCCATAAAGTTAAAATATTCTTTTTACCTCCTGTCTAAAACCGTAGGTTTTGGTTGATAATGGCACATGTCATTCCTAACACTATTATACACTTTTTCACAAGGGTAAGTGCATAGAAACGGGGTCAAAAGGAGGTCTTAAGTGGATATTTTTTCTAAAAATTAAGAAACGTCAACTTCTACATGTCACTTGAGATATAGTTACACTAGAAACTTGAAGATATTATAAGAACATGAATTGTAGCATTTCAATTATAGTTAGTACTATTTGTTAAAAATGACTACACCGTAAAGGTGGTTACGAGTTAAAATACCAATATGTGCTCCTATTTTTCCTAAAAAAACATAATAGATAAATTGATCGTGCCCCCTCTCATTTTTGAGAATTATTTATTATTTTTAAAAATCATTTGGTGGATAGATAGATAGGATAATCTAGTTTGGGATAGAAATTTTAAAAGATTTTTTTAGCGAGTATTTAATTTTTTATGATTTTCTATGTAAAAATAATTTTAAATATGAAAAATAATTAATCACTTTGAGCATGCACCTCCATAACTATCTCAAAACTATTGAAAATTAGATTTTTTTAATATGTATAGAACTCTTCTTAGTTTAGGAATGTATAATTTTTATTCAATTTGGAAAAGGAAAACAAAAGATACATAAAAAAATTAGATGTTTATATTCACTAAAAATAGAGGTACAAATGACATAGTTTGAAATAAATATAAATGGAAACCTTACAATAATAAAAAAGTTAAAAAAATAATATATTTAGAAAGAGGATAGTTTGGTTTACCTTGTAGACATACTTTTAAGAAATATTTCAATTATTTTTATAGGATTCATAATTTTGAAAGGTGAATTTACGTAATATTTTAAACCAAAAACATGCAGGGTGTTGTGTTTTAATAGTCATGCGGGGCTTAGGTTCGGGAAACCAAAGTATCTT
This sequence comes from Taxus wallichiana var. yunnanensis, assembly GCA_018340775.1. NCBI lineage: Eukaryota > Viridiplantae > Streptophyta > Pinopsida > Cupressales > Taxaceae > Taxus > Taxus wallichiana. The sequence continues at coordinate 194,212,348 of CM031233.1, forward strand.
TGAGCTTATTAGAGTTTGGTTTGTGTGCATAATTAACGGAATCCATAAACGTAATAACTAATATGTGTTATAAAACATATGCGGTATTTCATTTATTATTGAGTAAGTGTACCAAGTTTGGGGACCAAAAAGGGGTCATAAGTGGATGTCATATTGTAAAAACAACAAAATCTCAACTTGTAGGGATTATTAACAATACGCGCGCTCAAAATTAGAAAACGTTATATGAATATGAATCGTGGCATCCAAATCTAGTTTCTAAAATACTAATTTTTAAAAAAACTCCGACAAGTTCAAATATATTAAACACTTAAAATTCTATGACTTCATTTTTTAAAAAGACCTATAAGATTGTAGTTTGTTTGCTGCGATTTAAATGACCAATACTTGTTTTTTTTTCCTTTGGTGAAAAGTTAGATGTCGTTGTCTATCTTGGGATGGATTTTATTTTGTATTTTTAAAGAAATATTTGTTTTTAATGATTTTTTCCATGAAAGTGTTCTCAAAAATTTAGAAAACGGAGCACTTTCCATTTTCCCACCATAACTACATCAAAATATATCAAAATTAGATAATTTTTCAAAAAGTGTATAGAATTTTTCCACACTTGGGATGGTAAATGTTTTATCACATTCGACCCAGTAAACAAAATTTTTGGTCTTAAACATAGACATAAAAATTCATGGGAAAAAGTGTCTTAAAGACCTACTCTTAGTAAAAATTATAAAATGATATTTCTCTTATTATATTCACTTTAAAATCAATATTTCTACGAAGCTAATAGTCTCCCCTACATGATGGTACCATTTTTGTGACGTGTTTTTATTTTTGGCATGGTTCAAGTCCGCAGAAGAGAAAATTTAAACTTTTTTCCCTTTCACACGCCATAATGACGTCCCAAAGCTCTAGTTTGGGAAACAACAGAGATTTCCCGAGCCTCGAGGGTAGGATTTTATGATAGAGAAATAACCACGATCACGGTTTATAAACCATGACAACAATTTTAATAACAAAACCGCGATCATGCTTTATAAACCACGATCGTGCTTTATAAACCATAATCACTCATTATAAAGAGAGATCAAGCTTATTAAATCATATTTACATATATCCCAACATTCGATTTACCATGTGATTTTTACTGTTTGACCTTATTGTATGAATTACTGCAAAATTCTACCACTTTCTTCATGTTTTTCTTATCATCGGAAGCTATTTGTTTACTATTTTTAAGGTGCACTGCATCATTTGGAGTTTTCCTACATCGATTGAAACATCATGGGAGACAAGAAATAAAGTTCAAAAAGGAAATCATTAAGTAAAAAACACCAGAGGAATTAGTGGCGAAAAAGATATTGATATTTGGAGTGAATACGATAACTTCATGAATCAAAAAGAGGTTCATCTTAAACCCTTATTAGACCTACATTAGACATCTTAGGATTGACAACATCTAATATAAATGGTCAAACCTCTCGTAATTGTTGAAAACATTCATGATGCATATCACATCAAGTAATGTCAAGAGAGATGCAAGGGATATTGATGTTGTCCATCGTGGTGCTTTTAAGCATACTTGTATTAGTATTAATAAGTTAATAAAAAAAAAAAGTTTGATTAGGCAAACAAGTCGAATGTTGAAAGTTAATTGAAAAAATCTAATGAAATCAATTGAAAGGCATAATATCCTTCAATCACTCAATAACACTGATTTTTGGGCATTTTCTGCTAGAGCGCTGCGTATAGACAAAAATATATCTGATGTTATAAGAGAAGTTGTTGTTCAATTTTGGTATGGTAACACTAAAGTTTCACCTAATACAAGATATGTTGTAAAACAGAGAGTTTGTTCTACTAATCGTGAACCACATCCAAAGCATTTCTTAGATATGACTCAACTCAACTTTTTCATTAGTTTGAATAGAGCATCTAGATATTAAAATTAGTGATTTTTTTGAAATGTTGAAACCATTCTATGTGAAAATCAACCACGCTCGCACCACTTGTTGTTGGAGGTAACCATTGATTTTTGATGCATTATGTTAATTTTTATGTATTTATTCTAATTTTTGCAAGGGTGTTTCCAACAATTTTATTAAAACTTCTCTCGATAGAGACATCTACTTTAATCAACATTAAATATGGTCGATACTTGCATGTATTAGTTTAATAATGCATGAATGTTTTATTGGATGAGTAGGATGCACGTCGAAGGTGGGTGTGCAACATATTTGGAGTTTCACCGAGGATGGACATGGAAAAGGAGAGCATGATGGTGTAGGTGCATATGTGAAAAGAGATCTTGCTGAGAGAAGATTTTAAGTACAAATATGGTGCTAAATTGAAAGATGCAAAGAGCATAATGGAATGTTGTATTGAAAACATGTCTTGTGGTTATCAAGAAAATTCCATAGTAGATATTTTTAGTTGATAGAGGAACAACAAATTGCTAACTACGAGGGGGCAAGTGCACAAAGATGGGGGTAAAAAAGTGAACACAAATCCATTTTTTGGCCATTTTGGCCATAACACACTCGCGTTATGGCTTGGATGTGTAATAACGTAATAGAAAAAATTTAGGTTCATGCTATAACATGAGCGCATTATAATGAACTCATGTTTCAATGTGTTATCTGGTATATGTGTTTATTGCATGCTTCTATTGACTAAAATAAAAGTTTAAGTATAATTTCAATTTTTTTAAGTAAATATAAGATGTTAGGATCACTCTGCACCTTATGGAACTAGTCTCATAGCTCCATCTATCATGGTTTAGAAGATAGTTTATCGATTCTAATTTTTTCAAGACATAGAATTTTTTTAGGATTTCACATTCACCTCAAGCATTTAGGGGCCTTTTCGATTGGTTATTGAAATTTGTAGGATTTTTAGATGTGTCGAACCTATATATTCACAAGATCCTCTTATTTCTTGAAAGTTTCTAGTTTGTCTTAGTAAAGATGTCTCCCTATATCCAAGGATTAAGGACAACTGGGGTTTGTGGAAGGATTGTACATTAAGAATCATTAAGTGTTATGCAATCAAAATTTCATTGTATATCTGGAGAAACATTTTCAAACAATGGATTAATGCATCTTGGAAAATAAAATTGAACCTCAAAAATCCTCTCAAATTGCCATCTTACACAAGCATTAAACATATCAAGCTATGTTCTTCGAATGAAATCTTCATTCCCATAAACTTACATGAAGTTAAATAATTATTCAAAACAACATAAAATAGATCAAATTTACTTGGTATCCTAATATGTCCGACCCAAAAATACAACTGGATTTGTTATTCTCAATTTAGGTTTTAGCATTTAGGGCTCATTGTTCAGGGTTTAGGGTTTAGTGCTTAAGGATCGGGGTTTAGGGATTAGGGTTCGTGATTTATGCCACATATCTTTGGGTTTATGGTTTATAGTTTAGGGATTAGGGTTTAGGGTTTAGGGATGAGGGTTAAAGACTAAATGTTTACGGTTTAGGGTTTATGGTTTAGGGTTTAGGATTTATGGTTTAGGTTTTAGGGTTTAGGATTTAGGGTTTATGGTTTAGGGTTTAGGGTTTAGGATTCAGATCTTAGGGCTCATGGTTTAGGGTTTAGGGTTTATGTTTTATGGTTTATGGTTTAAGGTTTAGGGTTTGGGGTTTAGGGTAAATAGGGTTTGGGGTTTAGGGTTTAGGGTTTAGTGTTTAGGGTTTAAAGTTTAGGGTTTGGGGTTTAGGAATCAGGGTTTAGGGTTTATAAATGAGGGTTCAAAACTGGGGTTACCGGTTTAGGGTTTAGGGATCAATAATCTAGGCTCAAGGTTTAGGGTCTAGGGATCAGGGCTCAATTTTTAGTGTTTAAGGTTTAAAATTTAGGGTTTAAGGTTCATGGTTTACGGTTTAGGGCTTAGGGTTAAGCGTTAAGGGTTTAGGGTTTAAGGTTTAGGTCATAGGGTTTAAGGTTGAGTGTTTAGGGTTTAAACCTCAAGGTTCGAGTTGAGGTTTAGGGTTTAGGGATAAAAATTTAGGAATTAGGGTTTAGTGTTTAGGGTTGAGGGTTTAGGGTTTAGGTTTGGGGCTTAGGGATTAGGGTTCATAGTTTAGGGTTTAGGGGTTAGGGTTTAGGGCTTAGGGATTTTGGTTAAGGGTTTAGGGTTTAGGTCTCAGGGTTAAGGGTTTAAGTTTATGGTTTATGGTTTAGGGCTTAGGGTTTAGGGTTTAAAGTTCATGTTAGAAGTTTCATCACTCAAAATTGGTGGCAGGACAATCAATGTCTACCACGTGCCACCTCCAAATTCCAAATTTCATTTCGTTTAAATTCACTTCAAGAAAGGTTAGAGGAAATGAACTCGTCATTTTCTTCATGCCTTCAGAGGTCCAAAATGTCAATTCGACCCAAATTTGGAAAATATGGAGAACTTAGAAATCTGAATTACATTTATAAAGATAAGCTCGAAGCGAAGGAATGCATTTCGTAAGTAATTCTAGTCAAATTTGTTTTTTTATTAATACCTGCTAAAACTAGCCTTACGATTGCATCTTGATAAAAATAAGTTCCCAAGAGTTGAGGGAGATTTTAAACTTATCACACAAGCATGGGGAGTTCTCTCCGATAATACCAAAAGGATAAATCCGACGCCACAGGAAAAACTAACAAGGGAACATTCGGACTTTCACCAACTAAATTCCATAGGCACTTCCACTGCCACTAGCATTACAAACAATCTAAATGGGAATAATTATTCAAGTGTGGATGCCTTTCCTAAAAATTCCATGTTTTATGACCACGACAGAACTTAAATAGAAATAGAAATGAGGCTAGGAATACAACCTAGACCAAGACCTAAACTAGAAATTTGACAGGATTTATGAGGTTCAATTTTATTTTCCAATATGCATTACTCCAACGTTTGAGAATGTTTCTCGAGATGCAATGACATTTTGATTCAGAAACTCAATGATTCTTGAATGTCCAATATAGCCAAAGACCCCAAGTATTCCTCAATCCTTGGATATAGGGAGACATTATTCTTGGGAAAAACACGACACTTTCAGGAAGAATAGGTTGTTGTTAATATATAGTTTTGACACTTGAAATCACACTCTTCATTAGACTTGATCACTACCCCTATATTTTTTAACACGCTTTTGAAAGCATCCATGGGTTTATCATAAAAGGAAAAAACCAATAAATGGAAGGTCACTAAGCCGTAGGCTAACTAACTCTCATTAATAACTAAATAAGAAATATTTAATAGGAAATTTATAACTCCTTGTGTTCTTAGTCATACCCCTATTCTTATGCTTACTTTTGCCAAGAAGACTCAATGATGGTTCTAGGCACAAGACTAAGAAATATGGTCCTAATATTTTCATGCCCTCCTAGTCGAATAGTCGGAAGCCATATTAGTCTTGTTGATACTTATTACTAATTACTAATGAAATATAATTCTCCAACTTTAATTTTATTTACTCATATTCCATGTCATATTGAATAACTGATTTTATAGGGGAGTTTCCCTCTTCGATGGTGATACATCGAATATGAATATGATCCTCAAGAGGGGAGTTACACCTGGAAAGCTATCATATGATCCTACACATAAACTCTAATCCATAATCCCTAAACGCTAAATCCTAAACCTTGAACCCCAAAACCTAAACCCTAAATCCTAAACCCTATTTTTAGCACCTTGAACCCTAAACCCTAAGTGCTAAATCCTAAACCCTAAGCCATAAGCCATAAACCCTAAACCCTAAACCCTAAACCCTAAACCCTAAACCCTAAACCTTAACACCTAAATACTAAACCCTTAACCATGAACTCTAAACCTTAGAACTTAGACCCTAATCCATTAACCGTAAACCCCGGCCCTAAAACGTAGGCCTTAAACCCCGAGCCCCAACCCTAACCCCTAAACCCTAAATCCTAAACATTTATCCTTAAATCCTAAACCCTAAATCGTGTTCCCTAAACCCTAAACCCTAAATCATGTTCCTAAACCATAAACCCTAAATCGTATACCTTAAGCCCATCCTCATGAGATCCTTACCCATGGTACACAATATTTTATTTTTGATAATACCCATTCCAAGAGGTACTTATCAATGTTTATAAATATTAACCTGTCACCATGTGGTGATAATATCTTTAGTACTTAAAAATTTAGGGCCATTTTTGTCTAGAACCGAAAGGGGTAGCTACATTATCTTGAAATTCTTCATGAAACCTTCAATTCTTAGAGAAAAATGGATGTTACCAACATGTATAGGATTCACATATCTTTCCAATGCCTATTTATTTTCCTCCTAACTCCTTACGGATCTCCCAAAATCATCCAAAGAAGTCAAATTTTGCCATTAGAGTGTTTGTTCCTTGCACCTAGAAAACTCGTTGTTGAGAAGATTTCCCTTGAATGAGAAAACCTTTCCTAAATCTTCCTAAAAAATCCTACAAATGGACATAATCAATCAAAAATGCCCCAAAATCTAAAAAATTACTATATTCTATCACAAAATAGATATCGATCGTATAATTTAAACCCTAGAAGACCGAATGTTGAATGAAATCTTAAAAATACATATGTACTAATGAAATTAGAATCAGAAAAACTATCTTCTAAACCGTTACAAATGGAGTTGAGAGACTAGTTTTATAAGGTAAAGAGTGACCCTAACATATTATATTTACGAAAATAAATTCAAAGGATAAGAAATAATAAAATATAAATAATAATAAATGAAAAACCTAAACATTTATTTTAGTCAATAGAAGCATGCCACAAACACATATACCACATAACATATTGAAACACATTTTTGTTATAACGCATTCGCGTTATAGCGCTCTCACGTTTCATCTCTTTTGGGTTATAAGTTCCCAATCCATAGGCTTTGATTTGCCTTAGATTTCCAAACGAAAGGTTTGGATTGTTTCTTCGTGATTAAAACCGTTTTTGATAGAAAAACATCAAAATTTCACGTGTACCCCAATATCTTGTTCGTTAAAACATAATATTCAAAAATAAATTATACTACAATGTCAAGCTCAGTTTTACCTTGATGACGATATAATTATTTCTAAAATCTGATTATTTTAAGGCTTTCATCCATAATTTCTTTTACTAGTGCCTTGTTTTCTTACAAAAACCTATGCATACATTTTGGTGCATAATTTATGATTTTTCATCTAATTTTTCTTTTTAAAATGTGTTTTTATAAACTCCATTCTACACGCACTAAAAAAAAGAAAACTAAAAAATGACTTTTTCTCAAAGTTATGGGGTGCACACACAAATATTTCATTTTCGGATATGTGCACTTTGAAAATTAATAAAAAATTATATAGTCATCCAAAAATTATGAAAAATTAATGGGACCTCATAAATGGCCTTAGCTAACTTTATGCAAAAGATATTTAAAAGAAAATTTATAGAAATCAAAAAGTGGGGTGGGGTGCACACATAATAGGTTGTTATCTTTTTGAACAATAATAGACATAATTTTTGTGCACACCACATTTGACCCTCTTAATCTCAACCATTTTAAAAAAATAGCAGTTTAGAAACTAGATTCTGACCTCTACGGTACTTATTGTTATCACTTTGTCAAAATTTGAATCTAGGAATGCTGAATTATTTGATGAAGTTCAGTTTCACTGATTTAAAGAAAAAGTTGTCCCTTTTTGACCCAATTTTTATCCCCCATCTCCACACACTTAGCCGAGGATTCTATGATACTCACAAGATCCAATGATCTGTAATCATGTTTTAGATCATATGCTTCTTTTTGGGCCATGTAGACAAGAAACTTGGTGTGTTTCGTGCATCTTGTATTGAATTTGTCACTATTGCGCGTGATTCACAAGAATGGGTGGATGGATAGATTTGTAGAGCCTCTAACTCCACTTCCTAGTTATAAACCTCCACATGCATTACGACTTGTTTCACCAGATGAAGTTGTAACATCCAAGGACTTCAAGAAAATTATATTTTGATGCGACAATGCAAATTGTTATTTATAATTTTTTTATTGAGTTATGTCCATTGAAATTAATATGTAATATAAATTTGAGTTGAAACCTCTGTTTGTTAATAGGACATGTGTTTTCAGTTATTGCAACATAAAAAAATGAAGAAGGAACAAACTATTTCTTATGTCATTACATCAAGGAAAGAAAGAAGTTTCCTTCTCTTGTTACGGATGGCGAGGATATTGAGTACCGTATGGGGTCGGTGGTAGTTCTTTGGAACTTGGCTTTGACGGTATCCATTAAAAATTCCTCTATTTAGGTGTTGTAAGACTTTAAGACACACAAGAAAATACTTTCATATTCACATCTAGTTCTAGCAACAAATATTCAGATGTATAGATATCGAGGAAGGACTAATAAAAGGATTCTTTGGAAGGTTTAAGAGTTAGATAATGAATGAATCTTGTCTGCTATTCGAGTATATACGATCATGATGTTTCATAGTAATGAATGTACATGCTCGTCTAGTATATATAATTTCTTTCAAGTGTTTAAATTTGTCAACTAGATTCAAGTTCATATATTTTATTAAATATGTGTATTTTATATATATCTTATATGGTTTTAATTAACCTTAAATTTCTTTGACTAACACTTTTATGCGGAGTTAGTGGTGCCGAAAAAGCTTCCACCTTCACATCTTGGTCCAGTTCACTAGAATGAATTTACATGCTCATCTTGTATATATAATTTATTTGAAGTGTTTAAATTTTTCAACTAGATTCAACTTCATATATATTTATTATATTTGTGTATTTTGTAAATTTATAGTATGGTTTTGATTCAACATAAATTTCTTTGACTAACACTTTTATCCAGTTACAGTGCAAAAACTTCTACCTTCATGTCTTGATGGTTCATTGGAATGAATTTACATGCTCGTATGGTATATATAATTAATTTGAAATGTTAAAATTCTTCAACTAGATTCAAGTTCATAATTTTTTTTTTAAATTTGTGTATTTTGTATATATCTAGTATAGTTTTGATTCAACTTAAATTTCTTTGACAAACACTTTTATGCACGTTAGTGGTGCTAGAAAATCTTCCACCTTCACATGGTTAGCATTATTTGTAGATAATTTTATATTCTCAAAGCTAAGAGAATATGTCAATGTTTTCCAAGAAAAGAGAAGCAAATAACAACAGTTTTTGTGGCTGTGGAGGGGGTCCTTTTCTTCGTACGAGGTAGCCTAGAATCACCAGGAGCATAGGGAACAAAAATGATGCCTCCCCAAGAATTTAACAGGCCACCCCAATGCGTGTGCAAAGTTAGTTTAATCACACGAGATTTTTCTTGAAAAATACATTGTTTGGCAACCTTACACTTGCTCAAATTGCACTATTTGGCACGTTGGCAGACAATAGGCCAGCGAGAGCACCGATTGGAGATGGAAAATACCAAGATACGAGTTTTTAGATGGTCTTGTTATCTGATTTTTCCCCTTAGGAAATATTTGACAAACATGACCTCGCACAAAAATGGAGGGATCGTTTCGGCCATGGGATCTCATATTTTGGGCTTGATCCAAGCAAGTTGAACTGACTTGGAAGTATTTAGATTCAACGGGAAAAAATTCCTAATCAGCGGACTCAAAATGTCTAAAGGAAATCAAAGTCTAAAGTCCAAAATTTGGACTTTGGACATTCGGGAGTTTGGAGTTGGAAGAAAGGTCGAGCAATGAACATTTCCATATGGGAAGGGTAAAAGTATGTCTAAAACTCAAAATCCCAAATTCGGGCTTCAGTACTTTCATAATTTTGGGGATATACATAGATGGATGAACAATCCCGAAATCCCAAAACCCAAACCCCTAAAATCCCAAACCCTCGAAAACCCAAAACCTGAAATCCCCAAACCCAAACTCCCGAAAACTTGAAAGCACAAATATCTGAAACCCGAAGTCTAAATTTCAAAAATCTTGAGCCATCGTATAGGATGAATAGTGATGACGATCTTTCAAGTCAAAATACCCAAAGTTCACGAATCCCAAATGTCCAAAATTTTGGATTTCGAGGGGTACGATGTAGGGTCAGAGTCCAAAAATCATATCAACAACTTGCATTTATCACAAGATGTCACCCTCATCTTCAAATGGCCATGAATTATGACTACGAGATCGGATTTGTAGAAAATAGGAATTTTTGGTAATCTCGCAGATTTCTTAATTTTAATAAAGTTAAATATTTCAAAATGTGGAAGTATAGTCCACCATTTTAGAGGAATGGTTCCATATTTCTCACCTACCCAAAATGATGAGGTATGGGCTTCCTTTCTTCCCTAACAAGCAAGGTACAATGGAGTATGGGCTTTACAGGCTTTCCCATGACTCCTACAAGGACAATGATGGATTTTGCAGGAGATTGGAGTGCATTTTTAGATTTTCTTCCCTCTCTCTCTCCTCATTTTATTCCTCTATAAAATGTAAGGGGTTTGCATGTGTAAAGGGTTGGTCATTTTCTCTCCTCCCATGCACCCCATTCTTCTTGGGGCTTCAAGCCTTCCTCTCAAGATCTGTAATGGCTTCATGCCTCTTTCTGCTACAAATTTGTATTGTGTATATTCATATGGAATAATAAACTATTTCGTGTTAATGTCTTTAACCTTTCATGGTTTAATGTCTTCATCTTACCTTTCGTTTTGTTTTCTTAATCTGTGTATTTCCTTGGTTATTACATGATTTTGGTGTGTTTTTCTCATTCGGAATGATGTATTGGATGTAATTTAGTTTTTGGTGTAGGTTCACCCTTTCTAGGTTCATCTATTCCATTGTTTTGCAGAATGGAGGAAGTGATCAACACTCCTTTCCGATGTATCACCACTCATATTGTAGGTTTCTTTAATGTAATCCTTCTTTCCCTATCCCTTGAAGCATTAGATTAGGATTAAGCAATATTTTTCTTGCATTAGGAGTAGTTAGTGTCGGGTAGGTGGAGAGCGAATAAACGCTCTCTGCGAGAGCTATCTCGCTTTCACAATGTCTCACACTCAGGATACTCCATATTATACAATCCTGCAAAATGCCCCATCTCAACCCATGCCATTCAAGGGTGTTTTTATTTTGATATAATAGGTCCCTACAAGGAGGTGTAGCATCTGATGAGATGTCTCTAGGTGACACGAAGATCGAGTAATCACCCATCAAAGTTATAACATTTTCTGGTCTCGGGACTCTTAAGGTACTATGCCCATACGTAGTAGCCCGTAAGAAACGACACCATCCTAGACCAAAACGAAACCCTTGCTAACATTTACCGTGCCATCCAGATGTGTTGGCATAGTTAGTTTGATGCCACGACCAAGTGTCTACAAAATATAGTGTTTGACAACCTTACACTAGCTCAAACAACACTATTTGGTGCATTTTCAAACAATAGGGTATCAAGAGCACCGATTGGAGATGGAAAAAAGAGAAAGCATATAATAGATGGTCTCTATGTGGATATTTAGGATCATATGAGACGTCTCAAAGTACCACGGAGATCGATTAATTACCCGTCGAGTTATAACTTTTTTTGGTCTCATGACTCTTAAGGGACTACACTCGGATGAAGTATCCCGTAAGCATAGATATCATCATGGACCCAAATGATGCCCCTAATAACATTTACCAGACATGTAGACATGTTGGCGCGCATTCGTTTGGATCTACGACACACTATTTGCAAAAATAACGCTTGACAACCTTACACTATCTCAAACTACACTATTTGACGCATTTGCAAACAATAGGGAAACAAGAGCACTGATTGTATATGGAAAAATTACATGGGAAATTTATAGGGTCCTTACGTGGAGGTGTAGGATCTGACGAGACATCTCTAGGTGCCACGAGACCTTGTAATCACTCGTTGAAGTTATAGCATTTTCTCGGTCTCGGGACTCTTTAGGTACTATGTCCAAACGAAGTATCCCATAAGCAAAACATTGTCCCACACAAAAAATATGTCTCCCCTAGCATTTACCTAACCGAGAAAGATGTGTTGGTGTAGTCAGTTTGGTGCCATGACATCCAGAGGAATGAATTCTCACTACTGCTCCGTTCATTGTCTAGGACTTCCTAGAAAAGGTAGTTTGCAAACAATTATGCCATGAAGGCTCAAGGAATTGCACTACCCTAAATTATTTGCTGTAATTATATGCCTCCTTCACTCAAGCTTTGGCTCAAACGGTTCTCGATTTGGATGAGCGAGCACCAAGTTGTGATCATTAGAAGTTTCCACCGAAAAATTCAATTAGGATGAATAGGAAGGGGTTCTTTTGCTCTGATCGTGTCGTCCAACTTTGAACCAGACCTCCCTAAATCCCACCATATAGCCTGAAGGCATATACCCCCCCAAACCATATCCGTTGGTGTTGGAAATTTAATCCCACGATTTCCTAAGGCATGACTTCTCACTACTTGACTTCATTCATTGCCTAGGATTGCCTAGAAAAGGAAGTTTGCAAACAATTATGCCACGAAGGCTCAAGGAATGCCACGACCCTGAATTATTGAGTGTGATTAGAGCCCTACTTCACTCAAGATTTGGCTCAGATGGTTCTTGGTTTGGATGACTGTGTGCCAAGTTGTGATCCTCAGAAGTTTTCGCTGAAAACATGAATTGGGATGAATATGGAAGGGGTTTTGGCTCCGAATAGGGTGGTCGACGTCAAAAAAACTTCCCGCACCCAACATAGCACCCAAAGACATATAACCCCCCAAATGGATGTGTTGGCGGTGGTAGTTTGTAGTCCCCACATTTTTCACACAAAATTACAACAGTAAAATAGCGGGATAATTTTTATTTTTGACTTACATTGCTCACTACACACAACACAACATGGGCTCCAAGTACAAAAACTTGACTCACATACAAAAATCACATAAGTAATCGAATCACATAGATACATGGAAACAACATAGGCATGTCAATGCCACACTTTTCCCAATGAACGAATACTAGCAATGCCCCAACCACAAAAAGAAGACTCAAGGATGGGCAAGCCCACAACACAACTTTGCTTTAATTATATTTTAGTTTCGATTAACACTCCTAGAACATTATTGTGCAAGGATAAATTTCTCGTTTTCCACCTCAAGATTCTTAAGTACATTCCATAATTAAATTACCGATCGACCCTTTTAAGATGACTTCTTATTCTTCTTAAAATTTTTTCCATAACTTGTTTAATTATTTAGCGTAGTTCAAAAGCATACAAAATACTTAATTATATTGTTCTTATGTTAAGAATATTCTTCTCGAACATATATTTAGTTTATACCTTTCTTTTATTCTTACAACTCAAGTGGATGTGACTTGGTGTCCATAAAGCGATATTAGGATTTAACGAAGATTTAATTGCAAGATAGCTTTTTACCACAAAACATTCTTCGATCACGGAAAAGTTATTTTCCTACCATAGTTATTCTAAATCAATGACTTAATGAAATCCTTTTTATATTTATATATTTTTTTTTCTCGTAGTTTGATCACAACAATGCAATACATATTCTCTGAAACACATAAAGATATTTAATTGAGTTATAAGGTCTCCAAGAGTGGCAGTATCCCTAACCTCAATTCTCGATTTTTTTTTACTCTTATATGCTTTATTTTTCTACGTCACATTATGGCCTTATTTTTAGCATTGTCTTGTAAAAGGAGTTATGAAGTGTTTGTCTAACCTCTTGAAGACATAAATGATTAGAAGACTTGAAGCTACACACGAACCCTATGTTAACATCCAAATCAACGGAGCTTTAGATTAATTCCCAACTTCACTCTAAGGTTCTACCCTCAACTAACTATGAGTTTTAAGTGAGAGGAAAATTTATACTAAACTACCGTCCGTAAAGAATCACGGTGTTATGTTGAGAGAAACAAAGGTAACACATTTAGGCGGGGGAGCTAATGGGTTCATTAGCAAGAGTTTAAGGCCTAGAACGACTAAGTCACAACCTCCATCCATGTTGTCCTGGATCCAACGGGTTTTCACTCGATGACGAACTCTAATTTTAAATCTATCTTTGGATGATAAGGTAGTCCGCTAGGCTACAAAGGAGGAGTTATCTCTACACACTCCAACGAAATTTTGACTGTGTCGCTCCTAAAAGACAAGTTTAAGACATTGTCACTAAACATACTGACTAAGACAATAAGCCCATTCTCGGGTTCTTGTTTACTCAACTAGGAGGTTCCATCGAGTCTAGAGTTTAAGTTCATTATATGGTTTTCAATGTCTTCTACGGTAAAGAGTATCACACATGAAAAACAAGTTATGTCCCAATGTTGAACAAGGGTAGAGTGTTTTGATTTAATTCTCTTTATTACATTTACAAAGTATGAATGCACAAGATGACTCATTAATCATTTATTGAACACTGAATATGTACTACAAGATATTACTGCAATTTCATTTACCTTATATAAATATCAAACCTTTGTACCATGTGTACTATGAATCAAAATGAACCTATGATTAAATGCACATTTCCTAGATGTCCTTGGAACTAGCATCTCATACATAACAACAAATTATCAAAAATAACCTTTTGTAACATGAGACTACATTATACATTTATTCATTTAACCATGAACTATATAAATTACAATGATAATTAATGCATTACACAACGCCTTTTTTCGTCATTCTTTCATCCTGCAAAACCACGTGAGCATGATATCGGGAAAATTCACCGGCATGGCATCCACCCTAATCTAACATAATTATCATTTTTTCAGTTTTCCATTTACATATGATATTAATTACAATTTGCAATCGAAATAAAAGGTTTAGAGACATGTATTCATTACATTTCATTTTACTTCATTTTGTAACCCAGGAGAGAGAAAAAGAAGGGAAGAGAGAGAAAACACCATTTTGTCAAAAGTTATATTTTACACAAGTTACACTATAGAGTTTTAAACAATTATTTGCATGTGTTAAAAGTTTCCAGGGTGGTTTGGCAACCCTACGAGGGTCCCACAACTTTCTATTTTAACATTTTCTCACTAGCTACAAAACGTTCAAAACGGGCTCAGAGGCTAAGAAACCGCTTCCAAAAGTTATCTTCCGATGAGAACACACACCATAATCAACTTTCTACGTGTTCCCAGATATACCAAGAGTTCATAACAACTGATGGAATTGGGAAAAACTGAATAGTTTGTGTTTGGCGACTAGTTTTCTGGGGCCACTGGTCGTAGTTGACCCAGTTGCAAATGAACAAAAGTTAGTTCGAGGGCCCAGAAAACCACGTCCATAACTGACGTTTGATGGATGAGCACGCAACAAGACACTTCCTACAAGTTCCCCTATATAAGGAGAATTCATCAGAGTCGATGGGACTGAGAACTAGAAAACCATTTTCAAACAACGACAAGTTTTCTGGAGCGACAAGTCGAAATTGGTCCAGTTTGACCTCGTCAAACTACAACTAGAGGCCTACAAAATGGCTTTGCCAAACTATCCAGAAAAAGTTCTTTTCCCTAAACTGAATGTTCCATGAAATTTTCTAGTATAAACATTAGAGGTTTGCGAAGACGGAAATAATTTCTCTATCCAGGTTTCAAATGGCGGTTCAAAACAAAAGCCAACTTTCTAGATTTAACAACTTTCTACTACTGTAAACCAATGTAACAGGGCTCCTATAAGAGCATCAAAAAGATCACATATGTTCGTTCGGGGTCAATCCAAAGGTCAAGGTGACTCCTCACATACCAAGGTACATGAATGAAACTTAACATCTCATTTTTAGGGTTACGAAGAGTACTTAATGAGTCTCTGAAAAATGCAAAAATTAATTTTTAAACAGGAAGATGGTCAACATTATTTCTAGAAAGTCAATTTTGTCTGGTCGATAAGACAATGTTGTAGCGATCCAGTTGGGTAGGAATTTTTCTACATCACCTCGAATGAGGGTGGGAGTTCATGTTTTAATGCCAATGGGTTATTTTGACTTTGTGAGTTACGACACGAAATTTAATTTTTTTTTCGCAATGAGTTAAAATAATCAATTAATTGTATTAAAATCCTAATATTTTAAAATTATATTAAGTTACAAAACAAAAACTAACATACAAGAGTTATAAAAGATGAGGGAGGTTAACCATGCCTCGGAAATGAACTGCGAGGTAGAAGGCGAGGAGTTGACATCACATCGATTGATTTCACTTGCTTGCATCCACGTAAGGAAATCCCAAAATAGCATCCACAATAATGTCAAAATCAGTGGCCAGTTCTATTGCAAAATCCTCTGGTGGTGAGAATGGAACAACAATTGCCTCTAGGTGAGTAACAAGCCCATGGTAAAGAGGCTTATCAGTGTCTTTGGGATAGCAAACAAATTCCATATGTGCTATGAATCCATTATGTGCATAGCCTGCAATCATGGCACTCCATGAGACTGCATTTCTTTGAGGCATTCTATCAAACAGTTCATGTGCCTTCTCAACAAATCCTCTACATATTCAAATGCATTCATCAGGAAAAGTTCATATGCAGCCCATGTATTTGAAATATCCCAAAACCTCCACACATTTTTCATGCATATCAACTATGACACTTGAAATTACAAAATCTTACAAAAAACCAAATTCTATTGTTCATACCCTATTCCAAAGCTTCCATGTTGGCACAGGCTTGACGTGCATTGGCAAGTGTAAACCGATCAGGTTGGAGACCTATTTGTTGCATTGCTTAAAACTATGTGACTTTCCCTTGAGAAAACCCCATTTTGGCTAAAAGTGCCTCCAATGAGTAACAAGCCCACAAAGTGAAGAGGCTTATCAGTGTGTTTGCGATATCAAACAAATGCCATGTGTACTATGAATCCATTATGTGCATATCTTGCAATCATGGCACTCCATGAGACCGCATTTCTTTGAGGCATTCTATCAAACAATTCATGCGCCTTCTCAACAAATCCTCTCCATATTCAAATGAATTCATTAGGAGAAGTTCATATGCAGCCCATGTATTTGAAATATCCCAAAACCTCCACACATTTTTCACGCATATCAACTATGACACTTGCAATTACAAAATCTTACAAAAAACCAGATTCTATTGTTCATACCATGTTCCAAAGCTTCCATTTTGGCACAAGCTAGATGTACACTGGAAAATGTAAACTGATCAGGTTGGAGACCTATTTGTTGCATGGCTAAAACAACGTGACTGTCCCCTGAGAAAACCCCATGTTTTCTATACACTGTCATGGTAATATTCCATGAGAAGATGTCTCATTCTTTCATTTGTTCAAACACTGCAAACGCGTCCACCAATGCATTTGAAACTACCACATCGCAAAATTTATCTCTCCATTATGCTTTGATGGAAGTCCATGCAAGGTTCAAGAGTTCGAGTTTGGCACAGCCGGAGGATCTTTGCACAAAGTTCTACCTCAAGGTCCTCCATGAGATGACATATGGTGAGGCATTTCTTTGCACAGTCCAAAATCACCCTTAAGCACATCGATTTGTGTAAAAGCTGCAACCATGTTTCCTTCAGAATTTTTCCCGTGGTTCCATGCACTGTCTACCATCACACCTTCTTCAAAGCTTGGTGGAAGAGAAAAAACTGGTTTGAAGCTTCCTTTCCATGGCGGCGGCGGTTGTTCTACCCACAAGCAACCAAAAAGGAAAAAGGAACAAAAAAAAATAAAAATGCAAGGAGCCCAAACACCACTTTGCCCTAACCGCCCAATTTTCACGCCATTTTAATTTTAATTCCTTTATTTAAAAAAATCCACACCGATAGAGAACCTTGAAACGCCTCATCTCCCCACCCCTTTTTTAAAATCATGCTTCTATTTCTTATTTTAATTTTATTTTAAATCCATTCTTCTCATTAATTTAGATATATATAATACGAGAGGAGACTTGGTCGGCTTCAGGTGGTAGCAATATTATTTCACCTTTAAAATGAAAAATAAAATGAGTACGCAAGCAAGCCTGGTCGATCAAGGAGGAACTAGAGAGGAGTTTCAAAAATGAATGCAAGACAAGGACCAGCCACAACGTCGCAACAAGATACCCTCCTCTTGCGTGAATCGAGGATCGATCCACGAAGTGACCAATCTAACAATAAAATTGCTTATCAAAAGTTAACAACAATTTTATAACAAATCGACGATCGGATAATGAAGTTATCATCGATCGATAATTAAAATAATAATATTATTACTATTTTTATTACTATTATTATTACAACTTAATACTACTTATTAATCACATTGACAAGGACCAACATACAAGCTTGACCAAGACAATAATAACAAGAATCGACAATTCAAAAGAATAATTATTATTATGTAGATGTTCCTCTAGAAGTCACGCGCTAACAACATCAAGTCATCATTCAAACCACCTATCAAATTCGAGAAAGAGATTTTCCTTAACAGGGTAGTCGAAAAGGGTGAAGCCAACAAAAGATTGATATGAGCACAAAAACATTAAATGCTTAGCAACATTGTCATTGAAGAATAAAAAGAACAATGGTGAATGGGGCATTACATTATCTTCCCCTTAAGAAAGCATCATCCTTGATGTGACAAAACACAAAGGAAAAGAAATGGTAAGCAACAAAGAACAAATAATGGAAA
Organism: Taxus wallichiana var. yunnanensis; assembly: GCA_018340775.1. NCBI lineage: Eukaryota > Viridiplantae > Streptophyta > Pinopsida > Cupressales > Taxaceae > Taxus > Taxus wallichiana. Next base: position 194,230,959 of record CM031233.1, read on the forward strand.
AAGTGCACTCTATGGTTAAGATTTCAGATACAAAATCATGGTCATGGGGTGGCCCTAGGAACATTTGGTAGAAATTTTAACTTTCAAGGGTGTGTGAAGATTGGTAGTTCCCTCTTATTCGTTATTTCATTAATCTCCTCCTATTAACATTATTCTTAATTTAAGTCCTTTAAAATTTCATTTTTGTAGAATTTTAGTTTATTCATTCCTGTGGGTTCCCATCATGAACTACAGTCACAACACCCTACCAGGGTCATACATAACACTAAAATTTCACAAGAATACTTTTACATACTTTCACGACCATATCACATGACAAGGGTTTCACCAAACCATGGAATGACAATGAGTAGACCACATAGCAGATAATTTCCAACAATTACGTCCTAGACATAGATCTAGTACACACATATGACTGACAAACCAGGTCAACACGCTGATACATATACAACGGGTATCACATGACCCAAAACAATCCATGACTGTACCAACATAGTGCCAAGACAATATCCAATACTCCATACCAACCAAGGGAAGAGTCAAGCCTCAAACATAACAAGGTGTCAAAAAGACTCACAAGGGTACACATAACTCACTATACCAACTCCACACATCTCAAAATATCAAGAAATAACTCCATATATCTCCTGAAGCATCATAAAACAACTCCATATACCTCCCAAACCATCACCAAATAATCTCCATATACCTCTCATAGAGAAAGAATCATAGTGTCAAAACCAAGCCGGGTCACTCAACCATAGAGCCCCATCAAGAATAACAGGTCACTCAACCATAGAGTGCCATAAAGAATAACAGGTCACTCAACCATAGAGGCCCGTCTCCTTTCTCCTTTTAATGAGGCCAGGTCACCCTATTTCCCTGGGCACATAAAGCCTCATCACCCCCAACCCAAGTGACATAATAACTCGTGGTTCAACAACCCACTATTTATCTGTAACTCCTTGGGGCATACCCCCATACAACAAAGTAGGTCCATAGGTTCAACCACTCCATGGTTAATCCCATGACCCTATTCCTACACATTACGACATCGTAACCAAAGATAACAATCCATTCAAATGCCAAGTGGAAAAATCAAAAGCCTTGGGCTAGGCTACAAAACTTTTAAATATGAAAAGAAAGTTTTAAAACTAAGAAAAACAAATGGCTAATTATCCATGGTTAGTGCAAAATCCAAATGTCAATGCAACAATCAAATAAATGCCCAAAATATAAGAACATTTCAATAAAGAAAACAATTGGTTCTAGCTAAAGGAGATAAAAATTAATTTACGAATAAAATACATAATAAGAAAATAGCACATTACAATCACTATGTGGCCTCATACCACCACCAAAGGGGTACTCATCAAGTTGCTGGCACTCAGACATCGAACCTCAGCTCGTAGAAATATACATGTAACTAGAAATGAGTATATCAAATAATGTAACTGTCATCATCTCTGCCTGAATCATTCCTCCATAATCCCACAAGGATCAACATAGTCAAAATCACATAGGACTGTCCAATGAACAATCCAATAAGAAAGAGCAGGGAACTCTAGTTGCATTAGTTGAGCTCCGAGGTGGTGCGCACTCCACAATATACCGAGAAAGCTCAAGTATACTAAATGATAGAAGTGGGTTTTCAATCTATATATGACTCCACTTCCTCACTTGTACTTGGCTCAAGATTATGAAAACTCGGTCCACGCCTCCTCTCTACACACACACTCGACAGTTTATCCCCTTAGGGTCATCTAGTGTAAGGTTTACAACATACACATAACTACATCACTAACATAATGGTGACTAACGTACATTAATCATAACATCTTACGCATGGTATATATATACAGGTATAAAAAAATCACTATTTTCACAAGTTACGATACATCACATTACCACATCCTGCACCCGAGGTGCAATCATTGTACACTAGGGATCATACTCACCATATGCCCCTAAATCACGACATGAACCATCACATATTACATGAATTATACGTATGAGGAACACAATGTCTAGCCTTACAACCTATAGTCAATTGCAACACAACACGATGATGCACACAACGAAACACAATATGGTGATGACATCACAATAAATTGTGATTCACGTTACATAAATTTTGTCATGCAATACATCATTACATCTTCGCATCACATAAGGTCAAAATGTTTCAACACTGCAATTCACAATATCATTCCTTTCACACACAACAAGGCAGTACATCACACATGGATTCCTCATTGAATCAACAACATAGAGATTGAATACTCTCATCACAAGCACACCAATATGATAAAAAATACTCACTAGGTGACATACACAACATGTGTGCTCACAATTTCGCAATTACGACATAGTTCACATCATGCATATATCACATTACTCTTCTAATATCCACCACCATCATTCAACACCATCACAACTCCAATCTCCCCACAGGTTTGAGAGCATGAACCTCTACTCTGATACCATATGTAGTGCCCACATTTTCCACACACAATTACAACAGTAAAATATCGGGATAATTTTTTTTGACTTACATTGCTCACTACACACGACACAACATGGGCTCCAAGTACAGAAACTCGACTCACATACAACAATCACATAAGTCATCGACTCACATAGATACATAAAAATAACATAGGCACGCTCAATGCCACACTTTTCCCAATGAACGATTACTAGTAATGCCCCAACCACAAAAAGAAGACTCAACGATAGACAAACCCATAACACAACTTTTCTTTAATTGTATTTTAGTTACGATTAACACTCCAAGAACATTATTGTGCAAGGATAAATTTCTCGTTTGTCCACCTACAGATTCTTAAGTACATTCCGTAGTTAAGTTACCGATCGACCCTTTTAAGCTGACTTCTTATTCTTTACAAAAGTTTCCATAACTTGCATACTTATTTGGCGTAGTTCAAAAGCGTACAAAATACTTAATTATCTTGTTCTTATGTTAAGAATATTCTTCTCGAACATATATTCAGTTTCTACTTTTTTATTCTTACAACTCAAGTGGATGTGACTTGGTGTCCATAAAGTGATATTAGGATTTAACAGAGATTTAATTGCAAGATAGCTTTTTACCACAAAACATTCTTCGATCACGGAAAAGTTATTTTCCTACCATAGTTATTCTAAATCAATGACTTAATGACTTCCTTTTTATATTTATATATCTTTTGTTTTCTCGTAGTTTGATCACAACAATGCAATACATATTCTTTGAAACACATAAAGATATTTAATTGAGTTATAAGGTCTCCAAGAGTGGTAGTATCCCTAACCTCAATTCTCGTTTTTACTCTTATATGCTTTATTTTTCTACGTCACACTATGGCCTTATTTTTGGCATTGCCTTGTACAAGGAGTTACGAAGTGTTTGTCTAACCTCTTGAAGACATGAATGATTAGAAGACTTGAAGCTACACATGAACCCTAAGTTAACATCCAAATCAACGGAGGTTTAGATCAATTCCCAACTTCACCTAAGGGTCTACCCCTCAACTAACTATGAGTTTTAAGTGAGAGGAAAAATTTATGCTAAACCACTGTCCTAGAAAGGACCATGGTTTTATGTTGAGAGAAACCAAGGTAAGACATTTAGCTGAGCGGAGCTAAGGGGTTCATTAAAAAGTGTTTAAGGCCTAGAACAACTAAGTGACAACCTCCATCCATGTCATCTGGATCTAACAGGGTTTTCACTCGATGAAGAACTATGATTTTAAATCTATCTTTGGATGATAAGGTAGTCCACTAGGCTACGAGGGAGGAGTTAGCTCTACACACTCCAAGGAAAGTTTGACTTTGTCGCTCCTAACTGATAGGTTTAAAACTATGTCACTAAACATACTGGCTAAGATGATAAGCCCATTCTTGGGTTCTTGTTTACTCAAATAGGAGGTTCCATCAAGTGCAAAGTTTAAGCTCATTCTATAGTTTTCAATGTATTCTACGGTAAGGAGTATCGCACATGAAAAATAAGTTATGTCATGATGTTGAACAAGGGTAGAGTTTTTCGATTTAATTTTCTTTATTACATTTACAAAGTATGAATGCACAAGATGACTCATTAATCATTTATTGAACACTGAATATGCACTACAAGATGTTACTACAATTTCATTTACCTTATATAAATATCAAACCTTTGTACCATGTGTACTATGAATAAAAATGAACCTGTGATTAAATGCACATTTCCTAGATGTCCTTGGAACTAGCATCTCATACATAACAACAAATGATCAAAAATAACCTTCTGTAACATGAGACTACACTATACATTTATTAATTTAACCATGAACTATATAAATTACAATGATAATTAATGCATTACACAACACCTTTTTGTCATCATTCTTTCATCTTGCAAAACCGCATGAGCATGATATCAGCGAAAATTTGCTGGCATGGCATCCACCCTAATCTAACATCATTATCATTTTTCATTTTTCCATTTACATATGATATTAAATACAATTTGCAATCGAAATAAAAGGTTTAGAGACATGTATTCATTACATTTCATTTTACTTCATTTTGTAAACCAGAGAGAGAAAAAGAAGGAAAGAAAGAGAAAACAACATTTTGTCAAAAGTTCTATTTTACACAAGTTACACTATAGAGTTTTAAACAGTTATTTGCATGTGTTAAAAGTTTCCAGGGTGGTTTGGAAACCCTACGAGGGTCCCGCAGCTTTCTATTTTTACATTTTCTCACTAGCTACAAAACATTCAAAACGGGTCGGAGGCTAAGAAACCGCTTCAAAAAGTTATCTTTTGATGAGAACGCACACCACGATTAAATTTTTACGTGTTCCCGTGATATACCAAGAGTTCATAAAGAATCGATGCAATTGGGAAAAAGTGAACGGTTTGCGTTTGGCGGCTAGTTTTCCGGGGCCACCGGGTCGTAGTTGATCCAAACTTGCAAATGAACAAAAGTTAGTTCAAGGGCCCGTAAAACCATGTCCATAATCGACGCTTCAATGGATGAGCATGCAATGAGACACTTCCTACAAGTTACCATTTATCGTGAGATTTCATCGAGTCGATGAAACAGAGAACTAGAAAACCATTTTCAAACGGCGACAAGTTTTCGGAGCACCAAGTCGAAATTGGTCCAGCTTTGACTCACATCATGCACTGTGACCAGAGGCCTACAAAATGGATTTGCTAAACTATCCGTAAAAGTGCTTTTCCCTAAACCGAATGTTCCATGCAATTGTCAAGTATAAACACTAGAGGTTTGTGAAGACGGGAAATAATTTCTCTATCCAGGTTTCAAATGGTGGTTCAAAACGAAAGCCAACTTTCTAGATTTAACAGCTTTCTATTGCTATAAACTAGTGTGCCATGGCTACTATGAGAGCGTTAAAAGATCACATTTGTTCATTCGGGGTCGATCAAAAGGTCAAGGTGACTCCTCGCATACCAAGGTACACGAATGAAACTTAACATCTCATTTTCAGGGTTATGAAGAGTACATAGTGAGTCTCTCGAAAATGCAAAGATTAACTTTTTTAAACAGAAGATGGTCTACATTAGTTCCGGAAAGTGAATTTAGTCCTGGTCGATAAGAAAATGTTGTAGCGATCCAGTTGGGTAGGAATTTTTCTACATCACCTCAAAATGAGGGTGGGAGTTCATGTTTTAATGCAAACGAGTTATTTTGACTTCATGAGTTACGACACGACATTTCATTGTTTTGCAATGAGTTGAAATAAACAATTAACTGTATTAAAATCCTAATATTTTAAAATTATATTAAGTTGCAAATGAAAAACTAAAATACGAGAGTTATGAAAGATGAGGGGAGGTGAACCATGCCTGGAAATGAACTGGCAAGGCAGAAGTCAAGGAGTTGACATCGCACCGATTGATTTCACTTGCTTGCAGCCACGGAAGGAAAACCCAAAAATAACATCCACAATAATGTCAAAATCAAAGGCGGGCTTATTGCAAAATCCTCCGCGGCAAGAAAGGAACAACAAGTGCCTCCAGCTGAGTAACAAGCCCACGGTAAAGAGGCTTATCAGTGTGTTTGGGATAGCAAACAAATTCCATGTGTACTATGAATCCATTATGTGCATATCCTGCAATCATGGCACTCCATGAGACTCGCATTTCTTTGAGGCATTCTATCAAACAGTTTCATGCGCCTTCTCAAAAAATTCTCTACATATTCAAATGCATTCATCGGGAAAAGTTCATATGAAGCCCATGTATTTGAAATATCCCAAAACCTTCACACATTTTTCATGCATATCAACTATGACACTTGCAATTACAAAATCTTACAAAAAACCAAATTCTATTGTTCATACCCTGTTCCAATGCTTCCATTTTGGCACAGGCTTGACGTACATTGGCAAATGTAAACTGATCAGGTTGGAGACCTATTTGTTACATGGCTAAAACTATGTGATTGTCCCTTGAGAAAACCCCACATTTTATGTACAATGCCGTGGTAATATTCCAGGAGTAGATGCCTCGTTCTTTCATTTGGTCAAACACTGCAAACACGTCCACCAATGCATTTGAAACTACCGCATCTAACAAAATTTCTCTCTCCATTATGCTTTGATGGAAGTCCATGCAGGGTTCAAGAGTTTGAGTTTGGCACAGGCTGGGAGGATGTTGGCACAAAGGTCATGCCAAGGTCCTCCATGAGATGACATCTGGCGAGGCATTTCTTTGCATAGTCCAAAAGCACCCTTAAGCACATCAATTCGTAAAATCTGTGACCACGTTTCCTTTAGGCATTTTTCCCTTGGTTCCATGCATTGTCTCCCCTCACGCCTTCTTTAGCAGCCTGGTGGAAGAGCAAAAACTAGGTCTGAAGCTTCCTTCCCATGGCCATGGCGGCTGTTTTGCCTACAAGCAAACAAAAAGGAAAAAGGAACAAAAAAAATAGATGCAAGGAGCCCAAGCGCCTCTTTGCCCTAACCGCCCCAATTTTCACGGCTTTTTAATTTTAATTCCTTTATTAAAAAAAAAAACTCAACAAGGATAAAGAACCCTAAAACGCCTCATCTCCCCCCTTTTTTAATCATGCTTCTATTTCTTATTTTAATTTTATTTTAAATCCATTCTTCTCATTAATTTAGATATATATATATAATATGAGAGGAAACTTTGTCGGCTTTCGTGGTAGCAATATTATTTCACCTTTAAAATAACAAATAAAATGAGTACGCAAGCAAACCTGGTCGACCAAGGAGGAACTAGAGAGGAGTTTCAAAAACGAACATGAGACAAGGACTAGCCCACAACGTCCGCAACAGATACCCTCCTCTTGCGTGAATCGAGGATCGATCCGTGAAGTGACCGATCTAACAATAAAATCACTTATCGATAGTTAACAACAAAGTTTATAACAAATCGACGATCAGATAATGAAGTTATCGTCGATCGATAATTAAAATAATAATATTATTACTATTATTATTACAACTTAATACTACTTATTAATCATATTGACAAGGACCAACATACATTATGTAGATGTTCCCTCTAGCTGGTCACGCCCTAACAACATCAAGTCATCATTCAAACCACCTATCGAATTCGAGAATGAGATTTTCCTTAACAGGGTAATCGAAAAGGGTGAAGCCAACAAAAGATCAACAAGAGCACAACAACATTAAACGCTTAGCAACACCGTCGTTGAAGAAGAAAAAGAACAACGGTGAACGGGGCATTACACAATTTTCTTTGACGACATCCCAGGGCATGACTTCTCACTACTCGACTCGCATTAATGAGAATGCAACAAGGTAAACACACTACCATGTAAATACTCTAATGATTATTTGATCTCTTTTTAAATCATGTAAATACACAATAGATTGAACTAAGAATATTTTTGCATATCTTGTTCCAACTATACTACAATGTTTATGTATTTTGTTAAACAAATGAATTCAAATTAGGACCTTATTATTACATGTACATCAATAACACTTAATTTGGACTAATACTCAACAAATAAATTGTAAGTACATTAAAAACATAAAAAATGACTTGTAATAAATCCCTCAAGACCATTTTTAATTGTGTACATTTTTTCCCACTTCAAGTGTTTTAACCACGTGCTTAAAATAAGAAAATATATATAATTCCACAATGGAATCTATTATATATATAAATAATTTCGTGACTAGTCCAAACCAATCCCAATCATATAGAAAATATTTGTTTTACATCGCCCCTATCTTTATAGATTATATTAAAAATAATATTAACCAAGACTTTATGTGAATGAATGGTTTCTTATATCACCCCTCCCACATTTTCTAATTAAGAAGCCCAATTTGAGGCACACAAATGAACATAATAGAAAGATCCCTAAAAAAAAACAATTTCAAGACCAAATTAGGTATGTACAGTTTATTAAATTCTAGTTAATGTCATGAGCGTTTTGATTGAATGGCCATACACAATACGGAATTCGTTGCAGTGCTATGTATGTGATAATGCTTTACAATATATTTCAATTCCCAATATCTCTACATTATAAGAACAAAACTCCAAATGAAAGAGATCTACAAAGGTCTGTTCAACTGTGTCAGCATGTTTTCAAATTCCTCAAAATCAATCCTACCGTCAGAGTTTCTGTCAAATGTTGCTATCATTGCCTCACAATTCTGTAAGCTTCGTGCTTCAGTCAGGCCCAGGCTGAGCAGGACATCTTGAAGCTCAGACGGGGTGATGAAGCCGTCACCATTTTTGTCAAAAACACAGAATGCTTCCCTCAATTCCCCTGTCTCGATTTGCCCCTGCGTGCTCTCTGGAGATTGAACCTCATCTAAAATTCCGACACAATCTCTGCAAAATTCATCAAAGCTCATATTTTCCCGAAAATTTGTCAGGATTTTAAAATTCTCATCATAAAAGTAATGGAGTCCGAGCTTCTCAACAGACATTGTATATCATCTGCGCTCACCATGCCATCTCTGTTTCTGTCTAACGCATTAAAAATTCTTGCAAGCTCCCATGTTTTGATGCTCTGCAGCGATTTATCATTCTCAGAAGCAGCGCCTACCTCATCATTCATAGATACAGAAAGTGGGCATCGTTCATCCACCATGATTTCTGAGTCTTTCGCGTTGACAAAGCTTAAAAACTCAGTATTAATGATCCAGATAGCGAAAGCATGAATGTAAGCAGAGTAGAATTGAGGAAGCCAATTCAGGGCTAAAGAAACATTACTTTCCCAGCATATAGAAATGAGGGACGCATAAAATACTACACGATTTCTTATCATATCAGACACCATCTTTGGGATTCTGAAAGGAAATGAAATCATTTACTGGGAATCGAACTCGCAGGGGACAAGTTGAAGGGCAGCTACTGCATTCCACGATGGTATTCAACATCGCTTGCAATTCCTCGTTAAAAAGGCCTCCGATTGACCGTTGGGAAATTCATGGAAGGTGGGAAGAAGCAAACAAAGAATGAAAGTGCATTGTAATAAATTCTCGACAGGAAGCTACGCGGAAGGGAATTGTCCTTACTTTAATAATTCGCCTGCTTTCATTTGGAATAGATTAGGTCGTATATGTCAGCCGGAGGACCGAAGAATATTGTTTTTTCTTTCTCTTTTGACCCTTTGATGAGTAGGTTTGAAGGAAAGAGACCAAAATCAAAAGTTAACGTTCTTCTATGGTGCAAGTAAACCTCTTCGCACCTACCGAACAACTTCGAAAGCGAACCCCACACTACTATTTTTAAACGGTGAACTTATTGATCCTATCGGAGTTCCTAATATTTGTTCGTATACAACCTTGATATTCCGTATTAAGATGCAAACACATTTCCACACATTTATCATATGGTATTGTTGAGTATAATTAAGTTGGCCTTATGATGAAGAACTTATGTTCATACAAGATAGGTCTCATGTTTAAATTTTACAAGAGGTACACCTCATATTTGAAGTACAATTAAATGCCGCTTGCATATTGTGAGTGTGAGATAGTTCCATATGTTATAAGTTCCTTGCAGACCCAAAAATAAGTCACTCAACATTCTAGCCTATAAAACCAATTATTATTATTATTATTATTATTATTATTGTTATTATTATTATTAACTTTGCTTCTTAGCATAGTGAATAGGTAGAAACTAGACATAGCAATACAACAATTGCAAGCATGCGAAATAAGAATGGCTACAATGGTTGATTGTGGACAATATGAACGCACTACTACATATAATGCAAATAACATCAATTAAGTTGATATCATGTATTTTTTTTTTTGTTTATTACTTTAGTTTTATGTAAATATAATGGCAAAGATGTGACGCTAAAATTTCGTCACATTTGCGCCATATATGGAACAAAATGATACCTCCCATTTCCTATTTCCATTTAATATTAAATTATGTCACTTCTTTTTTCCCTCTTGTTGTGAAATTCTCCCAATACAAAATTAGAACATCTTTAACCACATAATAGCAAATAAGGGTTTGTGGCAATCGGTTTTGGTATTGTATCACACTTTACATTTTTATCGAAAAAATATATTGCCGACAATTTGATTGAAACTGGATAGCTATTTTTGGACAATATTGCGAGAAATTTATTGTTTTGACATGATTTCTTAAAGAAGTCAAAGAAGATATCTTTCCAAATATTACAAATTTGTTTTTTCAAGCTCTTTTTCTTTACTGTGCATAAAATTATAAGGTTATTAGATTATTTTTATACAAAATGAGTTCTTTGGGTTCATGATGTATGAAATTGGTTGCTATTTTAGAAAAAGATGTAGATAATAGAAAATGTTAGGCATTTAGACTTGCATGCATATCCCATTGTAACCAAACAATACTTGCAAATCATGAAGACATAGTTTGGTGTTCTCCCTTGGCAACTATCTTTACAAATTTCTCTTATTTTCAAATTTACATTTAATATTAATTTATGATACATCCGCCTCTTCGTTATTATAAAATCACACAATACAAAAAATTAAAGCATATTTTAACTACATAATTAGAAATAAGGGTTTGTAGAAAACTCAATTTTGTTCTTGCTATCACACTTTACATTTTTGCCTGGATATACATTTTTTTAAGAATGTGGTTTACAATTTTTAGATACTATGTCTTCATCCTATATCTATACATCTATTGTCTATCTTTCCTTTTTTATTCTTTGTCTTTCTTAATTCCTTATATAGAGTCCTACTTTAGTAGATCTAAGTTCTTCATATGTAATGAGATTTAATTTCCTAGAACACAACTCTTCATCAATGACTATAGATTTATAGACACTCAAATTTGGCAATCCATCCTTTGACAACACTAATATAGACATTGCATACTTACCCGCATAATTACTCTCTCCTCACTCTTGTTAGGCACACCTAAAGCTCTTCGATTAATTTTTTTATCTTTGTATACCTTTATGTCGTGAGTTTCTAAATTTTATCTCGCATAAAAACATCTAGTGAAATTAAAACCTTTGACCCATAAAGTCAAAATATGATTTTTACCTCTTGTCTAAAACTATAGCTTTCGGTCGATAATAGCACATGTCGGTCCAAACACAATTATAGAATTTTGGACAAGGGTAAGTGCATGGAAATGGGGGGTCAAAAGGAGGTCTTAAGTGGATGCTTTTCTACAAATTAAGAAATGTAACCTTCTACGTGTCATTTGAGATATAGTTACATTAGAAATTAAAAGACATTATAAGAACATGGATTGTAGCATTTTGATTATAGTTAGTACTATTTGTTAAAAATGACTAACTAAGCAGGGTTACGAACTAAAATGCCAATATGTGCTCCTATTTTTCCAAAAAAACATAATAGATAAATTTCGATCGTGCCCCCACTCATTTTGAGAATTATTTATTATTTTTTAAAATCATTTGGTGGATAGATAGATAGGATAATATGGTTTGGGATAGAATTTTTTTATGAGTTTCTAAGTAAAAAGAATTTGAAATTTGAAAAATATTTAATTGTCGAGCATGCACCCACATAACTATCTCAAAAACTATTGAAAATTAGATTTTTTAAATATGCATAGAATTAGTCTTAGTTTAGGACTCAGATAATTTTTATTCAAGTTAGCAAAGGGAAACAAAAGATACATGACAAAAATAGATGTTTATATTCACTAAAAATAGAGGTATAAAAGACATAGTTTGAAATAAATATAAATGGAAACCTTACAATAGTAAAAAGTTAAAAATTCTATATTTAGAAAGAGTATAGTTTGTTTTGCCTTGTAGACACACTTTTAAGAAATATTTCAATTCTTTTTATAGGATTTATAATGGTGAAAGGTGAATTTATGTAATATTTTTAACCAAAAACATGCGAGTTGATGTGTTTTAACAAATTAGGGGCTTAGGTTCGGCAAACAAAAATATTTTTGAGCCTGTTAGAGTTTGGTCTATGTGCATAATTCAAGGAATCCATAAATGCAATAACAAATATGAGTTATAAAACATACATAGTTTTTCATTTATTATTGAGTAAGTGCACCAAGTTGGGGGACCAAAAGGGGTAATGAGTGGACGTCATACTGGAAAAAACAACAAAACTTGTAGGGATGATTAACACTACGCGCACTCAAAATTAGAAAAAGTTATATAAATATGAATCATAACATTCGAATATAGTTTCTAAAATACTATATTGTTAAAAAAATTGACAAGTTTAGCTATATTAAACACTCATAATTATATGACTTGGTTTTTTTTAAAGACCTATAGGATTGGAGTCCGTTTTCCCGCGATTTGGATGCCTAATATTAGTTTTTTTCCTTTGGTGAAAATTTAGATGCCATTTTCTATCTTGAGATGGATTTTATTTTGTATTTATTCAAGCAATATATATCTTTTAATCATTTTTTCCGTGAAAGTGGTCTAAAAACATTTAGAAAATAGAGCACTTTCCATTTTCTGCCATAGCTACATCAAAATATATTGAAATCAAATAATTTTTTTTTAAAATGGGTATAGAATTTTTCCACGCATGGGATGATATAGGTTTTATCACATTTTGACAAGGGAAACAAAAGTTGCACTCTTAAACGTAGACATGAACATTCATGGGAAAAAGTGTCTTAAAGACCTCTTTGTTATTATAAAATGATATTATCTTATTCTATTCACTTTAAAATCAATATTTATACGAAGCTAATAGTCTCCCCTACGCGATGGTACCATTTTTGTGACATGTTTTTTATTTTTCGGCATGGTTCAAGTCCATGGAAGAGAAAATTTAAACTTTTTGGCCTTTCACACGCCATAATTACCTTCCAAAGCTCTGGTTTGGGAAAAAAGAGATTTACCGAGCCTTGAGGGTCATATTTTATGATACAAAAATGATCTGTGATCGTAGTTTATAAGTCATGATCACGCTTTTAATAATAAAACCATGATCGCACTTTATAAAGCGAGATCACGACTATTAAATCATATTTACACATATTCCAACATTTAATTTACCATGTGAGTTTTTACTTTCTGACCTTACTGTATGAATTATTGTGAAATTATGCCTCTTTCTGCATGTTTTTCTTATCATCGGAAGGTATTTGTTTACTATTTTTAAGGTGTTCTCCATTATTTGGTGTTTTCCTACATCGATTGAAACATCATGGGAGACAAGAAGTGAAGTTCAAAAAGGAAATAACTAAGTAAAAAAACAGGAGAGACATTAGTGAAAAAATATTTCAAAATTGAAGCGAATGCGTAAACTTCGTGAATCAAAAAGAGGTTCATCTTGACCCTCTATTATTATAAGCAATGAGGAACCTGGTAATGTTTTTACTCTCAATGTTAAAGATGAATTAAATACTTGTGGTGTAGTTAATTTTGAAATTGAAGGTGACAATGAAAATGTGAATTAGGAAATTCAAGTTCAAACCATAGATAAGCAAAATTTGATAAAAAAAAACTCCTAAGATTTTACGAAAGAGACCTAATTATTTGATTGAAATTTGATGAGAACATTTTGAAACCAATGTTTGTCAAACTTTTTGAACGACAAATAAAAATAAATCTGCTGTAATTTGGGATTATCATTTTGAAATTTTAAATGATTTTTAAAGATGTCAATTGTTTGTTAGTTTGATGAAAATGAATAAAATGAGACCTACATTAAACATCTTAAGATTGACAACATCTAATATGCATGGTTAAACGTATGTAATTGTTGAAAACTTTCATGATGTATATCACATTGTTGGTGTCAATAGATGCACAAGGGATGTTAATGTTTTGTGTCATGTACTTTCTACTAGTGTTATAAGTGAATCAACAAAAAACAATGTTTGATTAGGAAAACAAGTCGAATGTTGAAAGTTAATCGAAAAACTCTAATGAAAGAAATTGAAAGGCATAATATCCTTCAATCACTCAATAACACTGATTTTTGGGCATTTTCTGCTAGAGCACCACATAAAGACAAAGATATATTTGATGCTATAAGAGAAGTTGTTCAATTTTGGCATGGTAACACTAAAGTTTCACCTAATACAAGATATTTTGTAAAACGGAGAGTTGGTTCTACTAATCGTAAACCACATCTAAAGCATTTCTTAGATATGACTTAAAATCAATTTTTTCATAAGTTTGAACAAGAGCATCTAGATATTAAAATTAGTAAACATTTTTACAAAATGTTTAAACCATTATATGTGAAAATGAACCACGCTCGGACCACTTGTTGTAGGAAACATGTTGAATTTTCTATGCATTATGTTAATTTTTTATGTATACATTCTTATTTTCATTCCGAAACCATGTTACCGAAATGTGGTGTTCAAGTTCCACCAATCTTTTCTAGGGATTTTATTCCTATGATATTTTGTGAAAGAGAAGTTGGACAATTTTTTTATAGTCGGGATTGTTTAGACGGAAGTTGTGGTACGTATGCAGATTACCTAAATTAGAAAGTTGTATCCATGAGAAAATTGGAGTTGTAATATGAAATAATTTAGTTGAGTTTCATAAATATAAATCATTACCATACTAATTGTGTTAGCCTAGTCTACATACTTAAATTTTATTATTAGACTAGTTCTTATCTATTCCATTATTCTCTCCTTCTTGTTTGTAACTTCTCCATCCATTTAGGGGGTTCTTGTTTATTCACATACCTATAAATATTGTACGTGGTTCCTTTGTTTAATAGAATAATATGAGATAACATATCTCTATTCTTTCTCCTTTATTTTTGCCTCACAGTTTGGTATCAAAGCACAAAATTCTCTTGCTTGTACATGGAAAAATTGTAGAGGATCAGATCAACATCTGCATTTTTTCTTTTTGAAGACCACTCAAGCATGGAAGTTGTGTGGAGAGAAGAATTCAATCCGAAAACCGAGTGGAAATTTGGATAAAAAGTCATTTGTTGCCACATGAAGGAAGAGTCTCTTCTCTCTTGTTGCGTGGAGGAAATACACCAACGTGGAAAGTTTCTCCTACTAGTGGCGACGTGGGTGGAGATTTAGTGGTCTGCGTGGGAGGTTTAGATTTTTTTGTCTTATTTTCTATAGAAAATACAAACCAATTTCTGTGTGGAATTCATTAAAAGATCTGCATATATTTCAGCATGGAATTTATTTGATGTAGTCACTCTTTTATGTGAAGACAAAGAAGTCTTCTACACTTGCACAAACTTGGTATTGTGTTTTGTTTTTTTCTTGAAGTCATTTCATTACATCGCGTAGAGGTATTGGAGTATTTTTCTATTCTCCTATGACTGGTAGACTGGTAGACAAGCCTCTCAATCTGCCTGTACGTGAAGAAAGGAGAGACTGCACGGGAAAGCATTGAAGCCGCTGAAAAGATAAGAGTTTGCTTTGCATGAAATAAGTAATTGTTCCTTGCATGAATTTCATTCATCATTTCCTAAAACGTAGAGGAGAAGAGAATTTGGCTTCGTGAAAGCCTTAAAGTCTCTTAAAAATAATTTTAAAAAGTTCCTAGAATGTCAAGCGTAAACGAAATTATTGAGATTGTTGAAAGCTACAATGTCAACTCGCAAGCCAGAGAAAATAGTGAAGAATATCCTAAACGGAAAGGAGTCTAAATAGTTTGAGATAGTTGTAGAACATATACCTATTTTTTAATTTATGAGAAAATTTAAGGATGAAATTGTTTATGAGTATGTTAGGCATACACATAGAGCTCAATGGTTGGATGAATAGTTGAAGATATGCAAGGATATATTTCCTATTGGTACTATTATTTCATTGGTCACTTTTGTAGAGAATTACACATTACAATCACAAATAGAGGTTCATTCACAATATTACAACTCACTATAGGTTACCATTTTTGTGCATATAGCATTTATACATTCTCCTCATAGTACGAGAATGATCAATTTTTTTAAGAGTACCGAGTTTATATCAATGGTGATCATGATTATTCTACTTTGAATTTGTGCAAGGGTGTATCAAGTTATTTTATGAAAACTTGTCGATAGGAACATCCACTTCAATCCACATTAAATATATGGTCATATAATTACATGTATCAATTTAAGAATGTTTGAATGTTTTATTGGATGAGTAGGATGTAGGTCAAGATGGGTGTGTAAAATATTTAGATTTTCATTGCAGATGGAAATGGAAAAGGAGAGAATGACGGTGCAGGGTGTATCTCGTGAAAAGAGCTCTGCAAGAGAGGAGTTGAAGTACAAAGATGATGCTAAATTAAAAGATGTAAAGAGTATAATAGAATGTTACATTAACAACATGGCCCGTGGTTCTCAAGAAAATTCCATAGTTCATAGATATTTTTGGTTGATGTAGGAACAAAAAATTGTTAACTATGAGGATTGTATGACACTCAAAGGGTATAATTATATGCACTCATTTTGTAGCTAAAAAGTTTCTGCGTGAGCCATGTGGACAAGAAAGTTGGCATGATTTTATGCATCTTATATCAAATTTTTACTCTTGAGTGTGATTCAAAAGAATGGGTGGATGGATAGATTTGTAGGCCTCTAACTTGGCTTCCTAGTTATCAACCTCCACAAGCATTACAACTTGTTTCGTAGATGAAGTTGCACATCCAACGACTTCGACGAAATTTAGATTTTGGTGTGACAAGGTAAATTGTTATTTACAATTTTTGTATTGATTTATGTCCATTCAAATTAATACGTAATTTAAATTTGAGTTGAAACCTGTGGGTTTTTTTGTAGGACATGTGTTTGTAGGTATTGCGATAGAAGACAATAAAGAAGAACAAACTATTTCTTATGTCGTTGCATCAAGGAAAGAAAGAGGTTGCCTTTTCCTGTTATAGATGGAAAAGATATTGAATACCCTACAGGTCGATGGTAGTTACTGGAATTTAGCTTTGACGGTATCCATTAAAAATTCCTCTGTTTGGGTGTTTGAAGACTTTGAGACACACAGAAAATACTCTTATATTCACATCTAGTTCTAGCAACAAATATTCACTATATAGATATCAAGGAAGGTCTAATAACAAGATTCTTTGGAAGGTTTGAGAGTTGGATCATGAAGCAATATTGTTTGCTATTCATAGAAGATCCATTCCCGATGGTTCATTGGAATCAATTTACATGTTCGTCTAGTATATATAATATCTTTAAAGTGTTTAAATTTTTCAACTAGATTCAAGTTCATATATTTTATTAAATTTGTGTATTATGTATATATCTAGTATGGTTTTGATTCAACTTAAATTTCTTTAACTAACACTTTTTATAGGTTAGTGGTGCTAGAAAAGCTTCCACTTCAGTCTTGGTCTAGTTCATTGGAATGAATTTACATGCTCATCTCGTATATATAATTTCTTTGAAGTGTTTACATTTGTTGACTAGATTCAAGTTCATATTTTTAAAAATTTGTGTATTTTGTAAATATATAGTATGTTTCTAACTCAACTTAAATTTATTTGACTAATACTTTTATGCAAGTTATTGGTGCAAAAAAGCTTCCACCTTCATGTTACGATGGTTCATTGGAATGAATTTACATGCTCGTATGGTATATATATAATTACTTTGAAGTGTTTAAATTTGTCAACTAGATTCAAGTTCATATATATTTTTTAATTTGTTTATTTTGTATATATCTAGAATGATTTTGATTCAACTTAAATTTCTTTGGCTAACACTTATATGCAGTTTAATGATGCCGTAAAGCTTCCATGTTCATGTGGTTAGCATTATTAGTAGAGAATTTTATATTCTCGAAGCTAAGAGAATATTTCATTGTTTTCCAAGCAAAGAGAAGAAGCAAACAATGATTTAATTACTGTATAGGGGTTCTTGGCTCCAAAGGAGGTAGCTTGAAGCACCAGGAGCGTAGGGAACCAAAATGATGCCCCCTAAGCATTTACTGTGCCATTCGAATGCATGTACATAGTTGGTTTGGTCCTTGACCTTCTCGCTTGTAAAATAAAACATTTAGCGACCTTACACTTGCTCAAACCGCACTATTTTATACATTTGCAAACAATAGGGCAATGAGAGCACCGATTGAGATGGAAAATACCGGATAGGCTATTATAGAGGGTCTTGTTATCTGAATTTTCCCCTCAAGAAAAATTGGAAAAAAATGAACTTGCACGAGAAAATCAAGGGATCATTTTTGTCATGTGAGCTCACATTTTTGGCTTGAGCCGAGCGAGTTGAAGTGACTTGGAAGCATTCGGATTCAGTGGGAAAAAATTCTAAATCAGCAAACTCAAAAGGTCCGAAGGACATCAAAGTTTGAATTCCAAAATTTGGACTTCAGAAATTCAGGAGTTTGGAGTTGGTAGCGGATTGAACAATGAATAGTTCTATGCGGGGAGGGAAAAAATAATTCTAAAACCTGATGTCCTAAATTCAAACTTTAGACTTTTGGAATTTTGGAGATATCACACGACCACATGGATGAACAATCCAAATCCTAAACCCCAAACCCTAAAACCCAAAATCCTTGAAACCTAAACTCCCGAAAATTGAAAGCACAAAGATCTAAAACCCGATGTCCGAATTTAAGACTTCGGGTTTTTACATTTTGAAACTCTCGAGCCAACTTGTCAAATGAATAGTGATGATAATCTTGAAGTCGAATACCCAAAGTTTTAAATCTTGAATTTCTGAAATTTCAAATTTCGGGGATGTGATATAGGGTTGGAGTCCAGATAAAGTAAATCAACCACTTGTATTTATTGCGCAAAGATGGCACCCCGATCTTTAGATGGCCATAAATTTTTATTGGGAGCTTGGATTTGAAAAAATAGGACTTTATAGAAAGATCTCAAGATTTCTTATTTTTAATAAAGTTAAATATTTCAAAATGTGGAAGTACAACCCACCATTTTGGAGGAATGCTTCCAAATTTATCACATACCCAAAATGATGACGTATGGGCTTTCTTTCTTCCCCAAAAATAAGGTACAATGGAGTAAGGGCATGATAGGCTTGCCCATGATTCCTACAAGGACAATGATGAATTTTGCTAGAGATTAGAGAGTATTTTCAGATTTTTTCCCTCTCTCTCTCCTCATTTTATTCCTCTATAAAATGTAAGGGGTTTGCATGAACAAAGGATTGATCATTTTCTCTCCTCCCATGCACCCCATTCTTCTTGGGTCTTCAATCCTTCCTCTCAAGATTTGTAATGGCTTCATACCTCTTTCTACTATAAATTTGTATTGTGTATATCCATATAGATCAATAAGATTATGTCCATGTTGATCTTTTTAATCTCTCATGGTTTATTGTCTGCGTATGTTACCTTTCATTGTGTTTTCTTAGTATGTTCATTTCCTTGGTTATTACATGATTTTGGTGTGTTATGCTCATTTGGGAATGATGTATGTGATGTAATTTAGTTTATGGTGTAGGTCCGCCATTTCTAAGTTCATCTATTCCATTGTTTGGCAGGCTAGGGGAAGTGATAAGCACTCTTTTTTTGTTGTACGCCACTCGTAGTGTAGGTTTCTTTCATTAAATTATTCTTTCCTTTTCCCCTTGGAAGCATTACATTAGGATTAGTCAGTAGCTTTCCTACATTAGAAATAGTTAGTGGTAGGTAGGCTAGGAGTAGGAAACAACCTTCTCAAGAGAGCTATCCTATTTCACAATGTCCTACACTCATGATATCTCCATGTTAAGAAATCACGCTTGAATGCCCCATCTCAAACAAGACCATTAAGGGGGTGTTGTGATTTTGACATGGAAGGTACCTACGTAGAGGTTTAGGATTTGGAAAGACGTCTCTAGGTGACATGGAGACCGAGTAATGACCTTTCAAGGTATAACATTTTCTCGTCTTAGGACATTGGGACTACGCCTAAAAAAGTCACTCGAAATTAATGACACCATCCCATACCAAAAATGCACCCCTAATAACGTTTACTAGGCCATCTAGACCTTTTTGCACTGATCAATTGGGTGCCACGGTCAACTGTTTGCAAAATATAGTGTTTGGCTGACCTTCTTTTTGGATCAAACCGCACTATTTGGTGCATTTGCAAACAATAGGGCAATGAGAGCACCATTTGGAGATAGAATAACTAAATTTTCCCTACCTAGATATGTAGGATCATACGAGATGTCTCTAGGTGCCACGAAGGCCGAGTAATCACCCATTAAAATTTACCATTTTCTGGTCTCAAGACTCAAGGGACTACAACCAAACGAAATAGCTCGGAAGCAATGACACCTCACTTTGGACTAAAATATTTCCCCTCTGAAATGTTTACTGGCCATATAGAAATGTTGCACAGTTGGTTTGGTTCCATGACACATCGTTTGCAAAATATAGTGTTTGATAACCTTATACTATCTCAAACTACACTATTTTACGCGTTTGCAAATAATAGGACAGCGATAGTACCAATTGTAGATGGAAAAAAATGAGATATATGATTGTCTATGGTGCCTATGCCAAGGTTTAGGATTTGATGAGACATCTCTAGGTGCCACGGAGACCGAGTAATCACCCGTCAAAGTTATAACATTTTCTAGTCTCAGGACTCTTAAGGGACTACATGCGCGAAGTATCCTAGAAGCAAAAACAATTTCCTACACCAAACAATGCCTCTCCTAGTGTTAACCTAGCCACCCAAACTTATTGGTGTAGACGATTCAAAGCCATGATGTTCAAGCATGAATTCTCACTACTCGGCTCCGTTCATTGCCTAGGAATGCCTAGAAAAGGTAGTTTGCAAACAATTATTCCATGAAGGCTTAAGGAATGCCATGACCTTGAATTCATGGGTGCAATTATAGGCCTCCTTATCTCAAGCTTTAGCTCGAGACGGTTCTCGCTTTGGATGACCGAGCATGAAGTTGTGATCATCATAATTTTCACCAAAACGTGAATTAGGATGAATAGGTAGGGGTTCTTGCTCGGATCGGGTGGTCGAACTCGAACCGGTCCTCCCCGAACCCCACCATATCACCTAAAGTCATATACCCCCAAACTAGACACATTGGTGGTGGAAATTTGATCCCACGATGTCCCGCGGCATGACTTCTCTCTACCCACCTGAAGCTCGCTCATCATGTAGGATTGCTAGAAATAAAAGTTTGCAAACAATTATCCCATGAATGCTCAAGGAATGCCACGACCCTAATTTATTGGGTATGATTAGAGGTATCTTTTTCTCAAGCTTTGGATTAGATGGTTCTCGGTTTGGATGATCGAGCGCCAAGTTTTGGTCGTCAGAAGTTTCTACTGAAAAAATGAATTGGGATGAATAGGGAAGGAGTTCTTGGCTCCAGATCGGGTGTTCTAACTTTGAAAAGGGCCTCCCGGTGCCTACCATAGTATCCAAAGGCATATACCCCTAGCTAGATGTGTTGGCGGTTGCATTTTTTTCGATGACGTCCCGTATAATGAATTATCACTACTCGGCTCACATTAATGAGATTGCAACAAGGTAAACCCATTACCATGTAAATACTCTAATGATTATTTGATCTCTTTTAAAACATGTAAATACACAATAGACTGAACTAAGAATATTTTTTGCATATCTTGTATGAACTAAACTACAATGTTTATGAATTTTTTTAAACAAGTGAATTCAAATTAGGACCTTATTATTACATGTAAATCAATAACACTTAATTTGGACTAATACTTAATAAATAATTTGTAAGTACATTAAAAACATATAAAATGACTTGTAATTAATCCCTTAAGACCATTTTTAATTGTGTACATTTTCTTCCACTTTGGAGTGTGTTAACCACATGTTTAAAATAAGAAAATTGATATAGCTCCACAATTGAATCTATGGAACAAAAAATGATCTTGCACCAAGAACCTTCAAAACCATTATATGACATAACATCATATATCATAAGAATGACCTCTTAGTAGTTCATAACATGGTCCATATCTACAGTATTATGGAAAACCATAGTATATAACTCCACACTTTAGTCTATTCAACAAAAAATGATCACGTGTTAGTGAGTTATCAAAATATAAAGCAATAGTTGTGAGTTATTAGTCATCAAAATATAAAAATGAAAATCATAAGAAAATCGTTCAAGATTTTTTCCCAATGAGCATCGCTAGTACATGCATGATATGGATAATGGTCACATAATCGAGGCAATAAAATCAAATCAAACATAGACGTAATTTATGGTTATGAAAAAACATATAAGTATATCATGTGCAATGAAATCAAATCAAACATAGAAGTAATATGGGTATGAAAACCAAAATGGATATAATCTATCAAAATAAGTATGCCACAACTCTAAAAATATAAGAATAATGTATCAAACTAAGTGTGCCATACATATAGGACCACACGCGGTCACATACCACCGTATACATGGACTATGAAGAATCGTGAACTAGGACCAGATGACATGTATATCTATACATGGGTCATATGAATCTAATCATGAAACATCTTCCCTCTCTTGCCCCGCTTTGGTAGAAGCATGTCCACCACATGTGTAAGTAGTGGAGGGAGATGCCACTATAAATTTCTTCCATGTGGTCCTAGGCATATCTAAAATGGCCAACAACCTAGCTCGTACATTCATAAACATAAATTTTTAACACCCAAAATTTTAAAATTAATTCAAAATTTAGAAACTTAGAAATTTTAATGTATGTTAAATCTTACTACAATCTCATAATCCCTATCAATTTTTCATTGATGCACCGCAAGGACAATGGTAGACTTACGAGTTGGGTAGGCTACATAGAAATAAATATTTTAAATTAAATATTTCATGTGCAATTTGATAAATTGTAGCTAAGTAGTAAGAAAACATTCATAAAAATTTAACAAATTAGAAAAATTGTACCTAACTTAGTGGACCTACGATGCTATGACAACATCTACAATAGCCTCTACAATCTTCATATAGGGAGGAGTCTCTATGACAATTATAAGCTATACAAACAACATGTAGATCAACATTAATTGAAAACTGTCTAGAGAGAATGGTGTTTAAGGTATGAGCAAATTTCTTCCTTAGAAACTTATATCCTTCAATAGGTGAAAATGATGTAAATCATATTGATTTGGTAGAGTTTTGGATATGAACGTAAGATGGCAAGAGGACTCCATTATTCAAATGCAAATGTGGGTGTAAAGATAAAGGATATGTTTGTAAAAGAGGTTATGTTTGTCAATGTAACAACTAGGTGTATAAGTGAGATAGTTGTTTATGCCTAAGTAAGGCAATATTTTTGTACTAAGAGGTAAGAAATAGGATTTAGAATGTGTGGAGAGCATGTAGGGATGTAATTTTATCCTCCTCCAAATTTATATGTTGTTGAGCTCTCTAAGGAGCTAAGAATAAGGTTTCTAGGGAGGCTAGTAAGAAAAAGAGGGAGCTATTTGAGGGATTTAATGATGATATATGGAGGATCAAGATGTAATAGAGCTAATTAATGAAAGAGGAAGACATGTGTTTTTGTTGTAGAATTTTTTTTGTGAATTTTGTTTAACGTATTATTTTTGAATGGATTTTATGTATGTTCCTCTTCTCATGCCGAAAAGATGAGATACTTCAGTATTAGCATGAGAAGAGGACTAGTAGCAATAAGGCCTAAAACAGAGAGTTATGTAAGATTGCAAATGTATGACTGAACCAACCAGTCTAAAAACCTTATGATAAAGTAGACAAGATGTCTTAAGAATATTCAAAAAGTAAATCGTTAAAGATGTGGAATGTATTTGGTATGTAGAACTTGGTTCTAGGCCTCACCAAGATGTATCCATTATACATGAGAATGAAAATATCAAGATACTTGATGAATAATAGATATACTATGAGATTGGGAGTATAGAATTGCATAGGTGCATTGGTGATAAACATAAACCAAGGGACCCATGATATATTTAGAAGTGTGTTGGAGCATGATTGGCATTAGACCAAAACAAATAGGTGTTAGTATCCGCTACAATCGCCATAGTTAGGATCTACAAGAGGTGGTTAGTCCATGTCACAAAAACCGAGGGAGAGCACTAGAAACACACGTCAATAATATCCCCCAAGATTACCCTAGTGAGTTTTGAACTCAAGACCTATCGCTCTCGATACCATTTGTTTGACCACAATTTCCATTAGACCAAAACCCATAGGTATTAGTCTCCACCGCAATCACCAAAGTGTTAGGATGTATAAGAGGCGGTTATTCCATGTCATGAAACTCATGGGGGCGTTGGACACACATACTAATAAAGTGTAGGTAACTTATCCCATATTGTTGTCTCTTTTTTTTGTTTAGAGAGAAGATGGTTAAAAAGAATGCATAAAAATAACAATGTTGGGAAGGTCGAGATATGCATACATCCTAAGAATCTAAAAGAGATCCTCAAAGGAAAGGGATGATAGAGAAATCATTAGAGATGGAGTGTTCTATAAAATTTACTAGCATAGAGGTAAGTGTCCATGATCATGATAACATGAGAGTTTGTATATCTAGGAGAGTGTTTACTTAACCCTTGCATCATAAGAGCTTAATGTTATGATCAAATTGTATTGGCTAGAGTTATGGGATTATAAAATACTAGAGAATTACACAATTAGAAACAATTTGTAAAGAGAAATTAACTTGCATAAAAGTCAAGTGACACATATCGAAGCCTTAGTGCCCAGAGAAGATGATGACCCACCAAGATCTTGAATATAAAAGATAAAAATATTAATATGTACATGTATACGTGAAACACTATACATGAACATTATTGTGTATTCAATAATAAAAATGCAATCAAATGAACTCTGAAATATAAGTAACTTGAAAATTATGTTTGTAATGAGGCCCAAATTGCAGTAAAGAGCTAGCATGTTGATGCTAGCTTTCACTAGTTATTGTTGTTTAAAACCAAAACAATATTAGTTTTTACATGTATGTATCATGTAATCAAATACATATATATTAAAATCTCAAATTAAATAAACTTTTGTATATATATAAAATTTATTTGAAATTTACTCATGTGAAAGACCAGATCATTTACACATGTTCCAAGAACATCTAACATCATCCCATCTAGAGAAAAGAGATCCGTTGATCCAACAAATGATGTCTCGCTAGTAGTGCATACAACACCACCTGATCTGCAATGTTGTGGTGCACTAGAAACAACACCTCCACCAACATCACCGATGTAATCTAGCTACTATGCTAGGCCATACTTGTCATGAGCTCCCTCAAAGAATTTAGCGTGTCAATCTCCACAACCTCCTTCACTATAGGAGGGATAAATCAAGGCACCTGGGGTTTTGAGGCATGGGGATCCTAGGTTGAGCAATATGTGTACTTGGTATACTTTGTGTAGAGCCACCACCTCACCCATAAAACTCAAAAAATTTAAAATAATATGGGACCTCATTAAACACAAACTCACAATATAATTTCCTCAAACAATAGAGACGAACCTCATTGTTATTGCATGGTGGATAATAAAAACCATCCACCATCGGTCCCAAAAATTGTTTTTGATTTGGTCATTGTGACACAAATGGATTGGGAACCATTTGCAAGTATTCACAGGGAAATTTGTTCTCGGGTCAAGAATAATGAACAAATACGGTCTTTTGCAAAATTGTCTTTTACATCTGCATGGGATAATTTATCTGTATACCAACACCTAAAATCAGCTCTAAATGTATTCCATTTGTCTATTTGGTTGGTTAGTTCTGAGTTGAATTTATCAATTAATGTTTGCAGTGTGTTGGATAAAGTCATGTGGTATGGATTTGTTACATGATTTTGTCTTATTATTTGAATAATGTTTTCAATGGCATTTTCTTTTTCGATTCTTCCAATGATATCACCTTGTGTTCCTACTCATTTTGTGTGGATGAACGACACACATGAGGCGGATTAACATTTGGAGGATGGTTTTGAGGAATTTTGGAGGATTTTGAGGAATATTTAGATGATTTGGAGGATTATTTGGATGGTTTGGAGGATTACCACCTTTCCGAGAGCAATCGACAAAATAAAGAAATTGTATACGTAAAAATTCAATAACCCATGAAAATCACAAAAAACCTAAAATGTAAGAAATTTGATCAAAATTGAGGACTTAACCCTTCGTCTTGGTGGAATAGTGGAACATTTCACAATCCTCAAGTCGAAGAGAAATTTGGAGGGATTATTCAAAGTGTGAGTGCCAAAATTTGGGGAGAAATCATGGTTCACAGGGAAAAATGGGGAAAATGGGCAATCGTAAGAATTTTTTTTGTGTCAGAGGACCACGATCACGGTTTATAAACCACGATCACACTTTTAGTTTCAGAATTTCTGAACATGAAGAAAACATCCTGCGATCGCTTGTTTGAAAACCATGATCACGGGTTTAACAATTTTGATCGTGATACATGAATTTCAAGTTGTCATCTCCACTTTTTGGTCCCCCAACTTGCTACACTTACCCTATTCTTTATAATGTATTATTTTGTTTACTTTAATTTTATTTTAGTAAATATAAGACATTAGGGTCACTCTGTACCTTAAGATGAAACTAGTCTCACAACTCCATAAGTCACAATTTAGAGAGCATTTCACAATCTAATATAGGTCAATACATATGTATTTTCTAGGATTTTAGCCTTCAATCTTATTTTTTTAGGGTTTATATTCTACAATTGATGTATATTTTGGGAAATAATATAGTCATTGTTTAGGTTTTCGTGCCTTTTATATTGTTTATCGACATTTCTAGAAGTTTTAGATGTGTAAAAATTCTATTTTAAAAACTCACAACTCACAAAGATAACAAATACTCAAATATATGGACTCATGAAATGCCTTATAATAAATAATGAATCAAAACACATGTACATACTTTTGTTACTTTAAAAAGTCTTAATGAAATATACAAATACTACTTCTACTTTTGGGATCATTAAAAACCAACAAAAATCCTAAATATTTTACAATAATGTTTCTTCATGACCCTAAAAATTTTCACTTGTTGAGTGAAACTCAACTCGCTCTCTTCTCTTTGTGACTCTAGCCCTCAAATGGTATACTTCAATCACATTATGTTTTCTCGGGTTTTTTTATATTTTTGCACTATAAGTAAGTGGGTGGTTTATTTTATGAGTCTTTATTGTGCTCCTTTTAAATGGTTTGTAAACAAATTATGTCATGTGTCCACTATTATTATGTGTTGATTAGAAACTGGTCCAAGGATCTATGCTCAATTCACATGAATGTATAATAAAATTTTATAAATATTACAAGAAACACCATAATATAAAGCATTGTTTTTTTCCTCGCAACTTCATGTAAACATTATGTGCTTTCACTTGTGTAATCAACTTGCATCATACAATTCAACAATTACACAAAACATCCATGAAATCCATGCTTAATCATCACCATCATCCGAATTTTGTGTCGCACTTTCCTTTCAATATTATCATTCTCACCATCCTTGTGTGTGCCTCAAATTAACTAATATTGTAAATTATATGTAAAAATTCAGTTCCCCGTGATACTCTTGCATCACAAACCGCATCTTTAATTTCAATTGAATTAAATGATTGATTCATGCCTAGAGTTTTAATTATCCCTAGAGAAAGTTAAAAGCACATCACAAAGTTCCAATAAGTTTCACTTGGATCAATTTAATAAATATTTCTTCTCTTATTGAATCAATCAACTAACTATGTAATGCATGATATAATTTAGGCTCCCAATTAAGTAAAAATTCACATAACATAGTAACAACTATGATTAGGGTCTCAAATTTTCATAAATTGTATCTTTAGCTAAAAAATTTGACTAATGCCAAATCAAAAGGTGTTGACCCCTTGAAAAAGTTTGTGGAGTTAATATAGTGGAATGAAAGTTAGTGGTTTCTTCTCATTCACTCAATGGTCTTTATGACCTATCTATGCAAATTCTATCTATGGATCTTGGAACTCTCTTCTAGAGATTTTAGGGACTCTTGGTGTTCTTCTTCTCTATACTTGGATCTAATAGTGTATAATGACATAGCCTCTCTAAGCTAGCTTCTAATTTGTAATATTGTAATGTGTTCCTTTATGATTACACTCCTCAAATCCTTATCTTTGAGTGTTCTATGTTTCCACACTCCTTTACCCTCTTCCACAATTCCAAAAGGGTCTCCCCTTTTACACACTTATTTTTCACCATGGTAGTATTCTATTGACTCTAGTCATCTTATTGGGATTTGTTTTACACATACTTCACTCTTTAGCTACGTAATCTTCTCTCCGTTATTTTTTATTTTCCATACCACCTCCTATTTTTTATTTGTGCAATATCATATGCATTAATGGTGTATAGTGACCATCACCTCCTTCATGGAAACATCCTTACTCATTACAACATTCTTGCGCATAACCATGTACCTCTAGGTGACTTCTTTCTTCACTCATATAACTAATTATTTCAGATAATGATGTAGTTATGGTCCATAAAACCCAAAAACACATCATATAGTCACATTTGATTTAATGTGCATGATGTTATTGAGGCTAACTAATCCATAAATCTCAGCACACTATTGTAATTAAGTTCATATGACTCAAATAGGGTAAATTACCTCTCTCCTTGAGCCAATCAACCAAATGTTCAATGTTTAATGCAATCAAGACCAAAAACATATTATATAGTCCTAAATTTTAAGTTTGTGTTATCCCATATTTTATTTTATCAATAAAATCAGGATAACCAATGAAATTTTTCACGATGAGCTTGTTAAAAGATCCATTTTTCATCCAAGTATTACCTTGAAAATCCCTTGTTTTATCTTTATGTCATATTTCACAGCTTCATCGACACTTTGTATATTGAATTCTAATTGTTTTCTGCCTTCAAAACCCATCACAATGTGGACATTCAGGTTTTAGGCTCTGATTGCATCATAACATCTTACCTAAAAAATACGTGCAATGTGTTGTGTGTTTCATGAACCCAAAACCCGACCCACTATCGCATATTATATTTTTGGGTTTCCTTGCATTAGAGTAAGGTGACTAAAATAAATGAAAGGTGTTTCATGTTCCCTAATCCTGAACCCTGATGCTTTATTAGACCCCTTTGTATTGGTTTTTTGGAACCCGGTTACATAATCACACGAGGTGTCGCATGCAGACCAACTCCCGCCCCCGATTCAAACATCATAAATGTGAGTCTGGAGTTGATGATCCAAACGTGTTGGCTTACATGTAATTAATGCGAGTCCAATTATGATTATTGGGTTTTTTCCATGTTATTTGTACCTTGTCCTCCGACTACCAATCAAATTTCCCTCTTGCGTTTGCATTTCAAAAAAACCGATTGGCATTTTCTTGGGGATTTGGATTGATATTCTCAGAATTAAAGTTTTGGTTTGTATTTAGGGTAAGTAATCTACCCTCTAATCTAATTATCTTTTCTGTTTTTGGGGTTTTATCTTTTTCTTGTTTAGATCGATGGGTTATTTTCATTTTTTCTATCAAATCTTTTTTTCTCCTCTTGTATTTATTGTAAATTTTCATTTTTACCTTAGTAAGTGTAAGAATTTATGGTTTCACACTTGTTCCTTTTGGTAACACTAAATAAAAATATTAGATAAGAAAAATAACTTGGTTATTTTTAAGTAAAATTGAAATTTGGGTTTTTCCCTGTGTAAAGGTATGTTTCTTTCCCGATTGTGTTTCGTGTTTTCATCATCGCCAAGAAGATCGGATTCCTTGTTATGTTTTGGGTTTGCATCATTAGAAAGAAAGGCTTGTTACCCACCCATGTGTCGGGAGTTTTTAGGTACCAAACAAGATATTCTTTATGACTTCAATTCAAGTTTTCAACGGTGTCGGGGAGGTTCGAAGGTCCAATAGTCTATCGGGAACCGAGGGTACTAAACAAGGTCAAGATATTTAAAGTGTATAGAGCATTGAAAGATGTCAATGGGATAAAAACATGACCCATTTCTCACGTTTTTTAAAGTTCTTACCAAGGTATTTTTCCTAGTTGATTTGTGTGACTGTCTGCGAGGTGTTTTAGATGAATAAAACCCGAACTTATTACAAGAGTTTTCGAGAGAATTTTACAACATCATATTCTTCAATCATCCATGTCTCCGACTCGTAAAGGAAAGGGAAAGAGGACTCAACAAGAGAAACGAAGTATAAATACCAAGGTTTATTTCCTCCTTCCAATATTGACTCTAATATTGATATTAGGGACACTGAATTGGGGCACGTTGAAATGGAATAATTTTTTAGTAGGGTAGGAGTTTCTTTACAAACTTCATGGATGCAATGTATTTGTTATAAAGAGCTACCTCTATCCACTTTCTTTCGTATCTCCGCTTAGTTCCCAAAATTCCTTTTTCCATGTGCCAACCACTATGAATCGGATACGAGGACCGGAAGAAATCAAGTCGGTGAAGTAGTTGTCATATTGATACGACCACATTGATGATCTCCTCAAGCTTCCAAAATTCACCACCTACATCAAGACAACTACTTAGTTGGATCAACAAGCCTAGGATGATAGCTTGAATGAATTTTTCAAACATGTCCATAAGAAAAACTTATTAAAATATTAGTCTTCTATATCTAGATTTCCAAAGACCATTTCCAGAAGTGACTTTATTTTGGAGATCACCGATATCATGACACTTCGTAGTAGAGTGTTTTGGCTCCGCGATGCTAAAGAATTCCAAGGATGGATGTATCAATTTATCACAATCATACGAAAGAATGAGTAACTCTTCAACTAGGGAACATTTATTAGTGACACCATTAACACCTAGATGAAAGAGGTTTTGATCACAAGAAAATTTTATATGATTTCATATGTCATTCATGTCATTGATGTACTTTGAGGTTTTACTAAGGATTTAATCCAGAGGATTCAATGCCTTCGGATCATATTTACGAATACTACCCTTAATTTTCTCTCAACGGAAGCCAAGCACATTTTAAGAGGGCCAATGATGTTTTCTTTTACGAAATCATTTGTAGATTAGATCTCCATCTCTCTAAGCAAAGGATATTTATTGCCACATGGAACACAATGTCAAAATGGGGTTGTGTCTTCTTAAATTTTCAAAATTTCACTTATCTACGAGTTGCAATATTCTTAGGATCACTACTTCATCTTCCCAAATACCCAAGTGATAAATTGATTCTCAAGGAATTAGTTAGGTAAAATTTTTATTTCTAAAATTTCCAACAAAATAAGTATAAGGATGGATTTTTTCCAAATATCTATTTGAATATACAATTGTTCCACTACTATTAAATCTAAGAATGTGATAAATGAGATGAAAAGGGAAATGAAGAAGACCATGCCACTAAGGCCAAACTTTGACTATCAAGGTGTCCTAAAATATCACGGAACATTGAAATTTCATGTTATAGACCTTGATGATATTTGCATCGATTAAATAAATGAATTGGCGATTAGGAAGAGGCATAACAACACATCGACTCTAGAGGAAATAAAAACTTGACTCTAACCTATAATTTGAAAGGAACTGTGCATGATGGAAATCTCGTTGAATCCATGTATGAGAAAATAGATGGTGGTAATTGGGGGTTCTCTCCAACCGATTGTTCCGTCAAGGAATCCACATCCATTCGTGGATAGAGTTTCTTAAATCCTCATTCATACCAATGCTTGGTTTTTATCTGGGGGAATTCAACCCAAGGCTTCCAATTTTCCAAAGCTACCAACCACATTTGTGTTAGATGGAGGCCCCTCCCATGTGGAAAAGGATAAAAGTAGAAGTTCTCCTAAAAGTTAAAATTTATGTTTATCAATAGTGGATCAATGCCTAATCCTCCTTCATCTACCATCCCCACTTCAACGATTATGTACTTGATTACCCTTCACATACACAGGAAATACCAGTGAGTAGTGTGGTTACCCTTTCCATCCTGTTGTTAACAAAAATACTTAAGTGACTCTTTCCACTTCATCACCTCCTCACATTTTTTCTTCCACTCCATATTCCACTTTGTATATCTCAAAATTTCGTGCATCTTTCACTCTTTCCTCCCCACCCTAACTCCCATCACCTTCGTCCACACATAAATATCTCATGGCAAAAATTTTCTTATCCTTTTCCCTTATTTGGAGTGGAATTGGTATATCTTCTGATCTCCCCAATTCACTCATCTTTCATCTCCTATGAAAGGTCTAAATTCCTTCCCTCCACGACCTCTAACATCTTCCACCATTATCAATACCATCCTTTTAACTCCATTCTTGTTGACTACTTTAGTCACACCCCCAAGTTCCACTATGATGATCACTTCCTTTATTTTAGAGGAACCTTCTTCCTTAATTCCCCATTGGTTGGTTAGTCAAACCTAGAAGAAAAAAATGTCACTTATTCCCCTAGAAGCCTTTGATTTCAGTTCTCTAAATCTTGCACCTTCAAGATCATCCAATAAACTAAAGACAATTTCTCATATCACAACCGATTCATCTAGTTAAAGGTTCAAAGAGATCGTTGTACATGCCACTAGTAAAACTAAGGAGGACATCATAGCCTCAGATTATCGATCAAAAAAGTGACAATTGGAAAGGTTATCATTAAAGGAGATTAACAAGATGAACAAGCTAACATGGATAAGCTTTGTAAGAAGCTCGAGAGAAACCAATTCTTCAAATAAAGAGTAGAAAGAAAAATTTAACAATTGACCACCATACTACTCAAGCTCTTTTAGCCTACATAGATTCAGTCCCTTCTTTGGTTCCCATCAGGTTTGTATTTATCTTCCATGCCCAAAATTGAGAAGGTTGGTTAGAAAGGTAGAGCGATAGATGGTTGGATTCAAGTCTCCTTTTCTAGGCTAAAAGGATAATCAAATACGTCGTACATGCCTACCATAATGTTGAAAAGGTTGAATTAGATGTCAATATACTAGATGACAAACTGTTGAAAGAGAATGGAATATGGGAGTTAACATTGGAAGATCTTAGTGATCTCAAAACGGTTCATTCTGACGTTATTATTAAAGAAGAAATCGTTACAGAGATGTTGATATGAATTATGATTTCTACAAAGCTAATGAATTCTAGGTTAATATTCTCAAAGAAGCTTATGGTAAACTACAAAAATCTAGGGAAGAGGCGGTTAATACCACTAATGACATTGAAGAAGAATTAGCAAAAATCCTCAAGAAGGTTCTAGATACTAGTTTGGAAATTTTACTGTGGATGTTTTGTTCAAGGAATTTGTAAGTTTGGTTGAAAAGGAGTTCCTTGTGGAGGAAGAGTTCAGTTTGGGATCTATCGATAAGTTAACTTTATGTTAATTTTGTTTAAATAACTTGTCTAAACTTATCAAGAAGTATCAGAAGCTCTCGGGGAAAATGGGTGAGGTTTTTGAGACTTGTGAAGTGCTTAATCAATATTCATGTGGACTAGATGAAAAGGAAAATCAAGAGATGATCAGGAAGTTCCATTAATTCCATTCTAAACAAGTCAAACAAGAGGAAGAAAAAGACAAGTCCAATTCATGGATCAAAAATGTCATTTTTATTTTACATTTGACATGCCTTTTTTCGAAATGATTGTAAAGTATGTTTAATCCACAAGATTGATTGTGTATTTTTGTAAGAACAAGTCAAATAAACTCTTAATATCTATTTACTATTTTTAGTATGTAGTTAAAACTATTTCCTATTTTTCTCCTTTCCCTCTCTATAAATGTAAAATTTTGAGGCATTATTCGAGTCGGAGATTTTTGCATACCATAGATCTAGAAATGAAAAGGAAAAAAAAGCTCGTGTTTTCTATCTTATTATTAAAGAATATTAAAGATATCTCATTATAAATTTTGTGTTGTGGATATATCTTTTTCATTTACAGTAATATTCCTATGTTATATGCATTACATGGTTATTTACTTTGAGATCTAGTTTTTTTATATGTTTGGCAAGTCATTAT
Source organism: Taxus wallichiana var. yunnanensis (assembly GCA_018340775.1). Classification (NCBI taxonomy): domain Eukaryota; kingdom Viridiplantae; phylum Streptophyta; class Pinopsida; order Cupressales; family Taxaceae; genus Taxus; species Taxus wallichiana. Next base: position 194,265,356 of record CM031233.1, read on the forward strand.
TATTCAATCAAGTGTTATTATCTTTTGATCTGAATTTTCCTAAATGAAAGCATGTTAACACTTTTTATTTTCTTATACTTCTAAACTTCCTCTTATCTCTTTTCATATTATTTCCTTATATACATTCCTTTCTCCAAAGAATAAACCTAATGGGATGAGATCCCATCCACAAATGGTTAGAATAGTGTAAATATTGTAAATATTCTTTGGCGTGTTTTAGATTAGTAATAAACAGGGTACCTCCCCTTTATTCGAGGAGGGACTTTGTCCCGTGTACTATGGTTGAACCTCATATTTTTTCCTCAACAAAATATCCAACCAACAATTTTTGGTGACTCCACTAGGAATATAGACATATAAGACAAATTTTATTATACTATTGACGAATCACTATTTCCTTTTATTTTTTATTTCCGATTCTATTTGGAAATAAGGGAATACACTCGTGCTAGCCAAGCCGGTGGTGAATTTTATCTCCTTTATTTCATCTGAAACAATAACACAATTTTAATATTACGCCCAAAATGTGTTCTTATGGACATGCAAGTAGTTCATCACTTTTGCATAGGAATCATGCAAATTGTTTCATGTAAGAATAAGACACCTCCACTACTTGTACAATATTATTATTGAGTGACACTCATTCCCGCACATAAAAATTTCAGAAGGATGGCTTGAAAACAACCATAAGCTCTAGTGCCTTTGGGTCCAACTATTGTTCCTCTTACACTTTGGTTAAACCGTTGCATGATTTACTACATAGATCGCGTAACAATTTCTTGAAATTCAATGGTGATGGAAAGAAACATCCAAATTAACACATAGCCACATTGTTTTGTAGCTTTTGGAGTTTTGGGTATGGCCCATGAATATGTATCCATTAGGTTGTTCATTAAGAAAATCTAGGGTGCTTTTGTAGAATGGTTTTATCATCTTCCACTGCATGCATCACAAACTTGTCCATAATGAGAACAAGGTTTGATGCTAAATTCAAACATGTAGAAGATTCACATGCATTGTTAGCACAACTCACGTGGATGAAGAAATAATCACATGAGTCTATGCATGACTTGGTGTCCTAGTTTAACAATATGATCGATAATATCCCATAGCTTACACTTCCCAAGATTGAAATTCAAAAGTTCTTATTCGTCAACGCACAACTTCCCAAAGTAATTTTCTTGCTGAGAAGGTCCAATATTCCTAACTTAGCCACCGCACAATCCACAACAACAAAGATTAAATATGATCTTATTATGACTAGCAAGATCAGAGAGATTCTACTAAGGCTAAGAATAAGTGTACCTCTCAAGGTACCACTAATCCTATGATCCATAGAATGGCTAATGATTTACTGAATCTAAAGAAACAAATGTCTCAACATGCATAAAATTTCCATTATAGGGACATACCTTGGAGGAATTTTAACAATAAAAATGGTGCTCATTTCGAGATAGAAATTTCTTATCAACAACAAAACCAAGACCGCTATTGAAGCTCCTCCTGTTAATGTTGTTGTTGAGATAGTTGAAGAAGAAGAAGAAGTAAGCGATGAAGCTAATGATTCATTTGAAGCTTAAGTTATGTTGATGATTCATATTATGAGTCAAATGGAAAATATGACATAGGGTGCTTGGAATATGAATAAGATGATTGCGAGGTTAGTGGTCCATATTTTTTCATTCTCACCGGATTTGAGAATCTAAGGAAGGAAGTGGAGAAACCTAGAGAAAAGGAATATTTGATAAATATTTCCAAAAGAGGAAACCCTTTTCCTCTTTAACCAAAGGAGAAACATATTACTAATAAAGTTACCATTGATTCTAATCCTCCTCCTTTCCTTGTTCTTAAGACCGGTCCTTTTAATGCACAAGAAAATATTGAAGGATCCACACCTTCAATTGTTCCCTTGACACCACATTTTGTATCATTGATCATGCTAAAAGAACCAAGATTCAGATGTCTGAGGTGGAGTACCTTTAGTCTAATCCAAAGAAGTTTGAAAGGATTTCCCAATTCATTAGAACCAAAGCTTCCATGTCACATAATTTAGTGTTTAAATGAATCCTCCACAATCTTGCACTTCCTTCTTCTCAAAACAATATGACTTCAACCTCCTCCTCTAAAAATGTTGATCCATTTTATTTTTCCCTACTTATCAATGGTTTTAAACTAATTGATTTCATTATCAATTTTGGGGCCTCGATAATTCTATGCTTGTAAAGGTGGTGCATGATTTGGGACTTACCCTTACCAAGCCATTAAAACATTGTTACTCCATGGAACCAACAAAGTCCTGCTGATTATTCAAATAAAGGATGCATAATTTGCATTTATCACGTTCTCTAAAATGATATTCAAGATGACTATTTTATTCATGGATATTCCATCTACTCATGGAATTTTTCTTGTGAGATGTTTTTACAATAATGTATGTGGATAAATTTACATGGATTCGACAAAAGAAAAAAATATGAGTCAATTGAACCATACGTATTCTTGAATCTGAATCTCAAGAGAAATAATTTTTCATGAAATCTGATAACTTTGATGGTACAAATAATTTTTGAAGAGGATAGTTTAGGAAATTATTTCATGACTTGAGATAAGGCTTTTATTCTACTTCATACATGGAACAAGATGCCCATGTGATTTGGACTTTGGAATTTGATGGTATTTTCTTGACTTCATGATTTGGTGTTGGCGTAGTACTAATTTCTCTTAAATTTGAAATCTTTCCATTTTCATTCAAAATACAATTTGATAATACTAATAATACTATTGAGTATGAAGCATTTTTGTTAGGACTAAGAATGGCGTAAGAAAAGGAGTTAGAAACCTCAAAGCACAAGGTGATGCCTAACTCATTATGAATCAAGTAAGGAACGTTTATGAGGTTAAAAACAATCCCTTGAAGAATTACCTAAACCAGGTATGGGATTGTATTGAATATTTTAACTCATTCTCCATAAAGACAGATATCCGAGAGACCATAATGATAAGGTAGATTCAATTCTATTATACTCCATGTTGCTTCTTCCCCATCCCGAGTTTAAAGAAGATAAGAACACTATCAAAATAGTCTACTGGTCGAGTTTCCCTCACAAATCTTCCCATTGGAAAGTCTTCAATGATGATCAACATATTTTCATTTTCTTTGATAATATGATAATTTTAGCGAGCTCTCCTTTTAAGGTTAAGAATAAGATTTCTATGAATCTATTTCGATTCACCATATGAAATCAACAAAAAAATTATCCAACTAAAGGGGAATAAAATCATGAAAGGATTGGTGTTTCTTGAGGGTTTGTTTGACAAACATGATCACTTCATCTAAAAGATGAAACAGCTTTAAGAATAATTCTTCAAGTGAGGTCGAACATGCTAATCTCGGCTACGATAAGTAGTGGCGAATTGTAAACATTGGAAAATGTTGTTCCCCTGAGGAGAAGAGAAAATTTTTGGCACTACTGAAAATGTACATGGACATCTTGTCATGGTCTTACATAGATCTGAAATATTTCAAAGTATGTTTAGCAAAAGTTTCCTCTCAAGAAATATGCTCAACCATATAGACAAAAGTAATGTCATTACAACCAAAATATTTCTAGTACCATTCTTTTAGATATTTAGAAGATGTTAGAAACACATATTATTTTTTGATTCATCATTCCATATGGATAGCCTAAATCATCCCCGTACGTGAGAAGAATAGGAAATTTGCATCTGTGTTTATTATTGTAACCTCTACTAGTCCTCATTGAAGATAATTTTCCCCTACCTATTATGGATCAAGTGTTATGACAACAGAACAGTTCAGAAATTCTCTCAATGTTGCATGGATTTTTAGATACAAGGTTGAGGTCACAACAAAATATCAATATAAGATGACATTCACCACTCCATAGGGTAATTTTTCTTATCGAGAGGATGGCATTTAGGATGATTAATGTAGGAGGTAATTTCTAATGAGATATGGATTTAGTGTTTAAAAAGATAATGTGAAAAATTATTGTAGTGTATCTGGATGATCTCGGAATATTTTCCAGGATAGGCATTACCATTGTACTCATATGGAGAAAGATCGATGAGATTTTGAAAACATAGGATTTATTTAAATCGTAATAAATCTATGTTTGGAGTCACATAAGGGAAACTTCTTGGACATGTTGTGATGAAATAAGGGACCAAGATTGATCTTGAGCGTGTTGAGGCCATATAAATTCTCACCCTTCCTATAAGAAAAATAGGTGTGCACTCATTCTTTGGGAAAGTTAACTTCATGAGACATTTTTTTCTAGACATCGCTGATAAGACTTGACATATTGTTGAGATGATGAAGGGAAAAGTTATATTTCAATGGAATGATGATGGGAAACTATCCTTTGATGAAATCAAAGAATCCATAGCTCATGCCCCCATCATAGTATGCCCAAATTTTCATAAAGATTTTATCATGTATAGCTATACCTCAACTCATACAAAGGCCTTCCATACCGATGCAAAATAATTTTTAGGTATTTGAATCTCCCATTTCATTTATGATTTGTCCTTTGAAGGACCATGAGCTAAAAATTTTTCAGATTGAAAAGCACTCATCAACACCAATCCGACACTATGATAATTCTTCACCGGAACTCCTCGTTCTATTATTATTTACTAATGCACAACTTTTAGTTTGGTGGATGTAATCTGGAAACACAACAAAAACATAATACAAGAATACCATAGACTATGATAAGAAGGAATGATGATAATTCTGAAATATCGGTGTAAATTTTAATATCAACATGAAATTATTACAATCTCACCCATGAGGTACTTCAAGTGTTCTTGACTTCACTTGCCTTCCAACAATAACTATGGGAGAAACTTCACAATTACACCTCTTAATGGCTTCTTTAACACACCTTCAAAATGATGGCTTCCTTTACACACTTACTCATACAATATTTCTCACTACTTCCTTCTTTGCTAGATGAGGGGGTGGCCTCTCTATTTATAGAACTTCCAAGCTTATCCATCTTATCTCTAAGATAGGATAAAAAATCTACTCGACGACATATTCCATATCTTAATTCTTATCTCGTACATGTAAGCTTATCACATGAACCATATACTAGAACCATATACTAGAACCAAGTCATTCACATGAAATAGAGACCAATGGATCTTTTGATCAAAGTATTCCTTCTGCTTCATTTTCTTATTATAGCTTGTATCCTTCACTATTTCCCTCATTTCCTCTAGAAAATGAAGATGTACCAACCTTTCTTTTATTGAATCACTTTCATCCATCCTTTCATTTTTCATAACTCTCACAGTGGGAATATCAAACTCAATAGGAAGAACTGGATCAATGCCATAAGACAACTGAAATGGGGAGTATCCTGTTGCTGACTTTGATGTTGCCCTATATGCCCACAATATTGCATGAATCCTTTTATCCCACTTATGTACCTGCAAGGCTGCATCTTTTGCTAGAATTTGACACAACACAAAATTTGTTCGTTCCACCTGTCCATTTGTGCTTGGCGTGTATGTTGTTGCCTTCTTGTGCTTAATAGAAAACTTGTTCACTAGGGCTTTTACCACCTCATTAATAAAGTGGCTTCCTTGTTCTGTTATAATTTCTAATGGGCAACCAAATATGGTGATAATGTGTTCATATATGAACCTTGCCACTTCATCCATGGAAGTTGTTTTTAATGGCCTAGCTTCAACCCACTTGGTTAAATAATTTGTGGCAACTACAATACACTTATTTTGGTGTGGGGTAGTTGGAATTGGACCTATAATGTCTATTTCCCACTTTTCAAAGGGACCAAGTGGAAGAATAGGGCATAATGGAGCTGATGAAGTCTTATGGTTACCATGTGTTTGAAAAATATCACATGTCTTACAATAATTATAACAATCTCTAAAAAGAGTGGGCCAGTGATAACTTGCATCCAAGATCCTTCTTGTTGTAAGTTGTCCAGAGAAGTTTCCTCCACATGTACCATTATGGAATTCTTCTATTAGCTCCTTCCCTCGATCACGTCCAAAACCTTCTTGACTGCTCTATCACGTCCTATTTGAAATAATACTCCATGCGGAATAGAATATGGACGATGGCTTGAGTAATCTTCCTCTTAGTCTTTGCATTGACACCATCGAAAACTTGAATTCATTCGAGATAATTCCAAATATCTATGTATTCACTAGGGATTGTGTCAAGGATAACAATGTTGCATTTGGGAAATCATCATCATCACAAGATGAACCTAAACCCTCATAGGCTCGAGAGAGTGCATCTACATTGACATGCTTCTTTCCTGGCCTATCTATAATATCAAATTCAAATTCTTGTACAAACATTATCCATCTTGATATCCTCCCCGATGGGTTAGGATTATTTACAATATATTTTAGAGCACGATAATTTGTTACAACTATAAATTTCTACCATAGTAAGTAATTTCTAAAATTTTTTACAAAAAAATGATAGCTAGAGCCTCTTTTTCTCACACAAAGATAATTTACCTCATCACTACTCATTTGTTTGCTCCCAAAGTAAACTAGATGATCATTCCCATTTTCATCCTTTTGGCTCGAGTACTTCCTAGTGCTACATCCGAGGCATCAATATACACAATGAATGGCTTGCTCCAATCTAGATTATTTAAAATAGGTGAAGACAACGGGGCTTCTTTTAGTTTTTCAAAAGCTTCATGCACCTTATTTCTTGGTTCATAAGTAACATCCTTATTCAAGAACTGGGTTAGTAGTGGTGCAATCTTTGAGAAACTCTTGAAGAACCTTCTATATTAACCAACATGGCCTAAAAATGATCTCAACTTACTTCTATTCATAGGAAATGGTAACTCTTTGATCTTTGAAACTTTATCGGGATCATTACTACCATGCCCATATCTGGATACAACATGCCCTAACAAAACACCTTTAGAACATCCAAAGGCATAATTTTTAGGGTTTAGTGAGGCTTGTGCTTCATCTAACCTATGAAATTCTATCTCCATCTGGTGTAGGTGGTCCATATTGCTCCTATAGATGTAAAAATCATCCAGAAATACTCTGATGAAGTTCCCAATGTAGGGTTCAAATACCATATTCATCAAATACTAGAACATTACTGGAGCATTACACAACCTAAAAGACATAAATCTATAAGAAAACATTCCCCAAGGAGTGGTGAACGTGGTCTTCAATTGATATTTCTCCGCTATACGAACTTGGTTGTATCTTCTATATCCATCAACAAAACTTTAGCACTCCTAGCCAGCTACTTCGTCCAAGATCTGATCTAAGAATGGAAGAGGCTAATGATCCTTCTTTGTTTCTTTATTGAGCTTCCTATAATAAAAAAAATGTGTAGCTTCCCATTCTTTTTTATTGAGATCACAATGGGAGAAACCCATTCTCGAATTCTCCACAAAGAAATATGAATCCCGCATCAATCAACTTATCTATTTCTTCTTTTTACGAGTCTTTGAAAAATTAGGATTCATTCTATATGGCATTTTCTTTATGGGCTTAGCACCATATACTAGCTCAATAGAATGTTCTACCCAACTTACTTGATGGAGTTCCTTGTAATCAAAAGTGAAGAGGTATATGTACCTTTGAAAGACACGGAGGTAGCATTCCTTCTCACTCTCCATCACAACATCACCAATATTTATTTGTTGGAGACGATCATCAATTTCTTCTTCAGATAATTTTATGGGTTCATGAGTCAGTGTGACTGGAAGGATATCCATGACCAAAACATCAACCTCACTTTATTCATCTTCTGTGTCCACTTCACTGGTACTAGAGTAATAAGAGGATGTCCAATCATCAATTTCATCACTTGAATCCACAAGTTCTACCTTATGATGCCAAGGGATCACATTTATCTTCACCCTCTCTCTGCCATGTCCAAGTGTCATGAAGCCTTCATTCCAGTAGTTTCTTACATGAACTCTCCTTAGCCATGGTCTTCCCAACAACATTGGGTACACAACAGTACCATTTTTCATCACCTAAAAGTCTACCACACATACAACACCCATAACAGATATTTCCACATTTGAAATAACACCTTTTGGTTTAGTTTTTCCCTTATTTAATGACCTTAACATAAGTGTTGAGGGGTGATCAATTTTTAAACCCAACATATTCATTACAGACTCGGTCATTACATTAACTGCAGCACCTCCATCAACTAAGACATCATGAATTGAAATACCATTACATAATACCTTAGCTTGTGGAGCATAGGGATCCACCTCTACCTCCAAAACAAGGACCTCAACCTCCTTCCTTCGTCAAGCATTGAGTCCACTTCGTAGCTCCCGCCTCTTCTCAGAAGAAATAGCCAAAAGTTGACCATATGTAATATTTACAGGACTTTTGGATAGATCTTCTAAGATGGAGTATGGTCCTTGTCCCTGTGAAATCAAAAAATCTTGCACACCCAACTTTCTTCTCCTATGTTTCTTACTAGTTTCTCCTTTCATCTTCTTAGGATCATTTCCATCTTGGTTATCTTTTTCTTTCTTTGTTTTTTTACAAACACATCTCGCTTCATTATTTATGCTCTTATCTACTACATCAAAAAAATTCACAGTGCTTTTCCTTTATCATTATCTCTTGTACCGGATGTAGAAGCTCTATCTAGACAATTATACTTATAATGACCCTTTTATGACAACCATAACATACAACTTCAAAAATATTTCTTTTTGGACCTCTATCTCCTCCCTGAGAACTAAATTCCTTTCCTTGAAGAAGATTAATAGTTAACTGACCCATCTTCTTGAGTAGATCTTCATACTCAGTAGATGTACTAGGGAAAATATTTGTGCTCACCGAGAGTGGTTGTGGATTCTAGACCAAAGGTGTTGGTGTAGGCTCTACCTTAGCAGCAATTTCTTTGGGCTCCTCTTCCATGCTTTCTTCTTACCTTCTTGCAATCTCCTTTGCTTGTTCAATGGTAGTTGGGTGGTCATACTTCACTCGTTTTCTGATCTCTAGCTTCATCCCAAGAATGAAGTGCTTACAGAGGAGATTATCCATGCCATTCATCAACCCATCCACTAATCCTTCCTTCCATGTCTGGGCATCGAGCTTCCTCCTTAGCTCTAGAACATGAGCATGATAATCCCTTATCTTCTCCTTCTCTCCTTGGGATAGCTTTTTGATATCGATCATGAGATCTGCATATTTCTGTTGTTCACCAAATTCTTCAAGAAAACTTTCAGTTAATAAATCCCATGAATTTTTCACATTATCACCTAGTGTTTTAAACCACCTAAGGGTTGAACCATCCAAAAAGGTAGGAAAAAATTCAGTTCATTATTCCTTTCTTATGAGGCCATTATAAATGTGAGATTGTTTAAACTCTTGAATGAAAGAGGAAGCATCTTCATTAGATTGGTTTGAAAAAATAAGAATCTTCCCCATTTTCAAAAGTAACCACAGTGAAATACCAACCAACAAGTACTATCAACAAGACTTATGTGTACAAATAATTGGAATCACTATAATATAAAGTGACTTTACATCTTTCTATAGTAAAATAGAAATTCCCATGGTAAACTATGGTAAAACTTGACTTACTGTAGTAAAAAATGACTTTACTGTGGTAAACACTATTCATGGTAAAAAGTGAAGTTACTGTGGTAAATACTATTCACGGTAAAAAGTGACTTTACTGTGGTAAATACTATGCATAGTAAAAACAAGGTTACCCTCCAAATGTTTTCTAACTAAGTGGGAATATTTCTCTAGAAAATCCACCAACGAGGAATGGTCCTGTAACGAATAAACCAAAATGTCAACACCAATTCAGCACTATGATAATTCTTCACCGGGAACTCCTTGTGCTATGATTATTTACTAATGCACAACTTTTAGTTTCATGGATGTAATCTGGAAACACAACAACAAATATAACACAAAATACCATAGACTATGATAAGAAGGAATGATGATAAATTTGAAATATCGGTGTAAATTATAATATCAACATGAAAATTTTTCAATCTCACGCATGAGGTACTTCAAGTGTTACTGACTTCACTTTCCTTCCAACAATAACTATGGGAGAAACTTCATAATTACACCTCTTAATGGCTTCTTTAAAACACCTTCAAAATGATGGTTTCTTTTACACACTTACTCATACAATATTTCTCACTACTTCCTTCTATGCTAGATAAGGGGTGTGGCCTCTCTATTTATAGAAATTCCAGGATTATCCATCTTATCTCTAAGATAGGATAAGAAATCTACTCGACGAATCATATTCCATACCTTAACTCTTATCTCGTACATGTAAGCTTATCTTTTAAGATAAGATAAACCTTATCATTTCACATGGGTTCCACATTTTTAGACTTTTTACAAATAAAATACACAAAATATTTATGACCTCACTCCTTGTCCTTATTACTAATATAATATTTCTAATTCCTAATCATGTATAACCTACTTCTCTACTTACCCTAACTTTGACATTTTAACATCACCGAGCTACTTACGACAAATATTTACTTTTACCACAACATTCCTATTGTACTTTTGACTATTACCGTACTATACATTATTGGTAGCATCGCACTGGCAAGCCAAGTATCTTCTATCTGATGCTACTACTAATTATACTTAACAACATTATATTCCTAATACACACATTGATGAAATATAAATTACGGTGGAAAATTTTAGTGTCGACAACACGCTTATACCATAGTTTAAGCCGTGAAACATTTCTCGTATTACATCGTGAATTCTTATACATTAGTCACCATTCACCGATACATTGGTGAAGTGTGTCCATTCTCAACAAGAGTTAGGTAGTAAATGTGGAAATTTTATTTTGAAGGTACAAGAATATGATCTCGAGATAAAACCTACTAATCTTGTGCAAGGAAGATGTTTGTGTTAATTAATCGCTGAAAATATCCCTAAAGAAGAAGCTTGTGTAGTCGAGGAAAACAATGAAGTATTTCCCATGGTACTATTTGTAATAACAATAGATGAGTGGTATTTAGATATCGCTTTCTTCTTAGCTTATTGAGAGTTTCCTGGACATTTTATTCCTAAAAAAAATAATAGTCAATCTAAGGGAAGATAAGTATAGTTTGGGACAATGTTTTATAAAAGAGAGGAATTGACATATTTTTCTTTTCTTTGTGTGATAAAGTTCAACAAGGTAAACTTTTCGAAGCATTTTATAACTTAGGATGCCGAAGAAATTCTCAAACATACTACTCACAAAATCCTGTGAGTAAGGTAATATTGTCCCACTCTCTTTCAAGATAGATCCATGTGGGTAGCCAAGTGCGAGGACTATCAACAGTTTATTGGTCATCTAAAGTTGGTAGCACTTATTTTAAGTATTTTGGTTATTGAAGAACCCTTTCAATGTGAGAGAATTGATTTTATTGGAGCATTGAATCCTCCAACAAGTGATGGAAATAGTTACGTCTTGGTATCAGAATCGATTATTTTACAATGTGGGTAGAATCCATCTCATTAAACATGCTACCTCGATATTGTTTTTAACTTCATCAAGGAGAAGATAATAATCAGATATGGTGTTCCCCATAACATTTTCATTGATAATGCTTCTAATTTTTAAAGTTATGAACTCAATTAATTCTATTATGGTTATGGGATTACTTTGGCTCACTCATCTGATTATTATCCTTAAGGAAATGGTTAGGTGAAATCAAGTAATAAAAATTTGGTTTCTATAATCGGAAAGTTAGTTGATGAAAATAAGTGAACATGGAAAACATCATTATACGATGCACTTTGGGCTGATCACATTACTCCTAAGTGAGATATTTGGATGTCACATTTCTAGGTTTTGTTTGGTGTTGATTCGAAGATTCCTATCTCTTTGGAATTTTTGGCCCTAAAGTTGGCCAAAATAATTTAAGATGATCTAAGATTCCATTAAAAAAGAAATATGTACTTGAATGAGTTGGAATAAAATAGGTCTAAGGTGATTGGAAATATCATGGAGCATCAAGACAAGTTAAAAAAGTGTTTGATAAGAAAACTAAGTAGCGATATTTTTCAGGTTGTAGACTTTGTTCTATTATGGGATAAAAGAAGATAACCGAAAGGGATGCATGCCAAATTTTCTTCTTTATTGAGGATACCTTTCAAGATTGATCCATTGTGTGGAGAAAACAAATTTATGGAATTCCTTGATGGGACTCAACTTCCACTACCTCATAGTGGGCAACATCTCAAGTTATTTTACTAGTAGTGTAAGTTCTTCTTGCATTGTATCATAGTTTACTTTTCCAGTTGTGTGTTTACTTTTATGATGGTGTGTTTCCTTTTGTTCCTTTGCTTATTTTTTTGGTGTGTTTTGTTTGTGTCACCTTTTCTATTCTTTTTGACTCCATGGTCTAATGGATTATGACTTGAGAGATCTAGAATTTCTCTTTCCTTGAGTAATCAATGAAATTCCCTTATTGGAGCATCTTTTTCTCCCATTTTTGAGTTTATCGATAAAATGAGGAGAACCAATCAAATTTTTCATGATGAGCCTATTAAAAGATCCATTTTTCATCCAAGTATTTCCTTAAAACTGCTCATTTTCTTTTTGTGTATGATTTTGGAGTTTTGTCAAAACTTTACGTATTTAATGCTAAGTGTTCTCCACATTCAAAACCGAGTACATTGCAGACATTCAAGTTTTAGATTCCAATTGCATTATAACATCTTACCTGAAAAAATGTACAATGTGTCATGCATTTCCCAAACCTAAAACCCGACACACTATCACATATCATATTTTTAGGTTTCCTTACATCGAGTAAGGAAAAAAATAAATGTAAGGCGTTTCCTTTTCCTTGAACTCGAACCCCGATGCTTTGTTAAACCTCTTTGTATTAGGGTTTTAGAACCCGATTGCACAATCACACGAGGTCTCACATGCGACTCAAATTCCACCCCTAATTAAAACATCATAAATGTCAAAGTAGAGAATATTTCCCACATGTGTATACTTATGTGTAATTAATGCAATTCTTTTATAAATATTGGGGTTTTCCACGTCATTTGTGCATTGTTCTTGGGCTACCAATAAAATTTCACTCTTGTGTTTACATTTCATAAAAACCAATTGGAATTTTATTAGGGATTTGTATTGATTTTCTTGGGGATTTTTTTATATTGGGGCAAGTAATCCATCCTCCGATTTAATTGCATTTTTTGTTTTTGGGTTTTTTTTTTTTTTTCTTCTTCAAATTGAAGAGTTATTTTCATTTAATTATCAAATATTCTTTCTCATTTTATCTTTAGTTGTAAATTTTAGTTGTTACCTTAGTAAGTGTAAGACTTTAGGGTTTCAAACATACTCCCTTTATGTAAAAATTCATAAAAAAATTATAGAAGAAAAATCACTTGGTGATTTTAAACTAAAATGGAATTTCGTGTTTTTCCCATGCAAAAGAAGGTTACTTTCCATTATGTTTTAGGATTTCATCGTTGGCCAACAAGATTAGATTCTCATTTGTGTTTTAAGTTTCCATCACTTGGAATAAAGTATCATTCCCTACCCATATGTTTGGATTTTTAGGTGTCGAACAAGATATTTATTCTCGACATCGATTCAGGTTTTTAAGGGTGTCAAGAAGGTTTGAAGGTTTGATAGTCTATCGGGGAACTGACAGTGCCAAATGAGGTCAACATCCTAAAATTGTATTAGGCATAAAAATATATCAAGAGGGGATCAAACCTCACCCATTTTTTAGGTTTTTAAAGTTCTTAGCAGGTCATTTTCCCGATCGGTTTAGACGACTTTCCAATGTGTTTTACAAGGGTAAAAACCCAAACTTCTTCCAGGAGTTTTCAGAGAGTTATGCAGTCATATTATTCAATCTACCATGTCCGACTCAAGAAAAGGAAAGAGAAAGAAGGAATCAAAAAAAGAAATGAAGTATAAATAAAATGGTTTCATTCCTCCTTCAAATGTTGAATCTAATTTTGATATTAGGGACACTTGAATTGGGGCAGGTTGACATGGAATATTTTTGGAGTAGGGTAAGAATTTTTTCACAAACTTCATACATGCAATGTATTTTTCATAGTGGGCTACCTCTGACCGTTGCATTCCTGATCTCCACTTAATACCAAAATTCATTCTCGCATGTGCAAACCACTATGAATCGATACAAGGATCAGATATGAAATAAATCCAACAAAGTTGTTGTCACATTCTATACCGACTACTTTGATGAACATCTCAAGTTTCTGAACTTGACTACCTACGTAAAGACAAATTCTCAATTTTCTCAAAGCAAGCCTAAGATGATATCTTGGATGAATGTGTCAAACATGTCAACAAGAAGTACTTATTGAAATCTAAGTCTTGTGTATTTGTATTTCAAGACCACTCCCGAAGACACTTTTTTTGAGATGAATGATACCATCACACTTCTCAAGAAAGTGTTCGGGCTCCTTAATACCAAGGAATTCTAAGAATGGATGTATAATTTTATCATAATCATACGAAAGGATGATAAATTCATCCACTAGGGAGAATTTATTAGTGACACCATTGACACCTAGATGAAAAAAATTCAATCATGGGAAAATTTAAAATGATGTCATACGTCACTTATGATGTAGGCTGGAATGAGGTTTACAAAGGATTGGAGCCAAAGCTTTTGAGGCCTTCGATTATATCTACAAGTACCATGCTAAATTTTATCTTAATGGAATCTAAGCACATTTTAGGATGCTCAATGATGTTTTCATTTACGACATCATATGTAGATTGGATCCCCATCTCTCTAAGGAAAGGACCTTTGATTCCGCGTGGAACAAAATGTCAAAATCAGGTTGTGTGTTCTTAGAATTTCATAAGTTCAACTATCTATGAGTTACAATATTCTTAGGATCATCACTTTGTCTTCCTAGATACCCAAGTGATAAATTTATTCTCATGGAATTAGTTAGGAAAATTTTGGATTTCCACAATTTCCAACAAAACAAGTATAAGAATAGAGTTCCCTTCCCCATCTCTATTGGAAGATATGCTTATTCATATATAATTAAAGCCAAGAATGTGATCAATGAGATGCAAAGGTAAATTAAGAAGAGCATGCCACAAAGAGTATTCTTTGACTATCGAGGTGTCCTGAAAACTCATCGAACATCAGAACTTCATGTTCCAAACCTCAAGGATATTTGGATCGATCAAGGAAATGAAGTGGCCATCAAGTGGAAAGACAACAATAGGTTAAATCTAGAGGAAATAATAACCTTGGCTCTTACCGATATTCCCGAAGTAACTTTGGATGACAGAAATCTCATTGAAGCCATATATGGGAAAATCATTTGTGATAATTAGGGGTTCCTCCAATTGATTGGTCTGTCAAGAAATTTGCATTCATTTAGGATAGATCTGCTCATATCCTCATTCATACCAATGCTCTGCTATACTCTTGGTGAATTCAACTCGAGGATTCTAATTTTCCAAATCTACCTACCACATCTAAATTAGAGGAGGGTCCCTCTCATGTGGAAATAGATAAAATTGGAATTTCTCCTAAAAATGTTGAAATTCAATTTTATCAAGTAGTGAATCATGGTCTCATTCTCCTTCGTCTTCCATTCCCACTTCCACTATTTTGGTACTTGATTCCCTTTCACATACACATTAAATACCAAAGTGAGCACTTTTGTTATCCTTTTCATCTTGGTTATTACCCAAAATCTTAGGTGATTCTTTCCACTTCATCACCCCTCACATTCCTTCTTCCTCCATATTCTACCTTGTAGATCTCAAAAGTTCTTGCATCTTCTACTCTTTCCTCCCCACCTTCACTCCCATAACCTTCATCCTTGCTTGCAGCCTCTCATGGATATTATTTACTCATCCTTGTCCCCTCTTTTGAGTATAATGGGTATAAATTTGGGATATCCCCAAGTTAGTTATCGTTCATCTCATACCGAAGCTCCATCTTCCACCCTCCACCACCTCAAACATCTTAAAACATTTTCCCCGTCATAATTTCCACTCCTCCGTACTTGATAGATACTTTTCTCACACCCCCAAGTTCCACTCGATGATCATTGATCCTCCTATAGAGACACCTTACTCCTTAGTTCCCTATTTTTAGTAAGTCAAAACCTCAAGAAACAAAATAGCATTTCTTAGACCATAACCGATTCATCTAGTCAAAGGTTTACAGAGATCCCCGTACTTACCACTCGGTAAAAACAAGGAGGACATCACAACCTCAAATTATTAGACTAAAAAAGTGGAACTCAGCAATTTTACCACTAAAGGATTTGAACAAGTTGCACAAGTATCCATGGATGAATTTTTAGTAATCTCAAAGAAACCAAGGGTTTGAAGGAATAACCGAAAGAAAAATTTGAACAGCTTAAGCACCATACTACTCAAGATCTCTCAACCCATATAGATTCAACTCCCTTCTCCTGTTACCATTAGTTTTTATTTCTCTTCCATACCCAAAATGGAGAAGTTTGATAATCACAACAGAGTAGTAAATTCTTCAATTCAACATCTCCTTTTCCAGGGGAAAAGGATAATCAAAGATGCCATAGACCCCTACCATGATATTGAGAAGGACAAATTGGATGTCGATAAACTAGATGGTGAAATATTGGAAAAGAAATACAATAGGGAGTTAACATTGGAAGATCTTAGTGAGTTAAAAATATTGTGAAGGATGTTGATAGGCCTTTTGAATTCTATAAAGATATCAAATTCTGGGTTAAGGTTCTCCAAGAATCTTATGGTAAGATACAACAATCTAGGGAAGAGGCGGTGGATTCCACTAATGATATTTAAGAAGAATCGGCCAAAATCCTCAAGGAGGTTCTAGATAGTGGTTTGAATATGTTACCTCGTGGATGTTTTATTCAAGGAATTTGAAATTTTGGTTGAAAAGGAATCCTCTACAGAGGAATATTTCAGTTTGGGAGCTATTGATAAGTTAATTTTATGTGAAAATGTTTTAAATAACTTGTCTAAACTTATCAAGAAGTTTCATAAGCTTCTGGGGAAAATGGGTGAGATTTTTTAGACCTATGAAGTGATTAATCAATAGTATTGTGGATCGATGAAAAGAAAACTCAGAAATGATCCGAAGTTCAAGGAATTTCATTATAAACAAGCTAAAGCTGAGTAAAAAAAAATACAAATCCAATTGATGGATGAATCATGTCATTTTTATTTGACTGTGACATTTCATTTTCCAAAATGATTGAAACACATTTTGCATTTGCAAGTTTAAGTGTGTCATTTTGCAAGAACCAGTCAAATGAAATCTTAATATGTAGTTACTATTTTTAGTAAATTATGCGCTTTGAACTATTTCTTGTTTTTTCTCCTTTCCTCTCTATAAATGTAAAATGTTGAGGCATTATTCAAGTTTGGAGAGTTTTGCATACCATAGATCTAGGAGTTGAAAAGGAAGAAAATATTTGTGTTTTCTATGTTGTTATTCAAGAATATTAAAGATATGGTTTACATATTTTGTGTTCTGGATATATATTTTTCATTTAAAGTATTGTTCCTATGTTTAATGCATTATATGGTACTTTACTTTGAGATCTAGTTTGTTGCATCTTCGACAATGTTATTACTATTTGATCACGTGTTATTATATTTCGATCTACATTTGTACACATGAAAGAACATTCACACTTTTTATTTTCTTATACCTCTAAAATTCCTTTGATCTCTTTTATTATTCTTTACCTATATACATTCCTTTCATGAAATAATAAACCTACTATGATGATATCCCAACCATATCTATCTAGAATAGTCTAAATATTGTAAATATTCTTTGGAGGGTTCTAGATTAGTTATAAGCGGCGCTCCCTTTATTTGAGGAGGGATTTTTACCATTTATTGTGATTGAACCTCATATTTATTCCTAAAAAAATCCAACCAACAGTTTGTAGGGATCAAATGATGCAAGGGAAATCGAAACATATATAGAGATTTTTTAATGTGTAGATATCTTGTACCTCATTTTGGGTCAATAAAGTATCGTCTTCTTGTTGTTTCTTATAATCTCCTTGTATCATAGCTTCCCAATATTGTTTTCTCCCTAAAGCCTAATATTTTAAGAATTCAAATTCCTAGTTTATCTAATAGTTTTTTCCCTTTAGTCTTCTCTCCTTGCGCATGATCTTGATCCTTAATGGAAATAGAATGGAAATATAGAGGCACATTTTGGATGAAATATCACGTTATTCAACTTGTAAATGCTTGTCCAACCTAACTTGGTAAACACCTTAGGTTAAGAAATTAAATATGCATTTTTTTGTAATTGAATTTAAATGATAACAGAGAGAGGATAGGGGGATTTGTATACAAAAAAAAGAGAGCCTGTAATGGAGTGGGAAATAAAAAAAAGTTAGTTTCACTTTTTTTAATCAAGGTTGTAAGAATATACCAATGAATATAATAGAGTTATTTTGTTCATGATTCACTATTCCTATATTAATAATGGAATGAAGTTCTTGCATAATTCTTTTGTTTAAAAACACTCATCTCTCGCTTGGTAATTTAACTAACTCTATATTTGTTTCATGAGAATAGTAAAATATTGAATAAAGTAACCATAGTAAAATTAACATCCTTACTCCTATTGTGGGTATGTAGATGTGTGGATGATTTTTAGGAAGGCTTGAAGAATGTATAAATTAATTTAGAATACTCCAAGACTATAATTTTTAGATTAAAAATCATTATGAATCTCTCGTGGTAAACTGCAGCAATCTAGGGAAGAGGAAGTGGATGCCACTAATAATATTAAGGAAGAATTGACCAAAATACTCTTGGAGGTTCTACATAGTAGTTTGAATATGTTACCTACGGATGTTTTTCTCAAGAAATTTGAAATTTTAGTTGAAAATTAATCATCTATGGAGGAATATTTCGCTTTCAAAGCTATCGATAAGTTAATTTTATGTGAAAATGGTTTCAATAACTTGTCTAAACTTATCAAGAAATATCAAAAGCTCCGTATGAAGTGATTAATCGATATTCCTTTGGACCAAATGAAAATAAAACTCAATATATGATCCAAAAGTTCAAGGAATTCCGTTTTAAACAAGCGGAAGTTGAGGAAGAAAAGACAAATCAAATTGGTCATTCGATCATGTCATTTTATTTTACATTTGAATTTTTTTTTCAAAATGATTTAAACATATTTTGAATTTGCAAGGTTGACTGGGTCTTTTTGCGAGAACTAGTCAAATGAACTCTTAATATGTATTTACTATTTTTAGTAAATTTTGCAGGTTCAAACTCTTTCCTATTTTTTCTCCTTTGCCTCTCTATAAATCTAAAATGTTGATGCATTATTCGAGGTTGGATATTTTTGAATACCATAGATCTACGAGTTGAAAAGGCATAAAAAGTTTGTGTTTTCTATCTTGTTATTGAAGAATATTAAAGATATATGTTACAAAATTTGTGGCCCATGGATATATATTTTTCATTTAAGGTATTTTTCCTATGTTCAATGCATTATATGGTTCTTTACTTTGAGATGTAGTTTGTTTTATCTTTGATAATGTTATTACTATTTGATCATGTGTTACTATCTTTTGATCTCGCTTTTGTCTAAGTGGAAGCACATTAACACTTTTTATTTTTTTATACTTCAAATTCATCTTATCTCTTTTATTTGTATTTCCTTATATACATTCCTTTCTCAAAATAATAAACCTACTTTGATGAGATCCCAACCATAGATAGCTAGAATAGTGTAAGTGTAAATATTATTTGGAGTGTTTTGATTAGTAATAAGTAGGGTGCCTCCTTTTATTCGAGGAGGTATTTTGTCGTATCTACTATGGTTGAACATCATATTTTTCCGAACAAAATCCAACCCATAATTTGATGGGATCAAATGATGCAAGGGAAATGGAGATGCATATAGATATTTTTTGTGTGTTGATATCTTATACCTCATTTTGGGTCAATAAAGTATCATCTTTTTGTTATTTCTTGTTATCTCCTTGTATTATAGCTTGTAAACTTGTTTTCTTGCTTAAGCCTAATATTTTAAGAATTAGAATTCCTATTTTCTCTGAAAGGTGTTTTGCATTAGTCTTCTCCCGTTGCATGATCTTGATCCTTCATGGAAATAGAATGGAAACATAGAGGCACATTTTTGATGAAATATCACCTTATTAAACTTGTAAATGCTTGTGTAACCTAACTTTGTAACCACCTTAGGTCAAGAAATAAAATATGCATTTTTTCCTTAACTAACTTTAAATGATAATGGAGAGAGGATGTGGGATTTGTATTTAAATAAAAAGAGTCTGTAATGGAGTGGGAAATAAAAAAACTTAATTTTCTTGTTTTTTATGCAAGGTTGTAATAATATAACAAATAATATAAAAGAGTTGTGTTGTTCATGATTCACTAATCCTATATTAAAAAGGAATGAAGTTCTTGCATAATTATTTGTTTTAAAATAACTCATCTCGGCTTGGTTATTTAACTAACTCTATATTTTTTCATGAAAATAGTCAAATCTTGAATAAAGTAACCATGATAAAATTAAAATCCTTACTCCCGTTATGGGTATGTGGATGTGTGGATGATGTTTATGAAGGTCTAAATAATGTATATATTAATTTAGAATACGCCAAGACTATAAATTTTAGATTAAAAATCATTATGAATCTTTGTGTTACCATAAGGCTTAGTCCTAAAATTTTATTATGAGAATTTTTGGTCTTCCCATGTACAAAGGGATTTATTATGAAAATAATGATTTTTAAACCTTTAGTAGAGAGGAATAAAATAAAATAAATTTATTATATTTGTGCGAAATTATTGTTATAGGATATAAGTGTCATCATGTATAAACCTTAGGATTAATTGACTAAAACTTCTATTAGTTATGAGTATAAGAGTGGACCATCGTAAAAATAATTAGATTAGTGTGAATTCATTAGATTGAGTGAAATCACTATTAGTGTGGGATTATTCATGAGCGTAGGTCCAATATCCTATTTTCGTGTTCATAATAGAGTCTTCCTTATTTTATTGTAAAGAGAAAATTCCCATGAGGCTTAGATTTTACTTGTTCTTCAAAATTTTGATGATATTTTTCTAGTACTCTCAATTACTATCTCATTTTTACAAATTTCACCAAATTAATTTTTAATGCACAATATAATTTCAATGGTTTCTTGGCCACATTTGAATTTATTTCAAAGTGGTGTCTTTGAAACAATATAAAAGGATATCTCAAAAGCATTTATCTTAATGTTGATGTAGCCATGATAGTTTATGAAGTATGTGGCCCTTGAATCAAATTTCCTACTCCTTCCATAGTAATATAAGAATTCATCTAATTATCTTATTATAAATCTTGATTAATTCATTATTTTCTTTCTCCATGGAAAAGAAATGAATGTGTTGATGTTTTTTAACATTTTTTAGAGGTATAAATATATTGATGTGATGCACTATTTTAGCTTCCAAATCTTCAAGTTATCTCTTATTATTCTACTTTTAAAATGAAGATATCATGGGCTCCTTATATAGATCTTATTATTTCCTAAACCTTACTATTTCTAATCTATATTATAAGACTCAAAGGATTATATATGTGACTACATATGAACCAAGGTGAATCCCTTACATTGTTGATTATGAGGATTACTCAATTCTTCCTCTTAAAGATGCATGCCATAAGATTTTAAAGTATCTACTCATCCACACTATTTTTCTACTATGATTCCAAGATGAAATTATGGATTCAACTCCACTTTCATGGGAAAAATCATGATTCGATACATTCGAGCAACTCTCACTACTGTTGAATTTGTGAGGTCTACAAAATATATTATTGACACATATAAAAATCTTTAAAATGTTAGTAGATAATCTAAAAGGCCCCAATACCAAAAAAATTAATGTATTATTTCCAAAACTATACATCAATTGTATAATTTAAACCCTAAATACTTTAGATTGAATGCTAAAATCATGAAAAAAACATATATATTAACTTTGATTAGATTAGGAGAAACTATCTCGTAAACTATGACTCATGGATCTATGAGACTAATTCCATAAGTTGTAGTGTGACCTTAATTTATTATGTTTACTAAAATAAATTTAAAGTATCTCGTTATCCAAAATGTACCCCAGCTCATTTTTGTGGCTAACTCCTTGTGTTCTTGCCTCTCTTGTGCCTCAGTCCAAATTTTTTGATTTTAAGGCACTCAAGGCTTTCTAGAAATGGCACCATAAGATAGAGCTCTCTCTCAGCTTTCCAGAAAGGTAAAGTTTGCCTCCTAACTCCTTATATTTTTCAAGTTATGGCTCGGCGGAGTTTTTGTGGAAAATTTTCCCATTTGAGGCCCGCAGCCAATAGGAAGCTGCCACGTGGCATCCGACCAATGGAGCGCGGGGAATTTTTGAAAAAATTTCCAAAGACAAAAAAGAGGTAAAATTTGAAAATTTTTCCCGCCGATCCATTTTTGGGCCGTTTTTGCCATAAATCTTCAAACGATCATATCTTTTGATTCAGAGCTCAGATTTTCACGTTCTTTATATCATTGGAAATATGTTAAAATTATCTACATGATTCCATGGTCAATTTATAATTTTGATTCAGTTTGGAGAGAGAATTCAAAAACGGTTCGCACGTGTCCATGGCCGAATGACATTTCAACAACCAAATTTAATACGAATGGGTCGCGTTCTTCTCCAATATGGTAAAAATGACAGGGTATGGGTTTGTAAGGTCCTCCATTCTATTTTAATGCATTTGCCATCAATGAGGAATGGGCTCCCATGTTTTTTATGTTTTATCTCTCCCCGGCTCGACCCATGCCTTTGTAAAAGCCGATTTGGCTCATTTCTTCAGGTTGAACACGTTTTGGCATGGAAAACTTCTTCTTTCACCTCCAAAGAAGTGATAGTTGTAAGAATCGAGACCTTTTCACAATTTGTAGACAGTTTATACCTCTTTGATGGTGGAATGCAAGAGATTTTTACATGGAATTGATAGCGCAAACTCGTGAATGCTTTCAGTCCTCTGTTTGTATTGTTTTACTTCATTTTAAGACCTCTAATTACATCTATTAGCTTGTGTATGTTTTCCTTGTTGCATTTCATGAATTTGTGTCTATTTACATGGAAAAAAATGTTTCACCACTCCTTTTGGTGCATCACCATCTTTAGTTTAGTTTCATTTTTGCATTTTTATCCCCTGTCTCCTTGCAATCTAGGTAGTAAATTAGGATTAGAACCTCTGTAGTTGTGTAAAATATAGATCTAAATTAGAGGAGTTTGAGGAACCAGCCTATTCGAGATTCCTCTCTCATTTTCACAAGTCCCACACATAGAGAGAGGTTTCCATGTTGTGCAATCACATTAGATGCTCTAAACATCATTTAGAACCTTGATTTGCATCCGTGGGTGTCTTTTGATTTGCAAGAACAATTTTGGCACGCCGTGGGACCTTAGTGGTCTCATTTTTATTGCAGCAAAGTTGATGTGCATCTCGCTGCAATTTTCTTGCTTGAAAAGAGCTATAATTTGCATATCCGCGACTCCAAAGGGAAGAATCAATCTGGTTTCAGCAAAGTGCAGCCTGAAAACTCATGAGAAGAATCACTACAAGGTCAAGAGCTGGAGAAGAAGAGGCACTGTTTGAATATCTGCAGTTATCTCCAAGAGTAAGGAAAAGTGGGAGGAGAATCCAAAGGTCTCCATCTCCACCAAACAAAACTCTCTCAACTCCTCCACCTGGTAGGCCTTTCATTCAATCAACAAGGGTTCTAAGGCCAATTAGAATGGCACAAAACAACCCCTATGTCAATTTCACTGGCAGCAGCCCACTTGCTCTCAATGCACAACATCTAATTCCTATTGCAGCCTTGAAGAACATTCCATACTTCACTGGAGAAAATCACACTACTCCAGGTGATCATGTTAAGGATATTGCTAACCTTTGTGCAATTCATGAAATCAATGAGATGCAAGTGGCATCAAGTTGTTGGCATCTTCATTCAAGGGGAAAGCATTGCAATGGTTTAGAAGCCTTGGAGCTGGTTCTATCACAAATTGGAATCAACTGTGTATAGCACTTCATGAGCAATTTGGAGAGAAGGGAGACAACTTGTCTCTTTTGGAGCAGCTGACAACCATCAAGAGAGCTCCCAATGAACAGCTGACCGATTTCAACTTCAGATTTCAAAAGACTTGGGAGAGAATTCCAGTGGCAGTTAGGCCAACAGCAGAAGGTGCTTTTCTCTATTATCTCAAAGCTCTAAATTCTGATATTTCTATGTTGATTCAGTCCATGGGAGGCATAACTATCCCTATGGCTTATAGCATTGCCATTAGGGCTGAAAATTGTTTGATCCAAGCTGGAAAACTAGCCCCTAGACCTCCCATGCCATTGTTTCCAAGTTTAGAGAGTCCAAATACCAATCAAGCACCTAATTTGGCTCCTTCTCCCACTCCTAGAAATCAGAGTTCAAATGAAGCTTCTACTTCATCTCCAGTGCCCCAAATGAGCTTCAAGAAGTCATGAAGTAATTGCAAAACCTAGGCAATGAGCTGGTTACTCTCAAAAGGCAACAATCCCAAGGTTTTAGACCTTCTTACCAGCCCCAAGCTTAGCCTAACAGAAGCCATACCAACCACAAAGACCTCCTAATCTAGCTGCAAATGTAAATCAAACAAGGCCTCCTGCCAATAGACCATTTCAGCCCTATAATCCTAATGCCATATCTACCTCTAAGGCATTGGTGCCAACACAAAACAACATTGCTCAAGAGTATGATTGGTGTTTTCCATGCAATGAACCTCATAACCAATCTATGTGCTTCAATGGTGCTTTGAATCAAGCATTAATGGTGACAACTACTACTTGTGTGGAGGGTGAAGGCGGTCAAGGAAACAATCAACAACAATCAGCCCCAAATGACACCACATTGGTAAACCGGCAAGCGGTAGATTTCGTGGCATGAATCAAGTAGTTTCTCAGGTGTTGTAGAGCCAACACAAGGTCAAAAATAGGAATTTGGGTGAAGAACAACCATTAGCTCCAACCAATCCACAACCTTCCATGGCTCCACAAATGGTTGGCAAGTAAAATCTAATTTCAAATGCACAAGGGCAGCCAAGAACAACTCCTAGACCAACTCAAATACCGTTATTGCTGCCCATGTGCAAGGAGTGAATGTACAAGCAAAGGGACAAAAAGAGATCCTTCATCACCATTCAAGATATCATTGATCGATGAAGAAGAAAAATGTTAATATATCAATGTGGAAATCCCTATCTATCCTGTGCCAAAGAGATTTGCTACAAGTTGCCAAAAAGGACTGGCCAACTTCGAATCAGCAAGTTCGGATGCAAGATAAAGTGCTCACAAATGCTACCTAGCCTTAGGGGAATCATGGAGGATAGCAAGGTAAAATGTTGAAGCCCCCTCCTTTCTATGTTTCATTAATCATTGGAAATCAGCTAGTGCACAATTGCATGATAGACTCCGGGGCAAGTAGCTTAGTGATGCTTAAACAAATAGATGATTAGCTAGGGCTCCAGTATGAAACAATATCCAAAGGGGTAGTGCAGCTAGATGGGATAGAAGTAGCAACAGTTGAAGTGATTAAAAACTTGATTCTTACCTTGCATGCATGTCCAAATGTTGTTGTTTTCAAGATGTATCAGTCATAGACCTTCCACCACTCTTTGTCCTATGCTTGTCAAGGGACTTCACAACCAAGATTGGGGGATATTTGTCTACCGATTGGTCACACATGCTGTTCGAACAAGGTATGGAACTAAGGCTACAATCAGTCTCGAACCTATTGCAAATTTCCACATTGAGCCTTACACTCCAAGTCAGATCAACGCCAATTGTTCAGCATTTGATCAAGAAGACCACCCAAGCACCGATGAAGCTGACACCAAGGTTGGAATCATCCCGGATCTAACTCTTGATGAATGGGCAAAAAGGTACATGCTTTTGATCCTTATCAAGAAGTGGATGAATCGAGCTAGGGTCTATTGCATACACGAAGAAAATCAGCCTATTCCTAGCATCACCAAGCCAAACCATGAAGATGACAATGAGGTATGGCAGCTATTTTTTGATGGATCAAGGAGTAGACAAGGTGCAAGAGGTGGAGCCATGCTTGTTTCACCTCAAGGAGTAGCTCAAAAGGCAACGGAAAGCTTGGAATGTGTAGAATGTGATGAGAAGGTGCTGAACTCTGTTCGGCAATGTTTGACCCCCGAAATCCACGTTTAAGGGGCCCAAATTGTGATTTTTGTACTGCTGTCTAAAAATAGTAAATTCTAAAAATAGTATGTTTCGCAAAATTAGTGCACATGTAAGTCTTGGAAGATGAAACACCTCGTCTCCCTCGAGACTGGTGACCTTCCACATCTTTCTAGGTGTCCTTTCGTATTTATAAAATTATTATAAATACATATGTAACCGGAAGAAGAGATAGACATCTCTTGGCAGAGATAATTGATGTATTTTGAAGTCTTTGAGTAATTTACATCTCTTTTCAGAGATAGTTGTTTTGCAATTCATTTGGCACATTTGTTAATCTGTTCCTTAAGTCTGAAACCCCTCGGTTTTGGATCAGTGGTATCAGAGCTAAGTCGTCTTGAGAGTGTATGATCCCCAGAACGAGGTCGGGATATAAAAAGCTTGGGTGGTCCACACACAATCCTTCAGAATACTTGCCTGTTCGCTGCAGGCGACCTCCAATGGCGGACAACACCGGGATGGATGATCCTCTCAAAAATATGGTGAATGAAGCTCTTAGGGAGCAAAAGGATCAGATGCTACAACAATTCACCCAAATTCTGCAACAACTACAAGTAGGAAATCATGCCTCCTCATCTGTAAATCAGTCCTTTGGTGCCCCGACTCCATTCAAGGTGCAAGTAAATTTCGACATTCCTATTTTTGAAGGTAAGATCAATTCTGATGCAGTAGAGAACTGGTTGGACCAATTGACCTCATATTTTTCTGTCAATCAATTTACTGATAAGGAAAAGATAACATTTTCTCTATTGAAATCATCTCTTGCTGTCAAAAATTGGTGGGGTGTGTATAAGAATGGGCTCGAAAGGGATGAGCTAGGAATCACAGAGGAACCCACATGGAATGATTTCGTGGATGCCATAAAGGAAGAATATTACCCTGTTGGGGCCTATGATGATCTGTACATACAGTGGCAGCAACTTCGTCAAGGTAAGGACCAGTCGGTTCAAGATTATACTGACAAATTTCATTCTTTATCTGCAAGATTGGGCATTCAAGACACAGAACAACATAGGATTCTAAAATATCGCAGTGGCCTACAATGGAGCATCCGAGAGGACTTGGAATTCTTTCAGTTTCAAACCCTCGGTGAGGCATACAAGTTTTCAGTCAAGATTGAACAAAAGCACAAAAGGAGGACTGCTAGGAACCAACCCGTGAGGGGGAAGAATGATAAAGAAGGCCAGACCCGAGGTCAAGGTTGGAAACAGAAGGAGTCGCAAGGAAATAAGATGCAGAAGGAGAAGACAGGGAAGTGGTGCGACCTCCACAAAACAAATCGCCACTCCAAGGAAGAATGTCGAGCCATCAAGTCCTTACTCGCCGAATCATCTTCTTCAACACTCTCTGCACCAGCAGTTACAGACCCTGAGGTCAAGGATGAAGATGATGAAATTATAGATGCTGATCCAGATGTGATCATTGCCACCTCAAAAGTCAAGAATATGGATGAGAAGGAAAGGCTCTTCCACTCCAAGCTCTGGGTAAAAGGTAAGCCTCTGCATTTTATCCTTGATAGTGGAAGTCAGAAGAATTTAATTTCTGTTGATGTTGTAAAAAGCCTAAACCTCCCTGTAAAGCCACATCCCCAGCCATATAGTATCGGGTGGTTAAACCCAGGAAGAGACCTCCAAGTCACACAACAATGCCTCCTTCCATATGCCATCAAGCCCTTCCATGATGAAGTCATGTGTGATGTTGCTCCATTAGATGTTTGTGATGTGCTCCTAGGCCAGCCATTCATGTGGGATAGACATGGCATCTATGAGTCACGACCTAGAAGGGTCACCATTACCATTGGGAGTCGACGTTATCGGATACCTGAGGTCATTCCCCCAAAATCTATCTCCCTCATCAGTGCCAAACAATGTAAGAAGTTAGTGGAGAAAACCAAACAGTTTGTCATCTTGATGATCAGGCCAAAACCTACAAACAAAATTGCAGCAAATCCATGAACATGCACTCAATACAAAGAATGTAAGCAGCTCAACCAAATCATAACCGAGTATGATGATCTATTCCAATCACCTAAAGGAGTGCCACTTCAGTGTCAGGTAAAACATGTTATTGATTTGGTCCCGGGTCTCCTTTACCCAATAGCCCCGTACCGCAGTCACCTCAAAATGAGGAGATAAAGAGGCAGCTCCAGGAATTGATTCAAAAGGGACATATTAGGCCAAGCTCTTCACCTTGTGGAAGTCCAATTATCTTGGCGCCAAAGAAGGATGGAACATGGAGACTTTGCATAGACTATCGGGCTTTGAACAAAATCACTGTGAAGAATCGCTACCCCCTCCCAAGGATTGATGATTTGCTGGACCAGCTCCGCGGTGCAAAATTTTTCACCAAAATTGATCTCAAATCTGGCTATCACCAGATCCCTGTCGAGCCCACTGATGTTTGGAAAACTGCATTTAAGTCTCGTGAAGGCCTATTCGAATGGTTGGTCATGCCTTTCGGACTAACTAATGCACCTGCAACATTCATGCGGATGATGGACAACATCTTGCGGCCCTACACCAATTCCTTCGTAGTGGTCTACCTAGATGATATACTCATTTATAGCCCGACCTGGGAGAGGCATCTACAACATGTTCAAGAAGTACTTCAGACCCTCAGGAAGCACAGACTGTATGCAAATCTGGATAAGTGCACATTTGGGATGACAAAGGTCCAGTACTTGGGTTACGTCGTGGATGAGGAAGGAGTCCATGTCGACCCGGAGAAAATTCAGGTTATTCAGAGGTGGCCTACCCCAAAGAATCTTACAGAGCTTCGTAGCTTCCTGGGCCTTGCCAATTTCTATCGCCGGTTTGTCTTGGGTTTCTCACATATTTCCTGGGCACTCAATCAGGTGACTAAAGGAGGGAACAAGGCTAAATTTCAATGGGGGGAAGCACAACAGAAAGCATTTGAAGGGCTGAAAGAAAGGTTATGCTCAGCCCCTGTCCTTTCCCTTCCTGATCTACATCATCCATTCGAGCTGATGACAGACGCATCTGAGTATGCCTTGGGAGCTGTTATCATGCAACATGGCCACCCTGTTGCATACCATAGTGAAACATTCAATGACACGGTCAGGAAGTACCCAATATATGATAAGGAGCTTTATGCCATTGTCCAGGCATGTAAGCAGTGGAAACACTACATTCTGGGGAAGGAGACAGTAATCCACACTGACCATAGGCCTTTGGAGTTCCTTCAGACACAAAGCAAGTTGAGGAATGAGAGACACCAGAAATGGGCCACATACCTACAACAGTTTCACCTGATAATAAAGCATAAGAAGGGAAGTGCCAATTCAGCAGCAGATTGCCTAAGCCGCCCTCCAATTGCAGCCCTCACAACTATTCTTGATCTCTGTGGACATGAGACTTCAAGTTGGTGTAGTTTGTATGAGAAGGATCCTGAGTTTTCAGACACATATCAGGCCCTCCGTGAAGGAAAACATGTCTCTGATTTCTATCTACAGGATAATCTCCTCTGCCATATGGGACACATCTGTGTTCCAGCAAGTGAACAACAGAAGATGATCTGGGAAGCACACTTCAGCAAGACCGCAGGGCACTTTGGCGTGGACAAGACATTGGCAGTACTTCAGAAGCATTTCTACTGGCCTAATCTAAGGACTGATGTGGTGAAGTATATTAAGTCCTGCACTCCTTGTGCAATTGCTAAGCCAACTAACAAGAAACAGGGATTGTACACACCATTGCCAGAACCAACCAAGCCTTGGGAATCTGTCTCGATGGACTTCCTCTCGTGCTTTGCCAACTTCAAACATGGGAATGATGGTGTTTTTGTTGTAGTTGATCGATTTTCTAAAATGGCTGTAATGGTTTCCTGTAAGAAAAATATTTCTGCTGAAGATACTGCTAAAATTTATTTCAGTCATGTATGGATCAACTTTGGGCTCCCCAAGTCTATTGTTTCTGATAGGGATAGCAGGTTCCTGAGCATCTTCTGGTCCACCTTATGGGGAATGCTAGATACAAAGTTGATGAAGTCCACATCCTTTCACCCACAGACTGATGGGCAAACAGAAGTGGTGAATCGCCTAATTGTTCACATGCTTCGTATGTACCACTCCAAGCACTCCCGCACATGGGACGAGGCCCTGCCATACATACAACATGGATACAATCGAGCCCTGCACAGCTCCACTAAACACAGTCCTTTTCAAGCTTGTTATGGATTCCAACCTATGGCTCCCATTGATGTATGCATCCCAATTCCTGCCATGGAATTCACACTTCATGGAAAAAGTGAAGCAGAAAAGGCGACAAGGTTTGTTGAGCAGATCCAGCACATTCAGCACCAAGTCCATGACATTTTACAGAAAATGAATAAAAAATATAAGAATCGCCATGATAAACACAGGATTCCGCATCATTTCCAGGTTGGTGATAAGGTTTGGTTGCGGCTTCAGAAGGAACGGCTTGCAGGTCCACACAGAAAGATTCGACCTCTCTGGTATGGTCCTTACACTCTCACTAAGCAAGTAGGGGAAAATGCTTTCGAGTTGAATATTCCACCCTACCTTGGTCTGCACCCCATCTTCAATGTGGACCTCCTCAAGCCATACCATCCACCTTTGTTGGATACTTCAGTCACAGCAGAACAATTGGACATCTCTGAGCTCAATCCAGCAAGTCTTTCCCCAGCTGAAGAAGATCAGATTGTGGACAATTTGACTAAGACCACCAGAGGACAACCTATTCAACTCTATCGTGTGATAAAGAAAGGAAATCTCAGTCACCAAGGTGAATGGCTCACTGCATACCAGGTAAAGAAGCAATTTCCACAGCTGATGGGGCATCTTAATGCAATGGGGACCATTGCTTCTGAAGGAGGGAGGAATGATCCAGGCAGCAATTCTAGTGGCGCAACTTCCAGAGACCATAACTTTTGCACCGTAGCTCCGATTGACTCCGTTCAAAAGGCAACGGAAAGCTTGGAATGCGTAGAATGTGATGAGAAGGTGCTGAACTCTGTTCGGCAATGTTTGACCCCCGAAATCCACGTTTAAGGGGCCCAAATTGTGATTTTTGTACTGCTGTCTAAAAATAGTAAATTCTAAAAATAGTATGTTTCGCAAAATTAGTGCACATGTAAGTCTTGGAAGATGAAACACCTCGTCTCCCTCGAGACTGGTGACCTTCCACATCTTTCTAGGTGTCCTTTCGTATTTATAAAATTATTATAAATACATATGTAACCGGAAGAAGAGATAGACATCTCTTGGCAGAGATAATTGATGTATTTTGAAGTCTTTGAGTAATTTACATCTCTTTTCAGAGATAGTTGTTTTGCAATTCATTGCAAGAAGAAGCCGAGTTCTTAGCTAAGAATCAAGAAAATTTGGAACAATGCAGTATGGTGACCGTGTGGTACAAATGAGAACTAACAAGCTGCCCAAGGGACTTATCACTTTGGAGTCCATTTTTAATCCCAATGATCAGTTTAGAAAGGAGAAAGTAAACATTCGGTCAAGAGAGAGGATTCAAGATCCATCTTGGTAGAAGAGAACAAACCATTGCAAATTGGAAAGATGACAATCGAACAAGAAAGGTATGAGTTCATACAAACATGTCAAGAGTTCCTCGACGTGTTTGCTTGAGCTATGAAGATTTGAAAGGTTTTAATCCCAACTTAGCTCAAAGATACCATTGAATTGGATCCAAATACTAAGCCCACGGGCGTAAACAAAGACCAGTCAATCCACACATGGAGCCTCTCATGAGGAAAGAATTGGACAAGCTGATTGAGTCAAGAATAATATTCCCAATAAAGTATTCTAGTTGGGTTGCCAACTTGGTTCCAGTCAAAAAGAAGAGTGGAGAGATCAGATTGTGTGTTGATTTCAGAGACTTAAATAGAGCATCTCTCAAGGACCATTACCCACTCCCTTCCATGGAGAAAATCTTGCAAGTTGTGGCTGGCTCCGAGAGGTTTTCACTACTTGATGGCTACTCCGGCTACAATCAGATTATGGTGAAGGAAGAAGACCAGTTCAAGACAGCCTTTACAACCAAATGGGGGACTTTTGCATACAGGAAGATGCCATTTGGGCTGTCCAATGCTGGTGCTACCTTCCAAAGAGAAATGGACATGGCGTTCAAAGGTTTGATTAACAACGTGGTGCTGATTTACCTTGATGATATCACTGTTTTTTCCAAAAATGCGGCAGACCACCTCTCTCATTTGAGACAAGTTTTCACGAGGTGCAGGAGATTTGGAGTGTCTTTAAATCCTAGAAAGTGTATCTTTCTTACACATGAAGGAAAGCTCCTTGGCCATATTGTCTCCAAAGAAGGATTAACAATTGATCCGAGAGAGGTTGAAGCCATAAGAGCACTACCATTGCCAAGCCATAAGAAAGCCCTTGAGTTTCTTGGGAGGATAAACTTTGTTCGCAGGTTTGTCCCAGATTTTGCAGCCCTTGTGAAGCCCATCACCAAAATGTTAAAGAAGATCATGGCTTTCAGTGGACAGCAGAAGGCAAGGAGAGTTTTGAAGCAATCAAAGAAGCCATTTCTCAAGCACCAACTCTCATCAACCCGACTTCTCCAAGGATTTCATCCTCTATGCATTTGGAGGTAATGACACTATTTCTACCATTTTGGTACAGCAGAACAAGGATAATGATGAGCAGCCAATTGCCTTCTTCAGCCAGAGCCTAGATGACTATGAGGTGAAGTACTCTTTTATTGAGAAGCATGTGTTGGCAGTAATCAGAAGCTTGAAGAAATTCAAGCATTTAGTCTCGAACAACAAGGTCCAGTTGCTGGTCTCACATGCTGGGGTTAAGGACTTCCTCCTCAACAAAGATTTGAATGAGAAAAGGGCAGGTTGGATCACCCGTGTCATGGAGTATGACATTGAGATCAAGATCACCAAGCTGGTAAGAGGGAAAGGATTGTGTGAGCAGCTGGTTTTGGGGAAGCAAAAAGAAGTATGCAATGAAGAAGAGGCTGTTTTGACAGTCCAGGACAGCCATGAGCCAAGTGGCAATCAAGAAGAAGACAATGCTGCCCCCACTCCTTGCTGGACCCAAGGTATTATACACTTCCTAAGCATAGGCCTATGCCCCCCGGAGATGAACAAGACCCAAAGAAGACACTTCAGATTGCAGGCTGTCCCATATGCCATTGTTGATGGAGTTTTGTTCAAGAAAGATGTGAATGGAGTGTTGCTGAGATGCATTAGCACAAATCAGATTCATAGGGTGTTGGAAGAATTCCATGGTGGACCAGCTGGTGGTCATTTTGCACCAAGAGTGACAACTCTAAAAATCATGAAGGCTGGTTATTATTGGCCTAAAATTTTCGTGATTGCTTTGCATGGATTAAGAGGTGTAAGAATTGTGCATTCTTCACAGAAAAGAGACTTGCTGCCCTTCCATTGCATCCAATCTCGCTTGACCAGTCATTCATGCAATGGGGTTTGGACTTCATTGAGTCATTAATCCCAATTCAAGTCAAGGGCACAAATGGATTTTGATGACCATGGACTACTTCACCAAATGGATCAAGCAAGAGAGCACTCAAAGAAGCAAATGAGTCCAACATCTTAGACTTTTATGAGGGGATAGCGACCAGATTTGGTATACCTACTACAATAATCTCAGATAATGCATTGGCATTCATTGGATCCAAGGTGACTGAGTGGGCTGTCAAGAATGGGATCTACCTAAGCACTTCATCAAACTATTACCCTCAAGGTAATGGCCAGGCCGAGTCTACAAACAAGAACTTGTTGAGGATCATTAGGAGGACTCTTGATGAGAATCAGAGGTCTTGGCATACCAAACTGAAATCAGCCTTATGGGCTGATAGGATAACTCCCAAGAGATCCACAGGTAACTCTCCATTCAAACTTGTCTATGGAAGAGAGGAAATCTTGCCCATGTCACTTGAGTTTCCAACATTGGAACTCATGAAGCAATTAGAGTTGCTAGAGTTTGAGCCCATGGAGGTGAGATATGCAGAGTTGATGGAGCTACAGGAGGTCAGAAATCAGGCATCCCAAGCAATGGAAAAGGATCAAGCTTTGATCAAAAAGACCTTTGATAGGAAGGCCAAGGATATATCTTTTCAGGTTTGAGATCTAGTGTTGAAATGGGATGTGGATAGAGCAAAACCGGGAAGGCATTCAAAATTTTATGCCATTTGGAGTGGCCCATACATGGTCACGAAGTGCAAGAAC
Organism: Taxus wallichiana var. yunnanensis; assembly: GCA_018340775.1. Taxonomy (NCBI): domain Eukaryota; kingdom Viridiplantae; phylum Streptophyta; class Pinopsida; order Cupressales; family Taxaceae; genus Taxus; species Taxus wallichiana. The sequence goes on from CM031233.1 coordinate 194,299,900, forward strand.
AACAATGCTTTCCAATTGGCCTCATTGGATGGTGAAGAACTGCAGATTCCAGTCAATGGAATCTATCTCAAGCATTGCTTCTAGAGGGAAATTTACCACCTTGTAAATATTAGATTATATTTTCATTCCTCCAAGTGCTTTGCACATTGTTTTGTTGTAGGTTAGTTTTGCTTTCCCTAAGTGCTTTGGCACACTTACTGTCCCCTGGAGATGTTTTACTTCTTGCTTCCATCATGTGATATTCCATCTTCCTCATTGCACATTCTAAGTCAGTTGGGGTTATAAACGAGAATATTTGATGGCTCCATGCCCAATGGATCGCTTGCAGTGCTCTGCTTTACTTTCATTAGCAGCAGATGACCCCTCTGAGTCGCCAAAATTGTTATCTAAAATGTTCCCCAGCTCATTTTTGTGGCTAACTCCTTGTGTTCTTGCCTCTCTTGTGCCTCAGTCCAATTTTTTTGATTTTAAGGCACTCAAGGCTTTCTGGAAATGGCACCATCAGATATAGCTCTCTCTCAGCTTTCCAGAAAGGTAAAGTTTGCCTCCTAACTCCTTATATTCTTCAAGTTATGGCTCGGCGGAGTTTTTGTGGAAAATTTTCCCATTTGAGGCCCGCAGCCAATAGGAAGCTGCCACGTGGCATCCGACCAGTGGAGCGTAGGGAATTTTTGAAATTTTTTCCAAAGACAAAAAAGAGGTAAAATTTGAAATTTTTTCCCGCCGATCCGTTTTTGGGCCATTTTTGCCCTAAATCTTCAAATGATCATATATTTTGATCCAGAGCTCAAATTTTCACGTTCTTTATATCATTGGAAAGATGTTAAAATTATCTACATGATTCCATGGTCAATTTCTAATTTTGGTTCATTTTGGAGAGAGAAAATTCAAAAACAGTTCTGGTACGTGTCCATGGCCAGAAATGACATTTCAACAACCAAATTTAATACAGAATGGGTCGCATTCTTCTCCAATATGGTAAAAATGACAGGGTATGGGTTTGTAAGGTCCTCCATGCTGTTTTAATGCATTTTCCATCAATGAGGAATGGGCTCCCATGTTTTTTACGTTTTCTCTCTCCTGGGCTCGACCCATGCACTGTAAAAGCTAGATTTGGCTCATTTCTTCATGGTTGAACACTTTTTGGCATTGAAAACTTCTTCTTTCACCTCCAGCAAGTGATAGTTGTAAGAATCAGACCTTTTTCATAGTTTGTAACAGGTTTATACCTCTTTGATGGTGGAATGCAAGATATTTTTACATGGAATTGATAGTGCAAACTCTGTGAATGCTTTCAGTCCTCTGTTTGTATTGTTTTACTTCATTTTAAGACCTCTAATTACATCTATCAGCTTGTGTATGTTTTCCCTTGTTGCATTTCATGAATTTGTGTCTATTTACATGGAAAAAATGTTTCACCACTCCTTTTGGTGCATCACCATCTTTAGTTTAGTTTCATTTTTGCATTTTTATCCCTGTCTCCTTGCAATCTAGGGTAGAATTAGGATTAGAACCTTTGTAGTTGTGCAAAATATAGATCTAAATCAGAGGAGTTTGAGGAACCAGCCTCTATTCTGGAGATTCCTCTCTCATTTTCACAAGTTTCACACTTGGAGAGAGGTTTCCATGTTGTGCAATCACACTGGATGCTCTAAACATCATTTAGAACCTTGATTTGCATCCAAGGGTGATGCTGATTTGCAACAACATGAGATATCATTTTTGAATTTACATGCATATCTTCCACAAACACATATACTACACCATACATACATCAAATATCAGGAACACATATGTGTTATTGTGTGTACCTACGTACATGTTATAACGTGTACATGATTTAAATTCATAAAGCAACAAACCTATAATTTTAAAATGTGTACAATTTTTTTTATTTAAATAAATTTTTGGTCGTATTTTCACCCCTAACTCCAAACACTTACCCACCAGCATAATTTTGGTTCAAAATCTCAAATTTGTAGTCTTCATATGAACTAATATTCCCTCTTGATCATCCTTTCATGACATAATAACCATGAAAACCTATATAAGAAAGTCAACCATACCTCATTTAGGATCCTTGAGCTTTATGTTCTCCCCATGATAAAACAAGAAATAAAGGCACTTATTACTCCCTAACAAGTGAAGTAACTCGATGCAATTCTATTAGGAAGTAACCTTGACATGTATAAAGCATATTTTCAAACCTAAACCAGAAGGGTTTGATGATACAAAAATTTTCGTTTACCATCGTGTGCTAGGGCATGATGTTGAAAAAATTAAGGCTCTCAAGATTGTTCTTCTCCAACTATAACCTCCTGAAATTTTTTTTAATGATGATGATCTTTTCGATGATGACCCTAGTCCACTTCAACCTATCACCACACATCCTTATACCTTACATATTCAGCTACCTTCATCTCCACCTCTACATCCCATTTATCCTCCTCCAACATTTGAGATCAATATGGTCCGTATAAGAGAACTATCCAAAACTCTACCAAAATTCCAATACGCTCCATTATTTTCATAAAACTAGTAAATTCCCTCACCATACTTTTTCCCTTCCTATCGCTTACACCTATCATGATTTACATGCTCCTTTACCCCATATTAATATGGTTAACATTACAACTTGAGCCAAGAAGGAAAAAGGAAAGGAGAAAACAACCAAACCTTCTACCACACTTTTATCCAATATCCCATCTACACATGCACAAAAATCACCATATGTGCACACACTTAACCTATTTCTGACGGGGTTTCCTATCTTATAATGATTAAACAATTGCACTAGTTTCCTCTCAAAATGTCTTTGTATGAACTTATCAAAACCTTTGAGTCTCATCAAGCAAGCCCTTATTGAGGTTATGTAATCCACCGAGGTTTTACCTAATCAACCTACTCCCGTGACATCCATTATCACACCTCACCATGTGGCCTCTCTCAAAACTTCATCCCCTTCCTCTAAGCCACTACCACTCATCAAGTAGTTGGTATCTATTTCTCTGATGATGAGATTATACCTCTCCAATCAAATGATCCTAATCCTGCCCTCTTCATTTCCATATATATTGATAATATATGTGTTCCAAGCATTATGATTTATGGTGGTACTAGTATCAACATCATTTCTTCCCATGCATATAACCAAATGTGCATCCCTGCCAATTACATGCATAATAACCCAGTTATGTTGCATTCATTTAACGATGTTATCACTTCCACCCTCGACACCATCATTCTCCACATTCGTGTGGGCCCCCATACCATTTTGGAATCATTATATGTCTTAGAGGGGGAATTACAATACAACTTGTTGCTTGGCCAACCTTGGATCCATATCATGGGTTGTGTTCCTTCAACCTTACATTGTTGCTTAAAATTTGAACATGAAGGACATAACTATACCATCCCAACCAACCCTTCACCATTTAAGACTTGTAACATGTTATATCAACCCAATGATTTCCTTATACCAGTTAAGGCATCTACTACTGCTACCACTTCCTCTTCACCCATATCCTCATCCACCAATGTTGTTGTTACCTCTTTCACACCTAACTCCTCTATCTCCACTCGCTATCGCAGCCTCTCCGTAACCCATCCTCTAACCCATCTTCTTCTCAACCAACGAATGCTTCTTATTCCCAATCACCCATTAATTCATCCATTCCCACTATCCACATCAAATTTTGATTCCTTAGAAGGTGTTTTTAACACCTCACTCTAGTGGCGTACCACCTTTATAATATTGACACATTCGTTACTCCTCAAGATTATGGTAAACTTAATTAACACCCCTCTATGATCACTATTGATGCGTAGTCACAACACCCTTGACTATTTGTAGTTCAAAGGATTGAGACCGTCACCGTGATTGTATAACATGGATCTTTTCCCAAACAATGGGACTTTGCAATCAAGAAAACTCTCTAGATGAAGGCCGCCTCCTAATCCTATATTCTCATGCACACAACACAATTTTAGAGGATCCACCTAAAATATACTCTAACTTTCCAAGGAAACAGGGGTAAGAAGATTACAAGAAATTAAACCTAAAATAACAGAGGTGATGCACTAAAAGGAATGCTAAAACACATGTTTTGCATGGAGATGGAAACCACAATCATATTATGAAGGATGCAAATACATGATAGATCAATCCACTGATGAGAATATACTAATGATTAAACATAAGCCATTACAAATGTAATACTACCACCATGCACAAATAACCAGGATTACAATGAGAGATCAGGAAGATGCATTGAATATAAGAGAGGGTTGAAATTCATTCACAGACTTTTATTATTGCTCCAAAATTTGATAAAGTGCATTAAAATGGCTAAGAGGGAATATTGCATTTATAGTTTTGATGGGAGGTTTGAGCTCCAAAATTAACTTACAGATAAGATAAGAAGGAAGGGTGTAAGAAAAATTATCCAAAATTAGAACAATGCCCCTCCTTACAATATATATGAAGAATGAGAGAAGAAAGAGAGAAGAATTTGAATTCCTACTTCAACCACCCTAGAATGCATTGAATTCACTTACAATAATGATGGGTTCTACTACAAAACCCATGCCTCAATTTACTAATCCTTGTTGGGAAAGAAAATAAGCTCACAATTCATCATTGTGGTAGGTGAGAAACCTAGAACATCCTCTAAAATGGTGAACTATATTTCTTCATTTTGAATAACTTAGTCTTACTTAAATTAAGATAACCACTAGTAGTTGTGTAGTGAAGACTGTGATATTTCCAAAAGTCCTTTCTTGTGTAAATCCAAGATCCTAATCAAAATTTATGGCCGTTTGAATGTTGGGGTGCCATACTACATTAATGGCGAGTGGTTGGCTCTACTTCTTTGGACTTTGAAATGCCTCGCAACCGTCGAAATCAAAAATTTTGGACTTTCGTACATTGAGAATTTGGAGGTTGATGTTATTGTTCATCTTCTTGGGCCTCAAAAATCCAAAACTTTGAACCCGAACATCCAAAACCCCGAAGTATAAAATTTAGACTTTGAGTTTTGGACATTTTTCCTTTTGGACTTCTATCATTGTTCATCACTCAAATCAGCTTGAGAGTTTGAAAACTCTCAAACCCGAACCTACAAAATTAGAACATCCAAACCCCGAAGTCTGAAATTCAGACTTCATGTTTCAGACCTTGTGCCTTTCGGAGTTAATGACACTTTGTTCATCATTGCTTGATCCCGCCAAGACCTCTCAAACTCCAAAAATTTGAAGTCCAAAATTTTGGAATAAGGGGTTTCAACTTCAAACCTTTCAATTTAAGAGTTTAGATTACTATTGATTTGATTGAGTGCTTAAGAGTTCTTAAACTTTGAAATCCAAACCTCTAAAACCAAGACCTTTTAAACTCCAAAATTAGAACCTTCGAAATTCTGAAAAGCCCTCCACATTGACCTTGAAACCAAGTTTGACTACCAAAATTTGAACCCTTTCAGACTTCAGTCTTTTGGATTGTTTTTTTTCATTTTGTTGGTGAAGACTCCCGAACCTATGAACCTCCAAAGTATGAAATTCATACTTTGGGTTTTAGACCTTGAAATCCATGATCCATGGCACCATTGATCCTGAAAACCCCAAGCATTTCAGACTTTAGGATTTCAGGTTTTTGGACCTTTTTCATATTTTTACCTACTTCTTCTACCTCCGAAAGGCTCCACCGATGAAGTCCAAAATTTAGACTTTAAATATTATTCACTTTCTCGAACTCCTTTGCAATTTTCTTAGCCTCGCTTCAACCTATTCGCCCACTCCAAAATGCAAGCTTCGTGACCGAATTAACCCCATTTTCTCCTATGTAAGTTTTGTTTGTTCAATTTTTCCCGAGGGGAAAAATTTGATAACAATCACCACATAGGCAAGGTCTTCGCTTATAGTCCTCCCCACCTTCGCACGAACTTAATGTATTGGGGACTTGATTTTTCTAACTACTATACCAAGCCACCTTCCCAAACTCAACCACTTTCATCCGACGCTTCAATCTCTCACCAACCACCGCTTTACACACACTTTCCTCCATCATTATGCTTAGAAGGTATTTGGATTTGGTTTCTATAAACAAGACCGCCACACTCTTATCCCAAGCACCCTCATAAACATAAATACCCCAAAGTGGTATTGGATTTTCCAAACCATCTCCTAAGAAGGCCTGAGTCAAACTCATTAAGGATGATAAACCTTCTCCACCATGTTCACCAACTTCACCACCTTCACCTACAGAGTCTATTGATCCAAAATCCATTCCTCCTAAAAATTAATTTTGTGAACACCATTTCCCTTAGGACCTCTAAATTATCAACGAGATAAAGAGGCTCCTCTTATCTTTCCTTCATGTGTCTTGACATGATCAATGATGATACATCTTCTATTAACATCGTTCAATGTCAAGATGATGAGTCTATTCTCACCTACCTTGGTGCGTAAGATTCGTATATTAACCGGTCATTAACTTTTGATGTGTAAACCATGTTGAATGAATCGACCATCAAAATCAATATTCACACTCAAGATGACCCACACATTCTAAAAATAGGTTAATCTTTAGATGTTGTGGAATAGTAAGCTTTCACTTCTTTCCTCCAGATCACAATTTTTCTTTTGCTTGGTCCTATGTTGATATGCTCGGTATTGACCCAAACATTGTGGTCCACAATATCGTAACTATTCCTGAAGCCAAACCCATGAAACAAGTTGTGGAAAATACATCCTCACATTTCCCTTCTTGTCAAAGAATAACTCCAACGCCTTCTTTCAATTTCCTTCATCCTACCCCTTAATTATCCGCAATGTATCTCTAACATTGTTCTTGTCACAAAAGTGACAGGGGGACTCCACATTTGCATGGATTTCCACGAACTTAACTTAGCTTTCCCCAAAGATGACTTTCCCTTACCTAGTATTGACCAACCAATTGATCTCATCATCATCCATGAGATGCTATCACTCATGGATGGTTTCTCGAGTTATAACCAAATATTACTTTCCTTGGAATATCAACACAAAACTTCCTTCATCACTCCTTGGGGGACCTTCTGCTATTGTGTCATACCATTTGTCCTTAAAAATGTTGGTGTTACATATAAGCGGGCTCACTTATATCTTTCATGAAATTATGCATCACACATTTTAATATTACGTTGACGATCTTCTTTCCAAATCCAAACATCGAGCCGAACACCTTACAATCCTTAAGATCATCTTTGACTATCTCATCAATTATTGTGTTTGCCTTCAACCTACAAAGTATTTCTTCATTTTTCTCTCTGTAAAGATCCTTGGTTTTATCATTTCTTTTTGTGGCATAAAAGTTGATCCTCTAAAATCAAGTCTATTCTCAAAATTCCTCCACCTACTAACCTTCGTCAACTTCATAGTTTGCAAGGAAAGTTGTAATCTATTCGTCACTTTATTTCACAGCTTTATAATTGCTGCCATCCATTTCATCATCTCCTCAAAAGGGATGTTTCCTTCAACTGGGATGATGAATTCCACAAATCCTTTGACGCCTTAAAATAATACCTCCTCCAACCACCTGTGCTCATTCCCCTTAAGGATGACCAACCATTTTACCTTTACATTTTTGCTATTGATCATTCCTTGGGTGCCATGCTCGCTCATCATGATGAGAAACACATAGAACAAGCGGTTTATTATATAAGTCGTACACTTTTGGACTATGAAACTAGATATACTCACATCGAAAAAATCTGCTTAGCCTTAGGTTTTTTCACCACTAAACGTTTCCATTACCTAATCAACCACAAAACCTTTGTTTTCACCAATATTGACCCCTTACATTACATGTATGCTAATTCCTACAAACATCAACGTGTTACACGTTAGATCATGCTTCTTCGGAGACCTAGATCATGAATTCACCCATCAAAATCTATCAAAGGAAAAACCATCAATGAATAACTTGTAGACGTACACATGCGCACCCAAAATTGTAAGGTACTATACTATCAAAATAACGTAACAGGTGCCCTAATGATGATACAGGTCTCCTCGCAAGGTTTTCGGGATCTAGAAAATATCTCCAAGTGTGTGTTAACATCCTGCATGCCCAAGTTAGCCCTCGCGCGCTTTGTTTTTCCCTTTTCCCCTCTTTTCTTGGCCTTTTTCTCTTCAGTGATGAAACCACTGCCCTGCCCGGGCGGCGGTCTCATGACCACCACCCCCGAATAGGGCAGCGGTCCTATAACCAGCTTTATTTCACCGCCATAAGCTTGCATTTATGATTCTGGTTCCCTGGAATAGTGTTTTGCCATTGTTTATAGTTTAAGAGTTCTATTTGGTTTTTACCTTGGGTAAATGCAAATGCTATAAATAGTTGGCTTGTGCTCAAGCAAATGGCCCCTCAAATTTTCCTCTGAATTTCTCTTTGCAATAGATTTAGTTTTCATTTTGCTTAGAGTTCTTAGTTTCTTTCATTGCATGCCTAGTTAGTGTTGTTTTGCTGTTAGGAAGCCACATATCCATCTTGTGCAAGTGTTGTTGACATTTTATCCAATCCATTGGAGTAGAATAGTTTGTTTTCAATAGGAAGCCATTAAAGTTGTAGGTTTTGTTCTTCAAACAGGATAGTTTCAGGTTCTGGACGTTTCATGTTGCATGACTCGCAATAAATCCCGCTAGGAATTACATAAGCCAAGCTCTGTACTCTTGTGCTATCCCTCTCCTACTCGCATTGTATTCAGTCTATATCTTGAGCTGCCTTTGTCCCAATATCTACTTCTGTTGATGCTAGCATTACACGCTTTTCTGGATCCACGTGAACACGAAGGAACGAGGAGATCACACTGAGGGGACAAGATCACACACACCATCGGATTCGCCACTGTTCTGTAGAATCCAGGTTCTAGCTTTCAAAGTTCTAGTTAGAAACATATCAAATAAAGTAGCCAATCACTTTATTTCAGTCAATTCTACTCTCGATATTGCCAGGGAAGCTATGGGGATTGATAGTTTCTGAGAAACTATGATTCACTCCTCACTTCTGAGGTAGGATCGAGAGCCTTGCAAATAGATTAAGTCAATTATTTCATTGTTTAGAATAGATTCACAATTGCACAGACAAATAGCTACACTCGGTTATCTTGTTTGTTTTAATTTCGTCATTAGATTAATTGTCAAATTCTAGATATGTTAATAGTTACTCTTTTAGATTCATTCGAATAGTTCGTCAGAAAATACAAAAAAGAGAAATCATATATGCTATAGATATATTCAAAGTAGTTAAATTTCACTTTGTCGTAGTTAATTTACATTGTTACTTTTGTATGACAATCACGGGACCTAGGGAGCCCAGAGAATACGTATTCGAGCCAATCGTGCCCCAGCCCAATCTCATCACAACAATAACTGATATAGATCAAAATATTAGGATCCAATTCTTTCGAACAACGGTAAGCTTGCAACAAATCAATTCCCAGTTGAGCGGATTAAACATAGAAAATGACCAAGTGCACACGTTTTGGTCGAATCGACAAAACTACAGATTACCCTAGGTAACATGTATATGACTATAGAAGGGGTTGAAAGAGAACAAACCTTTGTTTGCGATCCTTTGGTCCCATAGCCAGACGCAGGAGACACTCTTATAGATATAGATACCAGCCTAAGAATTCAGGTTGCAAGAACACCTATGAGGCACTCTAAGAAGATCACACAACTATTAGTTTTGACTATAGAGGCTGAGAAAGCATACGATTATTGGGTGTTAGGGATTAGGAACTAATTCTATGCATGACCATGGCAGGACCGCAACAACCAAGAGTCTACGGCTGCTTTCCACAAATCCCGCAACCCAACAAATCCGTAAGTTAATTAGACATAGACACTGGCCTATGCACACTAGTATTCAGATCCACTCCACTTCCACATATCATCATCACACAGTTATCCTTACTAGATACAGCAGCTAACAAAGCTAGAGAATTATGGACTAGGCGAGAGAATCGTCCATAGAGTCAACTATATTTACCATCCACCATATGACCTTATCTGGAGACATACACGAAACTATCCTAGGTCATTTTCCATGTATTCCACAACCCATAGATCGAATCACGCCAAAGCTCGATATTGATTGGAGCCTTCGAGCAGTCATCATTCCCGATCTATCTATCACACCAGTTCAGGTTAGAAGGGCCTTCTTTGCCTTAGATTCACAAATTCCACTAGTGCGTATTTAAGACATTAGATTGCCTAACTAGTTTGTCTACATACCATACATATTCCATCCCCACCAGCTATCTCGGCACTACCTCGGGAGGTCAGGTACGAGGAAGAGTTACTTGTAGATTCCCACGCTCGCTTGTCGCTTTTCCATCGTATAGTACCCCTCTCTAAAAATCAATCCTCTAACTTCAATTTCCCTGATGAATCCATCGCTACCCTCTCTTTAGATGATATCATTTACCAGATGATCCTATTCTTTTATGGTTCCAAATGTCAACATGGTGGTGGTGCCAGAGTTATCATCATTCCTCTTTATGGTGAGCCTATGCCATTATATTTCAAACTAGATTTTGATTGTACTAACAATATCAACAAATACGAAGCACTTGTGTTAGGTCTTCAAGCCACCATCACCTTATACGTAACTCTAAACTGGTTATAAACCAAGTTAATGATATATACTAGTTTCTTAACGAGATATTTCAAAAGTATAAGTATCATGTTGACATAATTTTGACTAATTTTGACCATTTTGAACTTCAAACCACCCCGCGTTACGCTAATAAATTTGTGGACACCCTAGCATGTTTTACTTCTCAAATCCCAGTTCGCCTCCAAATAAAAAAATATTTGTCATACTAAAAGGTTACAATCACTATGTTATCTATTTCAAGACGTCAACCTTATAGGAAATACTTTGAAATCGACCAAAATGACCTTTGGTATAAGTAGTTTTTTGACTACCTTTCCCTTTCAATTCTACCTCCAGGTCTCACTCGCAATGGACAACAAGCCTTCCTCAAAAGTGTCTCTCACTATGTCACCATGGGTGGTATTCTCTATCAACGTTACTTTTATGGTATCCTCTTACGATATGTTACAAGTTCTGAAATTTCCTATACCATTAAGGAAATTCATGATGGAATTTGTTTGGGTCATTTCAATGGCTTAGTTATCGCTAAGTTTATCCTTTACCTCGATATTACTTGGTAAACCCTAAACCGTGATTTTTGTGACTATGTCAAGCATTGTGTGAAGTGCCAACAACATTTTAATCTTCATCACACCCCTAGTCATGCGTTAAAGGTTGCATGAGATCTTTAGCCTTTCTCTCAATGGGTTTTGCACCTAGTCGGAGAGATCAATCCCCATTCTTCTCAATGTCATCAATGGATTATTACAGCTACCAAATATTACATTAAATGGGTGGAAGCCATGTCTCTCACTTGTATAAAAGCCGACAAAATATGTGAGTTCATCAACCATCACATCATTTTTCGCTTTGGTTTTCCTCACCGCCTCATCACTGATAATAGAAAATAATTCAAAAACAAAACCCTACGAAAACTCTATGATGCCTTCAACATTCAACTTAGTTTTTCTTCACCTTATTACCCTCAAACAAATGGCCAAGTAGAATCAACCAACAAAACCTTAAACCAAATTCTTATGAAAGTAGTTGACGATACTGGAAAGGATTGACACATGCACATTCCTTTTGCCTTATGATTTTATCACACTAGTATTCTTACCTCAACCGCTTCAATGTCATTCTCTATGGTGTATGGTAAATAGGTTGTCTTGCATCTCAAAGTCTAGATACCATCTCTTTTTATCTCACTCAAATATATTCTCAACGGTGATGATTTTAGCCAAGACCTTTCTGGAACAACTCAAATTATTAGATGAACATCATCTTAATTCTCTCAATCACTTCCAAATCTACCAAAAATGTATCAAATGTGCCTATGATAAACGTTTCCAAAAACAAACCTTCTAGGTTGGAGACCTCATCCTGAAGGAAAATCAATATGTAACAAAAGAGGATAAAAGTAAACGAGGAAAAATTTCTCCAAATTGGCTTGGACCCTATATCATTACTCATACCTATGGATTAGGTGCTTATCTTTTGTCTTCACTCAAAGAAAAATCCAAACTCCAGCCCCTCAATGCCTTGCATCTTTAACCATTTTATTGTTCAATCAAGTCCTCGATCATTTTGTGTCTATTAAATGCTTTTCCTTGAGCACCATTCACCTTCTACTTACCTATTTTAAGGGTCAACTATTAAAAAGGATCATGTGGTTACCCTTTAATTTTCAACCTTATCTTCAATATGAGTACCACGGATCTACTCATGGTGTGATTCTCATGGAAACTTTTCATCTTTTTCAAGATGGAATCGATGGTCATTCATCACTTAAAACCTTTCTCAGTAAACTTAACCCTATGTGCTATGGTTTTGTATTCATAACAGAGCCTATTCTTTTGTATAGTCTTGTTGATGACCTAAAAGTAAAAAAATAACTTCAAAGTAATATGTGAGATTTTCAAATTGAAACTCCTTGATTCAAACTTATATCAAAATATGATTCCAAAAAGGACATCTATCTTTCTATCTTTCTGCTATAAATAGACTCGATCCCTTTAAGGACAACTATACAAATCTAACCATACTGTACATAGTCTATCACAAAAATAAGACTATTCCTAGAAAAATAAGATTAAATATTCTCGAGACTTCTTGCATTGATTAGCTTCATGAATACCTCAAGGAGATACTCTACTCATCCCACATAGACTTTCCCCATTGATCAGTCTATAAAAATAAAAATAGAAAGAAAAATATGACTTTTTTGTCATGGACTTACATATTTTTATCTTACGTATCTTGCGAAGAGGCATGCTATATCACACTAAGTTATGCTCAAACCATCCTACTTTCACCTCACCTCCTTTTCATCCTAATAATCTACCTCAAGGGACGAGCCACAAATACGACACTTTGTGATCATGTGACCTTTTTCACCCTTAGAATAATCAATCACGCAATGCCTTTAGGGTCTTACATTCATAATCCAATATTTTCTATGGTAGACTCGTTATGGTTCTTATAAATAAGGTATAACTTTTGTCTCCCCTTATCATTCACTTTTATCTTACTTAATGATTCTCCTATATAGGAACAGGACCATCGAAACCTACATTTTAAGAATTCCTCTTTCACAAAACTCAACCTAAAATCACCCATGCCTATTCGACCTAAAAGTAACCATTCCTAAAATGACCTAAACTCAAACATTATTCAATGACCTAGACACAATCATGCCTAAAACCTACCAACCCATTCCTCTACCTAATCATATTCTTCCTTAGCTTATGGGAGAACTACATCGACTTGAGGCCCCTTTTCGATAGGGCTATGTAGGATACACTTCAAGGGAATGGGGCCCTTGGAGGTTAGCTTGGCCACTCTTTCCCCTAACAAATTTTTCTTTGTTTTTCTCTATTTCACATTCTACCTTATTGAGTTTTCCATTTTACACAAAACTGGGAAATTAAACAAACATACAAACATACTTACCTACCATTTTATCACATCATCATACCATACATAAATATTTTCACATTTCCATGATATCCAATACTTGGAAATTTACACCACAACATACATATACATCATCATTTATTTTCCATACTACCAATAACTCTAATATTAAATCAAACACAAAAACATGACCAAGTCATGCCTAACTCACATAGAATCCACCATGCCTATGCATGACTCCATCATGCCTATACCTAACTCCATCATGTCTATACCTGACCAAATCATGCCTAATTCACCAAGACTACACCATGACTATACCCGACGCCATCATGCCTAAATGACCTAAACTCAATCATGCCTACATGACCTCGACTCAAATCATGCCTAATTCACCTAGTTTCCATCAATACACAATAACAATTGAAATTAAAGCCAAGTACATTAACCATCCAAAACAACATCAAATCTATAAATGGGAGATTCTGTATCAATACATATATACAAAGATATAAATAAATATCAGTATCTCAAAAAATCTCATATGCAATCTCACCTCTTCGGCATGCGAGATTGGTATAAATATCAAAAATCAAAATGATCATACAATGTAACATATAGTGCCTAATCAACCCTACTAAACTTACATTGGTTCCAATATAATCGACATCGGTCACCCGACATACCCATTTGACACACCCCATGCCCATTTTCCTAAAAAAATGTTGCTCACACAACTTTTGACCTCACCAATACCTATTACACCCTACCCACAAGCCTACAATACTTGTACATTTCCTTAACTACATTAGGGACATGTAATTTACCTATACCTCAGCCTTACCAGGTTCCTTGACCTACATTCCCATACCTAAACCACCTTTTTGGAATATAAATTTGTGTACTCGTTATATCTTACGATGCTATTACTGTGTTGTTTAGCCAAATGACCTTTCCCCGGCTAATGAAGTGATGCTTATCCCAACCATAACGTTGGTGCCATAGAAAAAACCTATTACCCATTCCTACGGTTTACCTCGTTGTGCTTCATGACCATATCCTATACCTTGGATACATTAATCACTTCATCCTCATTTGGATAAATCTATTGCCATTTTGACAATGTAGAGTTTGTAAGCTCTTCTACCTAGTATTGTATCGTAATATATATGTGTATGTGTGTTCGATTTCCATTACCCATTTCTCAACATGACCATACCATTACCTACTCACCCTCACTTTCATCACTCACCTATTCATCAAACCACTCTCTCGACTAGTTTTCCAACCTCATTGATTCATAGTTTGATGGGGATCACCTTCACCCCCTACTTGGGGCAACCTAACCTTTGCTTATACATGGGACATCGATTCCCTATTTTTTTCAGTTTGCTTACCAATAAAATCTACACAACAAAAAGGGGAAATGTAGAAACCAAACCTGGGTCGCAATCCCCTTAGTCCCCTTTAACTAATTATCATAACATGTTTACCTAACCATGACCCCTTTACCCCACATTCGTATTAATTTAATTACTTACAATTGAATTGATGTTCATCCTCACATTATTAATTAATTTAATTGATTTAATTAAGTTAAATTACAAATCACCTAGACACCTCACCCTGGACCCATTCTAGGGGCATTTAACTCACAATGACCAAGTCATCACTCTCAAAGACCGAGTCATCACTTCCCGAGATCTAAGTCACCACTTAACATAACTAATCGAGAATTCTTCCAAAAACCTAATTATACTTCGCTTACGACCGTACTTCCTTCTCTCATGTGAGATCCACTTCCCTAAGTAGAATCAATCAAGATCATGCCAAAAATAGTAAATATCTTCCTATTTTTTGTAAATATAGGATTTTCCACCTAAACTAATGCTGGTTATCCCTTTACCAACACTAGTCACCTTAACTATCATTGGTTACCTTATATACACTTTCACAACTCTTTACCTAGGTTAGTAATTTGGATTTTAGATAGTTCTATGGAATTTAATCACGAATCAGAGACTTCTCAACATCAAGATGATGGGATATACTCAACCATAGGCCCAAGAAAACACATGATGCTTGTCCCAAGGCATTATAATATTCACAAGAAAACTCTAGGAAGTATTGTCATGAATCGATTTACAAAATTTCTTCATAGATCAACTACTTCCTTCCTTCACCTACCATACTTGAAAATGTAAGTAAGTATACTTGATTTTCATCATTTTGTACTTTCTTAAAGTGTAGGTTCATTATATTTTTTATTACATCTTATTCCTTCCTACATTCCTCCATCCCCACCTTCTTACCAATCTTCCCATCCAACCACCCACATTCCTCTAGCTATCTCGTACTCTGAACTTTATGCATTCTTGATTCTTCTTAGCACTTTATTACTGAACCCAACCATCCTCCCTCCATTCTCTGCGCAATCACTTAGCAGGGTCCAAATCTACTTTTATTTAATTACCACCAAATTTCCTCTATCGACGCCAATCACCTTAATCATCGATGATCTCCCCTCTTTACCAACATCGTTCACTAGACCGAAATCTTTCTCTATGTTTTCTGCTAACCTTCACCAAAACTCCTCCAACATCACTCAATTCCACCTAGATCTTACCAGATATGTTTGTGACCTTACTTAACACCCATATGACTTTTCCCAACAAAAAAACCTTTCCCGATGCTATATTAGTTTATATTTTAATACTTTACTTAATCTACTTTTTGGATAATGTTTTGAGATACCTAAATCAAATTTTTAGCAATAAGACTTTCATTTCTTGTATTTACTTTCATTACTTTGATAAAAAAAGAGGATTGATAATCATTTGAGGAAGCATCATAATTCATGGATCTAGCCTTGCTAGAAATCCTTTGACCCTTGCTATTTAATATCATTTTGTGATATTGTTTTGTATCTACAGTAGTCCTTCCCAAAAAAATGAGTTCTCCATGAGTAGCTTTGATATATTCATGAATGCGCACACTCAAACTATCATCTACATAATAAAAGGTATTCCTCCTTGAACTTTTACCTTATATGTTTTATTTCACAACAATTCGCTTAAATAGGCATGACAATATTCGAGCATATTTACTACTCTCGTGCCTAGAACAATCATTGAGTGTTCTTGTGGGAAATAAGCATAGCAATAGGGGAATGGCTAAGAACACAAAGGGGTTATCAATCACCTAGTAAATATTTTTGTTTAGTTCTGAATAGGAGTGAGTTGGATTATGGCTTAGTGACCTTCCGTTTATTAATAGTTCCTACTAACATAAAATCATGGATGCTTTCAAAAGCACCTTAAAAATAGAGGTGTAGTCATCAAGCCTAGTGAATGGTGTGATGTGATTTACATAAAAATTGAAATGCATACAAATTTAGAGGTCATAACATGAATTTACAAATTTTTCTATTGTTATAAATGGAATCCAAGAAATAATGTCTCTTATATCCAAGGATCAAGGATTACTTGGGTTTATGGTAGGATTGGAGATTCGGGAGTCATCGAGTGTCCGAATCAAAATGTCATTATATCTGGAGAAAGATACTAAATCATTGGAGTAATGTATTTTGGAAAATAAAATTGAACCTTAGAAATCCTCTCAAATTTCTAGTCTAGGTCTGGTATAGGTCGTGTTCTTGGTGCTATTTTTGTTTTTGGTTATGGTTCTAGTCGTGGTCATCAAATATTTAGTCTTTAACCCCGATCCTTAAATTATAAACCTTAATCCATAAACCACAAAACATAAACAATAAACATTAAACCCTAAATATTGAGTCCTAATCTCTAAACCCTAAGCCCCAAGAATGAAACCTAAACCCCGAACCATGAGTCCTAAATATTAAACCCTAAACCCTAAATTTATAATAACAAGTCCAATGGTATACCAAATAACTCCCATCCGAACTAAGTAAGAAATATTTAGTAGGTGATTGATTTGTGGTTTAAGGCTCGTGGTTTAGGGGTTATGGTTTAGGTCTTAGGGTTTAAGGATAAGGGTTTAGGGATCAGAATTTATGGTTGATGGCTTAGGTTTTAAGTTTTAAGGTTTAAGGTTTAGGTTTAGGGTTTAGAGTTTAGGGTTTAGGGTTTAGGGTTTAGAGCTTAGGGATTTAGGTTTAGGTCTCAAGGTTTAAAGTTTAGTGTTGAGAGTTTAGGGTTTATGGATTGGGGTTTAAGGTTTAAGTGTCATCGTTTAAGGTTTATAGAAAATGTTGTAGGGTTTAGGGTTTACGGTTTAAGGCTTAAGGTTTAGGGTTTAAGGGTTAGGGGTTGGGGTTTAGAGCTTAGGGTTTAGGATGATCCATTCACTCTCTGTAATGTTCTTTGTGTTACCAATTATTATTAGTATTGACATATAGTATTCAGCTAAAAAGGGTTCATTTACTTCATAGGTAGAATATTGAAAGAGAGTCATCATAATTTGATGCTTTTCATCTCGTTGATATTTTAAAGGAGGAAAATTCCAGATATCCAAGACAAATTCGGTATAAAGAAATGTTACCGTACATACCCAAAATTGTAGGGTATCTTTGCACGTCGAACAATGTAACATGTGTCCCAATGATGATACAGGTCTCCTCGCAAGGTGTTCGGGATTTGGAAAAGCTCTCCAAGTATGCGTTATCATCCCACATGCCCCGCTTAGCCCCCGTGTGCTTTTCTTTTCTCTTTTCCCCTCTTTTCTTTTCCTTTTGCTCTTCAGTTATGAAACCGCCGCCTGCTCGGCGCGTCCCATAACCGCTACCCTCGAAGGACGGCGGTCCTTTATGCATTTTCCAGAATGCTCTTTTAACTTGACTCACATAAATTTCAACATTTACCAACTTTTTTTCACCTCCTTAAGCTTGCATTAATGATTCTCGTTCCCTGGAATAGTCTTTTGCCATTGTTTATAGTTTAAGATTTCAATTTGGTTTTACCTTGGGTAAATGCAAATGCTATAAATAGTTAGCTTGTGCTCAAGCAAATGGCCCCTCAAATTTGCCTCTAAATTTCTCATCGCAATGATTAGTCTTTCATTTCACTTAGAATTTTTATTTTCATTCATTACATGCTTAGTTAGTGTTGTCTTGTTGTTAGGAAGCCACATATCCATCTTGTGCAATTGTTGTTATCACTTCATCCAAATCAATTGGAATAGAATAGTTTGTTTTCAATAGGAGGCCATTAAAGTTATAGGTTTTTTTCTTCAAACAGGATAGTTTCGGGTTTTGGATGCTTTATGTTGCATGACCCGTAATAAATCCCGCTAGGAATTGCATAAGCCAAGCTCTTTGCTCTTGCGCTATCCCTCTCCTACTCGCATTGTATTCGGCCTCGTATCCTAAGCTGCCTTTGTTCCAAAATCTAATTTTGTTGATGCTAGCATTACACGCATTTTTGGATCCACGTGAACACAAAGGAACGAGGAGATCACACCGAGGGACAAGGCCACACACAACATCAGATTCGCCAATGTTCTATGGAATCCAGGTTCTAGCTTTCAAAGTTCTAATTAGAAGCATATCAAATAGAGTAGCCAATCACTTTATTTCAGTCAATTTTATTTTCGATATTGCAAGGGAAGCTATGAGGATTGATAGTTTCTGAGAGACTATGATTCTTTCCTCACTTCTGAGGTAGGATCGAGAGTCTTTTAAATAGATTAGATCAGTTATTTCATTATTTAGAATAAATTTACAACTGCACAGGCAAGTAGCTATACTCGGTTACTTTGTTTGTTTTAAATTCGTCATTAGATTAATCGTCAATTTTTAGATATATTAAAATAGCTACTCCTTCAATTTCATCTATAAAATGCATCAGAAAAATACAAAAATATAGAAGTCATATATGTTATAGATATACTTCACATAGTTAATTTTACTTTGCTGCATTTAGTTTACGTTGTTGCTTTTGTATGAAAATCACGGGACCTAGAGAGCCTAGGGAATACGTATTCGAGCCAATCGTGCCCCAACCCAATCTCGTCACAGCAATAACTGATATAGATTAGAATCTTAGGATCCAAGTCTTCCAAACAACGGTAAACTTACAACAAATCAGTCCCAATTACACGGGTTAAACATAGAAGACGACCAAGCACACATATTTTTGTCAAATCAACCAAACTACGATTACGCTAGATACATATCCACATGACTGTGGAAGGGTTGAAAGAGAGAAAACATTTGGTTGTGATCCTTTGGTCCCACAACCAGATGCAGGAGACACTTTCACGGATATAGATACCAGCTTAAGAATTCAGGTTGCACGAATGCCTATGAGATACTCTGAAAAGATCACACAACTATTAATTCTGAATATAGAGGCTGAGAAGGTATGACTATTGGATACTAGGATTTAGGGACTGATTCCGCACATGACCATAGCAGGTCCACAACAACCATGAATCTACGGTTGTGACCCACAAGTCTCACAGCCCAACGAATCCATAGGTGAATCAGATATAGATGCTGGCCTACGTACATTAGTATTCAAATCTACTCCACTTCCTCCTATCATCATCGAACAGCTTATCCTTGTTAGATATAGCAACTAATAAAGCTAAGGAGTTTTGGACTAGGCCAGATAATCGTCCATAGAGTCCACTATATTTACCATCCACCCTATGACCTTATCTCGGAAATATACACGAAACTATCCCGTGTCATTTTCCATGTATTCCACAACCCATAGACCGAATCTTGCCGAGCTCGATATTGATTGGAGCCTTCAAGCGATCATCCTTGTTGATCAATCTATCACACCAGTTTAGGTTAGGAGGGCCTTCCTTGCCTTAGATTCACAATTTTCACTAGTGCGCGTCGAAGACATCGGATAGCCTAACTAGTTTGTCTACATCCCATGCATATTCAATCCCCATCTGCTATCTCGCACGAACTTGGGAGGTCGGGTGCGAGGAAAGGTTACTTTTAGATATCCACACGCACTTTTCACTTTTCCATCATACAAAATTGGTGAACCTAATGTGAAACTTTCTACTTTCTGGTCTGGAGTCGATTTCTCTTGGTTCTTTTAAATTAAAACAACCTTTTCATCTTTACTACCTCGTCAACTTTCACCATCACCTTCGCTCCTTCCCATTATTCTGGGTATTCATATACCCCCAAATATGTCGAGATTCGATGCATATGGTAGGCCTCTCTTAGGTCTTGAGGCATACTATGCTTAACTGAATAGACAATCATCGCCCTCACTCTTAGTATGGGGTGACAACTACTCAACTAACCAGTCATCAACACAAACTCCAAGGGTTAGATACAACTCATCTTTCCAAACAAAGGAGTTGGATCAATTCACTCAAACACAACAAACAGATCCTTCAGGCTCGAACAATATGATGCTCACAGGATAGTCTAGTTCATCTCCTCATATACTACTTAGACCACAAATTAGCAGACAATCAAACCCAAACCTAGGTTTAGATAATGAACATTCGATACATTATGCCAGAATGAACAACGTTCTTAAGGTATGTACCCACCTATAGGAGTTTACAAACACAACCCGATGTCTCTTTTCAAAGAAATACCTCCATGCCATTACATATAGGAAATTCCCTCGGGAAACTTGGCAGGGGAAATCAATTCATAGCAAGATATCACATGCCTATACAACACCATGATATACAACAAATGCCGCTAAGGCAAAATACCGTGACTTCACCAAATGAAGTCATTTCAACGTTAGTAGAAAAAGTGAGGGGGTTAGAACTTGCTCAGGAAAATCACCATTCTCAACTCATGCAGGTAGGAAATTCTAATCCTAGCCAAATAGAGCTCCTCACAGGAATAGGTATGTTAGGTGTGACTCCTCGATTCACAACAAACGTCGACTAGAACCGTCATTTCTAACACTATTCTCGACACCTCCCGCCTAGTACAAAATAATCCATTTTTGGACAATGCCCCTTCATACTTAAACATGTACTCCAAATCACCACAAGGGGATATTTTCTCCTCTCCCGGCATGGTTCCTCAAACACAATGGTTTCCTTATGCCCCACCAATGCGTACACTATGCCATATCAACAACCCATTCCACCTCCACTCCCTCAACAGCACCATCAATGGTCGAAACCTATGCGATAGGGACATATTAAGAATACTTGAAAGAGCCCTTAGATTTCACCATACGAAGCGTCATGCTTCCAAAACCTCTTCCCGATTTGGCCAAGTACAAAGGTGAGGGAGATTTGAACACACATATTAAGGCTTACGCTACAGCCATTCGAGAATTACTCCCTTGGGATGGGGTTGTTGCTAAAATATTCCCAAAAACCTTGGAAGGCATCGCTCTCGATTGGTATTATAGAATACCTGAGGCTTCCATCCATTCATTCAAGCAACTCGTTTCAGAGTTCATCAAGGCATTTGACATGAACAAACTATTAAGAACATGAATCAAGGAATTCTTGCATATTAAGCAAGAACACAATGAATCTGTCACCCATTTCATCCAGAGGTGGCGTACAGTTCTTTATTCTTTGGCAAGTGCTCCAAATATGGATCAGATGGAACTATGCAATTTATTCCTTCATTCTCTCAGCAGAGAAGTGAAGGAAGAAGTCCAAAAGTTACCACTAAGAACTTACGATGAAGTACTTGAGAGCGCTCTCCAAATAGATCAAGCGGCAATTGATAGTGGTCGCAAAACATATGGAGTAAATGGGAGGTTAATCACCCCAACTAGAACACTACAACTTATCCTACTATCACGAATGTCAATTAAGGACCTAAAATCCTTAATAAAAATCACGGAGTGACAACAGATGGAGTAATGATCGGCTAGAAAGGTAAATGTTGTGAATATTCCACCAAAATAAACAACCAACGAAACAACAACTTTACTCCAATAATCAATACGGTGGATTTTAATCATCCGCAACAACAATGGTGAATCCTACATAGATTCCAAACCAAAATTCAACTAGGTATCAAAACAAGAATTTAAACCAAAGGCGACAAACACAAAACTTTAATAGGTAACGGTTTGATCGTAGTTTTAGGCCACAAGTATACACCAAGCCAACAAACTAGGAATTACAATCCTAACTCGTATTGTGGTTTTCAAAAATCCAAGGCCATAACACTAGAACATTCCGTGACTACAATAAATTCATGAAATGTTTTCCAGAGGAACAAAGATAACTTTTATAGATATGATCTTGGCAGATCCTATGTCACCAAAGCACCAAATAATTTTACAAGAGCGGCTTTCCCCTCAAAATGCACCCTCCAAATCTTCAATGATCCTCTCCCAAATCACAACAATAACAATTTAAATCCAAATGGGACAAACAAGGGTGTAATTACAGAAACAATGATTATGAAGCCTCAACTTCACTTAATCCATTAGTTGCGCCACAATTAGGAAGTCACCATGACCTAAGATAGTCGGTTTAGTGGAGTTAGATGCTTTGAATTACCCGTAGAAGGCAGAATGAGGACACGAGAGTATTCCTCTCAACTAATTGCAAGCTACCCGTTAGAAATGCAGACAATATCCAACACGTATTGATAAAACCCGTGGGTGCTTATGATTTAATTAATGATCTAACAAAAACCTTCTCGCACATCTCCTTTTTGGATTTATTGAAGAACTCCCCTACTCACAGGGTTGCTCTTTTTGAAGCATTGGGTTTAGGTCATCTAATTAACATCACTCCACCTCCCGAAACACAGGTGAACCATATATACTTTGATATCCACCCTCCGGGGCAGCCAGATAGGGAAAATGAATTCATATTTGAAATAAACAAAATGCCAACAGACGCTGAGATTGCATGCCAAGGTGATCCAAATTTTTATACTTGCAAGTGTGGGTTTATAAAAATTATGTAAAACGTGTGATGGTTGACGATGGGGTAGCAGTTAACATAGTCCCCTTCTCTTTCCTTCAAAAGCTAGGGTATGGAGAAACGAATTGTTCCACAACTCGAAATACACTAAGAGGCTATGATAGCCTTAAAGCCACCTCAATTGGAACTATAATACTACCAGTCACCTTAGGACCCAAAACAATCCTGACTGAGTTTTATATTATAGATCGGGAAACTAACTATAATATGATCCTTGGCTGACCATGGATACACCGTATGAAGGCAATCCCTTCTACGTTATTTCAAGAAGTAATATTCTTGCATTTAGGAAAGGTGTTCATAGCCAAAGGTGATCCAAAACCATTCGATGTACACCTGGTTGACTTAAAGAGAAAACCAGGCGTGCACTCGGAGTTTGAACTCCCAACAAACCAACTTAATAAACCCACTGACGCGAAACCAGAAGAAAATTTGGTGCCTACGGCGAGATCTTGAAACTATGATCCTAGCTAAGATGATCCCATCCCTGAAGGATGAGGCCAAGATTGTAGAAATAGTATCATTAGAAACTACTGCAAAATTGTTGAATTGCTAGAACAGGATCTACCAATGTTCCTACCATTTTATTCTCAGTAGCCATGGGATATACCCTAGGTGTTGGTTCTCTTCCAACAGTGGATCTCTACATGATAGAGGTAGAGGATATTAACACAACAAATATCCCAGTGCCCATATTCCCAGCTAAGTATTGGAATCTCCATTTTGATGGAACTAAATGTCGTTACGGAGCTAGGGCGTGTGTAATCCTTACTTCTCAAAAAAGTCCTACCATTTTCCTTTAAACTAAATTTCGAATGCACAAACAATGGCGCTCGAGTACAAAGCCCTCCTCCTTGGCCTCATCTTAGCTAAGAGAATTAGTGTTGATAACATCAGATTGTTAGGAGACTCACAATTGGTAGCAAACCAAGTTACTGAGATGTATGAAACCAGAGCCAAGCATTTACAACTCTATAAAACAACTATACTGAATTTAAGCAAGGAGTTTGACTTCATATCAATTGAGGCAATCCCACGAGAACAAAATCTTCTCGCCGATTCAATAGCGACCTCAGCATCACGCTTTACTCCAAATAGTAAGTTAGAGGACACCCGTTTTATGCTATCCCTTCGTACTGAACCACTAATAAAAACAATGTCAAATCCTCTTTTAAATGGAAATGAAAATAAATCTACTATCCTAGACGACATCAATAATGATACAACCACTCTTGATTTCTTGAACGCCTATGCGGCATTACATCTCACCCATCACGTGGTAGACTTATCCCTAATCTCGTATTCATCCTCCTACTTCAGAAATCCCATGACAGAGCTTCCCCCATAAAAGGAACTTAGCATATACACAAATCGAAAATGGAGACAATGAACTACCTCCCACTTCGCCTGAGTTTAAAGAAGGTAACACTTCTTTAATCGAAGAAACAATTGATATTAACATCGAAATGGAAGATGAACCAAGAATATTGAAGTTAGGATCCTCGTTAACTCCATCAAAAGTAGAAATACACAATCGTGTCCTCTAGGAACATCGAGAAGGCTTTTGAATTTAATTATAAATAAATGAAAAGGGTTACACCACACATTGCGGTGCACAACCTCATCACTAAATCAGATGCAAAACCGATTAAACAAAAATCGAGACCAATGAAACCCAAGGTAGCCCTCATGGTGAAAGAGGAGGTAATGAAACTCCTCCAAGTAGGATTCATCAAACCAGTCGATTACTCTCAGTGGGTATCTAATATCGTTCTCGTTCTCAAAAAGAACGGAAAGATACACATCTGTAGACTTCCGAGACATTAACAAGGCATGTCCTAAAGACGACTTCCCATTACCATCTATAGATGTCATTGTTGATGCAACAACTGGATTTGAACTTTTATCTCTCATGGATGGATTCTCGGGATACAATCAAATCAGAATATCCGAACAAGATCAAGCTAAAACCACATTTATAACTCCTTGGGGAACCTATTGCTATGTTGTTATGCCATTTGGACTCAAGAACGCTGGCGCTACATACCAGCGGGCTATGATGTATATATTTCATGATCTTATTCATAAAATTGTGGAATCCTACGTAGATGACTTGTTGGCCAAGGCCAAGAAGTGTTGTGACCATCCGGAAGTGCTTCGCATCATTCTTTCACATCTGATAGAATACAAAGTCACGCTAAATCCAGAAAAATGCGTCTTTGGTGTAACAAGAGGGAAGCTCCTAGGTTACATTATATCATCACGCGGGATCGATGTTGACCCAACCAAAATTAAGGCTATTCTCGAAATGGTCCCACCTTTGGATGAATCTGGAATCAGGTCATTTCTCGGAAAACTTGGTGCAATCCAGAGATTCATCCGGACTTAAGTTTCACCATTCATCCAATCAACAATCTACTCAAGAAAGATTATAGCATTGATTGGACCGAAGACTGCAATGAAGCTTTCGACGTAGTTAAGCATTTCTTGTTATCACCACCTACGCTAATGCCACCTAAGCCGATCACCCGTTAATTTTATATTTGCGAGCCACCAATGTCTCGCTAGCCTATATGCTAGCTCAAGAAGATGATGACAAGAGAGAACATGTGATCTATTTCATTAGCCGAACGTTTCTTGACTATGAAACATGCTATATGCAAGCAGAATGAGAATGCCTTGCCATAGTCTTTGCAACCAAACACTTAAGACATTCCATGCTAAATCAAGAAACAAAGGTCATTGTAAAGACAGAGCATTTACGAACTTTTCTCACACAAGGGTCCTTGTCTAAAAAGGTTGGATGCTTTATAACCTTAATGGGGGAGTTCGAATTAACATTCGTAAATCAGAAGTCGGTTAAAGGAAAAATCATCACAGATTGGTTAGCTGATAATCCATTAGACGGAGGTGATCTAGTAGATCTGGACTTTCCCGATGAGTGCATATACTACATCGAAACCCAACCTTCTATCTCTGAGTGTCCTTGGTACACTGATATTATTAATTATATCATGGACCATACATATCCAGAAGGTGCTACACTGCAACGAAAAAGGCGTTTACGCATTATCGTAGCTAAATACGTCATCATAAAGAAAGTGCTCTATCGAAAAGCATTCGATGGAATTATTTTAAGATGTGTCGACACAGAAGAATCCAAGAAGATTCTCGATGAATCTCATAGTGGAATGTGTGGAGGCCACTTCGGTGGCCATGCCACCACTCATAAAATACATCGAATGGGTTATTTATGGTCTACTCTAGAACACGATGCAGTAGAGTTTGTATGAAGGTGTCATAAGTGCCAAGAATTCTCCCATGAGATCCACATGCCGACACAAGCTCTACAACCAATCGCTACTCCATGGCCCTTTTCTATGTGTGGCCTTGATTTGATAGGGAAATTCTCTCCCTCATCTACGAGATGGCCATAATTTCATAATCACGGCCATGAATATTTTACCAAGTGGGTAGAGGTTGTGCCTCTTACCACTGTGCCGCGGAATCTATAATCACCAAGTTCATTCTCGAACCAAATCATTTGCAGTACGGTATCCTCGTAAATCATTATCTCAGATAATGTGACTTCTTTTAAGAATGATGAAGTTCGCGAATTGTGTAATAAATTTATAATAAGCCATCATACGGCCTCATTGTATTACCCTCAAGCTAATGGACAAGTTGAGGTGACAAAAAAAACATTAAAAGCCATTCTCCTTAAAATGGTGAAAGAAAACAAACAAGATTGGCATTTGAAGTTATATCTGGCCTTATGGGCCCGCCGAAACTCAATAAGAACACCAACAGGAGCCACTCCTTTTTCACGGGTATTTGGGGCAGAAGAAGTTCTCCCGCTTGAGGTTGAAATACCCAGTCTTTGTATCTCATTACAAGGGATTCTAGATGAAGATGCTTACAGAGAAGCACGTCTCTCCCAACTAGAAATCCTAGATGAATCTAGGATAGATGCCGAATAGTGGCACAGAGTCTATACTGACCAAATGTGCTAGTAGTATAACAAGAAATTCTATGAACGTGACATATATGAAGGTGATCTAGTTCTACAGGCTAGGCAGTAGGATCGACAAAAGACCGGCGAAGGAAGGAAGTTCTGGCCCAAATGGTTGGGCCGATCTTGACGAGTCATGAAGGACTATGGAAATGGTGCATATCTCCTATGTATGCTGGAAGGTGAGGAATTTGGTGAAACAGCCAATTCCCTACACCTCAAACGATTCTATGCGTAAGCAACTAGTACTACTTGTATAATTATATCTACATTGCATCTTCATATAGTTAGGATCATTTTGTCCGCTTGTTTCGTACAAATTTGTGATCAAGGAATTTATTCTCAAAGTAATTCATTACAAACTCATGATGTTGTTGGCATAAACACTCTAATCATACTTCTCTATTTCCATGATATCATCAAACTATTTCGGAATCACTTCATCAAATAAAGCTAGATATGACAAGGTCTTAACGGTAACCATACCAAGATTTGTAGGTTTGTTCTCACTTTTTGTTTCTTCTTAGGATAGGTGTCTTGCCTATGGTCTATTCTAGAAGCTTCATAGTGTCACATCTATCCAGTACGTATATTTATGGAAATAAGAACACACTAATATTTTGCTCAAGCAAATAAGTCAAATAGAGATCAAACGAAAATTTTAAATTTACACATTTCCTTGCCTACCAACCTTCGGTGATGAGCTTGTGTCTCTTACTAGTGACATAGGGTTGGGAAAGGATGGAAATTCACTTACTCGCCTATGCCTTGCCTAAGGTGATAAACCCACGCTTCTTACTAGTAGCATGGGGCAAGGTGTGGGGGGTCCTCTTGACAAACAAACATAAAAGGTCATAAAAAACAATTCAAATCTTGAAATCTTGAGTCAAAAATAAATGAATCAAATGTCTAAAATTCCAAGAGAATTAAAAACCTAAAACCTAGATTTTGTCTACCATGTGGCCATCTACGGATCTAAGTCTAGATAAACTACAAAGCAAGTTGCATCCCAAAACTATGAAGTCTAGGCTTGTAGCATCCTAATTTGGTTACTGCCAAAGCTTCGTCTATCTTTCATCACTATCATTTCAACACATTTCATAACTTGTGCCCTTTTCAGCTTTCGGTGATGAGCCCTCGCATCTTACTAGTTGCTTGGGGTTAGGAGAGGCAAGTCTATCTACTCATCATACCGGCTTATCTTCACCACTTTTCCAAAAAAAATATGAGGTATCCAAAATTGCTTCACAGAAACTAAGGTTCAAGATCACATTGTATCTACATCATCATATATCAAAGCATCATGAAATACAAAAAGAGAGTAATTGTATCATTTGTTCTCCATTGCATACATTATAAAAAGCATATAATCATAACATCATAATTTACATAAGGAAGTGGAAATGGAAGCAAAATCATAGATACCAAGAGTTTGATCCAAAAATAATATATATATAAATAGCCAAAATTCTGTATAATGCCATCATGCACTAAGCATGGTCAAAACGCTCAAAGAGCCCAGGAAATACAAAAGCATCATACAAAAATCTAAAGAGAGCCAAGTGGCTTCTCAACCCCTATGAGATCCCTCTGAGGGTGCACGCCCACGCCTAGGACTCGGCTCTGTTGGCGCTCTGAGTGCATGGAGGGCTCACGATCCCGAGGGCGGTGTGGTCTCACCATGAGAATGACTCCTCATCGGATGCTCTACTGTCCTATACCCTGCCAGCTTAGTACGGAGGGTAGATACCATCCTGACCACATGCCGGATGGGGAAAAGACGTCGATATGTTTTCTAGCTCTTTGAGGGCTCCCTAAATCCACGAGACGACTCTACACATTTCCTCTCTATAGGGATCATCGGGGTATCGGTGCATACCCTATGGCAGCGAGTCTCGCAACTCATCGGTGGTCTCTGCAAACAAAGGAGAAAATGAATTAGAAATAAAGCAAGAGATAAAAATAAGTGTAAACAAAAGGAGAGATGGTAATTAAATCGATCCTAACTCAAAGCAAAGGGAAAATAACTTACTCGGATCACCGGGCCTCTAGGATGGATCTCTGGGTTGGCACTGCCACAGATTCCGCTACTTGACCGAGGTGCTCCCCGTGGCTAGAGTGACGTAGCATCCTACAAAAGACTCATCCTCCCCACCATGGCCCTAGGAGAGTGGCTCAAATGCAGAACCGAGTCACTCTCTCGCACTCTGCTCTACCCTCGATGCTGCGCATGATATCACCGAGTGTCATGCCACTCGGATCACCGTCCTCCTCGGTCTCCTCCTCTGTCTCTCCCCTGTGAACTCCTCAGACTCAGAGTGTATGTCAATGGGGTCATCGCTACTATGGGTAGGACCCGTGCCCGATCTGAAGTAGGGGTGCCTGAGGAGCACCGGCTCTCCCTCGGGCACGTACTACCCTCCTGGCTGCAATAGGAACGTCAGGTGTAACAACTGTCCAACCCCGGCCTCTGGACCACCTCTCGGCCTCTCGGGCGAATCGACTCAGATCACTGCACTACTGGGAAGCATGCCCATGTAAGGTAGGCCAAACTGCTGAGGAACTCGGCCAAAGGGGTGTATCTCCACTCGCCCCACTCTGTCAATAAGCTGCCCTGTGGTGGAGTAGGAGATCAAAGTAAGAGCCTCCTCGCCCCATATGCCTGCCATGGTCTGATATGGTGTGGCCTCCATGTCATCGGTGGTCAGAGAAGAAACTGGCTGATGAGGTGCTCTGAGCACCAACATATCTATCCATCTAGCTTCCCTCACAGCTCCGGGATCTGTCACCTCTACACCTCTACCATAGGGGATGAAGTGCTCATAGACCCAACTCATAACCAGGGTCGGGTGGCTCAAAGACTGCCCCTGTAAATGGACTACCCTATATAAGTCATGGTAGGTAGTCCCAAGTATATCTCGCTCCCTAGGCGTAAATCCGGCCATGACCCTTGATCTGTGCAATGATGGGGGACCAACAATATAGCAGTGTGTCTCCTCCCTTGTCCTTGATCAATCTCGAGGCAAGGATCCCCATAATAGCCTGGTGAAGCAAGGGGATGGGAAAACTAGGAATAGACCGAACTCTGACCCCCTTCTTTGAACCCATGGAGATGACTGCATCTCCCATGTAAGAAGCCCACTATGATATCTAGGCCCGTGAACTCCGCTTGTCTCAAGGGTAAGTCGTCTCTCATGATCGAGACCCCGGGATACAATAAACATCCTCCAAGTGTGATGGTCCACTCACCTCATACCCCGTAATTGGAAGGTGTTCGATCGAGAATCCCAATAGGAAAATAAGTCACAGAGTATGTGATTGGATGGTGCAACATGTGGAACCCGCAATATACATAGTATACCAGCCCTCTGAAGAGTATCCTGCTCGTCCTGTGAAAGGGTGTCTAGCACTGCTGGGAGCCAGTCACACTCCCTCTCTCGGCTCCACCGAATGTACTCCTCTCTCACCTACATACACCCAAAAACACACAAAACAAAGTAAGTTAGCATCCAAGTGACATTGGAAAAATCATGAAAACACATAGAAATGCTAAAAATGCAAAAACAATCTCAAACAAGTGTTCTTTTGACATTCTGTGAAGAACCGCCACCCTGAGTAGGGCGGTGGTTTCGTAACCGCCGCCTTAAGGGTGGCGGTCTTGTAACCACCACCTTGAACAGGCGGCGGTCGTGTCCCGAAAACCACGCGGGTTTTATATCTTAAAAAGCCTAAAAACACCAAAAAGGACCATTTTAACTAAAATAAAGCCTACCCAAAGTGGCGCCCACCCTAGATGGACCTTTTAACCTAACATTTTCAAAAATAACCCTCCACGACAAAGATTTTAGCATTTTAAAAGTTTGGAGATAAAACTAATAAATTGAGGAGAACTAACCTGTGATCTCGTGGGTCGATGATCTACACGTGGAGGCATGATCGCTATCTCATCAAGGACGTTTTGACTCTACTCTCATAAGAAAGCTCACCATGGGTCCCAGAGCTCAGAATCAATCAAATCAACACGTGTAAATGAATAGGAAAATGGGCCCACTTTCATATATATAAAGCCTGACTTGTTTTGAATGTTTTTTTTTCACGAGTTTGGAGTGCTAACGGAGGTAAGTTCTTACCCCCGCAAAAATGGTATGTCCTCATTTCCCATTATTTTAGTATTTATTTTCTAATCTATCTTGTCTATTTGCACTTGAGTTCTCTTTTCATTTTGTAGGGAGCAGGAATTTTCGATGGCATCTTTTCGACACATAGACGTATCAGGTATAACTTCCAACTTCCCATTTTGGGACCGCCATACTTGGACCCACCGTTTTATGCCTCTTCATGGATAAAACACTTCTCCGAGAGAGAAATATGTACGTACCCAAAATTGTAGGGTACTGCACCGTCAGAACAATGTAACACGTGCCCAATGATGATATAGGCCTCCTCGCAAGGTGTTCGGGATCCAGAAAAGCTCTCCAAGTAGGTGTTATCATCCCACCTGCCCCGCTTAGCCCCCGCATGCTTTGCTTTTCTCTTTTCCCCTCTTTTCTTTGCCTTTTTCTCTTGATTCTGAAAGCGCGCCTGAACAGGGCGGCGGTCCAGAATCCGCCACCCCTGCTCAGTATGTTAGTCATTTACGTGTTTTCCGAAATTCTCGTTTAACACGACTCATGTAAATTTCAACATTTACCAGATTTTTTTCACCGCCTTAAGCTTGCATTAATGGTTCTGGTTCCCTGGAATAATGTTTTTCCATTGTTTATAGTTTAAGAGTTCAATTTGGTTTTTACCTTGGGTAAATGCAAATGCTATAAATAGTTGGCTTGTGCTCAAGCAAATGGCCCCTCAAATTTGCCTCTAAATTTCTCATTGCAATAGATTAGTCTTTCATTTTGCTTAGAATTCTTAGTTTTATTCATTGCATGCTTAGTTAGTGTTGTCTTATTGTTAGGAAGCCACATATCCATCTTGTGCAATTGTTGTTATCACTTCATCCAAATCAATTGGAAAAGGATAGTTTGTTTTCAATAGGAGGCCATTAAAGTTACAGGTTTTGTTCTTCAAATGAGATAGTTTCAGGTTCTGGACGCTTTATGTTGCATGACTCACAATAAATCCCACTAGGAATTACATAAGCCAAGCTCTGTACTCTTGCACTATCCCTCTCCTACTCGCATTATATTCAGTCTGTATCCTAAGCTTCCTTTGTTCCAAAATATACTTACATGATGCTAGCATTACACACTTTTTGGATCCACGTGAACATGAAGGAATGAGGAGATCACACTGCCCCGAGGGATAAGGCCACACACCCCATCAGATTTGCCACTATTCTGCGCAGAATCCGGGTTCTAGCTTTCAAAGTTCTAATTAGAAGCATATCAAATATAGTAGCCAATCACTTTATTTCGAGTCAATTTTATTTTCGATATTGCGGGGAAGCTATGAGGATTGATAGTTTCGAGAGACTATGATTCTTTCCTCACTTCGAGGTAGGATCGAGAGTCTTTCAAATAGATTAGATTAGTTATTTCATTATTTATAATAAATTTACAATGCACACGTGCAAGTAAATGTACTCGATTACTTTGTTTGTTTTAAATTCGTCATTAGATTAATCATCAATTTCTAGATATATTAAAATAGCTTCTCCTTCAATTTCATCTATAAAATGCATCGAGAAAAATACAAAAATATAGAAGTCATATATGTTATAGATATATTTCACATAGTTAATTTTACTTTGCTACATTTAGTTTAAGTTGTTGCTTTTGTATGACAATCACGGGACCTAGAGAGCCTAGGGAATACGTATTCGAGCCAATCATGCCCCAACCCAATCTCGTCACAAAGAATAACGATATAGATTAGAATCTTAGGATCCAAGTCTTCCAAACAACGGTAAACTTACAACAAATCAGTCCCCAATTACACATGTTAAACATAGAAGACGACCAAGCACACATATTTTTGTCAAATCAACCAAACTACAGATTACCCTAGATACATATCCGCATGACTGTGGAAGGGTTTGAAAGAGAGAAAACATTTGGTTGTGATCCTTTGGTCCCATAACTAGACGTAGGAGACACTCTCACGGATATAGATACCAGCTTAAGAATTCAGGTTGCAGGAACACCTGTGAAATACTCTGAAAAGATCACACAACTGTTAATTCTTAATTTAGAGGCTGAGAAAGTATATGACTATTAGATACTAGGGATTAGGGATTGATTCCACACATGACCATAGTAGGTCCACAACAACCACGAATCTATGGTTGTGACCCACAAGTATCACAACCCAACGAATCCATAGGTGAATCAGATATAGATGCTGGCCTACGTACATTAGTATTCAGATCTACTCCACTTCCACCTATCATCATCGAATAGTTATCCTTGTTAGACATAGTAGCTAACAAAGCTAAGGAGTTCTAGACTAGGCCAGAGAATCATCCATAGAGTCAAATATATTTACCATCCACCCTATGACCTTATCTGGAAATATACACGAAACTATCCCAGTCATTTTCCTCGTATTCCACAACCCATAGATCGAATCACGCCAGAGCTCAATATTGATTGGAGCTTTCGAGCAGTCATCCTTGCGATCAATTTATCGAGACCCTTCGAGTTAGGAGGGCCTTCCTTACCTTAGATTTGTAATTTCCACTAGTGCGCGTCAAAGACATCAGATAGCCTAACTAGTTTGTCTGCATCCCATGCATATTCAATCCCCACCGGCTATCTTGGCATGACCTCCGGAGGTCGGGTGCGAGGAAAGGTTACTTGTAGATTCCCACGCTCGCTTGTCACTTTTCCATCGTACAATTACCTAATACACCTATCTCCTTTTATTCTATAGATTGTGAAATATTTAGAGCTCCAAGAGTGTTATAAATTGAGAAAAACAAGTCTAGTGTTATTTCTGAGTCCGAATGACAGTTAGGATACCGAGAAAATTTGATCGGTTTTAATGCTCCTTTGAGTCATTCTTTCACTTGCAATTTTTCGATAATGAAGGTTTCATTTGAATAACAGAGATTGATATGTGCAGTTCTTGTGTAAGCTAGCAATTTGAGAGGATTTCTGAGAAATGTGAAGTTTCTTGAGTATATGTGTAATCATTATCGATTTAGTTAGAAAAACTAGGAAAATTCAAGTAAGAAGAGGTTCTTGTGAATATGAACATGTATCAAACTGAATCATGAATGTGAATATGAGAATTTGTTTATTTTTTCTAGCTTCTAATGGGTCATCGTGGCTTTCATAATACCATACATGGAAATATGAGAGATGTGAAATTTGTTTTAGAGTGTGAAGAATTTGGCATTCAAGAGTACAAGTATATGTGGGGAGAAACAAGTTTGGAAGAGATGTGTAATATGCATTATAAGGCACAAGGTAGATGCCATATCCATTTAGTTACTTGTCCCACCTTTCATAAACAAAGTGATTCAATTAAAATAGTGCCTTTCATAGTAATTCAATGCATTTGGAGTTTAAGAAGATGGATCTCACCCTCAAACATTCCTTCAAATCTCATTCGGGATCAATCCTTCCATGTAAAAGAGGAAACCTATTTCCATGAGGAGTAATCAAGCGAATATGTGTCCAAATACTAAAAGGATATTTTCACTTGTGTGATATCTTAGTCAAGGAAGTGAATTATGAGGTTAAAAAGGGTGTCATCATGTTCAAAGGTGAAATGGGAAGATCATAGAGTAATTTGAGGATCATCATATATTTACTCTGCTATCATGTTAAAACCTCTTCAAAGAACAAGCCAATATGAGATAGTAAAGCTACTGAGGTATTAATGACAATCATGTGTGAAGGATCAAGGTATTATCTATCTCCATTAGAGGCATATGAGAAAAGAGGTGTATGATTATACTAAAGTTCATTCCACCCGAGGATAATTATAGAGCTAGGAGGGGTAAGATGATGATCTTCATATAGATTACCATATATGTAAGAATGATAAATCATTTGAGTTTTACTTGATTTGTCACCCATTTGGTATTGTTCTTAAACACTCATTTCAACCTTGTAGAGTGATCACACTTTAAAGTAGGAAGGACATTACAACCACCTCATTTCAAGTATAACATGTAGTCACATGACAAGAATATCATTCAATGATAATCCTTCAATCTAAATGGTGAATACCTATTTCAAGAATGGCGATAGATAATCAAAAGATTGTTTAAGCATTATGGAGTTGATTTGTGGTCACTAAGGTTAGTTTTGGATGCCTTGAAAATTAAGAGAGTTAAGGGATTTTTCCTTAAGGCTTATGGTTTATGGTTTATGGTTTAGGGTTTCGGGTTCAAGGTTAAGGGTTTAAGAGTTTATAGTTAAGGGTTTAGGGTTAATTTTAATAGTTAATTGGGCTTGTCTAAAAAATTGAGAGCAGAATAAGGGGTTGCGAGAGTAATTTTTAGGTTGATTTTTCCATTTTTTCATATTTTATCCTATAGAGCTTATTGGAAAGACTTCCAAAACAAGATACTAATGATAATGATTGAAATTGGTTGTTATGAGTTGATGAATGAAAGAATTGTTTTTAGATGTTTGCATCACCTCATGATGTTTTGGATCCTTCACGAACTCATGATGACCATTCCCTTGATTATTTGAATCTATAAAAACTTGGATATATGTTTTGATTTATTATGTGTTATAAGTTCTTACATGCGTCCATATATTCAAGAAATTGTTATTACCTTTGGGAGTTGTGAGGATTAAAATATATAGTTTTGACACATTTAACACTCCTATAAATGTCAATAACCAATCCAAAAGGCCCCAAAACTTAAATAATGACTATAATCTTGTAGACACATGTAGTTTGATTAAAGCAATATTATTCCTAATATTGCACTAACTATTCTTCTTCTTGCAAATTGACGACATACCGTCAGTTAGACCTATATAACTCCCCTCTTACGATACTCTTTTTGTCGTATTCCTCTTATAAGTCAATTAAACAGGCTAATATAAGCCTCTTCTAGGCTAAATCCTCTTCTTATCCTCTTCTAGACTACTTCTACTAGCTTTCTAGACTATCAATCCATTTCATTGGATTAATTAGACCTATCAAAGCTCACAAAACCCTAATTCCTCTCTAAACATGATTAACTTGCTTAACCTAGTTTAACTATTCCTAACCATGATTAAACCTATTTAAATCTTACTTTGACTCCTAATTAACTCAAGCTGTTTGACTTAACCTTTAGTCCCACATGCACCAAAAATTCCTCCACTTTCCCAAATGTAAAACTATAAATAACCCACTACCCCCTCTCATTTTCAAGAACACTTCTTCCCTATAACATAAACTATAGTATTACTTCTAGAATTAGGAGTTTTATTTCATCTTGTTGAGGTATTTTCTTGATCCTTTGGATCACACCGCACACCATGGAGTAAATGGGAAGAACCATTGGCGTTGAATCCATTAATGGTGAGATCCCATTCTCTTAAAGCAAAAAATGATTGCTTAGATCCTTATTAGGTTCACTTACTTAAGCTTTCAAGAATAGAGGGTAATTACATTTGTTAAGTTTTCTTGTTTGATTTAAACTAATGCATGCAAAGTACGAATCCTTGTTTATTTCTTAACTAATGGTCCATTGATTAGTTTTGCATAATGTTTTTGGGTTTATTGAGTGTTATAACCCCATTCCATAGCTTTGGAAACCTTTATTTGAACACATTAAGCATGCCCGGTGGGACACTTAGTCTATCCCCCATTAATGGGGTCTTTTTTAAGCTTCTATTTCAATTTTTAACTTTTTACATGTTTTTATAGTCTTAAATATTTTGCGTTGGGATTGTTGGCCATGTGTTAGGTAGTTAACCCTATTTTTCATGTTCCTTTGTTAAATTTATGCTAAAAACTGTATTTAATGACTAATTTCTAACCTATTGACACTTTTGAAATTTCATTTTCCATGTTTTTTGGTGGTTTTTCAGGAAGGGGCACACACACCTTTCTATCTGCGCAGCACCTTCAAACTTTAATTTTTTAACAAAGGGGCATAGGTACCCAAAACCACACATAAGTACCTTAAACTAGGTGCACACACCCAAACTTGACACACATGCCCAAATCAAGGCACACACGCTCTACCAACTATCATTTATACTAGGCTCACATGTACTTAAACCCACATGCAAATACCCTATGTACTCTCGGCCCTCTGTCATAAAATTTACCTTGGCATACATGCCTATAACCAGTGTACACGCCTATACCTAACACACATGCCTATACCACCGACGCACATGCCCAAACCACGGTGTACATGCCCATACCCTAGTGCGAGAAATCTCTTGGGTGGCATAGAGCACCTTGTGGATCTAAAATTACATAGAGGCACATAACCGCCATAACTATGCGCACATACCTAAGCCATGCATAGGTGCTTCGATCTAAGTTGGCATACTAATTTCAGGTTTCTAAAAATTTGTTTCCTAAGGTGCTAACATCATTGCAAGTTTTATTTTTGCATGGGTATACTAGACTAGACATTGGATAAACCTTGCATGTTTAATTATAAGAATAAGGTCATGTATGCTCTTCCCTTGCGTCTTTTGGGAGATCTTGGGAATCAAAAATGATTCTTATGTCTTTTATTGCTTTGAGAATGTGTTGAAAGTCTAAAATTGAGCAAAGGTATATTTCACATTTGAATTAAGTGTTTCCATTTGTGGATTTCTTGGATTTTGTGTCACGTATGCTCTTCTCTTGTGTCTTAGGGTAATCTTGAGAATAAAAATAGCACTTATGATTTTCAATGAAAATTACTAACTTGTCTTGTACCCTAATGCTTGTCAAATAAAAGACGTCAAAATGAAAAACAAAAACCTTCTAATACATATGTTTTCATATAGGTTGCCAAAACGGTATGCTACTTAAAACCACATTAAGTTAAGTAAAGATAAAAACACACCATTTCACTTCACACCTGTATTGGAGGTTTCAAAAAGGGTAGGTCCCTATCTACTTAATCGGAACATAACCCCTTTGGCATACGCCTTAAACTACAACAATTGGGGTGGTTCTAGAAACCTAAAGTAATCTACCACCGAGTAACCTCATGGATAAAAGACGAAGTTCTCTGCTTACCCACTTGACTAGTACACCTTGTGAGTTAGAGTCAAATATTGTCCATATCATGGTTCTAGTGATAGTACAACTAAACACACTAGTTTCTCATTATATCGGAAGGGGGTATAGTAAATCTGAGATACTCCCAAATCAGTCATTGTGAATCTTTGGGAAAATCATGCTCACATTAGACAATCTTCTGACACTTAGTTGAGAGAACCTATTAAGGAGGCCATTCTATCTTGGAGCCCACTTTACTAGTCTGTTGTTGCATCAAGCCACCACAAAGTGAAGAATCACTTGGATTCTGAACCTTGTTTCTCAAACAAGGAAAATAACACACCTTAGTTTGATCTAAGTGTCTTTCATCACGAATTAAACTACGTCCCACTTAGCTCAGTTTTATTTTCATCTTCGGATGAGGTGAAACTCTGCCCAAGTGGCACTTAGTTTATTTTCATCCTTTTTTATCTATACCCTTGCATTCTCACTTTGCCCATTTTTCGAGGTGAGAAGGAATCATACCTCGCGCATTTTATCGGATATATTACTCACCACTTTTTTTTTCCATTTACGTAGGTACATTTTTGTATTTTTAATAAAGTCTTTGATCTTGATTTACATATTGTCTTCACTACGGTGATTTCGGTTCATATTTTGTATCTCATTTAGGTTGATAGGTTTTTTCTAGCATTCTAATCACAAAATTTTGGTACTTACATTAGGTTTTCAATTTCTTGAAAACTTTATATAAGTCCCTTTATTGTGTGGTTACGTTGCTCATGCAACTAGCAACTTCTTGTTATACTCTTACTTAATTTCAATTATGATGTCACCTAAGTCTTTTTATCTTAATTTCACCCATCCAGTAAACTAGATAACTTCCCCGATTTCTTGGGCTTGAAAGGCATAAATGATGGAAAGAAAAAAATTGGATTTTGGGGGTCCCTTTGACTCTTTTCTAACACCCCCATCTAAGGAAAAAAAATCCAAAAATTGGATTTAACTAGTGTATTGTGGAAAAATAAGATATTTTCATCCTAAACCGCACACGGAAACTAGGATGCCACGAGCTCTCAAATATTGAAATGGCTGATTATAAAGGTATTTAGGCGAGACAGCGGTCAACGACCCCGACGGCTGGTCAGTCAAAGTGGGATGCATTGGACATCAAAAGCTGATTTTTACATGGAAGGAGGCTTGTAGGTGGATCAGAGGTATTTTTCTTGGACATCTGGGACACCAAGACCTAAAATAGCCAATATGTCCACATGCGAAGGAAAGTTCAATGCCCGATCCTCTTGAACTTCAAATGACCATTACTTTTGACCTTGAGCTCCGATTTTCACAAAAATTGACTTTCTGGAATGAGCATGATTTCTTAATTATGATGAGGGTAGGCATTTGAAAAAAAAAAGCAACTCCAGCTCTAATAAATTAAATGCTTAGTCCCGTTAAATGACAGAAATGTCTAGCAGGACAAAAAACAACTACCCGCACTCGAGAAGGCCATAACTTTTTAATTTCTAAACAAAAATGCTCCAAATTAGTACCATTGGAATCATGGATCCAAGCCCGATGCATAAAAATAAATAAATCTAGAATTTTGTGAGGAATTTATGGTGATTTTGTAGAAAACCTTCCCATTTCAGAACAATGATTTTATTTGGTAGTTGGGATGCATTCAATGAAGCATGG
Organism: Taxus wallichiana var. yunnanensis; assembly: GCA_018340775.1. NCBI lineage: Eukaryota > Viridiplantae > Streptophyta > Pinopsida > Cupressales > Taxaceae > Taxus > Taxus wallichiana. The sequence continues at coordinate 194,340,162 of CM031233.1, forward strand.
GCTGACGTATTTCACTGCTGCAAGTTATGGGACAATATATGAGGCCTTTTGCAAGAAACAGAACATCATTTTCACTTCATTTACTACCTCTTACAAGTGGTTTAAGGACATCTTTCAGGATTTTCACTTTCCCTTTCTCTCTGTCTTCTCAAATTTCTATAAATTGGAGTGTTGGGATCATTGTTAGAGGAGATAGTTTTGGAGTAGAAAACTTTGTCAAAAATGTTTTATGAAACCAATGTGCTATAGGCCATTTTAGTGGACTCCTTACATAGTGATCCAAGCCCTTATTCTATAATACATTGGATTGTGCATATCAATGAAGAAATAGATACAAGTTTGTGGGTACTTCTTCCCCTGTTGTGTTTTTTTGCATTCTTCTTTCCCTTTCAAACTCATTACAAATATATTGTGTCTATATTATGATGTTGTAGGGATTTTTATTATTGTGCATGTATGGAATATTGTTTTGGATGAATTTTCTACATTGTGGAGAATTGTTATCTTACTTATACTTTTCACACATTGGAAGACTATTCTACACCCTCCTTTTAAGGAGTATCACAACTCTAGTGTAGGATTTGTTTTCATGCACTCTCTCTCCACGGTCCATTGGAAAGTCAGATTAGGATTATATAGTTTTCCTACATTAGAATAGGCTTGTGGTAGGTGTTTTAGGAGTAAGAACCAACTTTCTATGGAGTTCTATCTCAAGTAGCAAGTCCTACAACATGGAGGTATTACCCATGTTATCTAATCATAATGTGAGGTCAAGCACACACACTTGTGTAAACCATATGGTGCTATGATTCAAAGATAACAAGTCCTGCTTGTGGGTGTCGATATTGCATTATATATATCGAAATAACATCATCTTGATACTAACACCTTGCTTTCTCGGTTAATGTATCAAGATAGTGTTGTTACGTTATACATACTTGCAACTTCCATTTTTAGAAATCTTATCCTTCATCGTATTTGAACTACTTTTAGTATACCTCATTGAGAAATTGCATCATTATCAATTTAATATTTAGGCCTTGTTAGATTCTGAACGTGACCTACGTATTGATAAGATACTGGCACTATCCACTTTGGGCCTATCACCAACATCCTAGTTAGGGTATAAGCTTGGCGATATGACAATTTGAGTGACTGTTGCATTTAAAGTGTTCATAGGAGTGTCCCTTGAGTCATAAAAACTACTGCATAACATTACTTCTCCAAGGTACTAGGTTACTTCAACATCAGATCAAGTGACTGACACAAACATACACCTAGGTTTCACGTAAACTTCAAGGACATTTAGATGGAACTTAGTGCCACTTTGGCTAGTGATGCCTAGAATCACAAAGATGGCATTCAAACCAACTAATCGTGAATTAGGACAAAATCCTTTTGAATCATTCCCGTTTAGTGGAAACAACTTATCACCTCTATTTTCACAAGTCAAGGACACAGAGCCATTGATTGATCATAGTGGAGAGGAGTCTGACTCTTCTGGAGAATAACACCAATTAGACTTAGGCCAATTTGATGAACTCCTCTTTTACAACAGAGATCAAGTACTCTAAAGAGTCTTGGAACTAGGGGCTAAGCTTCCACAAGAGTGAAAAGTGGAAACTAAGGTCATCAACCATAAAATAGAAGAACAAAAGTCCCTCTTAGACATGGATAACCCTTTTGACTTAGGGTACACTTCTACTTCTGGTCACCATCATAACACCACTGAGGGAGACCCATTCAAGCCGCTTGGTGATCCATGATGATCTTGTTCCAAAGTATCATGTAAGTTGAATATTGAGTGCAAAGCCTCGCTACCTTCCAAGTTTGATGAGGAAGAGGATCCTTTAATTGAAGAAGAGATCCTTTAGAAACACATCTTGAAATCGAGACAAAAACTAGCAAACCTAGGCTCTTCAAGTAGGAATGTATACACAGAGACCAAATCAAGATGAAATCTAATGAATTCCACTTTGATCCATATAGTGGCATGACCTTTAAAGTGGATAATGCAAAAATACCAATCTCACTTACCAAGGAACAAATCAATTAACGAGAATCGGAATCGATGAAATATTTTCTTACTACGCTATAGGAGGGAAACGTAGGACATAATAGGAAGTATTCATATGAAGAAGTATGCCCTTACCCATTTGATAAGGACATGCTATGAAAAACCTTCCCAAAATTTTTATTGTTCATAAATTTGATAAATATAAGTGCAAGAGTGATCCTCTCGATCACATAAAACACTTTTATATGGCTTTCCAAGAGGTCACATACAATGATAACTTATTAATACGATTCTTCCCTCACATGACCTAGGAGCATTGGGATTGGAATGGTTCTATAGCATACCTAAGGGCTCCATTACAATGTGGCCCGTGTTAGCGAAAAAAATTGTACGGAATTATTCCTATAACATGGAAAATGATATCATAATGAACAATATATGCAATACAAAAAAAAACTAACGAAACATTTGTGAGATTTCTATAAGCGATGGTGAGGTTTAACAAGCCATTTACATTTGTGACTTTCCTAAAAAATAATTAGTTAGCATATTTGTGCCTAACTTGAACTCGAAGATAGCTTTCGATTTGTAAATGCATTGTGGTTCGATATTTGAAGAAGTGATAAAGAAGGGTAGTCAAATCGAGAATTCCCTCATCTTGAAGGGAACACTTAAACTGGTTGTCAAAGACAAGCATGAAGAAAAATTTATAGATAAATCAAAGTTTTTCAATAAAAACAAACATGTCATTAGGGATGGTATTATGGACTCCAAAAGATTCTAGGATGTGCACACTAGTCCAATTTTAAATCTTTCACAAGGACCTCGTCCCAAGGAACCTACCAAGCATGACTTCACACTATTAATGAGAATCCCTATCTCCCATATTGAAATATTTAGATAACGTAAATATGATCGAATACCCAACCATGACGATACCATACCTAGAAAATGCTCCAAAACCCATTTGTTTCAATGAACATGAGTATTGTGACTTCAACCGCGTTAAAGGGAATAAGACATATAGGTGTTTAACACTGCATCATTACATCCAAGACATCATTGAAGAGGGAAAGATCTCTTTAGATTCTCCCCTAACTCAGGACAAGGTCCAAATGAGAAAATGGGTATCTATAAAGAGATCTTTCCTAACGATGCGAGATAAGAAAAAAATGAATCCAGATCATTGAAAAACCTCCAGGTGATTATAGGATCGCCACTTATATTTATCCCGCTAATGTGGCGGTCCCTCCGATTCTCTCATAGGGCGTATTCGTTCATCTAACGAACAGTCAATACTATTCGAGATCTTAGAAAAGAGTTATGTAGTAGGGACGAGATGCGCTCGTTTAATCATACTAGATCTCTTACCTATTCCAAAGGAAGTTCAATACAATTTGATACACCGGTTAGAGAAAAACCTGCTTTAGGATATCCATTCTAGATCTTCTTAAAATATCTACTTCCCATAAGAACATATTGTAAAAGACATTACAAAGTTCGGGAGTCTTAACCGATGTATATCTCATGCACCTCTCAACCATGATTGTGCACCTTGACATTAATGATCATATCACTTTTGATCATGCTACAATCTAGCGTAAAGACCTAGAGCACAACTTACCCTTATACCTAGAGGTGGTTGTTACCCATCGCAAAATTAAGAGAGTACTTGTGGATAGTGGATCTGGTCTAAATTTTTTTACTTTGAAGCTAGTTAAGAATCTAGGCCATTCATAAATGGATCTAGGTGTGAAAATTATCACGATCATGGCCTATGATAATGAGGAGTGAGAGTCGGTAGAAACTATTGTGATTCTAATGAAGTAGGGCCGACTTGTCATGATACAATGTTTCATGTCCTTTACTTGGAACTACCATACAACATGCTCTTATGACACCCATGTTTCCATGCCATGTGGGCCATTCCTTTGAATTTCCATCAATGTATCAAAATATGCCACAAAGGATACATAATCACCATTCAGGGTGATCCAGAACCATTTAAACATTGTAGAGCCTTGCACAATTTTTCTCGTGCATCTTATGAATGCCCTTTAGTAGACATAGTTGTTCCTTTGCAAATAGAGGCTATCAAGGAACGTGGGGATCCATATTCACTCCCTCCTTGTAATTAATATTTCCCTTCTTTGCTCAACCCCTTAGCATCATGGGAGGTAACATCGGAAAACTATGTCCTAGGTGATCCGTTCACCCTTGAACAAGATTTATTAATATCAGATTTATCAGTGTCACCGAGGACATGTGGAAATCCCTATTTTCAGTTCAAAAGCACTTGGGAAAAATTCCCTAAACCATTTGAGAAATTCATTCCTAGTGGTTTCTTGTCCGAGGAAAATATGTTAGGATATCTTACTAAAAGAGTGCCGAGAAGAAATCATGGCTTCATGCCATCGGGAACCCCAATATGTCAAAGGCCACCGCGTGATGTTTGTCATGGGTTACAAAGGGATTGGATGTGGAATCAATGTGCAAGGGTGATTGGAACTCATTCTTATCCCTCACTTCAAATCAAATAATCATGGTATAGGAATAGGACTCAGAAACGATCCACCCTTTGAAATTGATGCCACCTCTTCGAATGTGAGAGAGATTCATCTCATTCGATAGCAATGCGATTCTAAATGTAGCCTCTCTACGAGTATCTCACCTCAATTAATATATTCTATGATTCAGCATGTGCTTACCTTATCTCGAATTGAAGCCTCGGGCCAAGTGTCAAGTAACCCTTGTATATCCCAAACTTATAGATTTGAATAAAAAATTTCATGTGCCAATCGATTTATTTTAGAATGAAAAGGAATTTACATAATTCATAGGACTCAAGGATTCTATTTTAGCTATGGATCATAAGAAAGGATTTGCAAATCAGCTAGACACTGTGTATACTTTGGAGAAGAAGAAGAGATGTGTGGATGCTTGAATAAAAAGGTCATAAGAAATAATAAAAGCACTTAAGAGAAACCTTGTGTAAGGAATAAAATCTAGTCTCATAGTGACAAACTCTTTTAAGCACTCATAGACAAACATAATGAACAACCTATTGTCACCAAATCAATGCACCCTCTGAATGGCCTAGGAATCAATCACAACATTTGGTGTGATTGGGACAAATGGGATCACCTCTCAAGCTATGAGACTTGAGCTAGAGGTGAACCTCCAGAGAAGGTCGGATTCCTCTTCCTAAACTAAGCCAAACTCTACTTCTAGTGCATGAAAAATCGCTGACTAGTCCTATTTTAACATTTCATTGGATTAGGGAAAGATATTGCAAGGAAATAAAATCTATGCTAGAAGTGGTGATGCACTAAGAAAAGGGATGTTCAACTTTCGAAAGGGTTAGTGTGGGTAGGATGCTTGCATCATTGGCCACCTTCACCTATTGCAACTTGGAAAGGGTACAAAATACCACAGACTGGAAGCACACGTTCCTTCATTAAACTTTAAACATACACAATAGAAAGATCAGCTTTGATTTGATACATAGATAATTTATCAAGAGGATAATCACAAGCACATGTTAAGCATCTACTTCAGTGATAATAATAATGCAACTTTTAATCAACAAAAGGAAAATATATTCTCACAACTGATGAAAGGTAATCACACTATTCTTTTCACAATATGAAATAGATAATCTGAAGTAAAGGAAAACTAATCAATAATGCCAAGGAATCGCATTCACAAAGCATACAATGACTAATCATTCAACACAATAAAATAGATCTTCAAGTGCAAGGTATAACTTTGAATATAATTAAAAGGTTTCAACCAATCTCTGAAAGTACTCTTCCAAGCTTGAATAACAACTTCACGAAAAACCTCTAAAAAAATATTTCCCGAATAATGGAAGCATTCCACTTTTTATAAGTTCCTAGGATGAGCCATTACATCTAGGCCCTTAACTAACATTTAACTAAAAATATTAATGTCATTAATATAAAGGGAACATGCTCCCATGAAAATAGCAAATTTGTTGCAAAAGGTTTGACTAAGTTAACAATACATTTTTGACCAATCATAGAGCTTGAAATTGTCCTTTCATGGCCACTCAGCTTTGGCCTGATTCATCTGCATCTCCCTTACCTGCAAGTTTTGTCATCCTTCCTCCCATACAGCCATTCGGTGTCTATACTCGAAGAAGCACTTGATAACCCCCTGAGTTTCTTCATCTCCAGGCCCACATGCATAGTGATTCACTACATCTGCTTGTCTTGATCTCTTTTATGATCCTGGCTAGAAATCTTTGAAGTTTATTTGTAACTTTCTTTAGTCTCCCTATGAAATTTTGACATAAGACCAGTTGGTCAATGGAGTCACTATTGAAATTCTTGGTGACCTCATCGTCACGTTTCACCAAATCTTTGAAATTTTCCTTAATTTGATCCTTAGGAAGAGCATCGATATTTTCATTGAAGAATTTGCAATTAGCATTGTCAAACTCCTCTGAGATGTCATTCAGGGCATCTGTAATCTCCACTTGTTTCTCCTCCAATTTCTTAATTAGATCTTGTAATACTTGATACTAGAATTCCATGGCCTTTTGATATTCAAACAATTTAGATGCATCATTAATCACCTCTTCCTGAAGAATCAAATTAGAATCCTCTTCTCTAATTTTACTCCATGTTACCAAAGTTAAATTCAAATTATTATTATCTTCAGAGAAGGATTTTCCATCTTAGAAATGGTGGTTTTTGCAACCTGAAATCATTATATATCTCAACTGCTTCCTTGATCAAAGGATTAGCTTCCTGCAGAATTATCTCCATCCATCCACTCACTGATCTCCCTTTCTAGCCTAGCTTCTCGAGCTCATGATAATAAATATCATCAATTGTAGATGAAATTTTCATAGCTGTAGTAGTTAAGACTTCATTGGATGGAGTGGGTTGGGTTACTTTACGCAGCAGGACAGTAGTGAGTGAGCCGCTGACCTTGGCCTTGAGCTCATCCTTGGTGGCCTTGTCTTTGTCATATTTCTTCAAAAGGTCACCAAGAGCATTATGTACATCTTGCTTGGCTCCTTCATGAGTAGCATTCCCTAATGATAATTTTGATATCCGGTAATCTACTACTGTGATTGTTTCTTTAGTTTTCCCCTCAATGGGGGTGGCCACCTCTTTCACATGCTCTCCAAATGAATTAACCATCAGACTTGATACGGTTCTCAGTCTCTTGCCTTGTATTTTGGTCATAGACTTGAATATGCTAAGATTTATGACATCCCCAGAGGAACCTTTTTCTTTTTCTTGGGAGTTTGTCTAAACAACCATTCTGGTATGGCTAGAGCCAACGAAGATGGAGTGGCAGATCCAATACCTGAAACATTAGTTAGAGAAAGATCACTAGAAATACCAGCTGGTATTTGAGCAGAGGTAGAAATGATGGAAGGTGTGGATGTAAGGACAGCCATAGGAATTGACAAAGCAATGTTGGGGGTTGTGATTTAAGAAAATGGAAGTGTTAAAGGAAGTTAAGATAAAATGGGTGACCTAATATTTTCCCTAGCTGATAGAATTATAAGTGATGAGAATACTTGGGCCATAGAATGGGATGGGAAAGAATAAATGATGGTGGAAGTGGAAAGAACTAATATTGGAAGTGATAATGGAGGAAAGAGGAGATGTGATAGATCCTAGATGATAATAGGAGAGTCACTGACTTCAACCACTTTTGTTACAGGCACTGCATGTGATGTAATCTTGGGAGCAACAAACTTGGAAAGAGATGAGCCACCAACAACAAATGAAATATTCTTTGGAATTTTAGGAGCCTTTTGAGTTGAACTCTTGCCCTTAGTGGGTGTTGGTTAGTTTATTGCTGGTATAGCCCCTATATTTATAGGTTGATTTTCCCCTTTGGGTGAGATTCCCAAGGTGTTCAACCAACTGAAAGTCCTCTTTAGAATGGGTCCCTCCCTCTCCTTGGTATTACTACATTCTTCCACATACCAATCAATCCATGGAAGTAGTTGATTGGCAACATTTTCGTTCTTGTATGATGAATATGAAATCTCATCATCATATTGCATGTCCTTTGGCACATTAGCCAAACAAAATTTCCAAACTTCGTTAAGGGTTAATATTTCATAATCCATTTGTCACATGATGTATTCCCCATGATAATGAATCTAGATATAGACCAATTGGGTTACATGGGCACTTTGGACCGATTTGTCTCTCCAAGCTTACCCCAATAATCAAAATTAGTCGTGGGTGAAAGGTCCACGTGGGTCACCTCAGACCATTTTTGCATCAACATTTTTTTCCTTGTGAATATTTGGGTAGGAATACCTACCAATCAAAATAGGGAAATGCATTACCACCTTGTGACGTGTATTTTAGATTTTATTATAATCCAAAAACTATCAAAATAATTCCAATAGAATTGATTTGTCAATGGGACACCTCGGTAATTTTCTTGGGCGCCAATGAAACCTAGAATCCGGATATAGGTGAATGAAGGAAACTAGAAATATATTTCTCTTGATTCCGTACTTCTTGGAAAGCCTCATCGGAAACCCTACGATTGTATAGTTCTTTGTCAATATGATAGAGGATGATAGTGAAGAAAGCATCGTTGACTCTTTGGAAATGCCTTCTTCCTTCTTCCAGAGTGAGTTGGGGATAAAAGTCATATATTTGGGAGGTGCTTTGCGAACACCCCTAGTACTCAAACCCATAAAATATCCAATAGAAGCAACCACATATACCAGAAATGTGTCATGTAGAAGGTTTTTTTCTAACACTTTACCCAATGATAGCAAATGGTGCTACTAATGTGCTCCCCATCGAGATATACTCACCATTCTTATTGATAGTTGTAATGTAAAAAAATCCATTCCTAGAATTCCTTTACTGGAAGGAAGACTTGAAATTCTTCTTAACAACACAATAAGATTGCTAACATCCTGAATGAAATTTGATCGATGCATAGTTTTTGGTAATTTGGTGAAAGTCTTAGCCAAATAGGATTTCATCGAGAATCTTTGAGCATACATCCTCTTTCTCATCCCAATGTTCCACTGCTATTTTACGGTGAAATTGTGGTGTAATCTTAAACATCGAAGCTTAAATATATCCTAACAAAATCTAGGTCCAAATGGATTACCACCTTATCATCACTATCCCCGATCATATAGAGTCTTCATCAAAGTGGGCTGCTACAACTAAAATAAATTCTGGGAAATGCATATATATGGGAAAACCGAAGGCAAGGGTAAGCCCACTATCATAGATAGCCTTGCATCCATGGTTTCTTGTTCTAAGCCTTTAATCTTTCCCAGAAATCGAAAGGTCAATTTTTCCTAGATCAGTGTCCCCAATATTTCCTAAATCAAAGGACAAGAAGGATTGGGGAATAACCCCAAGAAATGAGTATTTTATCTTCTCTTTTCCCTTTGAAGTGGAAGTAGACATCAAACCCTATGTTTTGGAAGCTTAAGTGTAGAAATTTTGAAAACCTAAAAGGAAACCTCTGAAATCCCGATTCGGAAAAGTTCTGAAAGAAATCACTAAATCAAAATCTCCAAAAAAATTCTCTGAAGGAGTTTCTTGAACTGAAATCTTCGAAACCAAAAGTTCCGAAGGAAATCTCTGAAAGAAATTTTTCCAAAAAGAAGTTCTCTATAAAATTTTCCTGAATCCAGAGATTCCAAAACCTGAAATAAAAATACCTCTCGAAATTCTGATATGAAAAAATCCTTAAAAATTCCTTGCTTAATGTAGTTTTGAAGGAATTCTCTGAACGAGTCTTCTCCGAAGAAATCTGAGGAATCTGCGGAATGATGTAAATCGTAAAATTTGGAACATGAGAAATGAAAGGAAGTATGGGAGGCCTAAGAGGATCCTTTGAACAACTTCAAATACCTGGAGAAAACTCAAAAAGTGAAACATGGTGAACCAAGGAGTGAAATCATAAAAAAATAGAGGGAAACCAAAAGGAAAACTAAAATGATAAGGAAATAGAGGAAAAAGACCTAAAACCAAAAGAATATAAACAAAAAACCATACCTTGAAAAAGACATCGCAAAGTACAAGAATGGAATGTCAGAGAAAATGTGTCAGGTAAAAATTACAAGTAAAAATCTGAGTTTAAATAGAAATCCCAATATTAATGGTAAAAATTGCGCACAAAACTTTAAAATTCTTAAACACAAAGCCCAAAATTTTGAAAATTTAGGATTTCAAACTTCAAGGATTGGGAGGAAAAAATATGAATTGGCGATGGAAAAATCTAAAACCCAAAAACCCAAAAGTCCAAAAATTCAGGCTTTCAGACATTTGGACTTTGGAAAACTTCAAGTGGAAATCCTTAAAACGACTTGGAGAACTTTGAAAACCTTAAACCTGAAAACCTGAAAGTTAGGTTTTCGAAATTCGAGTTCGAGGTCCGAGAGGTATTTAAACAAAAAGGGGAAAAATTCTCACAACCCGAAAGCTCGAAAGTTGAAAAATCAGACTTTTGGGTTTTCGTGCTTCGGAAAATTTCAAATGAAGTTCCGAATTCGAGCTAAAAAAACTATGAAGTCTCGAAAAATTGAAAAAATTTGGATTTTGGTTTTAGCAAAAAATTCATTGTGTGAGGACTTCTTTAAAAACATGGTCTGACACATAGCTTCCTTCCGGGTAGGTTAAATGGTTAACATAACCTATGGAAAAAATGATCTATCCATTTAAGTATGATGACGAGCTACCTAAGGAGGTTGACCTTACTCTTCCTCGTGATCCTACTTGGATGGAGGACAGTTCTAAGATGCTTGTAGAAGAAACCATCGTTGTCAACATTGGCTTCGTAAAAGAACCAAGAATGATAAAATTGGGAGCTTCACTCTCAGCTCAAGAACATAAGGTTTTTGTAGATATTTTAAGAGAATATGGAGATATATTTGCATGGTCATACACATATATGCCTTGGTTATATAAAGACTTAGTAGTGCACAACCTCGTTGTGCACCCAGATGCCAAACCCATCAAGCATAAGTTGAGAAAGATGCACCCTAAAATTGCACTTCTTGTCAAAGAAGAACTTTAGAAATTTTTAGTTGCTGCTGATTTTATTAAACCTATCAACCATTCGAGTGGATATCTAATATAGTCCATGTTTAGAAGAATCCTATTGGCATAAGAATTTGTACTGATTTCCATGATATCAATAAAACATGTCCTAAGGATGATTTTCCCTTACCTAACATTGATATGATTGTGGATTCCACTGTTGGTTAAGAAATGTTGTCCTTAATGGATGGATTTTCAGGTTATAACCAGATTTGGATTACAGAAGAGGACCAACATAAGACAGCCATTATCACTCCATGGGGAACATTTTGTTACAAGGTCATGCCTTTCAGAATAAAAAATGTCAGGGCTACCTACCAATGTGCAATGACTATCATCTTCCATGACATGATGAATGACATCATGGAATATTATGTTTATGACATCCTAGCAAAATCCAAAATCGAGGAGAGCACCACAGAAGTGTTGAGAGGTATCTTTTAGCATCTCCAGGATTACAAGGTTCACTTGAACCCAAAGAAGTGTGTCTTTGGTGTTTTGTCAGGAAAAATCCTAGGTTTCATTATTTCACAAAGAGGGATAGAATTAGACCCTGCGAAAGATTACGAAAATCAAAGAAATGCCACCACCTACCACTATTAAAAAATGAGAATTCTACAAGGGAAAATTCAAGAATTTCTCCGCTTTATTTCACAACTTGCGGATAAGTGCCACCCATTTACACATCTACTAAAGAAGGATGTTGCATTCAATTGGGGACTAGATTGTCAAAAGGCATTTGCATTACTAAAACAATACCTTGTTAACCCACCTGTACTCATGCCGCCTACCCTAGGCGAACCTCTCCTCTTATACATTTCTACTACCCAGTTTTCTATTGGTGCACTTGCTTGCCCAATATGATCTAGACCATAGTGAAAGGGTGGTTTACTACCTCATTCGCACTTTGATTGCCTATGAACCAATTACCCGTAGATTATAAAATCATACCTCGGAAGTCATCTTCACCTTTCAAAAACTTTTCCACTATCTCCTTAACAACAAAACCAAACTAATATCCAAAATTGAACCTCTCAAGTACCTTTTATCCAAACCCTCCCTTACAGAGCTGAAAGGGTAATTGGATCTTTCTCCTAAGAGAATTTGATATCAAGTTTGTGAATCAAAAGTCATTGAAAGGGCATGTATTGGCTGATCAAGTGGCGAAGCTCCTTTACCATGAATAAAACCTTTGTGTCTAGACCTACCGATGCATCCATGATATTAAAGAAATTATAGAATGGAAAGTCTATTTTGACGGATCATTCACTTTCCACGGATCAAGGGCAAGAGTAGTGCTCATCAATCCCATAGGTGAGGTTATCCCAAAAATCATTCCATTTGGGATTCCCCTGTACTTAATAATATTGTGTTATATGAAGCACTCATCTTTGCCGGCCTCAAGCTATCTATTACTTGGAATATCGATAGTCATGAGTCATTAGATACTCCCAACTCATACTTAAACAAGTTAATGATGAGTATAACGTAAAAGATGAGAACCTCATTCCATACAAGAAGTTGGTTGAGACCTTCAAAAAATATTTTACATAGATCAAATTTGAACAAAAAGCAAGGTAACATAATAGATCATTAGATGTTATGGCTACCATTAGATCTCTCTTACGCATTCCACCTCAATAAATCAATATGCCTTTCTTTGTTGAGAATTTACAAATGCTCGCATACGACATGCCAAAATCTTTTTGACATGTGAAATTGTTAGTCCATTATCCTCCTAGTATGAACCTATCTCCCGATACCTATAATATGGCACATTTCCCCGGACATTACCCACTCTAGAAATAAATCCCTTATCTACCTTATAAATTTTTATACCCTCCTAGGAGGAACCCTTTATCGTTGTGGCTATGACGAGAATCTACTTTGCTATTAGGATGTTACAGATTCAATCCACACTATTAAGGATGTACATGGTGGTATTTGTGGAGTGCATACTAGTGGTATGGTATTGGCACAAAAGATCTTAAGGGTAGGATATTATTGGCCCACTATGGAATCAATTTGTTGTATTTTCATAAAGAAATGTGAGCTATGCCAAAATTATGGAAATTTGATACATGTGGCGACATAGGCTTTACATCCTATTGCAACACCTTGGCCATTTTCTTAATGGGGCCTGGATCTCATAGGGAAGCTCCATCCTTCTTCTTCAGATAGCCACACCCACATTATCACAACCACCGAGTATTTTACCAAATGGGTAGAGGTTTTGGGCCTCTTACTTACGTCACTAGTTCACAAATTTACAAATTCATCATGAGCTATCTCATCTTCCATTATGGTATCCCTTCCTCCATTTTCACTCATAATGGTAAATCCTTCAAGAACAAAATAGTTAAGACATTTTGTCAACATTTCCATATTCAACTCAAGTGGTCTACCCCCTATTAACCCAAAGGTAATGGACAAGCCGAAGCCACCAATAAAACCCTTTTACGATCATGGAGAAAATGGTAAGTAATACCAGCCGTAATTGGCACTTACACATACATCCCGCCCTCTAGGCCTATCAAACCTTAATCCCCACTCCTACTGGTATGACCCCATACTCACTAGTCTATGGAACTAAATCCATCATACCATTGGAAATGGAGCTTCCCTCCCTTATAATATCTCTCCGGGGTTATCTTGATAAAGACAAAGACTATAGAGTAGCTCGGCTAGCAGAGCTAGAGTAGTTGGATTAAAAGTGTATAAGAGTACTTAATCACCTCAAGGTCTACAAGAATAGAGTATCAAGAGGATATAAAAAATGAATCATTCATCGTGAAATTTGTGTAGGTGATCTAGTGCTGAAAGAAAATCAGAAGAATATTGTCAAAGACATAGAAAAGAAAGGTAAGTTTGAGACCAACTAGCTAGGGCCTTATGTGGTGGTTGCTAAGTATGGGTCGGAGCCGATAAACTGGAATTTTCGGATGGTGAAGAGCTTACGAAACCAATGAACACCATGCATCTCAAGAATTTATATGCTTAAGCATAGTGATAATATCAAATAAGAACTAAAAAGTGAAAATAGAAAAGAAAAAACAAGCAAAAATTTGGAAAAATTGAGAAAACAAGAAAGAAAAAAATAGGTTGTCCACATGTGAAAACCATACAATTGTGGCACAGTGGGAAGGTCTTTGGGTGAGAACTAGTTTCCAACACTCAAAGAGGATTCACCATCACAAGTTACTCTTGCACCAAAGTGGGTAACCCTCATAAATTTCTATATAATCTCTTTTGCTAGGTCTACGAACCCTACCAAATCCATCTTTGTTGAGCTATGATCCAGCTTATTTGCTCTTATATCTATGTGCCTTTGTATATGCCCATCTAAAATTTGGGGCACCTTCACATTCCACTTTCTCATACATATGTGTGTGGCATTATTCCCTTTTATATTTCCACATCACACTTTGGTGGCATGCACGTTTCTTTGTCCTTATACATTGCTTTGAACATGACCTCAAAAATACAAAAACATTCGAAAAGGATACACAAAAATATAAACATTCGTAAAATACCCCTTCTAGGGATGAAGCTACATAAACTCCACAACATTGTCTTAGGGAAACCCCAAAAACAATGTGAACAATAACATGGAAAACATATCTTTCTAGATAACCCAAAAACATAAGAAAATATATATTAATGTTGTCCTTAAAAAACAAGGTAATATTTAATTACTTTTAGTTGTCGGTTTGTATCGTTTTGGTTGTATATTTGTTTAGTTTTGTTATCTTTTTCTTGTGTATTTGTTTATCTTTGTACATATTTGTATCACAACTACCATCTATCATTCATCACATATAACATCATCTGATACATCATATATACAAAGAATGCTAAGTTTTACATCATGCATGTATACTAAGCTAATCATCACATATCATAAATCTATCCCCCTACACCAATATCATCTATTATCATCCCAAGTGCTAGTATCTAACACAATATCTCATGTACATAATGTATGACATCATCTAGACCATCCTTGGGCACTATTTGACACACAGGATTTTTCCGAACATTTCTAGGTGCTTCTTGTCTTCTATTTTTATCTAGCGTCATGATTATTTTTAAATAATTATTGTTGGCCCGTATTTCTTCTCACCAGGCATTTCATTTTGCCACCGATGCTGTTCTCTTTACCTTGGGACATTTCTCGCATACTTTTTGGTGACCTTTCATTTCCTAAATTCCTTTGACCAATCAAAACTTCAAAAATTATAAAACCATTCAAAAGCCAAAAAATTGTAAACACTTCAAAAATGGACTAAAATTGGTAAAAAGCTCATTTGTAGCTGAAATTTGTGTCTCTCACATGGCACTCATCTTGTATCTTGCTGATGTTTTAACAATGTTTTGAAACAACAAGTCACACATAACCTAACTCTTCAATCATTTTCCAAAAGCTACTCTGCTTACTTCATATGTGCTCGAGGCACTATTAGTTGTCAGTACTATTTTCGTCATGCACATTTCTTTTCCATTGGACCCAAATGTCCTCCATCTTTCCCAGTATATACATATTTCTTGGGAATAATTTTTAAACCCTTTTCGTTTATCAAAACATTTGGGACTACATCTTGATACAAAATTATTTGTGCAACTATCATGGACGTTGTTGTTTTGAGTGTGTGTGGTTGTACTTATTTCCCTATTAAATGAGTTTGTTTACTACTCGTATTTACATTGCATATTTGTATGTTGTTTGGAGTTGTTGTTTTAGCAAGGGATAGTTGTTTTTACGTTGGATTTTCATGTCATTTTATGCTTATTTTGTATGCTTACATTTTTAATAAGGGTTGATGATGAGGATTCTAACAAAAATGATGATTAAAAATTATTTTGATCTGGTTTGTGGATATCTCGATATCATTCTTTCTTATTATTCTCTAATATTATCTTCGCACTTTTCCTTCTTATATCCTATTTTTTGATCGTTGATCAAGTTCTTTTATAACCCCATCAACACTTGAGAGGACATTCCTTTAGCTAACTAATTTTTCTTCGACGCCTTCAAAACTTATCTACTCATTTATGCTTGTCTACTTTCTTTGAAGTGACATAGCTTACGTCACCCAAAAGAGGGGGAAATGTAGACACTTGTGGTTTTATCAAAGCACTAATATTCCTTATATTGCACTAACTATTCTTATTCTTGAAAATTTACGACATACCATCGATTAGACATATCTAACTCCCCTCTTATGAAAATCTTTTGGTCTTATTCCTTTTATAAGTCAATTAAAACAGCTAGTATAAGCCTCTTCATGGCTAAATCCTCTTCTAGAATAATTATACTAGATTTATAGACTATAAATCCATTTCATTGGATTGATTAGACCTCTCACAGCTCTCTCAAAACCCTAATTCCTTTCTAAACATGATTAACTATCCTAACATAGTTTAACTATTCCTAACCATGATTAAACCTAGTCAAATCTTTCTTTGACTCCCTAATTAACTTTTTGACTTATCCTTTAGTCCCACATGAACCAAAATTCCTCCACTTTCCCAAATGGAAAACTATAAATAACCCACTACTCCCCTCTCATTTTCAAGAACACTTCTTCCCTCTAACATAAACTATAATATTATTGCTAGAATTAGGAGTTTTATTTCATCTTGTTGAGGTATTTTCTTGATCCTTTGCATCACACCACACACCATGGAGTAAATGGGAAGAACCATTGGCCTTGAAGCCTTTAATAGTGAGATCCCAATCTCGTAAAGCACAAACTTATTGCTTAGATCCTTACTAGGTTCACTTACTTAAGCTTTCAAGAATAGAGGGTAGTTACATTTGTTAAGTTTTCTTGTATACTTTAAACTAATGCATGCAAATTAGGATTCTTTGTTTATTTATTAATAGATGGTCCATTGATTGGTTTTGCACAAATCTTTTGGGTTTCTTGAGTTTTCTAACCCCATTCATAGCTTTGGAAACCTCTCTTTGAAAAAAAATATTTCACAAAATAGATATCAATTGTATAAGTTAAACCCTGAAAGATCAAAGATTGAATGTTGAAATTCTAAAAAATAACTTTGTACTTACCAGATTAGAATCTGAAAAAATATCTTTGAAACCTTGACAGATAGAGATGTCAGACTAGTTCTACAAGGTGAAGAGTGATCCTAACATCTTATATTTACTAAAATAAATTTAAAGTATAAGAAATAATAAAAGAAAAAAATTTAAACACTTTTTTTTGTAAATAGAAGCATGCCACAAACACATATACCACATAACACATTGGAACATAAGCATGTTATAATGTTATCATATCATGGCTCATATTTATCAAACCATAACGCGCTCATGTTATAGCTAATGGCCACAAAATGTATTTGTGTCCGCATTTTGGCCCCCATATTTGTGCACTTACCTCTCCACCCGAGCATAAAGAAATGTGGTTGGTGGAGGATAGATATCGCCCAGACTATGTGATCCTCATGTGTATAAAGAAATGTTTTCAACACCCTATCCATCTATATAACCCTATCTAGAATCTCTATGGCCCCTCCCGAGAGAAATAGAAATCTCAATAGAATCAAGGGTTTGAACCTCCACCATCTCCTTCACAACATAAGGCAATGAAACATGATGAATAGGAGGGTGAACAATCTATCTGGCTAGTTTTGTAAACATTGTGCCCCCATCCTATCCTATGTAGAGCCTTGGACTCTACCCTTAAAATCTTGAATGTCATAATCGTTAGGTATTTCATTGAGCATGAACTCACAAATAGAGTTTCCTTAAGAAATATTGGGGTACCTCAAAATTATTACAAGCAGGTTGGTCAAAAAATATCCACCACCTATCCCAAAATTTATATTTAATCCCATTGTGATTACACCAGTAGATGGGGAATATTTTGCAATCCAATCGTAATCGTAACGGTGCATTATTTCTACAATCTCTAAATAATGCACACAATTTTTATTTTTCCTTTTTCACTGCATCATAGGACAACTTATCTACATAAAATCTATGGCGATTGGTTTTAAAACCATCCCATGTGTTAATTTGTATTAACCACATTCTCAATATTCGATATTAATGATCCCAAAGATGTGGCTAGGTTTTGACGATGAGGATTTTTGGCATTAGGGTTTCTTAAGGTTTCTATTAAACCCTTAATTTATACTTTGTTGTTTGAAATTTCCCCAAAATCTATTTTTGGGTGTTATGAGGATGTCCCGCTATAGAAAGAGGTGTTCTAAGGTTTTTTCTTCTTCAACATTGTTTGTGGATGAATGACATAATTGAATTGAAGGTAAAAGAACACCTGAAAATGAAAACAAATAAAAAATCAAAAACTATAAAAAAAGATTTACAAAGAAAAAAACCTTAATAAAAATAACTAGCCTTCTAAGGTCACCGCCATCGTCAATTTGAGGTGTCATGGGTCATTGATGCCAAAACCTATCAAAAATACTTTTGTGTTATTCCTTGTTCACGTTTTTCTCTCTTTTTTTTTTGTTTTTACAATATGATATGCTCTCGGGTTTCAAATGTATTTTATGACAAGCTTAAAACATGAGCATGTTATAACGCGAGCTCAAATTTTCCTCTGTTACGTTATAGTGTGACCGATCCATAACACTAGTGCATTATGTCTAAAATGACCCAAAAACATATTTTTTTTACTTTTTGGGCCCCCAAATTTGTGCACTTAGCTGATTGGTTCTTTGGATGTAATTCTGGATGTAAATTCTAACATGTAGCGTCAATATGACCATTGATATAATAATTATTGCAAAATTATTATGATCTTTACAAGTATTCAAAGTGGTAGAGGTCTTTTTACCTTTACCTTTCCATTTACCTTTGTTACTTGTTTGTCCCTGATCTTTTTTTTATTTGATTTTTGACTACTTTGTCTTAGGCTCTTCTTCTCCTTACTTTTTTCATCATCAATATAATATACTTGCACACATGATACATTAAGATCCCCGGTCTTCACAAAG
Organism: Taxus wallichiana var. yunnanensis; assembly: GCA_018340775.1. NCBI lineage: Eukaryota > Viridiplantae > Streptophyta > Pinopsida > Cupressales > Taxaceae > Taxus > Taxus wallichiana. The sequence goes on from CM031233.1 coordinate 194,359,245, forward strand.
ATGACCTACCTTCGAAGATGAGTGTGAATTCCTCCCAAATACTTGGTCGAATATCGTCATCCTTCAAGTCTCTATTGAGAAAAATGGGTTGTCTCGAAACTCCATATTGTAATGTTGCACACTTTGACCACTTCTTTGTCTAAAATATTTCCATTTAATCATATGGTCAGTATTATGGCCATAGGATAAAAAAAATTCTTTAAGAAATTTTTTAAAACCCTCCCAAAACTTACAATATGACCCTTTTTATTTTCACAAGTGGCTAGATGGGTTTCCCACAAAACTAGAGCATGTCCTTTAATTTTGAGACATAGAAAGGTAAACCTTTGTGCCTTAGTGACATTAGGTAGACTAAAGTAAACTTCAAATTGCTTAACCATTTATCTAGCAATTCTCGCATCTATTTGTCCTTCAAATATTTTTATCTCAACCTTAGTTTCAACTTTAAAAGCATCATGATCATATTTTTCATTTTATTTTTCAACTTGAGTTTACTATTCATGATCTTCCACATCTTCTTCCTCATAATGGCTCATTCCTCCACCGAACATTTCAGCCAAAGGTTGAACCACTTAGTCCATGGAATCTTGCTAAAATGTTGTTGTTCTTTGTTGATTGGGGATTTCTTGTTGATTTTTAAACAACCTATCCATTATTATTTATAACATCTCAATTATACGGACCAAGTTATCTTCTTCCATTTAATCACTAACCCTTTTTTCCAATTCTTCATAGATATATCTAGATAGCAAGGTAAAAATTCTTCACCTTTGGACCTCTTTGTTGTCATACATATCACACAATAACGAATGCCATAGTCCTTGGATATAATTGTCAGCTATGATACCAAAATGATCTATAAACCTTTACTTTGGAAATCTACGTAACCACACAATTAATATTTCTACTTCCAATTATTGAAAATGACAGAAATAATTAAAGTCAAGAATTAATCTTAGTGCTTAGAACTACTTGTAGTAAATAGAAATATAAACAAATTAATGCACGATTCTAGATTTTAATTTTGGAATCCCTAATTTGAGGTAAAACTAGTCGGGAAGGGAAAATTCCTCTTTATTTCCTCTTTTATATATTAGCCTATTCTATTAAAATAATACATAGATTATAATAAGATGAAGGAAGATAGACAATATCAACACCTCCCTTATGTACTTTCTTTCTCTTTCCTCACACACCTTGTTCCTTCAATTCAACTCCAACACTTTGCATTCTTCTTTCTCAAGTTTCCCATGAATTGATGATCCCAAATCACTTGTTCTAATTGTATTTACGCTTTCTTCCCATTTCCATTCATGCACTAGAGAATAGGAAGGGTCGTACAGGGAAGAGACAAAGTATAGATGGTCCAAATATGTGACTATTCATGGTTATATTTTTTTCCATCATTTACGGGACCACTAGTGTATGCAGGATGGTAATTATGTAACCTCCGAGGTGGTTACATAACCTTCGGTGTGTGAGGGAGTCCATTACGCAATCATCGTGGTAATTATGTAACCAATACTATACACATAGTGGTGATTTTGTAACTTAACAATATGTTATTCTTTCTAATTGATTTTTCTTCTCAAGGTTTTTGTTTCTATGATGAAGCGGTGTTTCTTTCGATCCATGTGGATGAATGTCATATTTCTTTAGATTTTTTTAAAGGTTTTTTTATGTCATTTTTTAATTTTTCGAGTAGTAAAACATTCATGACACTACACTGACTTTGTAGATTTTCATCCCATAGCTCGCTTAGCTCAAAAATTACCCTTACAAGATTCAGGAAAATGGAAACTAAAAAGGGAAGCTCAAGAAAAAATTCTATTCCAACCCCTCGTGGAAGTGGTATTAGCATTCAAAAAATAACATTTTATTTTTAGAAACCATCTAAGGAAACCCATCCTTCTCCGGAGGACCAAAAAAATCAAGGGATAATGATTTCATTTAAAATAAAACTCAAAATGAGTTCATTTATGATTTGATGTCTAATGTTGTCAATGAAAATGATAATGAAATGCCTCCCCTTTGAGACATTCAATTTAATAAAGTTAAGTTTGCAATCGCATCACCTACCCAATTGAATGAAGTTGACACTACATCACCTTCCCAATTGAATGTTAGAGGTGAAACTATTGGCAGATCAACGAAACTTAAATTCCACCTTGGAAAATACTCAAGGGACACCTATTTTTGAAATAATGAGAAAAGAAATATAGTGGGGCTATGGAAGGAGTTTCGGGTTAGAGTGGGTTTATTAGTATCCATTTATTTAACTCGTTGAAAATGATAATAAAGATGAACCTTCCAAAGAATGAAAATGTAAAATCTATATTTGGATATTGGGTAGGGAATAAAAATTGTAACTCAAGTTAGATACTATTGAGAAACATTTAGGAAAGATATATGAAATGAAAATCGTAGATGGCATTGTGAAGAATTTTTCTAGATGGAAAAATAAAAAGGATTTTTTTGCATATTAGGTATGAAAAAGAATTTAAATATCACAAGATAAATGAAAGAAAAGTTGTGGAGAAAGGAGGGATAAATACCCCTAAATTTTACAGAGTCATTAAAAATATTTTTTTAGATAAAATAATTCAACTAGCTATTTTTTTGACATTTTAAAAAGAGGTTGTCCTATAACATATTTTCGTTACAAAATAAGATATTATATTTTCTTAGTGTCTCACACTTTCCTCATTCTCACTAGTCTTAAACTAGTGGTTGGGATTGGGAAAGTTCATAGCTATGGTTCAAAAAGAAGACTTGAAAGATAAATTGAAGTCTACACGATACATTTCTTTTTTTATTGATGATGTTACTGTGGTAGATAATTGATGCATGAGCATCAAATCTAGAGTTTACATATGATGAGAACATCGAATTTTTTGTTTTTGAGGTATGGGCATGACTCCTAAAGGTCAATTGCGGTCTAAATGTGTTACTAGTTTTGTTCTTGGCCTTTCTAAATTTAAATTGTACACTTTCCCTCCAAAAGTGTAAATTTAGTCTTGAAGGCCATTTTTGGCTTGTGATAGGTGTTTTAAGGGATTATTGTAGCTTATAAATTTTTCAAAATGACGAAATGGGGTTTAAATGGTGTGTATTATGTTCCTTTAGGGTCTAGAAAGCATGACATGAGTAAGAAATCTAAAGGCTTGGGTGTATAGATAAGCAACTTGTTGTTAAACCTAAACTTACACATGTGACCAAGAGTTTTAAAGTATGTACTCGGTGCTAACTGAATGAAAGGATATAAATACTCAAATGTAAATAAATATTCCACATTCTATTAAGATATGAATCAAAATGTGAAGTTTCAACGAAGTTAATAGAAGATAAATATCAATTATGATAGTTCTTGCATGATATTGAAGGAGAAAACTTTGTTTTTTATAATCATTGTATGTTCTTAATGTTTTTCATTATGCATGTAAGATCTTCTAAGTCTCAAATTAAGTGAAAGGTGATCATGAAACTGGTTAGGAGAATTTGAGCTCGTAGAAGTTGATTTTGGTGTTCCTTGTGTTTGATTTACCTCAGAATTCTATGAAGATTAGATTTATGCATGCGTATTAGATTTCTTGCATACATTGGGAATAGAGAACCTAAATGGAAGGAAGATTTGTTATTCTAAGTATTTACATGATTGAAGGATTCCTTCTTATAATCCATGGAAATTTGAATTAGTGACCATGTGTTACTACGGATGAATTATAGTATTTGGAAGATTTCTAATAGTGAGAAGGTGAGGTGGATTCAGAATTTGAATGCATGTTCAATGTGTAAGTCATGTTGGTAGAGGTATCTAGAGTTTATAAGGGGATTTTAATGTATAAAAATCATCTATTGTATGTAAATGGTTCATTTGTATTCTTGGTGAAGTATTTCTTGAGACACCTAAGAAGACTTTTATTTGATCAATTAGTGCATGAATGGTAGGGATTTTTGTTGTTGTAATTTGTACTTTGAAAATCATACAACCTAGATCGAGAGGATTCTTTCATGGTAAAAACATTCAGTTCATAGGGAATCTATAAGTTCCTTTTTCCACATTTCCCCAATACACATGTACATTAATGATATTTTCATAAGGGAGATAACGCGAAGTGAATGTTGATCTATAATTGTGTGTATGTCCAACTTTTTGTGATATTTCAAGCCAAAACCTATACTAGCTAAAGAAGGGTACTTTGGGTGATTATATGTATTGAAGCTAACATGACCAGAAAGGATGAGGCTAAAGAAGGGAATTTTTATGGAGGGATTAGTGAGACCCTTGTATAGGCATATCTTAATCTAATTTAGGGATTACAACAGTGATTCAAGATCGTAATGACTGGGAATACTAAGAGTCTAAAACCTTTAAGTCTACAAAAAGGAAAATGAAATTCGAGTAGAACTATGAGCTTGGGGATGTTTTGAGGGTTTCTTTTAATCTCATCATGATGTGATTGACATGAAAGTGTTAAGATACTATTTTTAGCCCTTGATTCGATATTTTGTTTATTTTATAGTGATTTTTCTTTATACTAGGTTATAAGAGTTCCTTTTCGTGTGTTAACTAGGGTTTGTAGACAAATGCCACAAAACTAGGAGTTTACGAATAAAAAATTGGTTTGATTAATTGGGGGAGGATTATTCAAGAGTTAAAAGAGGAAAAATGATGTTTTATTAGTGCAAATTTGAGTTAGATCTAACATTGTGTGAATACAATCACCATGTGTCGTTATAATCTAGAGGGAAACATTACAAAAGAAATTTGTAGCAATTAGAAGAGTTCAAGTTTTTAAATTAGAACATAAAAGGATAAAGAAAAAGTGTAATAATAAAGGTTTTTCTTGAGGCATGAAACCCTAATTATATGAGAATGTGATTGACAGTTCGGAGGCGGGGCTAGTGAGATCAAACGCAAGTCGAAGTGAGGAATGATGAATAAATAAGAGGGTGTTGAATTAACATTTGAAATTTTAAGTACTTCATAGTGAATAAAAATGGTATTAAAGGAAGCTCTCATATTTTATTGGGACCCTATAGAATTTTCTAAGCATAACTCATTCAAAGGGCGTGTGGTGCTTGAAATGGATAGAAATAAATTTTGGGCAAGGTAAGAGTTAGTTAAGGAAATGAACTATCTTGATCATGAGAAGGAGTGGTATAACTATGTTTAAGGTTATTGAATATGAGAACTAATTAAAAGAGTATCGGAGAAGTCCATTTACAATCTTAGCAAGGAACTAAGGAACAATGAATCGACAAGCTTGGGAGAGGCAAACAAGAAGAGTTGTATGGAGTTTGGATGGTTTTTTTTTTATTGAATGGATAATTAAGAGAAGTGTTAAGTAGGGAAAATGTTGACTATACCTCATAAGTGACAAATTGATAGTTTTTCTAGTTCTTTATAGGGTGTTCTGGATCATCCAATTATAGAGAAAGTTGGAATTTGTCTATACACATCTTGATAGTTTGTTGAATGGTTGTTTATCACAATTTATTTGCATCAATAATACTACTTGGTTTTTTATGAATGTTTATAATGTTGATAATAATGTGATACAACCTCACTTACTTTTCATTCAAAAAATGAGAGAGAACTCCAATTTTGAAAACCTTTGTGAATTGGTGATAAAATTTTTTAAGGAGATCGGTGGCATGGATGATGCTACAACTACATCAAAACTGGTATGTGTTGGGGAAAATGGGGCATCTATTATACAAGATCATCGTAATTTATTGTGCGTAAGACTCCAAAAATATCATTACCCATATATGATTACCATTCATTGTATGGCTAGTATAATGAATCTAGCATACAAAATAGTTGGAAAAATTAAACTGCACTTAAAAATTTGAAGAACTTGCTTGAGATGTGCATGCTTATTTCCTTTAAAGTCCTAAAATTTTCATGGAAATCCAAATATATTTAGAAGGAATAAAAATGGACTTAAAATGTTAAAATATGTCGACACAAATTGGATCTCATTGTACCAACTAGTCCATAGGGTGTATAACGAGTATCAATCCTTATTAGGAGTAATGTGGCAGAATCACATGGAAGTGGAAAAGGCCTAGGATTTGATACATCTTTTGAAAGATATAGAGTCATTTCTGATTTTGTGTGGTATCATTCCCATGTTGGATGAAATGCATCATTTAATTAAATAAGCCAAAGAAACAACTAACTATATTGCTTATTTTTCTATTTTGAGGAAAATGTAGTCACAAAATCACACACTTACTATTACAATTATACCTCCAAGTATGTTTTTATATATGGATCTTGCGTTAGAAAATTATTCACTAATTATGCATCCCCTAGTCCCGTAGTCATTTTAGTTAATAATTTTCATGGAGTTTATTACAAATTCATTAGTTATTTACACAGCTTTCGGTGCGTCCTTAGGGAGTCTCATCTGTCGTTAATTACTTAATTTTTAATTCTAGTCTTTGATTAGGGTACCTAGGAAGGGATTACGGTGCCGTCGGTGCCTTGGTACTTCATTTTAGGATCCCTAGTTTCTATTGCACTTGGGTCTCACTTAGCGTTTTGAGGTTGGTACTAGTCGACATGTAGGGTCATTAGTGTCGAAATTTGAGCAAGAGATCCCAATATGAAAATAACATACTTACTACCTTATGGGCGGACTATTTTCTACTAAGATATAATTATCTACTATGGAAAGGGACTGTATTTGAGAACTATTTTCATCACACACTCGTATAGGAAAGGGAATCCTATTCTATTCCATCCACCATTTTCATTCTATCTAGTTTTTCCTACTATCTTTGCATCATTGGCACTAGGGCATGCTAGAACATCATTATAGACATAATCACATATAAATACATCACATTTAAGATGTAGTGGAGTGTGTATTTGTAATACCACCATTACGGCCTTTAAGGGTAGTTTGACCCCTTCATATGCATATTTTTTTTTTAAGGGTTTGATGTTTTGTATGGAATTTTACGGGTAAATCTTTATTATAGGTTTATTGTGTCAACTACGAAGCTAGTGCAAAATCCACGTGATAAAAAGTGAGTTATTGTGAAGACCTAGTGACCAACTCGAGTCGAGTTCGAGTTTTTATGTAGATTATGGAATCCATACTATAATCAAGGGCACCCATAGGTGCCCTAATCCTCATCAAGGTTCCCTAGTCCGTGACATCTCGCGATTTCTGTAATTTTCGAGAGGTGTCTTTGGGACCATCTGCTCTACCTATTCATCATGCCACTCAGCTCCATATCATTGTGAGCTAAGTTCTATTCAGGTTAGTACATTTTCCCTCTTATTTCAATTATTTCATTTCATTTAAAATATAAAATAAATTATTTAGCAATCATATTTCATTAGTTATTACATTATTTTACTATTTAAATTAAGTTTTAAAATCCATATTTTAGTTAATAATTTTAGTGAACTTTGTACTTTAGAATTTTTCACTGGTATTTTCTTCACACCCTAATGGCTAAGAATAGTTCATCTTCTTCTCCACCCATCATGTCTCATTTTAGTGTTAACCCTATCTATGATGAGGTTGCCATCACTGAGCTCACGACTCTCTATAGTAATCCTACTATGCCACCTAATATTCTACAATAAATCTTAGATTTTTTAACAATATGTACCTATGCATTTTGAATACTATCCAATTGGAATTATTATTTTTGAGGATCTAATAGCCTTCACTCATTGTACACCATGCTCTACAGCTACTAGTGATCCTCCTTCTGATCTTTCTAAGGAAATTCTAGATGATTCTCTTATCAATTACTTACTTGGTATTGACAATCGCTCACATGTGCATACTGATTCTTCCCCTATTCAGACCACTTCTATATTTTCATCTCATGATTCTCCTACTTCTGATATTACTTCTCATCATTCATCACATACTAGTTCTCATACACCTTCATATTATGTTGATGATCCTATTGATAGTATGCTTAATGACATTCTCATATCTGAGTCTTTAGGATATGTTGATGACATAATTGATAGCCATGATTCTCCTAATTTTCATTCTCGCTAAGTGTGATTTTCATCACCACTTTCTCTTGAGGTTGCATCTAGCATAGTGCATGATTCGTCTCCATATTTTGGTTCTTCTTCTCTTACTATTTCATCTCCTCTTATCACATCATCTACACCTATTAGTGCATCTTCTATTATAGGTGTGTCTCTAACGGTCACTTCACCTCCTAGGATGTTTTCCATGCATCTACTACCTCTGATATGGGAATTATATGTATATCATCTACTATAGCTTCTTCGAATGCACTCCTAGTATTCCCTTAGCATCGAGACCTCCACTATCTTCTCTTGATATTCCTCTGATCACTCACAATGGCAAGTTACAACCGTTTAATACATTATTTCCATATTATACTATTCCTTTAAAGGATATCATATCTCTCATGTATATCATAGGTTAATTACAATCTAAGGTTTAGTCTCTCACTTTAGAAAGTAGGAATTACTATGGTTCTAGTGACAAAACTCCATACATGGTAACCCCATTCCTAAGAAGATTAATAATTATGAATTTCCTATGGACTTTATAATGACCGCATTCACATTTTTGATGGTACTAGTGACCCTCATGCACATTTCTAGCATCACCGCATGGTTATGGAACCCTATTCTAATTATAGGTTTTTTCTTAAGGCCTTACGATACAGGATTATTGATGAGGCTTTACAATGGTACACTCATCTTCCATTTCATTCCGTTAGTACTTACTATGACATGGAGGACTCTTTCCTCCATCATTTTCTCATCAATAATGGCCCTATATTTACTTATGACAGCCTATCTAATTTAGATTAAGGTTCATTAGAATATATCAAGGTTTATTTCTTATGATTCAATGATTTTATGTATTAACCAAGATTCCACTTATAGATCTAGAGAAGTGATTAATTATTGGTCATGATTTGATTCCAAAGACTTAAAAAAGATTTCAGTATGATACATGTGATTCATTTATTATTTTGTGCTATAAAGTCATATACCTAGAACAATATCTTATTTTGACACATAGCATTGATCCTAAACGTATATCTCCTATGGTTGGATCATCTAGTTCTCATCCATTGGCATCGGTTAAGCATCCTACACAAAGATCCATTTTAACCTAGCAAATAATCTCAACTCACTCCATCAAAGAAGCATAATTATTCTCCTTCTCTATGATAGGATACTTCTCCTTCCACTCCATCTATATCACATGTGCCATTACACATCTCTCACAATGATGAGACCTCATCATGTTCTGCATTCTTTAATTAAAAAGCATATAATTTGTTTTGCATCCAACTAGCATCATCAAAAAAATAGACTACAATATTAACATGACCATCCTTATTGTAATTATCATTGCATCAATGGTAAGAGGGATAATTTTTTCTTCTCCCTTCATGATAGACTACAAAACCTAGAGGATAAGGGCATCATTTTCTTTGTTGTCACTCACATGAGTTGTCCATGTCTCCTCCACCTCGTCATAGAGTTTCTACTCAAGTTGAGTCATCTCCTCTATCTCAAGGTGCGCAACTCATGGTACATCGACCACCATATGTTTTCACTCATGTGAGCTCTCCACCGCATCCATCATGTCCATTACATCCATATTATCCACCGAATCATCCTACTACTTCACATTTGATTCTACCCTCTACATTCATACATCCTACTGCTTCTACTCCATGTATGATATTCAATTTGGTTCATATCCTCACACTTCTTCTATGTCACATGCTTCCACAACTTCATTCCACCTCGGTCTTCAAGAGTTATTATTATCACCTCATACTTCGATGATACACATGTGTTATTATGGTTCTCACAATATTTTTGATAGTTTTGTTATAAGAACCTTCATCACACACACTTCATCAATTCATAGATCACACTCAATCATTTCCCGATGATGCACTCTTGATTTATATGGTTCATTCTTGACTAATGAGGGCTCTTAAATAAATTAACCCACTCTTCCATATTGTGGGAGGCATTGCTAATCTTCTCACCCTCATATTCATCACACTCATATATCATGATTACATTACATTATCACATCAACACATATTCATCATGATACACTAGTTTGGCAATCATACATCATATATTTTTACATGCATTCTACTATAATAATTATACTAATTATGTATTACAAATTTTATTCAAATAATATACATCTCACTCAACTCATCCATAAAATTACATATATTATCTATCATCATTCATATTACACATTTTTGTCTATAAATAGCAACATCATAGTTGAAATATACATTAACTAATATGAACAATATCCAAAGACATTACATACATTATGATAATAATCACCGAATCATACATCATCAATCACATTACAACATCAATATGCAACATAATAAACTCATCATATACGAATAAAATCTATCTATATATATCAAATAAAACCATCATTATAGTAAAAATATCATCCGTGACGGGTAATTTCCTATATCTTATATGACAATACAACTCAAATCCCATCATTACTATTTCTCCGGGTCTGCGAGAGACCTCAAAATCGATTCCTCTATACTAACTCTACATCATTAGTTGTGACTTGATACCTCTCAACTTGCATCCGCATTAGTGTTGCCTAGGTAGACATCTCTCTAAACTTCCATTGCAACATGATGTAATCCGAAAACACATCATGTGCCAATGGACCGCCACCTTCCACCTCTTTGGATCATTGAGTGTCCTCATGTGCCTCATATATCTCACCTAGTGACATGGTGCACATTGCTACTACTATGGCCATAGGATCAAACAAATGGACATGCTCACCCATAATGGCATCAACGTGCTTTGTTATCCATCCTCCCATAAGTACATCGGTGGGAATATTCCATGTGAATGCATGGATGGATGTGTCCACTATCAAAAACCATGTTGGAAAACCATCGCTATTACATAAGAAAACAATAAAACACACAACATAGCTATGCATAAATACTAATACTCTGCTATAACCATTACCAATTTTTTTGGGGCATGTACTTCCCCCTCTCTTCATCATCCCTGTGATAATGTTGTTGCATCTAGGAATAACAAAAATAAGAATACCAATTGATGTGTCACCCACCATGTGTGGAAATCCTTCGTATACCCATCATCATCTGAATCTATCTACTCAATCACCTTGTCTACCTAATCGGCCCAGGTGGTACTAGCTTCTCTCATGTCGGTCATGGTCTACATCTATCCCACCTATCTTATCTAATAGCTCTAAACCATATATATGGCTTTAGGGGTACATATTGAGCCATGCCAAACTATCACGATACTCTCTACAATTGGAATAGCTCGATCATTCCCGGAAATTTGTCATCTAACCACATAGTCCTAAATTTACACTATAATTTTACACATCCTCTAACCATCCTCTAGAATCTTAGTATGGCCTCCATATAACTTCCTTGGGCCCCACCCTATCTATCGGGGCCCTATAATTATTAGTGCCCATCTTCCATGTGCATACATTAATCCATCTCCTCGCAAATATCTTTGGCCTAGCCCACTCTACTCGTGGCCCTCCAACTAGCCTCAACATTGATATGTGCTCATACGCCTATACATACAATAGTGTTATGGCTCTTATACCACCTCCATGTTCATTATGAGTAAATCGATATATGTCTCTATATAGGTGGCTAAACTCACACCTTGCCAATGCATATCTAGTACTCTCCTCCTCTATCCTACGACATATGTTATACATATTATACAAGATTCCAACACCTCTGCCCTCTATGGATATAGATGAAGAAATCACAACAGATATGAATTTCCACAAGTGTGGAACCCCGACCTAAAGATAGCTTCCAAATTGTTATGGTACTTGATAGGTGTATGAGTCCCCACAAAATATAGTCTTACTGCAACTTGCATTTGTCTCTCTCAATCCTCTAATGGCATAACACCTGTAATCTCTCTCCAATAATCATTAACCACAATATACGATACACATCCTCCAAAATAACTTTAATCTCACTCGTAGATAACCAAAATTACACGTATCAACACACCATATCTCGCATAGTGTAGTACACATAGGCATATTGTGGGGCATATCCCCCATCCGTGTTATATGTCGCAAGCTAGCATGGTCCATAACATCTCACTCATCAACTCACAAGCCCAACCCAATGAAAGTGCTCGTATGATGACTACCGTGGAATTCACTTGAGTGAATATCCCTCTACAAAACATAGAACGACAACAAACCCAACATTAGAAAAATATATAAATCATTACACACTCGCTACACGAAATTATTACATAATCAAAACCACATTTACATCACTCTGGACCAAATAAACACTTTCGGGCGGGGTGAGTAGATGCGTAACCGAGGCACCCAAGAGTAGGGTACTAGCCACGAGGTCTAGGTGCTCATGTACCGAGGTTCACTAGTGCCCTCATCGTTTTTGTCTAGGTCTTAAATGCTGAGAAAATTAAAACCAAAAATTTGCAAAGATTCAACATAAACGACTACCATACATGCATTTTTCAAAAAATAACACACTTACCAACTCCGTCATCATACGTAATACTACAACAAGTAGTGACCAATCTCGAATCAGCTAGGACATGCTACTCTCACTTGTGGCATCCTCCCAAACTCAGAGCTCAATCTCACTCACACAAAATACAAATGAAGTGACTAATCACTTTTTCACCTTACTATTTATAGTTACTTTTCATCACCCACTTTACTATGGTCATTATTTTGTGCTTATTCTCACAACTAATGCACACTACATGATTTTTGTCATATCATGTGCATTTATACTTTGATTTACATGTCATTTTTGGCATTCTTAAAAAAATTACACCTACTATCATATCATACACATGAACAATATGTTAAATCTCTCCTAGACATATTTTTCACTCAACCTATACATATTTGGTGATTTATATGACTTTATATCTATTTCGTGCTTACTTTTATCTCAACATTCATTCTTATCATTACTTCCCCTTTCGTGAAAGGGGGCATACAATTGGGGTTCATCTTACAATTCCCCTTATATCACCATGATTTCAAACAAACCCTACAGATTTGACTATTTCAAACATTTACTAATACAATGCATGACATTTCACCATCGATTCCCCCTAATGACCGAACTTGGGGAAAATAAATGAACAATTTTTCTATATGAAATTTCATCGCTTCTTCGAATGACCTAACTTTATCGATCCCAACTAATTCACCCTAACTTTATCGCATTACAATATTTCCATGTGATAATTCACCAATCTTTATCAATGCTAACTAATGATATAACACGGGGAAACTAGCATAAAATTTATCTATGAGTAACCAATTAATTAATCAATCATTCAAATAGTGTTTTCAAATCTCTAACAATAAAAACTATATCATTCAATCAATACAATATAACACAATCGGCCTCCCAGATGACCTAACTTGGAAGTTATTCTACATTTTGTGTTTCTTCTAGATTATCTAACTTGGAAGCAATCATACATTTTACGTTTTCTTCTAGAACACCTAACTTGGAAGCCATCACATTTCGGTGACACTCGTGGAGTGGGGGCAAGAGTGCCTTTCTATACCACTCCTATATGTGGCTTTTGTTTGATGAAAATTATTTAGATCCAAAACTACAAATATTTGATGCGGGTGCATTACAGCTGACTAGATCTTGAGAATGTGGTTAGAGGCTGCAAAGTAACAAACTTTTCTCCCTACACTCTTCATCTAGTGGCAAGATGCCCAAATCCTCTGGTCCATTATTCGTATATATGCGATTTTTTGGGAACCGATCACTCCCTTCCCCATTTCATCATCATCATACAACATTCAAAATTATCAATCATCTAGCATTACAAATATCACTCACATTTAGCTCACTTCATCACGACATTAATTTTCTCACTACATTGCATGGATCAAAACGTTGATCAATGGTTCGACGAGTTATATGGTTATTTTGGAAAAATTTTACTATTACATCTGAGTGTTATACTATAACATGGGCTTCTCTAGACTTCTATCGGTACACATCGCTATCTACTTTATGTTACCAAAATTTTCGCTCCTCGACATAAAGTGGGGAAAATGTAGTCACAAAATCACGCGCTTATTATTACAATTATAGCCCCAAGTATGTTGTTTTATATATGGATGTTGCATAAGAAGATTACTCACTAGTGATCCATCCCTAGTCCCGTCATCGCTTTATTTAGTCTTTGGCATTGATTGTCTTATACGGTAGTGAGTTATTTACATATTTCTAGTTGTCTCTTAAGGAGTCACATCTATCGTTAATTACTTATTTGTTGTCTCTAGTCTTTGAATAGGGCACCAAGGAGAGAGATTAGGGCATGCATGGGAACCACAGGTCTTTAATTTTAGGAGCCTTGGTCACGGTTGCACTTACGTATCATTTAGAGTTTCGAGGTCAATATTCATGGTTTTCCCTCCCATTCCCTTAGGTACTAGTCATCATATTGGATCATTAGTGTCAAAATTTGAGCAAGAGATCCCTATATAAACACAACATACTTACTACCTTATGGGAAGACTATTTTATACTAAGGGCTAACTATCTACTAAGGCAAGGGACTTGCATTTGGGAACTATTTGCATCACACACTACATAGGAAAGGGAAGTCTATTCTATTCCATCCACCATTTTGCATTCTATCTAGCTATTTCTTGTTATCTCTACGTCATTGGCACTAGGACACCTTAGATGTAACATCATTGCACACATAATCTTATAGAATTACAATGGGTATGAGATGTAGTGTAGTGCTTAGTTATAAGACCACCATTATGGTCGCTAAGGACAGTCCGACCCCTTCATATACATCTTTATTTTTTTATGGGTTTGATGCTTTGTATGGGGTTTTGCAAGTGAATATTCATTGCAGGTTTACAACATCATCAACGAAGCTAGTGTGACATCCACGTGACGAAAAGAGAGCTATTGTAAAGACCTAGCAACACACTCAAACTCGGGTTTCCCATATGAGGGAACCCATAATACTGAACTCAGTGTGCCCACAGTGCACTAATCCTCCTCTAGGCACCCCAGTTTGGTAAGATCCACCACTTTTACAAAATTTTTAGGTGTGTCTTTGCGACACTCTTTTTTGCCTCGTTAATCATCCCACCCAGCTTATAGATCACTATGAGGTAAGTTCTATTCAGGTTAGTACTTTTTCCCTCTTATTTTAATTATTTCATTTCATTTAAAATATCAAATAAATTATTTATCAATCATATTTCATTAGTTATTACATTGCTATACTATTTAGATTAACTTCTAAAAATCAATATTTTAGTTAGTCGAAATGAGTTTGTCTAGCAATAAAATATTTGTTTGTCAATGACAATTCCTTTTTAGGTCCAAAGTTTTATGGTTGGAATGATTTGATAAAGATTGGGAATGCAAGTAATTTTCGATGTTGAAATTGTTTTGGGAAGTATGTGCTTTAGTATGTGGATATTAGATACCAATACACATGTTTCAAGTAGTAACTAATAAGGTTAAGAAGGCAAAGGTCATAGGGTCATTATTTGATAACATTGTATCATCAATAAAGGTAAGGTTAAGAGAAATTGTAGTTTCGTACTATAAGAAATAAGTTAATGATTTAGTAGGGATGCTTTAATTTAATCAATGGCTTTATTAAATCCTACTTATTGGAATATTGTTTGAAATGAAATATTTTTGGAGGAAGAATACCAAAAGAGGTTGACTACATTGATCCAACATTTATGTAAGCTTAGTAATATCAATGTAAAAATATTCTAGGTATTTTAAGAAAATAAAGTTTAATGGATCAATCCCATGAATTCACCAAGTATAATGATTGAGCAATTTAAATGTCTTTATAATCCCTTAAAGTGTGGAGGAATAACCCAACTATGGAAAAAAATTAGGTCAAGTACTATTTCAGAAGAAACGATGTCCGAGTTTTTCTCATTGGATGAGCTATGTCAAACAATGATTTTGGGTTCAATTGAAGATGGGAGAATTTTCAAGGCCTTGAACTTTCTAAAGTCAAAAGCGTGAAACAAGCTTGAATAAAATTTGGAAAATTGTTTGAGAATTTACACATTATGGTACAAAGTGGAGAAATTTCCCTACAAAAGGGGTTTGTGATGGAAGTTTATTAATGAAAGGAGAGGGGCTAAAACCAATGCCACAAATACATAAGACAACCCTATTACAATATTGGACTACATTAACAAAATGAGATTCGAGAGATATGGTCAAGAAAATGATATAGATGATCCACCATAAAATTGGAAGCTTAGATTTGTGGATATCACATGATATATATGTTCATATAATAATTAATATATTCAAATATTCAGTACATTGTTTTGATAATATATTTTTTCTTATTTTTATTTAAAAAAACAACACGTGTCAATTTTTAGTCTTTCGAATGAAACTTGATATACATTACATTGATTTGTTATCTTCATAATAGAAATACATTGTTTAAAACACATTTATGATATGGATATCACATGATATATATGTTCATAAAATATATTAAAAAATACTTATGTTTATCATACACCTAGAAAGAATTAACATAAAAGGTTTGTTAGTTTTGTGAGCCACTAGTTATTGAAATCAAAATAACACTATTCCTCATTCAACTTACTTGGCCTTGTATGAAAAAGTTGAAATTTTTAAAAATTGGAAAATAAAATCGAAATTAAATTACTCTTAATTACCTCATCTTATGTAGCATGCTCCACTCTTCATGTGTTGGAATTAAAGTTTGTTGTACATCAAAGTGACTCGACACGTAAATTTGTTAGCAATTCATGACTCGAGTGGAGCTTTACCTTATTGTTGTATGTAAACTTACTTGTGAGGTTATTAATGGTTTAACATAGCTAACAAAAATTTTCTCATATACCTTCTTAGGAATTTGCTTCTTCTCTTGCATAATTTTATCTTTCATGTTCCTCGAATGCATCCTTCTTAATGAACTCACAAGTTTTTTCTAAAGGCATTAGCAAAACAAGATTTGTGAAATCATGTACCTCTCCATGAATCTCTTGTAATATTATTTTCTAGTTATTCAATAATTACTTTTCTTCTCCTAGCATCACACACTTCGAATGATAGATGATACATTTATTGAGGCATTAATATGGTTTTGAATTCCTATAGATTGCAATTTCATGTTAGTAAATTTGTGGATAGATTCCAAAATTTTACATATCGTATCCTCTCTTGCATCCATCAATTTTCTGCTACCAGTTATGTATTCATGGAGCTTATCATAGATTCCCTTCAGATTGACCATCAATTCAAAAAATCTAACCAAATCCTCAATTTTTTTGTTTATTTCCCCAAACATTGCCCATCATATTAATCACTACCTTTTTATAAAATTTAGATAGTTTTGTGTTAAAAGACTATATTTCCTTTTGTGCTTTTTCCAGCTCTTGTTGTAATATTTCATTTTATTTTCTCTCTTCCTTATGCAATTTTTCCTTGACTTTTTTCTCTTCCTCTAGGTTATGTTCTAATTTTTGGCCTTTTATTTCTCTACCTTTAGAACCTCTTGTAATTCTCCCAGTGTTTGTTGTAATCTATTATTCTTAGATTTCATTTCATGTAACTTTCAGTTCCACCTATGCATTTTCATTCACAATGACTTCATTCATAGAGGAAGATGATTTTATCCTCTTCTCTAACTCACTGGTCTTATTAACTACCACTTTTATGTTTACTTTCTCATTTTCCATGTTTTCCTCTAAATTTTGAATTTTACTATTCAACTTATTTTTCTCTCTATATGCCTTTAGAAATCATGTATATACCACATCATTGTTCGTTTTTGATACATTTATTTTGTCACAAGGTTTCATTCCGGTAAAATCCATTTGAAGGGTGATTATATCGTATTCAATTTGAAAAACCATTTGATTATCTAATTTTACAACTATGGGTCAACCATATATGTATTCCATTGTATTTGTCTCTGGGTTATATGGAAGAAATACTCTCATTTTGTAAGGATATAAAGTTACGGTGAGCTTATAGCATTTACTACTTGTTTCTTTTACCTTTCGATTCATGGGAAAACTTGATTTGGTAATTAAAACATGAGGTGTTTGGAGGAATGAACTGCTTGAATGAGAAGGAGTAATTGAAGTTTGGGGAGAATTTCCTTGTGGATTAGAAATTTTTTGAGGGGTGGCACCACATTCTAGTAATTAGTTTCCTTGAGGAAATTATACCCTATGCAAGAGTAAATGCATGCATGTATGTCTTTTTCCTCTTCTGTGTCCTTCTTGGATAGTAGGAACTTTAAATGTCCATATTGGCCTCTTTAGAATAATAAATTTTTAGGGTAATTTCTTATCATTACTACCACCATAAATAGAACTTCCTACAACACCAACACTAATATATTCATTCACAACAACTCCTCTTGAATTGTCAACCTGTGGCTGAAACATTTGCTAAGGATTTGATTCTGGAGAAAAATGCATTTGATTACAACTTGTAGTTGTTGTGTGTAGTGGTCCTTTCTACGAAGGTGAAGATACAAGGCGTAACCTATAGAAATATCTTCTATGATGTACCTCTAGTGGAATCCAAATGCCTTGTGATGTTGAACCCAAAATACCACCATCAAAACCCATTTGTTTAGCTATAACTCGCCTTATAGTATATGTTTGTTTCCTAATTTCATTCGGGAATTGTTTATGAGTTATCCCCCAAAAAATGGGGAGTGTGTAATTCCTCCTAAGATTCACTTCATTACTTTCTGTATAGGATGTGTTTCATTCCACAATATGCTAAAAATTACATCTTTTGGAATATAATCATACTTTGAAACAACTTTTGGATCGCTTTGGGTTTAGCATCATAAATTAAAAGGTATTTATTTTTAACCTTACCAAATTTTTATCTCGCAAAACAAGATCTAGATGCTTTGGCATGTTTTAAGAGGATGACGTATATTATCATATTTTACATTAAAAATTCATAGTGAAAATCCTTTGCCTCTTTTTGTGGATCTGATCCAGAAATTGGTGTTGATAACTCTCAATAACTATGTCCTTTGTCAATAACAACTTCATGCATTAGTTTTTATATGTCATCCCAAGTGTTCTTGTTTTTCAAATTTTCTAGTAGGGATTTACTTTTATGTTAAATTTTAGTGGCAAAGTTCTTGTTCTCCACTACCATTTTCTTTAATCTCCTCACATGGGTCATACTGACCAGTGAGAGTCAACATCAAACTTAAAAATTTCTAAAAATTCATGTGCCACATATAATGCTTTTATCTCAAATATTAGCCCTCCAAATGAAAACAAAGTGAGGAAAGAAATATGCTCCTCTGTTCTAAGTAACAAAATACAATATATTTGTGCTTTCCATGTATCATATATATTCCAAGGCAAAAACCCTCTCATCACATGTATTGGCAATTTTTAAGGTTGTAATCTTGATCCTCAAAACCTTAGAAAATATATTCCTCCATGAAGTATGAGTTAGCTAATTGTATTCTTGATTTCATTTGAATGCAATCTCTAAATGTCATAGGTAATCTAGGAATTGTAATTTTTTAAATTACTTGATAAATTGGAGTTCAAAAGTAGTCCATAAATTGATTTTAGTAACTTCGATTATTAAACATCCTTATCTTGAGGGTCCCCTCAGCTAATGAAATAAACACTTTTGGCCGATCCTCAACATCATTATGGGCCTAAATTGTAAGCTTGTTTCTTGCAAACCATTCAACAAACCACCATAGAAATAAATTACATAAGTAGGTAGTGAACCTAAAGGTCTTACTTTAGGAGCCTTCTTTGATAGTTAAGAATTATTTTTGCATATATTTCACAATCTTCTCAAAAATATGTATGCATAAGGTGGAGAACTGAAATAGATATTGTATACCATTTCAAGGAGGGTTCCATCCACGTGTTCATCGCTATCAAATCCAAGGAAAAGTGCTAAAATAGAAATGGTATTCCTAACCCACTTTGTTTAAACATCACAACTATATATGAAGGATTACCTTTCGGTACCATTTGAAAAATTGTTAATTTTCACAAAAATTCATCTCTCGGCACTTTGAGTGGTGTAATGATAATCGTTAGAAATTGTTTCTAGGTTTATGTTGATGATTTCAAAATATTTACTCTAAAAACCTAATGCGTGGAAAATATTTACCTCCATAATGGAAAACATTTCTTCTTTGGTGCCATTTGCAACAATTTTTTTTCCCATCATTATTTTTGTCACAAAGAATGACAAATTAAGGACAGGGTAAAACCTTGTGGAGCATAATGCATCCCAATGCAACCCCCATATTATCCAACCTAATGGGTTTGAATGCTTATTTGCATTTTCCTTATTCTCATACATGTATCTAAGTTATGAAGTTCTTCTGTCAATTACAAGATCATAAATATCATGATATTTATCAATTAAACTAGGGGTTTTAATAAGTTTGGCATATGGGATTGGGGTTTTAATTTTATTTTAGGCTCTTGTGGAAGTAGAAATGCTTGGAATTTTTGATTGTGGAAACCCTAGACCCTAATTTGTAAACTCCTATATTAAAATATTTCAAAGCAAAGGCATATACAATGATACTTATAAAAATATAATATTAAAAGAATTAAATGCATGATGACGATTCCTTGTAAAAATGAATATTTTGAAACTTACGAGTTCCATAACTTCTATGAATCTATCCATCGTTTAGTTTCGATGAATTCCAGAAATAGAATGTAATGGATGTTAAATATCACGTTAGAAGTTACACATCATTATCAATGATTACATATTTCATTATTGATATAAAATTTAGTCTCTTTTAAAATTCCATTCAGTGGATGACAATTTTCTCTTTGTAAGGCCTATTCTATAAACTTCCATTCAAAATGTTAGTGTGTTAGGCATTCATCCTAGAATATATCATGTGCCATTGATCTTAATATATCAAATGATGCTGAATGTTTAAAATAATTTAATAAAATCATCTATCCATATGTGTCAAGTATCTTAGTATATATACATGGTAATGTAACACGTGGAGTATCCTATTGTCACCCATTACATGAATTTGAGCGTATATAGACATAAAATCATGCACTTTGGGTAATTAGCTAGTATTGGTTGCATATTACTATTCATATGATTCCTAAGTAAGAAAAGTAATAATTAACCCATGTGTTTGGCCACCTTTCTTTGTTTTCTATTGCCACTTTCGGTATTACACGCTTACTTTCTTAGTCTTCCTTTTTATACTTTAGAATTTATCATCCTAGACAATAGTCCCCAATCAAGATGCCAAAGTGTCGCTTCTTCATTCCCTCTAGGAGCCCCTAACCTCAATATACTTTGTTCACATGTTTTAGGTCCTTTCTAGCCATTTGAGCATCTTATGTTTCTGTAGAAGCACTTTTCTCGTTAATTAAAAAATTCAAGCAAGGGAATCATATTAATATAAAGTTATGTGATGATAATAAAGGAGCAAACACTAAGCATTAGTTATCACTACCTAAGGTTGCATCCATCAAGCATCTAAGAGATTTATTATATCCATATAACACCATACAAGGAACATAAGATCTTGTAATTCATCATACACTTCATAGGAGGGAAGTTGATTTTATTCCATGCACATATCTATTATATTTCTGTAAATTTATCTTGTTTTCTCACTACCAAGTGTTACACACACGAGAGACACCTAGGGAACAATTTTGCACACATAAAGAATGCATTGGTCCGAGATGTAGTGCAACACTCAATCGTAAGATCACCATTGTGACAGAAAAGGACAATCCAAACCGTCATTTTGCATCTCTTTTTAGGATTTTATGTCTCTTTTAGGGTTTTGCAGGTATTTATTTAATTACGAGTTTCCACCGGCTTTGTGATCATTTTTGACCTCATAGTGATAAAAGGAAAATAACGGTGAAAAAATTATGACTAGTCGAGGAGGTCTTTTGAGAATTTCTACATACATAACTACCTGAAATAGGACTAGGGTGCATATAGGCACCCATGTCCCTTCTTAGGCACCCTCGACTTATGTATTCCTCCATTTTTGCATTTTATCGAGGTTCGTGATGACAATGAGTGCTTCATATTTTCTTGTTTTCCATCTCCATGCAGCTTCGGGATCTCGTGAATCAACTAAGGCTTTTTACCCACCCTTTGCATTTAGGATTTCATATTTTCTTGCTTATTTTTCATGGGTTAATTTCTATACTTAATTGATCATTTATTTACTACTACGATAGCAATAAGATTAGGCATATATTTCCATATTTAGCTTAATAATTTTAGTAAACCCACGTTCAAATATTCTTGGATCCTTATTTTTCTTCCATCATGCCTCATAAGGTCTCTTTAGTCTCTTTGATTCAATTTATTAAAATGCACTCATCTTCTAAATATTCTCTCCATAGAACCCTAGACA
The DNA here is from genome assembly GCA_018340775.1 of Taxus wallichiana var. yunnanensis. Lineage (NCBI taxonomy): Eukaryota > Viridiplantae > Streptophyta > Pinopsida > Cupressales > Taxaceae > Taxus > Taxus wallichiana. The sequence continues at coordinate 194,381,761 of CM031233.1, forward strand.
CTTTGTATCTTTATATCAAAATGTGGCTTGCTCAATTCGATATCATCCTCGTTCGTATTTATGAAAACTCTCTTGGTTCCAATTCTAGTCAATCTATTTGAAAATAATTTCAAGCTCTTTATTCTTCGTTTCAAGATAACTTTTTAGGCTATGGAATCCATGATTACATTTCTAAAATATGAAAACCAAAATATTAAGGATGTTTCTCAAGCTCACGCTAGTTCTTCTTCTCATCTTAATTCTATGTATTATACATGTGCTCATATTAGTGAACCTCAAATCTTGCCTCTCCCTATACCTCTCAAGTTTGCAATCAATAATAAGAAACATGATATTATTCAAAAATCATAACTCATATATTAATAAGAATTTCATCAACTCATTCCTACCATTCTTATCAACTTGTAAAATATCAAGGACTTCCATATTGTAGTTATAATTAAATAAATGGACATAATGACAATGAATTCTATGATTTACAATGAAGAATGAAATATTTGGAGTGTCAAGGATTTATCTCATTCATTACGAATGTTTTGTTACATGGTTGTCTTCACTTGTTACATCTCAATGGGTCCCTAAATCTTATTAATCTATTTCTAATGAGCATCATGTTGTCATTATCGGGTTCCTTCTATAATTAGTCAAGAGCCTCCTAAGTAACCAACTCTCAAGTCATCTATGACATTACCAAGTTAAAGTACATAACCACCTCTAAAAAGCAATCCACCTTCTTCTCTATCAAGTCTTCTACAATTTCATCAATCTCACATATGCCCTAACCAATCACATTTTTCAAATCAACTACTCTTTCTATTGATTTCCATAACACACCACAAAATCTTCCACCATCGTATGGTTATGTTATTGCTTCCACCTACCATTGTGTTGGCTCTCTCTCTTATCATGACACAGAAAAGCTCTCCCACAATGACAACATATCTCTTACATCGATGTATAGATATCCATCATTATCACACTCGGGGCATCACACTATTTATTTCTCCCCCTCTAGCATTAACAAGCGTCTTATTTTCTCATCACTTCACATCAATTCTATCTCATACACCATATACATCTTGATACACTATTGTATCATCATTACCCAATGATGCACTCTTGTTCTTTGGTTCACACTTGACTATTAAGGGAATCCTATACACATGAACCTCACACACTACACATTATATTACAAATCATTCTATTTATCACACATATTCATCACCTTATAATCAAACAACCTCTGACATATTCTTTCACGCGTGTTTAAAAACAAAAACACATACCATTCTTGCATATTCAACACACTCGACAAATTTAGTGCTTTCAAAACATATGCTTCTTACATAACCCAACATACATATCCTCCGTCAAATAAAAAAATTATTTTACATGAAATCAACTTACCACGCATCATGTTTAGTACACTCACCACCTATAATGAACATAGTGATTATTGTGACATATCTCCTCTACATCACATATCTATTTCATATTACATGATACATCCCTCTTGCACAAAGTAATCAAAAATATATTACACCATCTACACATCTACAACACATTACATATATGGAATTGATACATCTCTCCATTCTACATCACACACAAAATGCATCTACAATCAACCTATTTCACACACAATAAAAAAATACACTATGCACTCAACATATCCCTCTAACACATGCAACAAAATACACTACCCTATGACGAAATCTAAGTCCATGGTCCATAGTTCACTTGTTGAGGGTCTACATCTCAAATGGATCTCTACACACTCATGTTTTTACTCACACACTCACTCACTCACATATTTACACCCTACACTATATGCTTTGATGATCACATCTTTTTAGTACACACGTCTAGAGCATTTACCAATGACACACTCTTGTTTATGGTTCATTCTTGATTGCTAAGGGGCGCATATAAATGAACCTCACCTCATACATACACATAAAATCAAGGGAACAATGCTTCTATCATTTCCTCTACAATCTATTCCATCTCATCCACATCTAACTACATATCTTGGTCACGTTTAGTATTGATTAGATTTAGTTGTTACATGTACATCTTATTTCACATGCTAGATAGGTATCTTGTATGTCATTATCTTTATCATAGACACATGAATGTTCACTTTCCTTTCTAGTTGTGATATCATATTATATATATCTATACAAAGAACATGGATGCTTTGCGCAATACCTATTATCAGTCCCATAGAGGCTCTTGGGGTTATCTACTTTCATATAATCCAAGTGTTATTGTTTCATAGCACATTACTTTACCGGATTATACAACCTTTGAAATATTTTTGTCTCTCTAACATGCTAACAGGTGTTTCATGTGCAACATTTTTATTACACATATATTTGTTACCATGGTTGTCTTTTACATTATATAATTTTTCTTTCCATCATTTTCCACTATTTACGGGATTTTCCCTTTGTCTTGTGTGCACATTTGTATGCTTTTGGCCTAGTCGGCCTTGAGTTTTTGTAACATCGTCGGTGGTATCCCATGTTTAAAACCCAATATTTGTGGTATAAATCATCTTCTTGCATGTTTATATTATCTTCTTGCATCTTAGCTTACACATTTACTGCTTAGCTTACATTTTTTCTTGTTTATGTGTGTTTTTCTTTTCTTTTTTTGGCACTTTTCTCCCAATCACTTTGTTTGCGTGCGCCTTGGTTACGACAAAGAAAATTCAATTCCCACTATAAGGCTTCGTTTCAGCACAAAATTCGGTACTCCTTTTGTCCTGGATACTCCTTTAGTGATGTCACATTCACCCCAAATGAAGGGGCATCATTTAGGTGAATCAGTCACCCCATACAACATCATACAGTCACAGCTTAACATAACAAAATACCTATGCAATAAAGTCTTAAGTTTCAAAGATCATAATAAGACTTGGGTCCTTAGCAGAACACAAACACCATAGCCATTACAGGATGCCTATAACCAGGTGGAAGTTACACACCGTTTGGCAGTCCAGCATAGTTTATAAATATCTAGACGACATATTTTACATGGCACACAATCCTTATCATTTAGACATGCTTGCACTACACATTTTCACATTTGATCAAATTGTTCAAATTTTACACAATATTTGTAGTGGTGTTCAACATTGTGGGAAACAATTAAATGTTGGAGGATAACACTAGAATTTTCTCCCTACACTTCTTCCATATCATTGGCGTGACATCGCTCTAACAATTTGCAGCGAGCACAACCGGCATGATATTACCCAAAAAAATCTTTCTATAACATCTATATGATCCTTTCTACACTCTTTCCTCATCATGGATCAATTGCACAAGTAAATGTTTCATAGTTTTCATTTTACATACTTCTTTACATGAGTTTGATACATATACATTTGTATCGACTACTTGTTCATTCTTCTCTTTTGCAGTTCCATCCATATGGGAAGTGGTAGTAAACATCATTCAAAAAATCAACAACATCAATATCGACATCAACAATAGGATTATCGTGAAATCTATACATGCATTTCCACTCTAGGTTAATTTTCATCATCACTTTTTGCATTTTCTCCTCCTTAGCATCCACACTCCAAAAGTTTAACACTATGAGACTTTGTCTTGTCACTCCACATGCTCTTTCTACATCTACATGGTTATTAGATACATACCTCCATCTAATTTATGTTACCAAGATTTATAATCACCAACTCAAAGTGGGGAAAATGTAGAAAAATATCACACTTTGGTAATAATCTACTCATAGTTGGATACTATAATTCATGTGATTTATATGTAAGAAAAGTATTAATTAATCCATATCTTTAGCCACCTTTCCTTAATTTTTGTTTCTACTTTTGGTCTTACATCGTTACTTTCTTAGTCGTATTTTTGTGCTATGGTGTTTATCATCCTTAACACTAGTGCCCATCCAAGATACCAGCGCCAGTGTCCTCATTCCCTTCAAGTGCCCCTGACCTTAGTATACTTTGTTTATATATTTTGGGTCCTTTTTAGCTATTTTAGCATCTTATCTTTTTCGTATTCGGCATTTTAGGGGTTAATTACAAAATTAAAGCAAGGGAATCATATAAATATAAAGTTATGTGATCATAATAAAGGACCAAGAACTAAGCATTATATATCATCACCTAAGGTTACATCCATTAAACATTTAAGATCTCCATTGCATCCATTTAGCACCATCTAAGGGATACAAGGGATAATTATTCTCGCATACACTTCATAGGAGGGAATTTCAGTCTATTCCATACACACATCTATTACATTTATTTACATTTATCTTACTTATTTTCTATCAAGTGTGACACACACAATAGCTACTTAGGGCATAATTCTGCACACACCCATAACTATATTGGGTTTGAGATGTAGTGCAATGCTCAGGTCAAATGATAGCACCATTGGTAAAGTTGAGGACAATTTTACCCCTCTTTATGCATCTTTATTTTTTAGAAATTTACATCTCTTTGAGATTTTTATAGGTGTTTATTTCATTTCAGGATTCCAATGACTTTGGCAATCATTATGCGACCTCATAGTGACCAAAGGTGAACAAAAATGAATAATATGTGACCAATCAAAGGAGGTTTTCTAAGCATTTCCACAAACATAGGCGGCAAAAATAGGCCTACGATGCCCCCAGTGCTCTGCCCTCTCCAGAATGCTAGTCCAATGTATTCCCCATTTGTGAATTTTTTTAGCCTTATTGCGATAGTTAGTGCGTTAGATTTTCCAGTTATTGATGTGTAATCACATCACCCATGAATTTTTGCAACTCGATGGGTTAAAACTCTTAGTGTGATTGCATAACACAAAGCTTTTCCCAAATTATTGGACTTTACAATTGGGAAAGCTCTGGATGAAGGCCGAGTTCCTATTCCTCTATTCGGATGCACACATTAAAATTGTAGAGTATCTGCTCTACAACCTCCCCTAACATGCTAAGGAGTCGGGGTTAAGAAGATGCACGAAAATAAACCTAAACTAACAAAGGTGATGCACTAAACGAATGCTTTGAACACCTACTTTGTCATTAAACACAAACCATTAAAAAGTAATACAACCACCATGCACAAATAACCAAGATTGCAATGAAAGATCAAGAGGATGTAATGAACATAAGAGAGGGTTGAAAATCACCCACATATTTGTATTATTGCTCCACATATTTGATACAATACATTATAATGGCAAAGATGCATAAACTTGCATTACATATCTAATGGGAGGTTTGAACTCCAAAAATCCACTTACAGACAAGAGAAGAAGGGAGGGCAAAGCCAAATCATCCAACCTTTAGAAAAATTCCCCTCCTTACAATATATAGGAAGTATTATTCTACGTTTCATTTCCATTTTCCTATTCAAACAACACATCTGAATATGAGGCTTTGATTCATGGACTTCATTGGGATAGGAAAAGAGGCATAAAGAATTTGCAAGTATTTGGTGATAGCAAGCTAATCGTCAATCAAGTCAAGGGGGAATATGTTGCAAAGAATGACCTACTCAAGAGCTACAAAAATAGGGTATGGGACCTAATTGAGGATTTGAAGCTTTCAACATTGTGTCCATACCTAGGAAGAAGAATGAAGTTACGGATAGGCTTGCAGTAGTTGGAGAAACTTTTGATGTGGTGGATAGCATCAAAAGAGACAAAACATAGCCACACATCCATGTGATTGTAAGGCCGAAGTTCCAGACAATAACACAAGATGGAAGGTGTTTGAGAATGATCAACATATCATCAATTTCTTGCAAGAAGAGGCTGAATTCTTAGCTAGGAATCAAGAAAAATTAGAGTAGCAGTATGGGGATCAAGTAGTGAAGCTATGGACAAACAATCTTCCGAAAGGTTTAGTGACACTTTGAGTCAATATTGAACTTTAATGACCAGTTCCATAAATAGAAAGCCAACATATAGGTCAAGGGAGAGGATTCAAGACCAATCTCAGGTTTGAGAGGGTAAAACACTTCAAATGGGTAAAGTGGACACTAAACAGGGAAAGACATGAATTCATACAACTTTTCCAAGAGTTTCCAAATGTATTTGCTTGGAGCTATGAGGACCTGTGAGGAATTAATCTGAATTTGGAATAACATATAATTGAACTAAGCCCATCAGGAAAAAAAATACCAGTCAACCCACACATTGAGCCTCTTATGAAGAAAAAACTAAACAAGCTAATAGAGGAAAACATTATATTTCCAATCAAGCACTCAAGTTGGGTTTCCAAATTGGTTATGGTAAGGAAGAAGAATGGGATAATTAGGTTGTGTGTGGACTTTCGAGGATCTAAAGAGGGCATCTCTCAAATACCATTACCCACTTCCTTCAATGGAGCAAATCTTGCAAGTGGTATCTAGTTTAGAGAGATTCTCACTCCTAGATGGGTACTTAGGATATGATTAGATAATGGTGAAATAAGATGATCGAGTTAAAAATAGATTTCACCACTAAGTGGGGCACCTATGTGTACAAGAAAATGTCATTTGGATTGTCTAATGTCAAATGGGGTCAATTTCAAAAGGAAATGGACATGGCATTTAAAGGGTTGATCAACAAAATAGTATTGATATATCTTGACGATATCACTTGTGTTCCCAAAAATGCAGCAGATCACCTCTTTCATCTGAGATAGGTATTTCAAAGATGTAGGAGATTTGGGGTATCATTAAATACCAAAAATGCATATTCTTGGCTCATGAAGGTAAGATCCTAGGCCATATTGTGTCAAAGGAAGGATTGATGATTGACCCAGAGAGATTTAAAGAAATTCAAGCATTACCCTTGCCAAGTCATAAGAAGGCTCTTAAAAGATTCTTAGGAAGGATCAATTTTGTCTCAGTAGATTTGTACCAAACTTTTCCACTCTTGTGAGGCAAAACGTTGATGTTGAAGAAGAGCATGGCATTTAAGTGGACAACCAAAGGTAAGGAAATTTTTAAGGCTATCAAAGAGGCTATATCCCAAGCTCTAACTCTTGTCAATCCAAACTTCTCTAAGGACTTCATGATCTATGCCTTTAGTGGTGGGGAAACAATTTCTACAATCATAGTACAACAAAACAAAGAGGGTTCGAACAACGAGTTGGATTTTTAGTAAAATTTTAAAAGACTATGAAGTGAGGTACTCCTTCATCAAAAGTTATGTTCTTGTAGTAATCGGATCTTGAAGAAGTTCAAACACCTAGTTTCAAATAACAAGATCTAGTTATTGGTCTCTCATGCGGGAGTCAAGGACTTCCTCTTAAAAAAAAGATATGAATGAAAAAAATGCAATATGGATCATTTGTGTCATGGAATATGACATCAAAATCAAGGACACCAAGTTGGTCTATGGAAAGGGATAGTGTGCAAACAACTAGCCTCGAGTCAACAAGTTGATGAAAGTAATGGAAATGAAGTTGTTTTGGTACTATAGGATGGTCAAGGACAAGTGAATGATAATGTGCCCACTCCTTGTTGGACTCAAAACATGATAAACTTCCTACAAATAGGCCTATGCCCTCTAGAAATGAGAAAATCAAAGAGGAGATACTTCAAATTACAAGACATTCCATATGTTCTTATTGATGGTGTTTTGTTCAAGAAAGACATCAATGGTGTTCTACTGAGATGCATTGGGACATGTCAAATTGAGATGGTGTTACAAGAATTTCACGATGGAGAAGATAGAGGTAAATTTTCCTGCAAGTTACAACTCTTAAGATAATGAAAGCAGATTACTATTGGCACATAGTTTTTAGTGACTATTACGCTTGGATCAAAACGTGTAAGAAATGTTCATTCTTCACAGAAAGGAAAGACCAAAAACACTTCCATTGTACCCAATTTCAGTTGACCAACCATTCATGCAATGGGTATTATACTTCATTGAATTCATCAATCCAAACTCAATCCAAGGCCATAAGTGGATTCTCACATGAATAGACTATTTCACTAAGTGGACCACGGAAGTAGCACTCAAATAAGCAAACGATTCTAACATACTAGACTTTTATGAAGGGATAGTGACTAGGTTTGGAGTACCGGTCACTATCCTATCGATACAATGCATTGGAATTCCTAGGTTGCAAGATCACGAGAATGGGTTGTCAAGAATGGAATCGACTTGAGCATCTCTTCAAACTATTACCCGCAAGGTAATGGGTAGGCAGAGTCCAAAAATGAATTTGCTAAGAATTATCGAATGACTCTTTTGACAATTTTTGCACTCGTGCAAAATGGGCAACTCGAAACTTCATTATGATGGATGGCATTGGTGAAGTGACCCTAAGCTAGGGGAGATTCTTCCAGTTCAATATTTGTTCTGTTGGATTAATTAAGTACTCCATGTAATTTGCATCTATGTGTGTTGTTACAAAACGTAATGAGATCACGCATCTGAAATTTCATTGTTGTCTTCAACAAAAGAACACAAAGACCTTAAGGATAGATGTGAAATCCTGATGAAGACTGAAAAAAAAATAGATGAAGTGTTAAGTTTTGGAACAAAATCATAGTTGTGGATCACAAGCAGATATCAAAGTTCATTACTAAGGATTACATGTATTTTAAAGTTATTTCTTTCATGATTAAATACATTCATTTATGTTATTGAGTTGTTTAATTCATTATACAATCCATATACAAAACTAAAATGCGAAATAAATACACAACTAAGTTTCGATTCAATGTTTTATTCGAAGGAATTTCAAATGTTCCCACAAAATCCATGAGATGTAACTCAAAATTAAATTACAACTACTGAAGTAAGAGGTAAATATGCATGAAAAATAAATTAAAGGAGTATGAAAGAACCATCATTGCCTTGGGTTTCTTTAGTTCTGGATGATGCATTTCTAGCTCCATATTTGCTCCATCTTCATCTTTGCTTCTTAACAAATGGCATTATTCCTAAAAAAGAAAATAAAGATTGTCAATCATGAGCTTAGGGTTGATTCATATTCCTATACTATCCAATTTTGTGCAAGTGGATCTCCTAGCATCATGAGGTATAAGTTACACGAAGATCAAAGGAATAACTGATAAAATCACTATTCTAGTAACAACATACATGACTCATTCACTCAGAAATCAGGAGAGAAAACTATGGAATAAAAGAGAGGCCAAAATCCTAATATTTTCTAACTAGTTTATCTAAATGTGTAGATACAGGTAAGAAGAAAGAAGTGATACATTCTGTAACTTGAATCAGAAAAGTACATTCATTTCAGTTTAGATTTATTTCAGTTCAGACTAAAGGCTGAATGTACAAATATGTGCCTGTACCAATCCATAAAAGAAATGTAGGTTTAGTGCTACATTTTCTAACAACTGGAATAAGAGAAGTTACAACTGAAACAAAATGGAAAAGGGAATTTGAGAAAATATGATAAGGCTTCACCACGTTTTGTCAACCTCAAAATTCCCCTCTTTTTAAGTAAATTTTCAAAAATTTAGAGTTGGTGCCTTTGAGAGATGTTTGAGAAGAGTGAGAATTTTGTAGAGATGAAAAAAATTGTGATTTTAAGAAATTGGTGCTCATTTGCAATCTTGCTCTTCTGTTAAAATCTTGTAGTCCATGGTTTGATAAAATTTTTGTTTCCCCATCCGGATTCTTGAAATTTTTCCATCATTCGAATGAATTTGTCAAATCCTTTTTCTTTGGCCATGGATCGCATCGATCCTGGTATTTCTTACGCTCTTCTTTTCATGAGGATTAGTTTGTTTTGAGGCGTAAATGGTGGAGATTCACCTCCTCTATATATTTTCTACACTTGTGAATGACAGGTGTATCTTCCCTGTCAATTTTTGGCCCCAACATCCATGAGTACGTGTACATCTATGATTGGATGCTGCGTGGAGGGTTTATTTGGTGAACTTATCATTTTTTGTTATTTTTGCAAAAGTGTCAAATTGGTTTCGTGGCCCCGAAGGACCCTAATTGGTCGAATCGAGCAAAGGTGGGAAGGTGGATCATTGAAGAACTTTGGAAATTTACGTTTGTTTATAAAAGAGAAAATTCAAATGATAAGCCCACGTTAAAATTCAAAATGGAGAAAGGTAGTGTTCAATCGAGGCCTAAATAGGCTAAGTATAGAAGGACCGTAGAAGGTGCCATGTGTCTTTGTGGCACACTTTTCTTATGGTGCAAAAAGAAGAGACCCCAAATGTGCGCAGGCCCTCCACATGGTCAAAGTCCGAAAAGATAAAACCAACCTTTTAATAGACTAAGGAGAAGCGGGTTGGCGAAGCCTCCACGTGCCTCATCGGTGCAACTTCAGAAGTGAGACCCAAGGGACAGACCCTAAATGAGTGCCATCCCTCCATGTGTTCAAAGCCTCAAAAAGTTAAATCAATCGTTGAAAGGTCTAAGGCCAGTGAAAGAACCATGTGTCACTTGGTGTAACTTTAGAGGTGAAATACAAAGTGAGTCCCCAAATAAGCGTGAAGCTTCCACGTGTCCAAAACCCAACATAGTTGCTCCTAAATAAGCATAAGGGACCCAGCCAAAAATGGAGAAAGAGGAGTGGGCCCAAATTGGTTAAGTATAAAAGGATAGGCATACATTTCCATGTTTCTCATCAGCACACCTTCAAGGATTGAAGCCAAAGGTTGTTCCCCAAACATGCACCAGCTCTCCACGTGCCTCATTGGCGTAACTTCAAAGGTGCGGCCCAAAGAAGACCTTGAACTAGCCCCATATCTCCACATTTCTAGGGTCCGATAGAAGTTAAATGGGTAGAAGGACCAAATCAGCTAAGTATAGAAGGTTCGCGGAAGCCTCCACATGTCATCTCGGTGCAACTTCAAAGGAAAAATCTGGAGGTAGTTCCAAATGAGTGGGAAGCCTCCACATGTCCTAAGCGGACATAAAGCCTTCACCAAACAATGGGAGAAATTCAAATGTTAGTCCCATGTCAAAAGTAAAAGTAGGAAGATGGGCCAAGGAGAACTTTGAGATTTTGAGCCTCATTTCTAAAAGACGTAAAATTATAAAGTGAACGACGGCCCCGCTCAAACAATGGAAAAATTTGAATGCTAAGCCGACGTCGAAAGTCAAAGCGGGAAGGCGGGCTGGTGGAGAACTTTGGGATTTTGAGCCTCATTTCTAAAAGAAGTAAAATTATAATGTTAACTATGGCCCCGCTCAAATAATGTAAAAATTCAAATGTTAATCCCACGTCGAACATCAAAGTGGGAAGGCGTGCCGGTGGAGAACTTTGAGATTTTGAGCCTTGTTTCTAAAAGGGCGTAAAGTGATGAGGTGAACCGCAAATCCATTACCACTTAGGTAATGCCACGTGTCAGACCCAAATGCAAAATGTGAAGTTATGGGCTTGTGGGGCTGCGAGAAATTTCAAACTTTTCATATTTTGCGCTAAAGGTGCAATTTCAATTTTAGGCCCATGGATCCATTTTTGTGCTTTCGCCATTTTTGTATGGATTCGACTCAAATATTCAAATGAGCATAACTTTCACTCTAGTGCTAAAAATTTAACAAATGTTATACTATGTGAAAGGTCTTGTTCTCCTCTATGCCATGGAAGCATAAACCATTGTTTTCAGGAGAATTTGATGGTTCAAAATATGGGAAATGTATTTCATGCCATTAATGCGTGATCTGTTTGCTTCAAATAGATTAGATTTGATCCGATTTCCATCCCTCCTTATCCAACACACCAAACAGGACATGGAGAGCTGACTGGAAATCTTTATTTGGGTGAAAATATGGAAAAAATATTTCAAGCCATTAATACAAGATCCAATTGCTTCAATGGATCGAGATAAGATTTGATCTTCCATCCTTCGTTCTTTAGCATGCCAAAGACATGCAGAACCAGATTTGACAGATTGTAGGTGGATTTGTAGGGGCATTGATGGTTAGTGGTTGAGCTTCCAAATCAGATTTATTTCCTTCTCTTCTTCTCTTCTCTTCACTTCATCTATAAATGTAATATCTTGGCTCATTGCAAATTTTGGACTCGATACTTTTGAAGTGTAATTATAGTGAAATGTAAACCAATACAAAAGGATTTTCCTCTTTCCTCAATTTTCCTCCATCATCCCTTCTTACTTACTTGAAATTCGTGGATCATTTATCTTCTCGTGATAAGAGACTTTGTGTTCTTATTGATATGATTTCTAGAACTTTGCGGCTATGGAATGATATCTTATGTTGTGAATGTAAGTGATTATATTTTATATAACTCTTTCTCGTACGTATAGGGTTATACTTTGTTATCTATATTTCATAAAAGTGTTGTTATATTCTGCTCTTTCCTTTCTTCAGTTCTTCCATTTGTTTCTATTGATGATCTATTTTGGTATAAAACCATTTTAAGATGTTAGAGGTCCATCCTTAAGATGAAATTTTACATCTGTACATAATCTTTGTTGCTTTCTTTCAATAAGGGAACCTCTCCCATAAAGAGGAGTGACTTGTTGTCCCCTGAATGTGGTTTTGATTAAAGTACCATTTTAAAACCAAACCATTTTTTGTGACTCTACTGGGGATTTTGTTTCAAACATATCCCTTTTAAAAGAACAACTTTAAGAACATTTTTGCTTTGACAAATCTATGGTATAAACGTGGGAAGAAATATCTTGGGGTTGAAGATTCTCATTTTCAACTTTCTGGAGAAAAAAACTTCTCTCTTCTTCCAACAAGAAGGAACAGAGGAACTTGTTCTTCAAGCACACCTCCTGTTAAAGACAAAAATTCAAAGAATAGCATTCCTCTAGAACAACTCAATCCTAATCTTCTTTCTTTGATACTTGCTTGGTGTTTTAGTTCCCCTTCAGACAATCTTCCCATAGATGGTAGCACCTATGCCTTGGGGAAAATGGATTGGGCCCTTGCTCTTCCTCATCCATTGAATGAGTTACCCAAGAGTAGTAGGAAAGGTTTTCCTAAATTCCAAGGTGATGGGAAAGTACACCCAGATGAACACATTGCAGCCTTCATTATTGCATGTGGGATTCTTGGGGTTGAACATGAAGATGTTTCTGTCAAGATCTTTATGGAAACATTATAGGATAATGTTGTTGATTGGTTCTATCATCTTCCTGCTAGGTCAATTACTAATTGGACCACCTTGACAACTCAGTTTGAGCAACATTTCAAACTTGTTGAAGATGTGCATGCCCTCTTGGCTCAAATTTCTCATATCAAGAAGGAACCACATGAACCCATGAGGGATTTTGTGGCTAAATTCAACAAGCTAGTTCTTAAAATTCCACAGAACACTCATGCCCTGTAGATCAAATCCAAAAGTGTTTCTTCCTCAATGCTCAGTTTCCTAAAGTGAGTTATGCACTAAGGAGGGCTAACCTTATAACTTTGGATGCTTTGATTAGAGATTGGCTATCAGTGTTGAGGATGATTTAATCATGTCTGGTAAATTGAAAAGAGAACCCTCCAAATCTAAAGCATCTTCTTCTTCCTCTTCCCCTGGAGCCAATTATGATCAGTTAGTACAAAAGCTTGCAAATGATCTCATTACTATCAAGAAACAATTGGCTCAACATGCTCCTTACCAAGATATTCCAAGGAAGAATTTTCAGCCTAGGAAATGTTTTCCTTCTTCTTAGAATAAATTGGCTATTAAAGGCCCACCTATCAAGGTTCCAGTCAATGTAACTTGTGAAGTTCAAGAACCTGATGATGAGGAGTTTAATGAACTCTATGAAGAACCAAAAGAAGAGGTTGATGAAGAATTGGAAGAGCTTGGTGGATCTCAAGTTCATTTCCTCACCACTAAAGGTATGGATGATGAAGATGAATATGATGAAAGAGTGGCAAGGATTAATAGTGATTCATATGTTGTTATGACTTGGGAGAAAAAAATAGAAAAGAAAAAGTGATGCAACCTGCTAAGAAATCCAAGGATTTTCCTATAACTATTCCAGTGGTTGCAAGAAGAGGAGATCTTATTTCCACTTCCTTCATGCAAAAGGTGAGTGATGCTAATCCTCCTCCTTCTACCTCTGTTTCCAAAAATTATTGTCCTTCAATTCCTAAAGTTGATAAATCAAAAGTTTCTCCTATTCCTAGTAGTGATGCCCCATCCACCTCCGGGTCTTTTGATATTATTGATCACCTCAAAAAGACCAAAATCCAAATTTCATAGGCGGTGCTTTACCAAACCCATCCAAAATCCTTTGCTAAAATGGTAAACTTTATCAATTCCAAATCCAAATCCTCATCTACTAATTCTAAAGTGTTTTTACCACTCCCTCTTCCTCACCTCAACCAAGCCTTGTGGCTGTAGTGACTTCCCATAATGAGAAAATTGAACCATTCTATGTGAATCTTGTCATAGCTGGCCATAAACTCAGTAATTGTGTTATAAACTCAAGAGAATCATAGAATGCAATACCTGCAAAATTTTCTCATGATTTGGGCCTAACTCTAACACATGCATTTTGTTCCTGCTATTCCATGGAGATTAGAGGAGTGCCTTTAGTGGAAGGATTAAATTTGCACAAGTAGCCTTCACCGCTTTTCTAGAGAAGAGGGTCTTAGCCACTATTTTGGTAACTGATATTCCTCCCTCATATGGTATGTTGCTAAGTAGGAATTTTTGTAAAAGGTAGGAGGTGAAATTTAGATGGACTGGTCACATGCCTTAATCCTAGTCAATGGAAAAATGAAGAATTTGTTACTAGAAAAGAAAACTAAGTATATTGTGCAAAAGACTGATGATCCAAAATCACAAATACTCTATGAAGATATAGGGCATGAAAACTATATGATCATGTCGAGAGGGTGAGGCATGTCTTCCCAAGGGAGTGATTCATGATCCAAATGGCATTTGGACTTTGGAGTTTGATGGAAGCTACTCTTTAGTTGGTTTTGGAGTTGGTCTAGTGTTAGTCTCTCTAGAAGGGAAGATTCATCCATTCTCTTTCAAGCTTCATTTTGAAAATACAAATAATACAAATTGAGTATGAGGCTCTCATCCTTGGATTGAGCATGGAAAAAGAGATAAGATTAAAGAATCTTTGTGCTCATGGTGATGTAAAGTTGATCATGAAACAGGGAAGGGATATTTACCAATTCATGAATAGGAGATTGAAACATTATAGAAATTTTGTTTGGGATTCCATTGAATTCCTTGAGGCTTTCTCAATTGAAGTTGTGCCAAGAGAAAATAATACTAAAGCTGATTATTTAGTTGTCTCGGGATATTTGTTGATTCCTAATCTAGATTTCTCTCAAGAGAAATTTACAATTGAAATGATTCATAGGCCTAGTGTGCCAGATAATGCAAGAAACAAATGAAAACATGGAGAAATCTTGAAATTTTCCCATCAATTCAAATTTCGACAAAGACACTTCACCTCATTTATACCTACAAAAATACTCAACACATTAAAACTCAACAAAACAAGTTAAGAACAACAAGTTATGTAAATATATGCAAAAAGAGGGTTAGTAGCCAAATTTGAAACATAACTACAAAAATTGAAATTAAGTGCAAAGAACAATGGAGTAAGTCCCACTTTGGCATGCCAAATGTATGCATGAGTTATTTATCTATGTAATTAGAATTGAGACTAACACCTAGTAGCTTTAATACAATGATATATTAAACCTATGCATCATCATGCTAAGAGCTTAAGCAAAGCTAACCTATAAACATTTCTACATTAAACATGAAATGAAAAATTTAAGCTAATATGCTAAAAAAATTAACTTCTATCTCTTATTGAATGCTAAAGGAGTTGAGATTGAAGGTATGTAGATCTCTAGCAATCAAATAGTTGATTATGTGCTTGAAATCCCAAAGTTTCTAAGAAGGAAGTCTTGTCAAATTATGGCTACAAGACCACTTGACATATCTCTATATGACTTCAAAACTTGGGTGGATGAATGCAAGAAATGGAGAAGGATAGATCTTCGAATGGAAGAATGCTTCAAAGATGATAAAATGGCTATAGTGTATGATCTATTCTCATTTAGGAGTGTATGTGTAAATACAAAGGTGGGAGGAGGGCTCTTTATATAGCCTAATGGATAGAAGAATCCCTACATCCCTCTTTGTGTGGGATAAATGGAGAGGTTGGGTTAGTTGTGGATAACGGAGGTTTATAAAGGGTTGAGTCAACCTTAAGAAAGTTTATTTTGTCCTTAAGTGACTCATGGGGTTTGAGGGGATTTAATAATAAACCGAAGTGATTAATTAATAAGTGTGCAAGCTTATATAAGCTTTTTAGAGGAATAGTTAGTATGATTTAGACTATGAGAGGATTTTAATAAAATAAATGACAATTTATTGATTAAATAGAAGAGAGAATTCATTAATTAAGAATAATTAATTAATCTAAATAGAAATGGGTATTAATTTATAAGAAATAATTTATTAATCTAGATAGAAAGGGGAGCTAATTAACGAAAGTTCATTAATTGGTGTCGTTGTTGGATAGAAGAGTTAATTAACTAACGTAATGTAATTAGTTGACAATGATAGCATAGAAAATGTGTGATATTGATGATATGTCATCAATTATTGGGAAAGGGTATAATTAGTGCAATTTAAGTATTTAAATTTCCCAAGCTAAATTATTGGTGTCTACACCGCCAATGACCTAACCTAGGGGCAAAAACATAAAAATCTTTCCATGTGATCATTCACCGACTTTTACCAATTTCTCCTAATGACCTAACCTAGGGGCATCTAGAGTAAAATCTCTCTATGAGTAACCAATCAAAACAATTAATAAATAAATCCATTAATGCATTAAAATATCTAACAATTGATGCCATATCACTCTATCAATCCAATATAACACAATTGGCATCCCAAATGACCTAACTTGCATGGTTATTCTCAGTATTTAGCATTTTCTTCTAGATGACGTAACTTGGAATCCATCGTACATTTCAATTTTTCTTCCTAATGACCTAACTTGGAAATCATCACATTACGGCGACACTCGTGGAGTGGGGGAAATAGTTACTTTCTTATACCACTCTTATATGGGTCAACTATTTGATCAAAATTATTTGGATCCAAAACCACAAATGTTTGATCTAAGTCTGTCTACAATGGCTAGATCTTGAGGATGTAGTTATAGGTTGGAGAATAACACACCTTTCTCCCTACACTCTTCCTCTAGTAGAAGGATGCCCAAATCCTTTGGTCGATTATTCGTATACACACAATCGGGTTGGGAATTAATCACTCCCTACCCCATCTTATCATCATCATACACATTTGAAATAATCAATCATCCAACATTACAATCATCGCTCTCATTTTAGTCCACTTCACCATGATATTATGATTTTTGTTATGTTGCATGGATCGAGGCACTCGATCAACTATTCGACATGTTATATGGTTATTACTACCACATCTATGAATTCTAATATAACATGGGATTTTCCAAATATTTCTTTGGTACACATCTCTATCTAATTTATGTTACCAAGATTTTTGCTAACCAACATAATGTGGGGGATAATGCAGTCACAATATCATGCACTTACTACCGTGATTATGCCGCCAAGTATGTTGTTTTATATATAGATCTTGGGTAAGAAATGCTTTCTCTAATGGATCTTTCCCTAGTCCTATCATCGCTTAAGTAAGTCATTCTCATTAAGTATTTTACACACTCATCTCATTACTTGCATAGTTATCTTCATCTATCATGGAGTCTTAGCTATCGTTATTTACTCAGTGGTTGTCTCTAGTATTTGAATAGGGTACGTAAGAAGGGAGTAGGGTGCCCGTATGCACCCCGGTCCTAATTCTTAGGCGCCCTAGTCCCAGTTTCACTTATTTCTCATTTAGAGTTTTAAGTTCATTCTTTGTGGTTTTCCCTCTCATTCCCCTAGGTACTAGTCGGCATGTTGGGTCATTAGTGTCAAAATTTGACCAAGATATCCCTATATAAGCACAATATACACACTATCTTAAGGGAAAACTTTATCTACTAAGGGATAGCTATCTACTAATGCAAGGGACTGCATTTAGGAACTATTCTACATCACACACTTCATATGAAGGGTTATATTCATTCTATTCCATCCACCATTTGTCTTACATCTAGTTATTTCTCATTACTTTGGCATCATGACACTAGGGCACCCTAGGCACATGATTGCACACACATGCACATAGAACTAGATCAGTGTCCGAGATATAGTGTAATTCTCAATCATAAGTCCATCCATTTGGTAGCTGAGAAAGTATGACCCATGATGCTTTTGTGGTGTGTTTTGTAGGAGATTATTCAATGAAGATCTATAACGACATTAGAGAAGCTAGTGGAACATCCACTCAACAAGAGGTGAATTATTACAAAGACCTAGCAACCAAATCAGGCTTAAGTTTTGAGATGTTTTAAACACTAAGGAACCCATTCCTTAGACAAGGAAACCCATAGGTGCACCTAATCCCTACCCCAGAACCCACGTCTAGCAAAATTGTAGGTTTTGTTTACACTTGTAAACATTTCATGGTCCTTGGGTTCTAATATGTACATCCACTCTAGCACTGGATTTTTCATCCAAATCCTTTCCTTCATATTGAACTCTACCATCTCACCACTTCCGAACATGTTCAACTAGTAAAATATTCCATTAGAATAAACACCTGTCCCAACTGGGAAACCAGTTCTAGCGGTCATAGTGACATGAATTTGAGACCATGCATCAGAATATGAATCATAGATCTCAATTTCAACCTCTCCAACATGATTTACCTGAGCATCCTCGTCGTATTCATTTTGACCAAGTAGGACAGTACAAAGTGTTTTGGAAGGCTCAAAATCCATTGCAAGAAAACTCCATCTTGTTATATTTAGAGGGTATGGAATACCGCTTTGTGTGTGTGTCGTGCCAAGGTTGTGAATGCTTAAAGACAAACAACTACCCCACTCTCCCTCAATGCAACAGTATATGCTTTTGCAAGAGGTCATTATCCACCTAGGTGCATGACTATCTAGATCATTAAGGATATGTATGGGAACTTTGTAAAATGCTCCATCTGCATGGTCTATAAGCCATGAATGCCACTGAAATAGTGGCTTTTCATCATTGTTCCATCTAATTTGAAATAAAAATACGGGGCTAACAACCAAAGTGGCATATTATAGTAAATTAGGTTAGAAACATATGTGGAAGAGACCAAGTGATTCCATAGTTTACATATAATCCTCAACCTAACAATATATATATCTTGTGGAGAGCTTTGAAAAATATTTACAAACACTTCACACGGGATTTGAGACCATGTACCTTCTCTTTCTAAAGTTGCAGTCATTTCCCTTGCCATTGTAATCACCATATATCTCTCATAAATTTAAATTTGTCTCAAAACCCTAATTGTTGTAGTTTCTATGCTCACTACCGCAATCCTATGTTGTGGAAAAAAATTGTTCTAGGTTTTTATTACTCCTCTCCTCCTCAAAACTTACATACTTATTCTCTCAACAATACTAACATGTCGCATATCGTTCTAGCATGGGGTTTGGCTCTGTTATAACCATTATGCCCACCATTGTGATCCATTCTCTTCTCTAAAGGCATAGTACATTCCAAAAAAAAAGAAGTAATAAGACATATACAAAACCCTCCATTAGGTAATCTTGACCCCACATTTCCAAGTGGTGGGAAGAAAGACCTAGATGGTGTAGCCACGGTAGAAAAAATAAGCAATGGTTGGTGCGGTGGAGAATCCAAAACTTCAAAGAAATTGCGATGACTTTATCCAAAATACGAATTCCATGTACATGGTTACTACTGCAAGTTGTCGATCCATAAATATCGATAAAGGAAATATCAAAGAGAAAAATAGCAAAAAAATGTAAAAAGTAAAAATGCGCGTCAAATTTAAGCACGGAAAAAAATCAAAATGCTGTAAAAATTAATCCGATGGCGTGAATGACTATAGGATATTTACCATAGGGGTATGCCTTTCGGTGTAATTATCAAATCTTTATGTAAATCTAAATTATGGAGATATTATATTTAAATTTTAAATACATGATAAATATGCAAAGAACATGTTGTGAACAGTGATTATTTGTTATTTAAACATATGATTTCATAATTTTTTTAATAATTATATAAAATATAAATGTGCAAATCTAAAAATGATATAAATGTAAAATGAAACTATTAATTTTTCTCTCAAAAATAATAATATAAATAATGTAGTAGTTATATTTTCGTACTAATATTTAATCATAGAAAATACCTTCCCACATGATCTAGCAATTTAGATGAGTAAGTTAATTAATAAAATGTACATGAATTTTTTTTTAATAATCATTGATTATTAAGCATATGTACATTAGTTTGAATGAAAATAATAAAAAAATTCAAGAGGAAAATTTGTAAAGTAAATATAAGTGCTTAAGACTAAATTTAAAGAAGTTTAGTTAATATGGAACAATGTTATGTCAAATATTATTAATTTAATTAACTATTTACTAAAATAAAATATTTGCATGACAAGTACTTTGATATTTGGTATTTCTAGAAAATTAAATTATTTTTTTAAGAATAATTTGTTTCAGGAGGCATTTAATAGGAATTAAAGACTTCACATTTTGATTTTGAAGGATACTTTGTTAAAATTTAGTTAAAGGTAAATTATTCTTGTAATGCATAGATTAGATTTATTCTATGAATCACCCCTCTCCTTTTCCTTGGCTTGGAACACTCATACAAACAAGACAGAGATAAATTTGGTGAGAAATTTGACAAAAATGGGAAATTATTCACATGTTGGGGAAATTAGTATTAAACTACAAGAAGTTAGAGACAAGTTAAGGATGTTTGGGAAAAAACGTGAAATTTAATAAAATCCCCAATGCATTTAGTATGTATTTACAAAAAAGTTAATTACTATCACATAAAATTAGGGGAAAATAACATATTGAAGAAATTAATATTAAATTATAGGAATAATAGAAAAATAAGGGATATTTAAGAAAATTATGTGAAATTTTACGAAAATCCCAAAAGTTCTAATTTTTTTAGAAACTAATGCATTTGGGAAAATGAGTGAAAGTATTATTTTTGACTCAATTTATTTTTATGTGAATCAAAATGAGATGAATCCTTCAATTGTGGTTCCATGTGTTAGTAACCGTGAATCATCTCTATCTCCTTACTTTTGTGTACAACACACCCCTACTTTCTACATAAAAATACAAACCCTCTTGAAATTTAAAAAATCATTGAAAACTTCTTTTTGTGGTGAATTGAATGTTAAACAAAATAACAATTAGTTTCCACAAATGGTCTACAAACTCCCTTTATATGGTTTTACATTTTCATAATGCTCCCACCTCTTATATTCCTAGTAGATACTCACAAGATTTGGTTTGAAACACATACACTAAAGTTTCCACAAAACTTTAGTGGGTCAAGTAAGGTTTGGATTATGTAAAGAGTAAGTAACAACCCCGATTAAAATTTGATTCAATCATAAGCTTTCATGAGTTTTTGTGTTTATGTTTAAGTAAGTCGTGTATAGGTGTAAGGATTTTAACGGGTGACATTTATCATGAATTTAGAGGAAGGGCTATCCAAAGAGTGAAAACCTATTATTGGTCCACATGCACGAATGATAGATTTTGGATCTATAATACATAATGTATATGGTTCAAATGACTCAAAGGTTTGAGATCATCAAAATCTCATGATAGTTTAGACATGGACCGGATAGGGTTGTGGGATTCATTAAAAAAATCAATCACAAATCATTTCTTCATGTGATTTTTCATGCCATATTCTCAAACCTTAGCCCTCTAGTGGTCTTCCATATACATTATGTATAAGACACTAACTTTATGTCCTTAACCCTCTAGTGGTCCATTTTCACCACTTAAGAGATGTTCGTGCTTATAAATGGCCACCACATCATCTAGATCAATGACTATTGATTCTGGTGACCATGGCTCCCTAGTGCAAATGAAATTTTGTCCCAAAATTCTACGATGAGGTATGGACTCTAAACCCACCCTAGATGTAGTTATTGCTCATGATTTTTGGATCCTATGGTGACTTGGTATCATAACCACTTCATTATTCCCTGTTTTTGCGGCTGCATCCCATCTAAATTATATTTACATAATTAGATGAAAAACCAATTGGAGTCTTCTTGCATCTAGGTTTTTGGTATCAACAATCTCACCAAAGGTTTTTATTTGTTTACCTTTCATGAACCCTCACAAGTCCAGACCCTTATGAGTAAGGTGACTTATTGGTATTTAGGAAATACCCTTCTTGTGCTTTCCTCTTGGATTCCAGATTTTACCCCAACTAGCTAGGTTTTTCTCAAATTCCATGTTTGGACTGAGGTTCTTACTCTTCTTGTTCACCTCTTGTATCTTCTAGATGAGATAGTCAAACCCATTGGCAGGGTGTTAAACAATGAACATGACCATTTTTCTTATGTCATTTGCATAGCCCACCTCGCGAGGTGGAGCATGGTACGTAAGGTGTTAATAGCACTAAACACTGCTCCATTCAAGTTAAGCCTTCTCATTAAGACCAGATTCTATTTGCCAATAATTTCTCCATTCTTGGATCTAAGGAAAGTTTTCCAGATGGGCAAGAAGCATTCAATATATATGATTTTTCATGAATTTTTGTCATGGAATGTGTCGGGGCTGAAAGAGCCCTTATGTAAATTCTATATCCATTTAGAGTTCCAATTAATTAGTGGTTTAAACATTCTTTACTTACAATAAATTAATATTTCTATTTTTTTCTTTAGATTTCATTGATTTGTATTGCCCTTGATTTTGTGCACTTTCACACTCATCACATTGATGGTCGGGGTGGTGCTAGCATTTCCATCACGCTGAAGTTTTCGGTGTTAATTATTTCCTTAGGACATGACCTGAGCCATCGGGTGGTGTGGGTTATTTTGAATATTAATGATATGTCCTTTGGTATTCTCAATGTTTATGCTCCTAATGATGCTTCGAAAAAATTTTATTATGGTGGTGGTTAGGTGACAACTTACCTTTTTCTTATTGGTTGGTTTGTGGTGACTTTAATATGGTGGAGCATCCTGATGATAAATGTGGTGCACTCTTGATGTGTTGGTGCCTCAGAGAATGGGTTGTTTGGTATTATTTTAAAATCCATTGGGGCCTCTCTCGATCCGATTCTCAACCAGCGGTAGGAATTTTAGGACTCCACTTGGTTTACTTGGACCAACCTTCGAGAAGGATCTGATCGTGTATTAAAACATCTTGATCATGCTCTTATTTATGAGAATATCTACTTAAATTATTTCACTTTGGCTCCACCATTATCAAGGTTTGGTCGATATGATTTTTTCGGACCATTATCCAATCATATTCAAGGTTATTTTATAGGGGCCCTCCTAAGGTGTCAAGTACGTAATTTTTTCTCAATGTCTCATTACTTCATCACCCTAGAGTTATCTAGCTCATCGCTAAAATTTGGAACATGGTGCCACATCCCCCTTTTGCTTCCATCTGGTGTTTTTAATGGGAAGTAGAATTACGGCAAGTATCCTTGCTCTTGGAATCCAATCCCTTTGATCTTCAGGTTCAATCTCAAATGACATCTCTTTGGCATAAGCTCAAGATCAGTGAATCCTACGTTGTTTGGGGTGTTAAGATCTCATCGAGCATCCACTTTGGCTAAAGGTGGGAGATAAATATTCTAATAGATTCTTCAAATACCTCTATACGAAGCATGCCTGTCACAATGATCAAGGCTATATATGAGTCACACCAATCAATTACTGAGCTCCTATAAATTTCTTCTACTTTTGTCAAGCATTATTGTCTGGTATTTCAAGCTCAGGAGGATTCTCTTGAACGAGATTCTACTTTGTAGAAATTCCTTGATGTGGTTCCTTTGCAACTCACTTCTCGGGATTTGGCTCACTGTGATGCTCCTCTTTCTTTAGAAGATCTTCATTCTGCATTGCTTTGTTTAGACGATGATAAATATCTTGGTTTGGATGGCTTTTGGACAATTTCTATACAACCACTTGGTCATTAGTTTGACTTGATCTGCTTAGAGTATATCTTGAGGCACTTCAATCTCACTCTTTAGGAAATTTCATCAATTAAGGAAACATCAGTTCATTCCGAAATCGGAAGTCTTGATCTTATTAACAACTGGAGGATGATCACTTTGTTGAATGTCTCCTACAAAATTCTTGCTAAAGCTCTAGCTCGATTTCTAATATTATGCCTTTATATTGTGTGGCTCGAGCAGACGACTTTGTCAAAGGCCATTATATTTTCGATAATCTTCTTGTGGTTTGGGAAGGAATGGAATGGGCTCGTATTTCCTATCAGAAGCCTCTTTTTCTAAAAATTGATTTTGAAAAATCTTATGATCGTATCGAATGGCCCTTTATTCTGGATATGCTCAAGGCTTTAGGGTTTGGTGCTTTCTTTTGTTCTCTGTTTCTACTTTGTTCTCCAATGCTTCCACTCGGCTCACTATTAATGGCCATCAGTCTCAAGCCATTGGACTCTACCACTCCATCAGACAGGGTTGCCCTCTTGCTACAACTTTATTTGTTCTTACGGAAGATGCTCTAGGTTACTTAATTTCTCATCAAGTTTCCCATGGTCAAATTCGAGGCATTACTATACCAGAACACCACACATAGTTAATTAATGGAAATTTTAAAGATGATTCCTTCCTTATACTTCTTGAGTCTCCACATAATGTTGTCTTGTCGTTTTTTTTTTTTATCTACTTTTATGTTTATCCTCTAGTTCTAACATTCAGATTGTAACAATTATTGGTTTTGGCCAAATTAGTTTTCCATTGTCTGATTGGCTTCAAGCTTACCCCTAGACTTGGAATGGTTGGGGTGAGAAATTTCATTTCCTAGGAATTCTTTTTTCCTTTGATAGTGATTCGATGACTCTATGGACTTATGTAGTTAACGAGTAGAGAATAAATTAAGGAAGTGGTCCTCCAAACCACTATCCTTGGCGGGAAATTTTAAGGTGTGTATAGAAATTCTTGTTTCCACCCATGTTTATTACTCTGCTTATTGGTGCCATGTTTGTACTTCGTTCTCAATCATTTGTCTAAACTTATGTGGAATTTTATTGATGTAAAAGTTTTAGTTCAAATTGGCTTTCACTATGTAGCCTAGGATGTTTGGTGCCTCCATCACGAGGAAGGTGGTATGGGCATCCTTTATCTTTACTAGGTAAAGTGTGGCTCTATGTGCTAAGTGGATTATCCATAGTATTTATAGGGATAATTGCTGGAAATTTTTTTGAGGCATTATATTGAATCGGTGCTCCTTATGGTAAATAGAACTTGATTGGTATTGGTTTACATAATTTTATTATTACATCTACTCCAACTCATTATGATCCTCCTTCTATTTTTAAGATTCAAGAGCTTCTTCCAGATGTGATGCCTCATAAATTTGGCCTCCATCCACCGATCGTATGGTGGCACAACTAGTGATCGAATCATGATATATATTTTTGGCAATACAATACTCACATAGTCTATTAGCTTCTTTGTCCTATATCTCTCGTAATTTCAAAGTTAAATTCTCACCGCGATTCAAGTCACTACCCTCTACCTAATTTTGTATGCTTGCTCATGCTTGAATCCCTCTTCTTGAACCTAAAGTTAACCATTTTATATGGTTCTCGATTTCTCAAGGTCTGACTTTAGGTGAACAGACTTCTCCATATTGGAATTTCTCCCCAATGTGCCCCTTTTGTTCTAGATTGGAGTATTTTTACATTTAATCTATTTTTTCCCACATGTATAGGATATTTGGCGTTGGATTCATTTCTTGTCTCTTCACTATCATCCTGATTTTTCTCCCGGTTTCTAGCTTTATTTGGGGACTTTATTTGATGTCCTCATTATATAGCTAATATGTGGCATCTTTTCCATGCATGTATTTTATTTCATATCTAGAAAGCTCGCAATGCCTTTATTGTAAAAATTATCTTTTTAGTTCTCATCTTCTTTACTAATGATAAGGTGATTATTATGTCTATTGTGCAATCACATATTCAATCTCAGGCTACAAAGGTTGCTTCGGAATTTGCACACGTGCATGAGTTATTGGATCACTAGGGGAGTGCACCATGCACCATGAGCTAGGTTTCACTTGATCTGTCATTTCCACCACCTTGGCTCTCACTACCTCGCCGGCCACCTCCTATGAATACATGTCGAAGGAGATGCTCTTGTAACCACTCTGCCTCCCCTCGGGCTCGCTCTTCCCCATCATTTATTGGACTTGGATGGAGTCTTCCCCCGAGGGGGAAAGGCATAACCAGTTGTCTCTGTGGGACTTGATGCCACCAAAATGAATAATTTTGTAGGATTTTCACCCCTTGGGTGGTGAATTATGGTGCCTCTTAAGATGCGGTTTCTAGAGATGGGAGGCTTGGGAAGTAGATCTTCCATTTTTCGAGACTACTTGTAGATCTTTCATCACTCCCCATGATGATTCTCCCCCTCCTCTTGGTGTGATTGAATCATGTGTCCGATGATTCTATGGTGATTGTATTTTGTAGATGATATATGATTTCCCTTCGGGTGTTCTCTTATAAGCCTTTGTGGAATTTTTTTTTCCTTGTGGCGTACTTTTTTTCCCTCGTGGATTTTTGTTGGACCATGATTTTTCCGGTCACCTCACTATGTAACTCTTCTTTAAATTAATATAAAGCTCTATTCAAATATTTAAAAAGTAGAAAATTCAAAAGCTAGAAGAACCCAAAAATAAGACATACATGGCCCAATCATGACCAAGATTAGAACACGTTACTAGTACACATGACCATACTAATAGAAATTTGCTTCATGGTAGATAAAATATATTGAGACAAATAATCAATCATGAGATACTCAAATTTCAAGGATTGAGACCTCTGCACTAATTCCCAATCAATAAACCCTTAAACACACATGACATCTGAATTTGAGTGGAACAAAATATTCAATTGAAGATAATTTCAAAAAAATACAAAAAGCTCAATAAACACAAATTTTAATACTTGAAATACAATAAAATACATATAATTTTCAATCTAGAAATAATTCGGTATTCTCGAGTTTAGACAGCTTATTATTGATTAAGCATGAGTTCAAGGCATTCCAAAGAGAATTATGGAAAAGATATTCATATAGAAATAATAAATTCAAAATTTAGTAAAACTATTACAAACAATGCATAAATGTAGTCTCGTATTATCACTGCTTATTTCAAAAACCAATCCTAAGCACGCTAGTATATCATCCAGATTAGTATGGAGCTCACCCGAGGCACACGCAGTGGTGAGCCCCTCCTTTATGTGATCTTTGTGAGAATTTTATTTCTTCCATGGAAATGTATTAACCAGAGGGTAAATGAATTCATCCATGGGATTTAATATGTAGGCACTAAGTCCTAGCGTAATGCATTCCAAGCATATATTAACATGATAAACTAAATAAAGTAGAATCAACCCATGAATATCATAAAGCATGCCGGTATATCATCCAGTTAGTTTGGAGCTTACCCGAGGCACATGCAGGTGGTGAGCCCCTCTTTTATGTGATTTTGGTGAGAATGTTCTTTCTTACATGGAAATGTATTGCAACCAGAGGGTAAACACATTCATCCATGGGATTTAAGATGCAAGCACTAAGTCATAGCGTAATGCATTCCAAGCATTTATTAACATGATAAACTAAATAAAGTAGAATCAACCCATGAATATCATCAAGAAAACCCATAACACACACATGAACATAAGGGAAAAACATAGATCAAGATCCGCTATAAGAGCGTTACAAAATTACTTCATTATATTTATGAACCAAAGTATGGTGTACGATTACATAAAAAAGAGTTTCATTCATGAAAATGTTCATATTAGCAAAGCTTTGTTTTCATCACACCACTCGTCATTAGTCATTTCATAACATCTCTATCCCTCTCAGTACCACTTTTATTTTTCTCCACATCCATCCTCCCTATCCATCTGTACTTATCTCACCTTTCTTCTCTGCGAAAAACTATCATACTCCTAGAATAAATGTCCTCCTTCCATCTTAACCCCTCATCATTCTCTCTTGTGAAATCCTGAGGGAATCTGGTCATGATCTCTTTACCATTACCTTGGAATATGCCATATATCCCCATACATTTACCTAAATTGAGTTCCTTCTAGTTTGCATATTCCAACTAATCCTTAACAACCTCGACTCCTTATCCTTTCATGATAACCATATAGATTCCATAGAATATCCTTTCCTTGAACAACAAGTCTCTATAGCTTATCCACATATGTATCTGGTCACTTTTCCATTTTCTCCCTACGTGTATTTTCCCGATGTCCAGAACTTACTAAGTCACAACTCCATCTTTCCCGGGCACAAGCCTTCATGACTCTCTAAGAACTATTTCTACGTGTGCCATCACGTCTTGATTCTATGTACCACAAGGCTTTGCACCTTCGGTACTTAATTACTTTTAAGGGTCCAAGATCACACCACACT
Organism: Taxus wallichiana var. yunnanensis; assembly: GCA_018340775.1. NCBI lineage: Eukaryota > Viridiplantae > Streptophyta > Pinopsida > Cupressales > Taxaceae > Taxus > Taxus wallichiana. Next base: position 194,410,266 of record CM031233.1, read on the forward strand.
AAATTGGTTTCCTTCCTAGAAAAAATCCACACTTCCTAAACAAAAATTTTGTCAAACAAAACCTGTGAGAGTAAGAATGCTACTCCAAAGAATAAAGAATAGTGGTAGAGAAATAATTTGAGTACAAAATTGAAGAATGAGGGGGAATGCTACACAAGTAATTGAAGGAGTTCAAGGAATTCCTTGTTTATCTCATCCTTTAATTTCTCCTAGGCCTTTAATTATGATAAGGCCTTTCCTAGCGCTTCACCTACAATACTGGGCACTTGGTCTAGGATGATTTCTTCCACCTTCCCTTTCAATGTGTTAATGGCCATCCCTAGCTCCATGTAGACACCCTCGAACTCATCCATCCATTCAGTGATGGAGTCTTAGAGCTCATTGATTTTGAAATCCATCTTCTCACACTTTGTCTTGATTTTCTCCTTCTGGGTCATGGTGTTGATGACCAATTGTGTGTGCTCTACCTTATTGGTGGGGATGGTCTCCTATAACACTTTGAGGGCTTCCTCTTCCTTTGTCACCCATGCGTCGATAATTGGATCGTAGTTTCTACAGCTATTGAAGCCCATATCCTCTAATATATTTGCCTCCTTCAGCTTCGGAGAAAATATTCTAATTCTTTGATCCGGGCTTCAATTGCGGCGTTATTTTCTTATTTTTTCCTTTGTGAGCTCTATAGCTTTAGGGCTCATGCCATCCTCGATGTTAACAAGTAACATCCCCATGATGTCCTTAAGGTTATCCATCTCATCCCCATAATCGATCCCGGTGTAGCTCACTAATGTTGATCATTATCCAATAATGTTTTTCATGAGGGTGTCGGCTCGGTCATACACCTCCTTTGTTTGTGCTTGTTCTCCCCTTAACCCATAGCGCAACCTATCTATTTCCTTCTCCCTACTCTTCTTCTCTACGATCAAGGTCCAAATAGTGGCCCATGTATCCAGAATACATCGATTACCTCTGAAGACATCTTTTACAGAGCATTGCATGTCTAATCGTGCATTACGTGGTTACAATCAACTACTTTGTATACTTCTCCTACTTTCTTATTCAAATGAATGGTGTCGACCACATGATAATTGACCTTGAAATCAGGTTCCTTGGCATGGAAATGCATGCTCTAGCTGAGCATCTTCCTCATCCCAGGCATACCCCTATCTTGATCCATCAATCCCAAACCATGCAACCTTTTTGGTGGGAGAGTGACCTAGAATCTTGTGTGCTAGATGTTCATGGGGTCATCCACGAAGTCCATGTGTGTGGACACATGTTTCCATTTATTATCTTTGCACTTGATTCTTTACTTCTTCACCCCAAGGGTGAATCCCTTATCCTCCTTTATAGTAAAGGAGTCCCCTTTATCTCCCTTTGGGATAGTGTTCTATGGTGTAGTGGCTTCACATTCTAGAATATTTTATACCACTACAAAGTGTTCTTTTTATTCTCCCGTGCCTTGCCTACATCCGTGGTCTTAGCCTCGATCTCTTGTCCCTCCGGTTCTTCTTCCAATTCTTCTTTGGTGGGGGTATTTTTCCTCTCCTTCCTCTGAGCCTATTGTGGGGATTGATGCGTTGGGTGTATTTTGTGTCTTTTCTTCCAGGTTCTATCTTTTCTTCCTCCTCTTTTCCTTCCTCCTACTCTTTATGTCCTGACAATGATGCCTTAACATAATCCTAGTTAGAAGTAGTGGTTCCATTGCTCTCATTTCGGTGCGTGTAGTACTTCCTCTTTCTGGAGGTATCTAACCTTCCTTCATCTTTTTTTATTCCTCTTCCTCTTCCTCCTACACTTGTTTCATGGGCAGGATTGGCGTCTCTTGTGGCTTTAGAAAGGAAGATTATGTAACCTCAACCTCAATCCCTCCTTATGTTTCGGGGTGTAACTTCACGAATAACCGATGGACATACCCGTTGATGGTAACATTTTATTATGGGTGTAAGTCCAGAAAATATGGTTCTAAAACTTTGACGTAGGCAGGTCGAGTGCCATACTTGTATGTAGCACACAACGTGTGGACGTCAACATCCACATTGTCTACATCAAAAATCAACTTCTATGCGTCCTTGATCTGGTTGATGGCACACTTCATATATTTGGCTATGAATGTGAAGGGGAGTTTCCACCATGGCTCCATCTATACGTTGGAAATCATAAACCTTGCTAGAAAAAGTCTTTGGTAATGAAAATTTTTACCTTATCTCCAACAACTTTTGGTAACTTGTGGGGGTTATGCCATTTATTCTCAAAATATCATCATAAATTCTCAAACCATATATTCATTCGAGCCTTTTAATTACTCAATATTTTCCTATCATAGGTGAATTTTGTGAATTGGACTACAAGTGACACGTGCGCGAGACAGTGAAACCAAATGTTCTCATCTGGTCCAACTAGGACATGTTATCAGCTAATTTTGACTACACAAAATTAATAAAAATGGAAATTTTGAACATTTTCGAAAGTGTTACTTTTTTTATTTATCACTCTCATCACGATCGTCTCATTTTTGTGATCATTTCAGTCTTCGTTTCCTCCATTTCAGGAAAGAACTCCTCACGCCAAGTCTTAAAATGTGTTAACTATTAATTAATTAATATTTAATTAATTAATTACTCTTTGTTTGATAAAATCAATTTTTAGTAACTTTGGGGTTTTTAATTAAATAAATATTAATTAAAATTCATTCTACAAGATTTATTTTAATTTCCGAGGGAAAAATAAGTTTCCGCTTCCTATTGTCGGGGATGCCAAATTGGCTTCCCAGACCCGTATTTCCCCTTTCCTATAAAATTTATTTTAATTCCCGCTTGTGGGATTTCTTCCACCAATTGCCAAATCAATGAATTGGAAAATGAGCAAAAAATATCTTGATTTCCCACATGGGGAAATAAAATGGGGATTGCTAGCCCACCTTGCCATTTCCACTAGCAAATGGTTGTTTATTTCCCCACTTCCCCTGGCAATTAATGCCACTACCCGGGAAAGAGGGAAGTTGTTTTAATGGGACGAATAAGAAACGATTGTGAGGAAGCTTCCTAAATCCTCATAAAATCCTTCTTTAAACTCGTTGGAAGAATTCATGTGAATCTTTCCAATTTCTTCTTATTTCTTCTAAAGGAACGTCTCAAAGTAATATTTTATCACATCCCTCAATAAATTTCCACATAGCCAAGATTGCAGAAAGCCATGCATTTACCAGGAGATAGTTCCCATAATTTTTTTCAAAGAATATACAGTCAAAAAAGAAAGCAAGGAGACATTCACGTGGGAAAAGGAGAAACAACAAGTGAAAGGAGGCCATGCATGCATGAAATAAAAACATAACAGTCCAAAAATAGACCAAGCATCCCCATGTAGGAGCAGGAAAGAGTAACCACGTATGAGGTTTGAGAAAACAACAGTTAAAATTCAAAACTCAGTCTCCAAGATCTCCATGCAAGAACAACAAATAAATCCACACATTTACCATAACAATCATTTCGCAAAGAACAGGGAAAATGAATTAGTTTTAGTGCTCAAGGAGTAAACAAAATAGATAAAACTTGCATTTAAAACTCAAGGACCACGTGGGGTAAAGAAAAACAAAATAGAAACCACTATAAGCTTCTCCACACATTTTTCTGAATAGTCCAAAGGAAAAATGTTTTTCTCCTCCCACGCATTGGGACAACATAAAGTTTGAGGAACAACAGTTAAAAGACAAGGATCTCCATGCATTGGTTGGTGCAAAGAAAGGGAAAATCTAGACAGACCACACAAACCACATAATAGTCCACACATTCCCCAAGAAGTCTCCATGTAGGGATAGGAAATCTCTCCACGCATTGGTTTATGCACAAAGTTTAAAAGACCAAAGCTTCACCACACATTCCTCAACATCTCCAAAGAACAAACAAGAAGCCACACATTCTCCAGGTGTATCAACGCATTTGCGAGAAGATTCAACAAGTATAGTCATGCATCGATCAGAAGATCACAAGGAAGAAGTAAATCTCAAAGTACGCGGTCATTAAAATCAAGTGATTTTCATGCATACCAAGGAGAATTTTCTCTGGAAAATAAATTAAAAATCGGGATATTAGAAATCGGGTGATTTTGTTTATTTTAAATAAAAAATAAAATATAAATTATTGTCACCGGAATCAAAAATTGTAACCGGATCAGTTATTATTATTATTATTATTATTATTTTAAAATAATAATAATAATAATATTAAAACAAGTCATATTATTCTTGCATTAACGGGGTTTCGAGAGACTCAAACCTGGCCCCGTTTGCATTGTTTTACGTGCATGAGTGATTTTTCTATAAAATTAATAATGGCTGAAAAATCTAATAAATCTATAGGAAGATCGAGGAAGCTAGTGGATAAATCGAACAAATATGTGCTCAAGTACGAATTCCAAGGAATCATCCCTCCTAGTTCCATCAAGTCGGCATATGACAATATCACTGATATGAATTTGGGTCACATCAAAGTGCAATAATTTTTTGATTGGGTGAAAGCTGAAGGAAAAACCATATTCTCAGATAACTTTACCATAGTGGTCTACCCCAAGCAACAACATTTCCTGTCTCGGTGCAGTGTCTGGAGCTAGTTATCACTTGTGTGGAGCATTATGATCCCGAGATAAGGAATTTTTAAATATAATCGCGAGCCTTTCCTCTTAATCACACTAGAGCACATTGAGGAATTTCTCAGTATACTTGACTTCCTTGAGAATGTGGATATCACTTGAAAGTTAGCACAAGAATTTTGGGAAGGTAGAGAAAGATGGTTAATAAGAACGGGTTAGTGATGAAGAGGCCTCGAATTTACCGGTTCCTAAAGAACTATACCGCATTGAGTTCATGGAAGAAATTAGGGACATGATTACTCTCCTAAGTCGAATTTTCGGTTTACCTGTGCGGGATTTTCCACCCATGGATGTATCAGTTTATCTGTATCATCCTTGCTAAGAGAGATTTTGTGGATTGGGCCACCATCATCAGTGATACCCTTCACAAAAAATTGATTGAAGTTAATATGACTAGATGCTTCTACATGACATCGTATCGACTTACGTGGTGGTAAGAAGAAAGCTATTTTCAAGACTTGAAACAAGAGGAGTCATGGGTCCATCAAATAGTGTCTTCCATTACTATCCATAACTAAGTTTCAAAAATAGCTCTCACCATTTCATAAGGGTCAATGATGCATTAAACTTCGTGATTCGAACTGAATTGGAATATAGAGGAAATATTTTCTAAAGAAGCCATTGATGTCATTTCCTAATATGGAACCTGGTTTATTCAATTCTCATCCTTTTCCTACATTCACGTAAGTGGATTTTTGAGTACTCCATGGAAACTTCCCAAGTATGTGAATTACAAATGGGTATTGATGGAGCTTTCTGACAACTATTCCAAGTTCATTGTCTTCTCAATGACAAACATCGCTCAATAATTCACTTCCCAATCCAAATCGAGGAATACCAATGTCCAAATCTCTTTAGTGCACAACTCATGGAAAAAGAGTTTTCCCTCATCAAAATTCATCCATATGTGAAGAGAGCCCAGTTTAATATCGATGGATATATGCAAAAGATTCTTGGAGAAAAGTATCAACATAACCCTTCCATGGAAGATTTATGGGATGCTTATTCAGATGAGCATGAATTAAGAAGACGAGAGTTTTCTTTCCTAACCCTTGCTTAGATAAGGTCTTTTTGCATCAAGAACCCTCCACATTCATTTGTAAATGATGATGAAGATGTTATTGATCCTTCATATGATGCAGTTGATTTTACCCCATTGCCCCAAATTTATTGGACCAAAAGAGATGAATTTTCTCTTGATAGCAAGAATCAACTAATCCTTGAAAGAAGCATATCTTGGTACAAAAGAGAACTTTCCAAGTTACAATCAATTCAAGATCATACTTCAAGATCACAAAAATTGCCAACTCGAGGAGGTCTCTCCTCAACGAAAGACCCTTCTCAATTGACCTCCATGCCATCCAATCATATGCAACAAGCAAGAAAGGAGTGGTTTCCAAAATCCACTTCGCTGAATAATGTGTCATGAGGAGAAAAATATAAGGGTCCTAGCCCCAATGAAGGAAGAGAGCATGTATCGGGATTTTCTACTTCAATTAGAGTTTCTTCTACTCACATTGTTGATAGTTCTCAGAATCTCATGAAAAACGATCTTAAGCCATTCCTTGCACAAGTGTCCACTCAGGTGCAGGTAGTCCAAATATCAAACACTTCAGAACCTACAGTTCACAAAGATATTTCCCAAAATCTCCCAAATGAGTAGGAGGTGGATATCGAGGTTATTTCTCCTAAAATCAAGGTCATTGAAAGGATTCTTGCAGAATATCATGATGTCAAGAACAATGAGAATGTTTCTTCGAGCTCTAGGATTTTATATGCAAGAAATAGTGAATATACTCCTTTTTGGTTTGATTGTAAATTCAAGAAAAGGAAGAGGGTTATCAAGGCAATTGACATTGATTTTGAAGCCCATTTCAAACTTTCGAATGACGTCATTCCAAAGAATCCTAAAGTTATTTCTCTAATAATGGTGGATAGTGATGGAAATTTTTTTTATAGATCTTTCCATCCTATAAGTTGACAAGGACCGTGATGTCATGACATCTTCTGATTATGAAGTTTCCAGAATTGGACTTGGGAGGTCCACATTGGAAAGTGACATGGCGATGACTCGAGATTCAATTGATATTGTGTGAAAGAGACTTGAGAAATATAAGTCTCAAAACTCTCAGCTTAAGGATGAAAAGAACCAATTGGTGGAATATGTTCAACATCTGATAAATCCCATATCATCCAATTTCCTAGTATCTAATGCAGTGGCTTGCCCTAATGAAGAAACTCTTAATTTATCAAAAGAAATAAACATATTGGGCCATGTCACTAAAACTTGTATTTCTGAGATTCTCGTTTTAGGCTAAGAGACAATCAAAACAATGGTTAAGCTCCATGAAGATGTCAGTGCCTATCTTGATCCAATTCTTTCTTTCAAGGAAATGTTTGTTTCAAACATATCAAATTTATATGAGATTTTCCCATTCTACAAGAGATGACAAGTATGGAATCCTCGGTTTTAGCCATTAAAGGAATTCTTGAATTTCAATATCGAGGGACATGTTATATTTGGTGTCTGCATCTCATATAAAAGAAGACACTTCTCGAGGATTCTATGATCCATTATGAGAGCATATGCAATGAATAATTCACTTCACTCACCTTGATTCAAGAATTCATAGCTGAGATCCCTTTAAACCTTGTAAATGAGCATAATCAAAGGTGTTCATCGAACATGTGAAAGAACAATTTTGACAATTGTTTAAGGACATGTATACTCCCACCAATAATTTCTCATCATCTTGAATGCATTGCATCAAATTAAAGAACTTGTTTCGAGAACACTCAATTAAATATGGTTAATTTAAATGGTATGCCAAGTAGGATTTTGGTATTGTGGGTATTTTGTGAGGCTATTCTTTGACCAAATAAACCTCCGAATAAGAAAATATCTTAAAAACATTAGAAAGGTTCGAGATCCTTTCAATTGGTGAAAGTGGCAAATCCTAATTTCATCGATGGTCCAAGGAGATAGTTTTCTTGGTATCTAACAAAGTGGGAGAGTCCATTTCTTAGTATTTAAATGGATAAGGCATTGGTTATTATTGTATGTTTTAAAAATAGGATTTTTAGAAAAGGATGTTGTTATTTAGTTTACTTTCGAAAACTATGGATGACTTAAGTGATTTCTCTTTTTAGTTGCTTTTAATAAAGTTGGTTGAAAAATTCAAAGGTCACTTAAAGTTCCCTATTTGATGTCCATGTAAAACCCTAAATACTTTGTACCAAAATTTTAGGTTATAAAAGGAAGTTAGGGGCTCATTATTAAAGGGTGACTTTGAGAGAGGAGAAAAAAATACTTTTTGTGCAAGATTTGTTTTGGACGAAACTTTGTGTTCTTTATGAAGACATTTTGGAATTAATGAAATATGAACTTCATGTCTCATTAATTTTATCTTATAACATTTGATGTTCTTATGTCCATTAGATGTTAGATGTTTGAATCTTACATGAAAATAATGTCTTTGATCTTACTATCAATGTTATTAAGTTGTTGTTCCTATTTATAGTGATCAAGATCTGCTATTTACTTTCTCATGTGTGTTCCCTTTACTCATTCTGTTTAACCGATACATAGTCCATTTTATTTGTGTTAGTTATTTATTTTTCTTCTCCACGCAATATTAGGATATGGTTTTACCTAACTCTTTCATTTTACTTCCATTCATTCCTTTCCATTTCATTCTTTCATTTCATTCCATCTCCCTCATTCACTTTTCATTCCATTGATGTTCAAAAACACCCCCACATATAATTTTGAATGTACAGTGTAAATACATTTTTGGTTTTCAATAAAGGAAGCCTCACCTTCATTGTTTCATGTCATTTACATGTGTGCAAATCCATATGCTACTAGGAAACCAATCTCATAGAACGTGATCAATAACAGGATAGATCCCGAGTGATATTTTCTCTTGCCTCGTTTTGTACCTACAAATCTTTGATAATTCCATTCGTAATGAATTGGAAAAAATTATAGTATTCCCTCTTGGATATCCTGTAGACCATGTTATCTACGAATCTCAACACCCTATGGTTTGCATAAGTGTGTGTTCTTGAGCTCATTGTGTGATTGGATAACATGGGTACTATCTCCAACTTGTGGGACTTCCTACTTGAGATAGACCTCTAGAGAAAGGTGATTCTTTCTCCTAAACTACCTACCATAATATAATGTAAGGCAGGAAAATATATCTAATCCTAATCTAACATTCCAAGAGACTAGGGAGAGAGAGTACATGAAAACAAATCCTACACTAATGCGGTGATACAACAGAAAAGGAAAGTGTGAAAATAGTCTTCCAATGTGTGAAAAGTATAAGCAAAATGCATACTAGGAGGGATGATAACAGTTCTCCACAATCTAGCAATTACATTCACAATAATATTTCATGTAGACATAATGATAATGAACCCTTGCAAGAATGTAAAATAGATACAATATATTTGTAAAGAGATTGAACGGGAAAGAGGAATGCAAACAAACACGGTAGGGGAACATACATCAACAAACTTGTATTTATTTCTTCATGATATGCATAGTCCAATCACATGCTACAAAACAAGGGCTGGATCAACATAAAAAGAGTTCACTACAAGGGCTGCACAAAGACATTGGCTTCACAAAATAAATTTTGATATATTTTTCTACCCAAAACTACCTCCTTTTATAATGAGCTCAACACTCCAATTTATAGATTTCTACGAGGAGAGAGGAGGGGAAAATGAAAATCCCAAAATTGTCCTTCAACCATTTGCAATATGTAGTATATGAATTGAATCGATGTTTTGTTTCTTGTAAAAGGCTCCCCATATTGTCCCATGACTTGTACCGGTGTGAAATGTCATCCCATGCTTCATTTTTTTATTATTGGCAAATAGTTTTTTGAAAGGGACTATACCCTTGTGTACAAAAGAGGGCCTAGGAGCCAGAATAGGAATTAAAACTAGAATAAAAAGGATCAGAATCCAAGTGTGACAATGAAGCCCAAAGTAGCCAAAAATAGCTACCCCATCAAGACAAAAACAACAAAAACTCTACAAAAAAGCAGCAAAGAGACCGCAAAAAAACAACAAAAAAACATACAAGAGCAGCTAAAGCACCTACAACTACTTCTTGGCAGCTTTGTCGATGCTGGATTTGATGTTCTTCCAGGATTTGAACATTCCCAAAGTTGTCATGTGGGCAGTGTCAGTCTTATCCAGCTGATCAATGGTCCTTTTTCTTTCCTTATCAGTGCCCCAAAGTGTTGCCGGAACTCCGCTGAGATTGGAGACACTTCGGACATGCTGCTCAATGAACTCTTCAATCGCACTAAAAATGGCCATATTATAATCATGACGAGTTTTGGCCTTCCCTAAATGGGAGTCTAAGGAGTTCAACTTCTTGTAGATATCTTCAATCTGGCTGTTATCAATAACCACCTCCTCCTCCTTCTTCCTCTTACCTTTCTGTTTTGCCAAGTTCTTAACCTCATCCTTCAACAGCTTCATATCAGCTTCTAAGGCTTCCAACCTTTTTGTAGAGCTCTCCATATGCACATCCCGGGGACTAGCACTACTAATATTCAGGAGGTCATGTGTAATTTCAATTTCATGAGGACCCTTCCCCACAGCAAGGGTATCGAGGTTAAGCCTTCTAGAGGACCTGGTGATCGGTCTGGACGAGGTGGAAGTGAAGGGGGGGTAGGAGCAGCAGTAGGGGGAATGGAATATGAAGCCTGGATGGCTGGCGGGGGGTGAAAACAACGGTGGCGGGGAAGAGAGTGGAGAAATGGGGCTAGCAGCTGCAGAACCCGGCAGAGGGGGACCTGAGCTAGGAGAGGAAGGGAGACCAGGATACCAAAGAAGACATAATTTATGTAGCAGAAAAATAAGCCCCTGGTGTAAAGGAACCACCTGGGTATGCTTTTGAAACTCCAAAATGGAGTGCTCAAGAGAGTTCAACAAATAATGGGGGAAACAAACCATGCGATTCCTACGGAAGTGGTTGAGGAAGATAAGGTGCTTAGCAGGTACGGTGACAAACCTCCCTTCCAAAGAAATGAATCGTATCATCATGCGAGTAACCTCATCATAAGGCGGAGGGATCGAGCTAACAAGCAGGCCCGCGGTAACATGGATCAGCTTCTCAGATCCCTCCACAAATCTCCTCTCTTCAGCATCTCTGTTGACCCTTTTGTTAAAAAAAACGGTAGCCCTCCATGCCAAGGCCGGTCACTTCAACAATAAGCTCCTCGTTGACCAAGATCTTCTGCCCCCCATATTCCACAGTTCGCTCCTTCCAATCCTTCACAAAACACTGAGATGCTTTGATCATGGCCCTGAACCTTCTCCATGAAGTTGGTGATGCCACCCTTGCTGAGTATATTCCATAGCTCTACATTATCCTTCCAGTCCGGGTCTGCACTAGGCTCAATTTGGCAAGGGGGACCCCCCATCTTCACCGTGCTTAACTGTTTGCAACAAATTCCAAAATCCTTGAGAGCGTTGAAGCCAGTCTACTTTTTACTGTTGTAATCCACACAATGTTGAAAATGAGAGTCGTTTCTCTTCCCACGAACATCCGCGTGCCTGCTGATCTGAGCACAGGAAGTTCGCATGTGGGAATAACGGCCTTTTTGCTAGCCCACTCCCTATCATCAATTACATTATTACTGTCTTCGGTATCCGTGGAGCCTTGTATCCAAATTTTAGCAAGCACAGTGCTGCCCGCATGCGTGATTTTCATATCAATGTAACTCCACTTGAACTTCCCCATATACTTCACACTATCTTGATTATTTGACAAGATTTGCATAATCATAGTTTTTAAGTCAATATGTGTGGGAGTCCCATGCTTTATTGAATGCATCCCAACTACCAAATAAAAAATTATTCTGAACCTAGCCACATTTTCTACTAACTCATCATTGATTTCTCCTGAAATTCTAAATTTCATGATATCTATGCATTAGGATTGGAAACATGATTCCAACAATACAATTTTTGTGTGTTTTCACTGAGAAATGCAAAAGTTATGGCCTTCTGAGTGCGGGTAGCTATTTTGGGTCTGCCAGGCATTTCTATCATTTAATGGGAATGAGCATCTAATTGAATGGGGCTGAAGATGTTTACTTTATTTTCATAAAGCTACCCTCATCAAAATTAAGAAATCAGATCTCATTCAAGAAATTCATTCTACGTTGTTCTCATTCCAAAAGTCAAATTTTGTGAAAATCGAGCTTGGGGTCAAAAGTTATGGCCATTTGAAGTTCAAGAGGCGGGCATTGAGTTTTCCTTTGTATGCGGGAATTTTTGTATTTTGGGGAACTCATGTCCTGTGCATACTAGGACCTTCCAATCCTCCTTTCTCCAATTTTTCGATTCCCTCTTAGAGTGACGATCTCAGCTTTTGGTGTCCTGCTTATCTCAACGTTAACCAGACCATGAGGATCATTGACCTCTGCTTTTGCCGCACTGCTTTGTTGATCTGATTTTTTTGCATTTGCGGGTCCCGTGTGTACTTGTGTCCCAAGTATCCTATGGACCGCACGACACAAAAATATCTGATTTCATCGATTTAAACTACCTACATACATTTTGAAGATGTACGTCCCAGATGTCCCGATGTCTTGCAAACCATCTGGGACATATTTTTCTGATTTTTCCACACAACAAAGGAATGTGGCCATTTCGTGTTTTCGGTTTCAATTGTCCCACGTGAACTTGTGCGGCCTAGGAAAAAAACTTATGCTTTTTCCGCACTACACTAAAAGAGGCCATTTTTTGGGATTTTTTCAACTTTTTCTAACTTCTTGGATTTTTCTTTGGATAGGGAAGTTAGAGAAGAGCCAAAGGGACCCCCAACACCTGATTTTTTTGCCTCAAAAAAATTCTTCTTTCTCAAACTTGAAGAAATTATGTAGGTTATCCAAATTTACCTTGAGGGGTGAATTTGGGATAACATGCCACATACAACAACCTCTCGTTAATGTCCATCCACCTTTCTGATGTTCCCAATTTACAAATAATGAGCTGGGAGGTGACTCTCAATGTTGGGTTGGGGAGATCTACAATTACCTGTTCCCTACCCCCCTTCTCATAGTTTATCTTTTTACCATCTCCTTAATCTTGGTAGTGACACATAAATCAAGTTTCATATCCTCTCCACTATTCCACAGGCCCGTAACCATCCGAATCAAATGGCATGTGATCATCATTCTTATTCCCATGAATTAGAAGAAATATTTGTGCACCCATGGCATTACCCACTTGAAAACCAAGGTGGGTTAAACAAAGAAGGAAACTCACATAGCTACAAAACCCCAATATTTTGTAGTGCTTGTTGAACTAAGTCATCAACCTTAGGGTTTCCAAGCTTGTCCACCATTGTAGTGTCTCGATACTAAGTCCGCTCGCATCAACCTTTCATTATTGGATGTTCTATTGTTGTATTTGCTGATATTACATTTATATTGCTTTGAGCTCCACTTTTCTTCCTTAATAACTCCATGAGGATATTGGATCTTTGAATAGATATCCATGAGATCCTCCTTTTCCACCACTGGTTTCTTTGTTTGATCCTTCTTTGGTTCCTATCTTCCTCTTCTTTTCATTCATGCCCTCGGTCTTATATGTTCCTTTATTTTGAATTCCCTACTTCTCTTTCATGCCACCTCCTTCTTGCCATGTTTTCTTCTTCCCTCCGTGTTATGCCATAAGATTACAATACATCTTGCGTAAGTACACTTGTTTGTGATAGTGCTTCACGTTATTCTTCTTCGTAAAACCCTTGTCGTAATTTGAACTCTTTAGCACAAAAGTAATTCTCTAAAGAAAAATAGTCAAACTGACTATTCTTATCTATTATTTATACTTTATCGATGCCTTATAATTCCTCCGACCATGTGTCCTAATGTCACTTTTTAATAAATCACTTTATTTCACTTAAGTCAACTTCCACGATTCCCCTCATGATTTACAACTATAACCATTAGGCACTCCAATACCATTAAACTACCACAGACCTCCTTTGTGTGCATCATCATGCCAAAGTACATAACCTCTATGTTGTCTACTTATTAGTTCCCTATAATGTTGCCTACCTTATTTCATACCACGGAATCCTTCCCTTCTCGTGGTCTTCAAATTCTTTCAACCCACCTTCATAACTACACAAATTTATGCACTTTAGCCATTACGTTCCTCGTTCTTCTATATTCGCGTTAATTTTTCCAATAGTCCATTATTGAGGTTTTTGTCAATGTTGTTCAATATATTTTGTACTTCACACCATACAAAAATGTATGCATGTTCCCTACGCATAGAACCTCTTATAATGCAATTATCCACCAAAGACACCGACGCGCAACAAAAATATGAAAATGAAGAAAAAGGAAACAACAAAAGGACTAAAATAAATCTAAACTAATTGGATAAACTGCTTTATTTTTAGTATACAAAAGACTTATTTATATTAGGGTTTCAGCCTACTCCCCATTGAACTAACATGATAACCTAGTCCTATCTACTAGTTGTAATTAGCACGTGCCTGCTGAATTGAGGATGTATGAGATGATGTATTTTCTATCCAATGAAATTTCAGTTTCCTAGGATGGCGAGAAATTTAGTTTCATAAAGTAAGACAATCCACCCAACCTCCAATTTTTTGTTTTTTATATGACGATCATGCCATGCTTTTTTTCTTTCCTTCTCGGTCCTCGACTCCACATAACAAGTGATCACCTTTCATCCAACTACATTAAATTTTCTATGCACTCTTATAGTGCTTTCTCATCAACTAATCATTTTGCATGCACATTATGCAGAGACGGTATCATAAACTCTATTGGTGGAATAACTTCCATGCCAAACACCAATTGAAATAGTGTGGCATTGTTTAATCTCTTGTAGGTTTTCTATATGCCCATAGTATGGCTAACACTTTATCACCCAATATTTTCTTCCCAAATAATTTTTTTGTCAGTGTGTGATTTAGTATCTTGTTAAATTCCTCAACGGTTCCATTATCTTGAGGGTGGTAAGGGGTGGTCTTGTGATGGTCCACCATGAATTTGGCAGGCAAAATCCTAGCCGTATCATTAAAAAAAATGTGTGCCTTTGTCACTAGTCAAGCTTAAAGGTCACCCATACCTACTGATTATGTTTTCCCATAAGAATTTTGTTGTTGTAGTTGTTGTGAAATCCTTCGTAGGTGTTGCCTCCACCCACCTAATTAAGTAATCAGTACAAGTAATGATATAATATGAACTATTCCTTCATGCAGTAGTTGAAATCAGTCCTACAAAATCAATCACCCACTTCTCAAATGGTTTTGCACTAGCTATCGGTCTCAAGGGCATATCATCTCTTCTTCTTAGTTTTCCAAGGTGCTGGAAATGGTCACAGGCCTTGCAAAACTCAATACAATCCTAGTAGATAATTTCCCACCAAATCCCTACCAGTATAATCTTCCACGCGGTGGCATTCCCTACATATTTTCATTCTGCGATTCCATCGTGTGCTTCCTACATGATCGTAACACAATCATGCTCTAACACACACCGACACAAAACCTCACCGTGCATTAGCTTGAATAAGTCTCCACTAATTAACATGTAGGGTGCAGAATGTATGGCTAACTCTTTCCTTACCAAAGTATTCATTCCCTCTAGTACCACACCCATTCTAAGAAACACAACAATATCTTCTAAGTTAGAGGTACACACCTCAATCTAAATAGTTGGACATCTTGCATTGTATCCTCAATTATTTTTGTGTCTTTCCCTGAGTTAATCCTCAAAAAATGGTCAGGTCCTAGATTAGTCTTACATAGTTTCACAACAACCATAAACTTGAATTCTTAAAACAACAAGACCCAATGACATATGCGACCTTGTAAAACGGGCTTGTTTACCAAGTACTTCAATGCCATGTGGTCCATGTAAAATATAAAGGGCATTGCGAGAAAATATTTCCTAAATTTTTGCGGTGTATATCATTAAAAATGCTTCACGCTCGGTTTTAGTATAGTTCTATTCTTTCAAGTTATCTTTTTACTAGCCAAACACAAGGGGTGGTCATCAATTCCATCTCTAGGTTGTGCTAAGATTTCCCCAATCGAAACTCCTGAAGCATCAACATGTACATGGAATGAATTTTCCTAAGAAGGAAAGCATAAAATGGGGGCAATGATAAGCTTATTCTTCAATGTGTGAAACATCATCTGTTACGCCTCTCCCCAATGGAATGTACATCCGTGCTTCAACAATCCTTCCATTGGTGCAGAGATTTTGGCATACCCCGCATAAACTTTTAGTAATACCATGTATGCCAAAGCAATCCATGTAATGTGATCTAGTTGGTACGCTCCCCCAATCCCATAGTAATGAAAAATGTTGCAGGATCAACCAAAGAAGCCCTCTCAGTACATATAACATGACCCAAAGGGTTCCAAATGGAGTAGTGAAGAGACATTTCTTGATGTTGAGGGATATGTGCAACTATCGGCATCTCTCAAACATCAACCGTAAATTGTCACAATGGTATTTCACTAGTCCATACACTATCTAGTCATCAAGGTAGACCTGAAGGAACTTATGGATAAAATCCTAAAATGCCTGGACCACTATGCATGAAAACATACATAGTAGTACGTTCTTAAGTCCAAATGGCATGATTGTGTAGGCGTGCTTCCTCACTCAGTGGGGAAAGTTTTGTTTTCTTGGTCCTCCTTTGCAATCCTAACTTAATGATATCCCAAGAAGCCATCCATGAATGAATAGATCTTGTGCCAAACTACTCCTTCCAAGATCTCCTTGGTGAAAGGGGTTAGAAAGGGATTAATGACACATACCACATTCAAATCTCTATAATAAACACAAATCATTATCCTCCCAACCTTTTTACTATTAATGACCATTGATATTATGTATTTTGATTCCTCAACAACTTCAATGATACCTGAAGCGATCACCTTGTCTATCTCTTCCTTGACCGAGACATGTAGATTTGGATTCATTTAGAAAGGTCTCTTCCGAATTGGGTGCACTCCTCTTTTAGTTTGATCCGCATTTCCCATAGAGAGTGTTGAACTCCATTATGCTCATAGTACCTGCATGGAAATAAATCTTGAAATTTGTGTAACAAATGAATGATATTTGAAACCTCCTTTCGACTAGTAATCTTTGATAGTATCCTCCTCGTGTTTCATTTCTAAGGCAATGTTAACCTTCTATGTTTTGAGAGGTTCATGGTAGGTTCACACTTGCTCATCAGCACTAGTTGTTACCTCACGTGTGTCCATATTATGGTTATCATCCAAGTTATCCACTTCCTTTCCATTTATCACATAGACCAACTTTCCCTTCTCTTTCTCTATGCAAGTGCATTCAAGTTGTACTTCCTCTAGTTCCTCTGCATCAAAACATGTCCCTAAATGACGTTCTCCAAATAATTCCAAAATTCTATCCTCGGCCATGGCACTATATCCCATAGTTAGGCACCTAATAACCTGCAATGCCTCATTCACCAATGACTTAGCACTATGATATTCAAAGGTATGAATCAAGTTATATGTTAATTCCCACGAGTTCCTTGTCTAACAACGTAATTGAATGAATGAACCATGTGCATGCACAACATTGTAGTGTGGAATAAAACGTGTGCACCCTTAAGGAAGGAGGTAAAGCCTCTACACCTTCCATCCTAATCCTCACACACTCCTGGACATGATCTGAGGTGGATCCTTTCCCATCATAGACACAAAGTTTAGTGGGTGTGTTGCTTTTGAGGAATCTAATACAAAGTGCAATGCTCACTTCACGCCACCATAGAATATTTTCTAATGTGCATTCCACCAAAATGTTGTCATTCCATGCTAAGTGTAGACAAGAATTCTCCTTCTTTCATGGATCACTTCCATTGATCCTTCCCACGCAAAGTGTAGACAAGAATTATCCTTCTTTAGACCTTCACCTCCAAAGGTGATCTTTCATGGCTCGCGGGAAAATATCAAGGTTGTTGTCCCAAGTGTAGTTTGGTAAATTCTTCCCTCTTAGGTTCGTAAGTGGCCACCCCCTTATCACTCTTGTAAAATATCCTCTCATTTAACGCCTAATTAACTCATAAGTCCCATGTGCCCAATGTTCACATGCTACACTAGTGGTATCACTCATAGATTGAGAGTATTCAAACTGAATAAATCCTTCCATAGGATTAATCACCTCGGGATCCCCGATGATGAGCACATAGATTGTATCAAGGACTTATTCTCAAAAGGGCTCAATATAGGGTTCATACTTCCCATCAGTTAAAGGGATAATAACCCATTCTTCCTTGTTCTCAAAAATTATGTACCCCTTATTGAAACGTAGGTCAACATTGTTCTTATAACACTAGGGGCACCTAAATAACATTGGAAAGTTTTCCACCCAAGAAAGCGAAAAGACTTTGAAGTATCCAGTGAATTTCACCCCTTAAATAGTGATCGCGGTGTCCTCAAGACACCCACGGGCATCACCTTTATTTTTTTAGCCATATACAACACATTCAAGGATGGATGTAATTTGGGCCTTCCTATTTAATGCCATGTGTATAGGATGAGAACATTAACCTTCGCACTTGTATCTATCATAATATTTCTTAGCATCCATCCTTTGACTACTACATTCAAGGTAATCTCCTTATCAGAATCAATGATATGAGGGGGAAGGTTAGCATGTAAGACATGTCTCTCACGCTCTCTTGTTGGATGAAGTACTTTTTCCTGTAACCATTCCCATTGCAATGGGATGATATTATCTTGCCTCAGAAATTTTGATACTTCCTTGACTTCATCTAGATCCTTCAGTGGAGCCTCAACACTCTTCCTTTTCGCTAACTCCCGTGACTACTCATTTAGGAATTGGATCTCTCCTTGTAGGCTTTGAATTACATCCATGGTCTCTTTATAAACCTCTTTCTAATGAGTAGGGTTCAAGTACTTTTCATGAACCAGCTCTTCTCTAATAACCGACAACCTTTTTCTAGGTGTTTCTCTCATGTGCTCAGCCTCATCTTTGGTCATTACGAGGACAAGTTCCAACTCGATCTACGCGCCACCATCCATTGTGAGTCAACCTTCTTCATGTTTACCATTCCAAAACCTTTATCATCCCGGTTTTGTTTGCTCATGTGATAAAATAACTTTGGGAAATCCTCATACTTGTGCTTCTTTCCACACTACGAACATTGTAGTAAGTCGGGGCATTCACCCTTGTAATTTTTTGTGGACCCATAATTATAATAGGTACCACAAATAAATTCACTTCTTTCACCTTTATGACTACCAAATCCTCTAAATCCTCTCTAAAATCCTTGCACAAAGCCCCTCCATCTGTGCACTCTTCATAGTGATGACCATCATCCTTGGAATTATTTTCAACACTAGTCTGGCATACACCAATCTCAATTTTATCATATATCCATTCAATCAATCTCCAATCCTTGTTATCATGAGTAGTAGAGGTATAAATCTTGTAGTAGATAGAAACATTCTTACGGATCATGGGCTGAAATAGCAGACACGTACTTGCATCATGATCTCTATGGAAAATCTCACGATCTACTCTCATGACACATACCGATCTCCAAGGAAAACATTTCGATGTGCATACGCCTTTACTCCAAAATCCATGTACCATTTGCCACTACAGTCTCATGCCAGTTCATAGAAAACTTCTCTACATGCTTTTTCATGGCAACAATTTGAGCTTCAAAGAAAAGAACTAACACTGGTATCCATGATTCCCATAGCCTCAACATGCGGGAGAAGCCTCCAAGTCCTTGTGCGGGTCTATAAAGTCTTTTATGAAAGTGCTCTCTTAAACGGCATTATTAATCCTCTAAAAAACCATTGAGCATGTTGAGAAGGATGAATATCATAAGACAGTTTTAAAAGAGAGTGTTATAAAATGCACATCATACTCTTGTACAGTCTCTACCATACCTTGTTAGATCTCCTTCAACATGATAATGCTCTTCTATTCAAATTCGGGAATATGTAATTATGCTAAGAAGGAATTATGAGTCTTTGTATAATCTACTACTATCTGGTGGGGTCATACTTCTAGTACTAAATATGCATGCGCCCTTGCAACATTGTTACAAACTGACTTACCTTCTATTTCAAGGTAGTGATCCCCTTCATGCATCATAGCAGCTCACATTTGTGTACATGTTCTACAACATCCTCAACACCTTTGTAATCTGGTAGATGTAAAGATATTTCAAAAAATACTTGCTGAGGAGGTTAAGTCCCTTATCCGCCTTATCTAGAACTTGGATTCCCTCCAATGTTTCCTCCACCACCAAATCTAATAGATCCAATAACGCCTATCCCTTTTGATGCACTAGACCCTCTAGATCCACTAGGTCCAAAAATTTTTATAGTTCTATTCCACCTCATGTAGCTAGTAAGGGTCCCGAAGTGGTCGCCCCTTGTGTCCCTAATTTCACGCTAAAATATGTGCCAATAATCTATGATATTGAACCACTACCGGATGTGTGTCCCACGCTGATTCCAAACGTGACATTGTTATCCATATTTCACCCCTGTGCCAAATATTGGATCAGTCACAACCCCACATAGAAGGAACCTGAAAGAACTCATTTAGATCTTGCAAATTAGTCACAGAAGGACTTGACCATGGAGTGGCAGAGGCCAAGAGAGATCAAGGGACCATGTATAAAAGAAACAAATTTTTCGGGCCATTTCCACATCTTAAATCCATTCTTCGAGTCAAAGGTTGAATCAACTATAGATAGCAGGGTCGGACACAGAGGGAAGATGCCGTAGAGGAACCGAAACAAGTAAGGGAAGAAATGGTTAATATTTGAGGTCCTTGAACTTGAAACGGTTTAGAAGAAGGTTCCCAAACAAGTTCCTAACTACTAAGTGTCCTAGGGGAAAGTGGGTCGTTAGGGGGAAAGTTGATTTTTTGCCCCTTACTATCTCAAAAGGATAAAAGTTGCAAAATCACCCACAACTCCGCCAAAGGAAAAAGTTAGCGTTTGGGTTCAAGTCAAAGTCAAAGTGGGGAGTCGGAGGAAAAGGTGGAAACTCACCTTTTGTCCAAAAGGCACAAAGATAAATATGGAAACGCATTCCCTAGCCAACCAAAGGGAGCCATGTGTCTAGCCGGAGCTTCGGGGCTGGGGAGTTTTGAGTTTTGCGCTTTGCGCAAAATGGAAAAAAGATAAATTGCAGACCCATAAGCCCAAGTTTTGCTCTAATTTTATTGCCATGTGTCCCATATCAAAAGGGGGACCCATTTTTCAATTGTTTTCCCGTCCATTTGTATGGACTCGATACAAACTTTGAAGGGGCATATCTTTCGACTCAGGGCTCGAAATATTACAAATCTGACACCATTAGAAAGATCTTGGCCTCACCTATGCCATAAAGGTGTGAAAATTTAATTTTGAGGAAGTTACGTGAAGGAAAATGGAGGAATCGTCTTTGTGCCTTGATGTAGGATCGATCTATCTCAACAAATAGATCGGATTCGATATGTTTCCGTTGTTTCCTTTTCTTTCAAGGCGCCGGATCAAGGATTCATGTAGTAAAGACGGATTTGGAGGCATATCTTATTAGAAGCATTGATGTTTCAATAGTGGTTGGGTTTCAACCTCATTTTCTTGCTTCTCTTTCTCTCTCTCTTTCTTCTCTCTGATCGAATCTATAAATACAAGGTTAGGATTCATTATAAGGGTTGCACATTCTTTTTTTTACAGGATCCCTTCTCCTTCTAGCAAAAGGATTTGTGGGGTTCATGCCTTCCATTAAAATTTTAATATGTTTCTGCCTTTTGGCTACTTTGTAATGAAATGTATCAATCCACAGAGCAATAAAACACATATGTGATCGATCTTAGATCCTTTCTTGTCTCTTTTGCTTCCATTTGGTCTTCCATTACAAATCTGGCTATCTGTGCTTGTTTATTGTATGCATTTTGTTGGTTTGTGTCTATTGGAAAAATAAGTGTTCATCATTCCTTTGGTGCATCACCGTGTAGCTTAGATATTTCTATTTCTTATACTCTTTTATCGATGTATCCTTGGCAAGTCTTAAATTAGGTATAGAAATAGATCCTCTACAAATCCTTACGTATGCACCTAAACAAAGGGATAAGGAACCAACCTTTAATCTGGAGATCTTTTCCATTTTTGTAAGGTCCCACACCTTAGGAAAAGCTCAATGTTATGCAATCACACCAAATGACCTTGCCTTAGAAATGTAGATCCAGAACTCATTTGGGGGTGCTGTGATTTCACACTAACAATTTTTGCATGCTTGGTGGGACTAGGAAGTCTCCATATTATTACAGTAGAGATTGATGTACACTTACTATGATTCTATATTTTAAGAAGCCTTAAAATTGTACATCTCGTGACTCCAAAAGAAATAAATCTACTAGTTTCAAGCCCCAAGCTTGGGAGATTCGTGAGATAAACCCGGTCTATAGAAAGGAAACAAGGTATATTTGAAAACTTACATGTATCTCAAGGCGAGAGAAAGGACAGGAGGAAGAGTTCGAGAGGTCTCCATCTCAACCAAGCAAAAATTATCAACACCTCCATCTATAAGGCCTTTTTTCGGTCTGAGGGTTCTTAGGCCAATCGATCAATGGCATAACCAAATCCATATGTCAACTTCACCGTAGTAGACTACTCGCCTTGAATGCAAAAATCCCAATTCTGATTGTAGCATTAAAGAGCAGCCCATATTTCACTGGGAAAATAAAACTTCTCCTAGTGACCATGTCTAAGATATTTCAAATGTCTATACAATCCACGAGATCCATGAGATGGACATTGTAGTCAAGTTGCTCACCTCTTCATTCAAAGGGAAATCTTCACAATGGTTTTGGAGTCTTGAAGTAGGATCTATCCAGAACTCGGCACCAACTATTCACGGCTCCTCATAAATAGTTTGGGGAAAAAGGAGATAACTTGTCTTTGTTGGAGCAAATAACAACAATCAAGAGAGCCCTAAATGAGAAGATGATAGACTTTAACCTCGATTCTAGTGGACACGGGATAGGATTCTAATAGTAGTAAAGACCACTAATGAAGGTTCCTTCTTATACTTTCTTAGGGCTTTAAATTCTCATATTTCTCGATGATTTATTCAAAGGGGGTACTACATTACCCGCATCCTATAGCCTCTTCATAGGGGGCTGAGAACCATTTCATTCAAGCTAGAAAATTGTTCCTAGGCCATCCACGCCTCTATACTTTGATTTAGGAAACCTAGATTCTAGCCAAACACCCACATTAGCTCCTATACCTACCCTAAGGAGTCAAAGCTCAATGAAGCTTCCACTTCATCATCTAATACCTCTAAAGAGCTTCAGGAAGTGATGAAGCAAATTCAAAACTTTGGGAATGATCTAGTGACCATAAAAATATAACAAGCTCTGTGTTCCAGCCATACCAGCCCCGTGCTCAATATCAAGCTAGACCCCAATCGGTAGAATAGGCCTCTACCTCAAACCGTAAACTAGAGCCAAAACAAAGGACATCCCCAAGCTGCTAGACATTTCAGGCCGTATGATCCTAACACAACTTCAACATCAAGATCATTGGTCTCATCATAGAACAATATGACACAGGAATATTATTGGTGTTTTTTATGTGATCAGCCACATAACCAATCAACATGATTTAATGGCACTCTAAATCAGGCATTGATGGTGCAAACCAGTATGGTTCCACAAGAACCTAGCCAAGAGGAAGATTAGCAACAATGAGATTGAAAAGGTGGACCGCCAAATGAGACTATGCTTGTCAATTGGCAGGTTGACTAATTATGTGGGATGAATTAGTCCCCTCCTCAAGGTGTGGCTGCTAACACATGGTCCTAAAGGAGAAATATTGGAGAGGGCAAACCACTGAACTCATGTGATCATCAACCTTCCATCGCTCCACAAGGTCTTGGTGCTCTAAGTATAACTCCCAACATGTTGAACTAATCCAGACCACCTTCCAAACCCAGTCAAGCATCGATTATAACAACACATGTGTAAGAAAGAAATGTGTCTGGGAAGGGGCAGGAAAAATATAGCCCATTCAATATTATTGAGTATATGAAAAACAAAAGTGTGAACATTTCACTATGGGAGTCACTAGCCATTCCAGTGTAGAGGGATCTATTGCAGACTGCCATGCAGAATTGGTCAAGTTCAAATCAACCCCCTAACAAGTAGGAGAGAGTGCTTACCAATGTAGTTCAACCTGGGAGGAACCATGGAGAACAAAAAGGTAGAAACTTGAGACCCCCTCCCTTCTATGTCTCATTAATTATTGGAGACAAACTAGTGCACAATTCTATGATTGATTCTAGGGATAGTAGTTCTGTGATGCCCAAACAAATAGCTGATCAGTCGGGTCTCCATTATGAAGTCATCTATAGAGGAATTGTCCAATTAGATGGGACAACAGTGACCATTGTGGGAATTATCAAGGATCTGAGTCTTACTCTACATGCTTACCCTAATGTCATTATTTTACAAAATGTTTCAATCATAGATTTTCCACCACATTTTGCTTTGTGTCTATCCAGAGACTTCACTACCAAAATTGGAGGCTACCTATCTTCTGATTGGTCACATATGCTCTTTAGGACAAGGTATGGGGTGAAGGCCATAATCAGATCTGAACCTATTGTTGATTATCATATTGAATCCTATGTACCTAGCCCAATCAATGCCAACTACTTAGCTTTTGATCAAGAAGACCTCCTAAACACTAATGAAATAGATAGCAAGGTGGGATGTATTTGAGACTTGACCCTAGATGAGTGGGCTAACAAAATACATTCTTTTGACCCCTATAAGGAGATGGAAGAATCTGAACTAGGTGTCTAATGTCTACATGAAGAGAATCATCCTCTTCCTACCCTAATTAATCCAGAATACAAGGATGACAATGATGTATGGCAATTGTTATTTGATGGCTCAAGGAGTAGACAAGGAGATGGAGGAGTAGCCATGATTGCCTCCTCCAAAGGTATGAGATATTATTCAGCCTTCAGATTCCAATTTGCTTACTCAAATAACACTGTTGAATATGAGGCTTTAGTCCAAGGTCTTCATTGGGAAAGGAAGCTGGGGATCAAGAACTTACAAGTGTTTGGTGATAGTGAACTGGTTTCCAATCAAGTCGAGGGACTACATGTTGTTAAAAACGACCTTCTCAAGAACTACAATAGTAGGGTATGGGAACTCATGGAGGATTTTGAGGCCTTCAACATTGTGTCCATACCCAGGAAGGAGAATGAAGTTATTGATAGACTTGTAGTAGTCGGGGAAATGTTTGATGTGGTTGACAACATCAAAAGAGAAAAAGAACAACCATATATCCATGTGGTTGTGAGGCCAACAGTTCCAACTAATAAAACATGTTGGCAGGTGTTTGAGAATGATCAACAAATCATTAAATTTTTGCAAGAAGAAACTGAATTCTCATCTTGAAACCATACCGAGACTAGAGCGGTGGTATGGGAATCGATAGTACATTGCATACAAACAAGATTCCCAAAGGCTTAGTGACACGGGAATCCATTTTTAATCCTAATGATTAGTTCGAAAAGAGAAGTCTAACATGCGAGATCAAAGGAGAAGATTCGAGTCAATGCTAGTTGGAGAAGACAAAACATTTCAAATTAGTAAAGTGGCCACCAAGCAAGAAAGGTATGAATTCATATAGCCTTGGTAAGAATTTCTAATGTGTTTTCTTTGAGTTATGAAGACCTAAGAGGGTTTAATCCAAAACTATCACAACACGCAATCGAATGGATCCAAATTTGCTCGTGCCATCAAGTAGAAGCAAAGACTAGTCAACCCACATATTGAGCCTCGATGAGGAAAGAGCTAAACAAGTTGATAAAGGTGAATATCATATTTCCAATCAAATACTCAAGTTGGGTTGCAAACCTGTTCTAGTCAAAAATAAAAATGGAGAAATCAGTGTGTGTTGACTTCGAGAGATTTGAACAGAGCCTCCTCAAAGATCACTACCTGTTCACACGAAATGGTTTCGACTCTATAGAATAGACTTGCTTCTATCCTATCATTCCTTTGAGAAAAGATAAGGGTTAGGGCTAGGAGGAATACCTGTTAAATGTTGAGATGGTGTGCGCGTACTCGTAGAGAAAGATCGGATCGATGCGCGAAGAACTCCTTTTGTCTTGGAAGGACTACTGCAAGTAAGAATACAAGACCACCAGATTTTAATTAGATAATAAATGAGGGATCTACCTTAGGCCCAGGAAATATAAAAATTCCTTTCGAAGGTGGTCAATTCCCTTTTAATACGATTTAACACAAATGATAACAAAGAAAGCTATTGCAAAATCACGATTTAGGTATCTCGCTACAAAGCAATAGAAACTAAATTATCAATAATAAAGCGTCATGTTGTTTGTTTGGTTACTAGTCGTTGATACGTTCAGGTTGAGTTATAGGGATAAACCAGACTGGATCTGAGGTTGTTAGGTGGCAAATAGGTGAGAAAAGGGTTTTGGGGTATAAGTCACAGTGACCGACGCCGGTCACTGGGTAACCGACCACGGTTAGAGAACCGCTGCCGGTAGGGGATAAACAATACCGGTAGGGTCAGCAATCTAAGTGCTTTTGGATAGAGGTTGGTTGCAAGGTGATTGTGGGGTTATTAGGATTGGGGGATGGCTAAGGGGAATGATGGGAGGATAGGGAAGACTCAGAGTGTGGTAAAATGGCCTTCTGGCAATATCAAGATGTATGGGTGAAGGTTAAGTGCAGTATGTTCTTTGGTAGTAGAGATCTAGGAATAAACTTATGATTACTATTAAGCAACAGGTTCAAGAAAATGGTGCTTAGAAACATATGAAACACTACTTACTCATCCCTGATGCAGGTGCAGGTTTTAGGACTGTGATGGTGAAGACAGGACCCAAGTTGGATGCGCCTCTTTCTCTTCTGATGCTCGGATGAGTGTTACTAGGCTCTGGTTGTGCCGTTTACAATTTTGGGCTTGATGTCCTTCTCTGCAAGCTCTTCCTATTTCTTCACTTGTCTCTGCTCGGCCAAGCAAATCCGGATCCTTTCGATGATTTCTCTTTCTTCCCGATCCAATGAAAAAAATCCCTTCTTGTTTTTGGTTGGAAGTGGTCATTTACGGGGAACAGATGGCGGTTACGCAACCGACGGCGGTCGAGTAGGAACCGGTATCGGTCAGGTCAAAGTGGGCTATTTTTGGTAAAATAGCTAGCTTTCCCTCCTTTTCTTCCGAGGGATTGGTAGCGGGCTTGGTCAAGTCATTATGAAGTTGGTTTTAGGTGTGGATGAGGAGTAATTAGTCATAGGTGTGGAATTGGACCAAGTTATAGGTCTTAATTAGGTTAGTTTAGGGTTAAGACTAGGTCATGATGAGGTGGCGACATGAGGTGGCAGGTATGGTGATGTGGATTTATTAATTATAAGGTAATTAATAAATAATTGTGTAAGGTTTAGGTGATGAGGTTAGGTTGCGAAATGAGATGCGGGGCACAGGGGGTCGTAAGACACAAATTTGGTGTCTACATTAGCCCCTTATTGTCATGTAGTTTGTTTTGTAAAGCTGCACGAACAATAATAAGAAGTGGTTACCCCTGTTAAGGGTATAGGTAATCCCCCTCAAATCTATCACAGATTGAGGTAGCGTGAAAGTAGGGATAGGGTTGATAAAGGGTAAATGGTGTTGAGATAACGGTAAGAGGGTGGGGTAGGTCCAAGGAAGCAGATGCACGTTGAAATGTAGTAGTGCGACCAGGGTATATGATTTGAAGAGCAAACAAGCAATTCATAGGCAAAGGTTGATAGTTTATCCAAACAAGGGTGATATAATCCTGGTATCCAAGGCATAGGAAGTAGCTCCAGGGGATATAACGGGTAAGGTACAGGAACGTTTAGGCATGTTCGGTAGTACCAAATGGTTGGTTTGGTTGAGATAAACGTCACGGTCTAAGTCTAGGAAAATTTGGTCGACAGATCAAGTCAAGGACCCTAATCATGCTAAAACACGAACAGGTGAGCTCGATTGAACAAAAAGCTACATGATGGGTGGATAAAAGTGTATGTTGTTGATGTTGGGCGGGGTATTTAAGTGGTACGGCCTTGGGTCGGGCTGATTGATGAGTGAGGGCCGTGGGTCGGGCCAAATGGTTGGGGTGCGGCCTTGGGTCGGGCCGGATGGGTAGGGTGAGGCCTTGGGTCGGGCCAAGTTGTTGGGTTGCGGCCTTGGGTCGGGCCAAATGGTTGGGATGAGGCCTTGGGTCGGGCCAAATGGTTAGGGTGAGGCCTTGGGTCGGGCCAAATGGTTAGGGTGAGGCCTTGGGTCGGGCCGGATGGGTAGGGTGAGGCCTTGGGTCGGGCCGGATGGGTAGGGTGAGGCCTTGGGTCGGGCCGGATGGGTAGGGTGAGGCCTTGGGTCGGGCCGGATGGGTAGGGTGAGGCCTTGGGTCGGGCCGGATGGGTAGGTTGCGGCCTGGGGTCGGGCCAAATGGGTTGGGTGAGGGCCGTAGGTCGGGCCGGATGGGTAGAGGGAGGCCTTGGGTCGGGCCGGATTAGGTGGTTGCGGCCTTGGGTCAGGCCGAATAGATTAACAAAGGGGGTTGCAGCAAAGGTTGATATAGGCGATGTTATGAGAAAGGGTGATTAGTAAATAGGGGCAGAAGTTGGGGGAAGGGTTGGAGAAAAACCGATGTCGATTGTCTATGACCGATATCGGTTAAGAAACCGATACCGGTTCCTTAGGGCACAATAAAACCGATATCGGTTACAGGTCAAAAACCTATAAAAAGAAAAATACGGCCAGTCATTGTCACATTTGCAATTTGAAAACCAATTTGAGTTGTCTGACGTGGAGAGTTGAGATTGGAGCATTTGTTGATTGAGGTGGAGCTATTTTAGTGGAGGAGTGAGTTGTTAGTGGGCCCGAGTGAGGAGGAGGCAGCAGTTGATTGGTGGAGGACTCAGAAGAGGACAGTTAGAGCCATGGCACAGCCAGGAGGAGCAGGAGGGGCTGGACCAGCTGGACCACCACCACCCATCCCACCACGACGACGTGTCGTCGTACGGGTAGGTTCGAAACCCCTCATTGTGTGCATTTTATTGCATTATGCTATATTTGGGATTTTGGGTAGGAATGTACATTTTGTAGAAAATAATTAAGAAATGGAAATGATTTGAAAAAGGGAGAGGGTAGATGGGTTAAATAGGTCAAGGCGGTAGGGTGGGTAGGTTTTTAGGGTATTTGGGTGGGTAAATTGGTAGAAATAGGAAAAAATGTAGTTGGGGGGGCCCGCGGGGTTCGGCTCCGGAAATTTACAGCGACCGATGCCGGTCACTAAGCGACCGGCATCGGTCACGAAATTTCGGGAAAGGTTGGCTTTGTCAGCGACCGGTGTCGGTCGGTCTTTGACCGGTGTCGGTGGGAAGGGGACCGGGGTCGGTTATGGGTGACCGGTACCGGTCCTTAGACAGGATTTTCTATTTTTGTTGCGTCATTCGGTGGTGGTTTTGGGTGTGAAGTTCTCGTTGGGGATGGCATGTTAGGTTGTTTGTTGTTGTGTATGATTGGGTTTTATGTGTTGGGTGTGAAGATGGAGGGGGATATCGTAGAGGTTTTTAGGGTAAGATAGGTGGGCGTAGATGTGCGTTATGGAGTCGTGGTGTGGTTAGGTGGATAAGAAAGGGGATAGAGAGGGGTAAAGTAGTTGTTGTTGTAAAGAGTAGGGCTAATGTAGTGAGTTGGTTTTGCAGGCACGTCAGCAGCTGACGATGCGGGACAGGATGCCCCCGCTGTTGAGACGGATGCGGCCACACGTGTCCGCAGCGCAGTGGGCCATTATGCGCGAGGTGGGACTTGGCGGAGTCCAGCGTTATAGGGCCATAGAGAGAGATCACAGTTTGATGGTCGCCCTCATCGAGAGATGGGATCCGCGACCAATGTGTTCCATCTCCCGACTGGAGAGATGACCATCACATTGGAGGATGTGTATCGCATCCTTCGATTACCGATTGATGGAGAGGCAGTCTTTCAGGTTGACGCTGAGACAGCCATGGACAACATCCTACACGTATTCGGGGATGCAGCTGCGCTACTGACATATCACAGTGCGAGTATCGCGTATGGGGATATGTACCGAGCCCACCGCCATGAGACACGGCTTGCCATGCTGATGATGATCGGGATCACCTGCTTCGCCCTCCCAGACTCAGAGGGAGGCCGCTTTCCACGGTGCTTATGGGGGTGCTACATGAGATGGTGGAGGAGCACACATGTTATGCTTGGGCACCAGTATACCTGGTGCAGTTATACCGAGAGCTGTGGGGCTATCGCCGGATGAGGCGATTCGGGATTTGCTCGACGTTTTTACTACACTGTTGGGCATATGAGCATATCGTATGCATTAGACCAGTAGGGCTGCCCCAGCAGCCAGGGCCATAGGTCATCTATAGATACGGCTTTCAGAGGTGGTTGGGGGTCGTGGGCCAGCCACGAGCAGTGCTTGCAGGGTGGGACGTCACTTATTACAGACATATGTTAGAGGGCTTGACAGTGTTAGATGTTGTATGGAGACCGTATAGAGGTCATCACCCTCACGGAGGAGCCCGAGGACAGTTGCAGTGGATCCAGTATACATTTTGGATAGCGGGATGGAGGCCGGGAGAGTATGAGAGGATACCCCAGAGAGGGTACGCAGGCAGATGGGGCTACGATAGGATGAGCCCCCGCTTCCCTCAGTACCGGAGGGATGATGTAGAGGCTCCACTGCCTGCACCACAGCCCGTAGACCCAGATTGGGTTGCTGAGAGGCCGGCAGATGATACCATAGATGATGCCGGCTGCACAGGAGCATTTTTGGTTTGGTGGGCCGGAGAGAGAGCTGCGAGGATAGCACAGCCCGCACAGCCAGACTTAGCGGCTGTTAGAGCAGAGAGGGACCAGCTCAGAGGGCAGGTACAGTTATTACAGGGGCAGCTTACTGCCACACAGGCACAGATAGGTGTCTTACAGGGGCAGCTAGCCCAGCTCAGTGTACAGTGCAGTGCAGTACAGCACCAAGAAGCACACCACCAGCGGCACCACAGACACAGTACAGTGTGTACCACCACCACGCCACGAGCACCACCAACGCCTGCACCAAAGACACGAGCATAGGGGGCACTAGTAGTAGGAGTCAGGGGACCAGCCCCAGCACCTACGGTGGCTCGTGATCGTTATATGGAGGCTAGAGCGGAGGCCCGGTACTATCAGGATATTCTTGATGGTACCAGGGCTGATTATCAGCCATATGCGGCACATAGAGCAGAGACCTCTCGGAGCCAGAGATCTCAGGGAGGTGCAGCCACAGCCGGTGGGTCTGTGACAGGCAGGAGGTGAGAGGCAGCACAGGGACCAGCAGGCAGACAGGCAGAGGGTGGTGGAGAGAGCTGAGGGGTCCCTGCATAGTTTTGGATTGGTTCATTGGATATGGGCACCGGTCTACGAACCGGCTATGTTTATAGAGGCCTGCGTGCCTAGATATTATGTATTCATTTATTCATTCATTCATTTATTGTATATACCAGCCTGCGAGCCGAGTATGGGTTGTACAGTGGATACCGGCCTGCGAGCCGAGTATGTTTTTGATATGAGAGACCGGCCTGCGAGCCGAGTCGAGATTATTGACAGTTATTGTGGCCTGCGTGCCGGCTTTGTTGTATTATGAGATCACAGAGGCCCCGATGCAGGGCACATTGTATATTTGAAACTTTGTATATATATAGATATGATGATTTGACCCACATGTTGTGTGTAAAAATGTGTTTAAGTGTTTTGAAAATGGTTTGTGATATTTAATGTATGATGAGTTTGATTTACATGGTGTTATATATTAATGATGTTGATGTCTTTTGTTGATGGGATGTATGTATGTATATATAAATGATGAGTTTAGTTGACGTGTTGTATGATGAGTTTCACTGGTTTTGTGAAATTGAATATATGTAGCTGTTGATTTGGATTCAAATGGTGTTAGATGGATGGTTTTTGATATCGTTTGTTGATGGCGTGGCTGTTTTTGTAAGATAGATAGATGATGTTGATGAAATTGTGATGAGATATGGATTTAATGAAAAATATGGATAATGGTGTTGTTCATGCAGGAAAAAAGGGACGGCGCCACAAAAATGCGTAAAAATGAAGAAACGACTTAGGTTTACGCAACAATGGGGCACACATGACCGATATCGGTTATGTAACCGATGTCGGTAGCTATATGACCGATATCGGTTATGTAACCGATATCGGTTACGCAAGAATTATTTTCCTAAAAATAGAACTGCTGGGTTGGCAACTTAAGTTCTTATTTTTAGCATTCTTATTTTTAGAGTCATGAAACACGTTAAATATGTGAATGCGACTACTGTTTAACAATTGCTGAGTAATTGCATGGAAGAATTGAGTGATAATGGGAAAAGAGACAGTGAAGTGAGCGTGGGCTGAGATTCAGAAGACAGAAAGACAAGTTATATTTGAAGAGGGTGGTGAATATGGCTGAACGAGGAGAAGCATCCAGCAGGCAGGGACGAGGGGGAAGACATGTTCCGCCCCAAGCTGCTGCATCCCGAGAGGTAAACTGTTTGGTTGTAATTTGATTCTTGCATGTGTTGCAAATAGGATGAAAGAAGTGTAAGTGGGTAAAGATGAGAAAAAAGGTGATAGGAAAGGGTTGGGGATGGTATGAGTGCTACGGGGTAGGTAAACAGGGTGGGTATGTATGTTTTTAGGTATAAATAGGAGTGAACGGGAAAAATAATTATCGTAGGTGTATGCTTTAAGCAGGGTAGATATACTTTGACAGTGACCGGTATCATTTTGAAGTAACCGGTATCGGTTAGCAAACCGGTATCGGTTATGCATAACCGCTATCGGTCACTGTAAGGGTTTCCAGAGTTTGAGAAAAAACCCGTAGAGATTTGTTCTTTTGAATAATCATGTGTCGTTTTGATGTATGCAGGCAGAAGCAAGGTTAAGGATGAATGATACTGTGCCAGCGTTGTTGTCACGAATCCGAGCGGATGTAACACCAGCGGAATGGGCATTGATAAATTGGTTGGGGTTAAGTGGAATCCGCTATTATTCAAGAATCGCGCGGAACCATGCTATGTTGCAGGCGTTGATTGAGAGATGGAATCCAGAAAAGAATACCTTCTATCTACCAACAGGGGAGATGACAGTGACTTTGGAAGATGTGTTCCGTATTTTGAGACTTCCAATGATAGGAAAAACCATGTATCAAGCATTGCCAAATATGTGGCGGCAAAGCGATAACAAAGCAGATTTGGGTCACCGCATGAGATTTGACATAGCGAGGTTTATCATTTACGTATGGTACAATGTATGCAACACACCCTGAGGAAACAAGGTTGGCCGTGCTATTAATGATAGCGGTGGGGTATTATGCATTGCCGAGGGTGGAAGGTGGAAGATTTCCCAAAGCATTGATGAGTGTTATTTGGGAAATGATAGAAATGAGCGTGACATTCACATGGGCACCCTGCATATCCGGCAGAGTTATATAGGGGTTTATGGGCATGCAAGAGAAAACACGAACGACAACTAGATTGTTCCTACTTATTACATTGTTGGGCCTATGAGCATATTGTTTGTGTGCGTCCAATAGGCCGACCCATTGAGTCGGGAGAGGCAGGAGTGCAAAGGTTGGGATTCAGACGATGGGTCCGCAGATGAAAAAAGCGAGATCCCAGGCCGTGATAGATGACATCGAGTATTATAGACAGGTATGGGAGATGGTGATGATTGCGGATATTTGTTGGAGGCCGTACGAGAACTATATGGTGACAGAGCACATAGCTGAGGAGTTGAGGGGTGTAGAGCGATTGAGGTGGATCGCAGGGCATAGGCCGTGAATACGAGAGGATTCCTCTAGATCACGTGCGGCGACAATTTGGGTTCGTTCAGGATATTCCTATGACATATAGACCATACATGAGGATCGACGCCGAGGCAGCATTCTCACCTCCCCGGCCTACACCTCCAGAAGGGCCAGAAGAGATAGCAGCCGATCGTAGGGTTATGGATGCGGGAACGACAGAGGCGTATAGAGTATGGTGGGTAGTAGAGCTGCGAGGTGCACGTGAGTGCCCTGACATAGTTGTGATTACAGCGGAGAGAGATCATCTGCAGGATTTAGCTCGCTAGCTTCAAACACAGGTGAATGAGACAATGGGATTGTTAGAGGCTTCACAGCTACGAGTGGAGAGACTGGAGGCAAGATTCCTCCACGCGAGAGGACGTATTCGTATGTTACAGGAGATGTTGGCGGATCAATGGGAGGAACCAATGGCAGTGGCACCTTTGAGGATGGAGAGGCCCACGGAGGGGCATCGACGATCACGATCACCACCTGATTCGGGAGGAGGTGCAAGGATCTAAGTGAATTTCATAGGAATAGAAGAATAAATAAAGATGCCGACCTACGAGTCGATGATAGAGAAGATGTATTTGTTTAACATCTAAAATAAAACTAAAGATGTATGTTCTTTTGAGTGATGATAATAATAAGAAAATATTGTTTTTGTTTGTTTTGAAAAAGAAAAGGATAAAGATGAATGTTGGCAAATAGAAATACACAAAAAAATAAAATAAAAAAAAATTATATTTACAACACATGATAGGGTATGGTAGGGGATGGTCGAGCTAACCTTGGGAGACCCCATGTCTCCGAAGTGCTTCCTACATAGCCCATTGCACAAAGCAAGGAGGGGCCTCAGACCGATGTAGTTCTCCCTTAGGATCAGGGAGAGGTGAATTCAGGCAATTGGGTTGTGGTTAGGCAATTTTGTTGGTTGGTAAAAATATTGATATTGATAGGGTAATGTTGTTGGTGTTGGTAAGGGATGGACGTTGTTGGTGTAGGTATAAGGGAAGCGAAAGTTAGCCTACCCAAGTGGTAGGGAACCATGTCCTGATTAAGGTCAACACATAATCCTAGATGCGAGGCAAAGAGGAAATAGTGTTCCGTAGGTGAAAAGAGCTAAACAAACCACATAATAACGTAGAACCAGCTTGAATCCCTAGGTACCGTGCATAGACGAGAAGTCAATAGGTGAAAAGAGTTGTATGATCACAATATATCGATTGTACGTCACGTCCCTTGAGTTTTGTTATTTTGAAGAATGGTGAGGTGAGGTGGATGGTATGGCTGGGGCGCAGAGAACTTATTATAAGATGATTATTCTGAAAAAAGAAAACCAAACCTAAATAGACAAGTCCATGACTCAAAAGTGCTTTGAAGTACTGCTTTTATTTTTATTTTATTTTTCTGGATATAGACTGATCGATGCGGGAAGTCTACATGGGATATGTATTTTGTTGTTCTTGAGGTCTTCACGAAGCTGATCAATGCGAGAAGCTTCTGATAAAGGCTGTGTATAGCTGTCCTTGAGGAACAGTCTATTTATAATGCATAATTGTGATTTTAGTGTATAGTTGTCCTTCGGGGGAGCAGTCTATATATAATAGCAACAATAGTTTGGCATATAGCTGTCCTTCGAGGGAGCAGTCTATATATAATTTAGATAGCTAGATGTCCTTTTGGCGTGAAGCATCTAGTTTGGTAAGAAGTTTGACTCAAGAAAATCCCATAAGAATGTGTTATTTTAATACTTTGAAGTCATGGACTAGACTAAAAAGGGAAGGCATCGTAAAGGGGAGGTGAGAAT
The DNA here is from genome assembly GCA_018340775.1 of Taxus wallichiana var. yunnanensis. Lineage (NCBI taxonomy): Eukaryota > Viridiplantae > Streptophyta > Pinopsida > Cupressales > Taxaceae > Taxus > Taxus wallichiana. Next base: position 194,445,695 of record CM031233.1, read on the forward strand.
CAAACTATGTGAGCTTGATTTTATTTTGAGATGTAGGAAACAAAGTGTATGTAGCGGTAAATGAGCTCAAGGGATGAGCGTTAGGTAGATAAGAAGTGATATAACACTAAATTCAATAGTAGAATGGTCGAAGATGCAAGGCATTAAGGGGTTTAGGCTCAGGTTTACCGTTAAGCGAAGCTAAACGATAAGTGCCTGATCCGTAAGTGTGAGTGATTATGTAAGGCCCAATCCAATTGGGAGCAAATTTTCCACGTTTGCTCTTTTCTAGTTTGGTTACATGTTGATTCTCTTTGAGGACAAGATCACCAACCTTAAAGGTACGCTCATGAAGTCGCTTATCATAAGCACGTTTGATGCGTTTCTGGTAGATTTGAAGGTGATCAAGAGCTGTAAGATGACGCTCGTCAAGAAGCTCCAATTGGGCTAACCGCTCTTGGTGGAAATCATCGTTGGTAAGAATATCCGAAGAGATATTCGATGGAGTGTATTTGTATTTCGAGAGGCAAGACACCTTGGTACCATATACCAAAGAAAAGGTGTGGCATTAGTGGAGGTACGAATGCTAGTACGATAAGCCCAAAGGGAAAAGGGGATGTGATCGTGCCAATTTCTTCCGGACTCATTGACAACTTTCATAAGGATTTTGGTTAGGGTTTTATTAGAAGATTCAACTTGTCCATTCGCTTGGATAATAGGGTGATGAGAAACTAAGTTTGATACCAAATTTGTCACAAAGGTCTTGCAACAACTTATTTTGAAATATTTTCCATTATCTCGTTATTAGGTGATGAGGAACACCAAAACGATGGATAATGTGGTGGTTAATGAACTCTACATTTTTTTCTTTTTTAGTTGAAATGAGCGGAATAGCCTCCACCCATTTTGTGTAATATTCGGTTGCTATGATTATCCATCGGTGACGTTGCGAAGAGGACGGATGAATCTCACCAATAAGGTCTAAACCCCATTGTGAGAAAGGCCAAAGATCTCGGGTGACCTGTAGCGGGTGGCTTGGAGTATGTTGAAGGTTGGCATGTTGTTGACACATAACACAACGCTTAACATATTCGTAGCAATCATTATTAAGAGTAGGCCAATAATAACCTAGGTGAAGGATTCGTTTGGCCACGGCAAGGCCACTAAAATGTCCACCACAAATGCCGTCATGGACTTGTTGGATGGTATAGGTGACCTCCGCGCCGGTTAGACATCGAAGAAGGATGCCATCAAAGCCACGTTTATAGAGGAGTCCCCCCATGATGACATAACGAGAAACACTTTTAAGAAAAGCACGTTTTCCGTTACTAGTAAGGTCAGGTGGGAGAACAGAGGTTGTAAGGTAGTCGTGAAATTTGTGGTACTAGGTATCCTGTGAATTAGCGAGACACATTATTTATCATACAAACAACCTTTGAGTAGGATGGGGCAAAATTTTTTTGGACCAAGACGAATATGTCGTTAGTCGATTGGTGAGGCAGGAATTTGCGAGGCTAAGCAAGCCATAGTATCCGCAAATTTGTTAGTGGAGCGGGGAATGGTCTGGATAGAATAACGAGTAAATGAGGTCAAAAGTGAATCCACGTAATGTTTGTACTTTTGAAGTTCCTCATTCTTACATTGGTAGATGCCCATAACTTGATTGACTACCAATTGAGAGTCACCAAAAATATTAATGGATTTGACACCTAAGTGTAACGCAACCTGGAGACCCAAAACAAGGGCCTCGTATTCCGTTGTATTATTAGTGCAGGGGAAATCGAGCCAGAATGAAAGAGGCATAGGTTCAGCGTCAAGAGGAATGAGAACAACACCGGCTCCTCCGCCGTGCTGGCATTTAGATCCATCGAAGAAGAGGGTCATTTGATATGAATCTTCCCTGAGTGAAAGAGTGGCGATGAGTTCGTCGGGAAATTAAAATTGGTGAATTGTTCCCCAGGTAAAGGGGCCTCCGCAAGTTGGTCCGCAATAGTTTGTCCTTTGATTGACTTCTGTTGTATAAACTCAAGGTCGAGGTCAGCGAGGAGCATAAGCCATCGGGCAATGCGTTGGTTTAGATGTGGTTTGGCATACATATAATGAATGGGGTCCGTGTTGGTGATGACAAATTTTTGTGATTCAGGAGGTAATGTCGGAGTTTGGTGGCTATGAATGATAGGGCTAGGCACAATTTTTCTACATGTGTATACCTAGTCTCGTAATCCACGAGAGTATGACTTATATAATAAACGGCTTGTTCTCGATGTGCCGAGTCCCGATGTGCGAGCATGGCTCCTATAGCATGGTCAGTGGCAGAAAGGTAAAGGTAGAAAGGGCGATCATCCTGCGGTGGAATAAGCACAGGTGGCTGCAAGAGATAGGATTTGAGAGCTTCAAAGGCTTGGTGACACTCGTCACTCCATTGAAAGGCAATGTCCTTTTTAAGAAGGTGATGGAAAGGTTGACATCGATCCGAGAGTTGGGAGATGAAACGCCGGATGGATTGAAGTTTACCCTGCAAACTACGCAATTGTTTGAGGTTTTTGGGTGGGGGAATTTCTAGGATAGCTTTTACTTTAGATGGATCGACCTCAATGCCACGCAAAGAGACAATAAAGCCAAGAAGTTTTCCCAAAAGAACACCAAAGACACATTTCTTTGGTTGAAGCCGGACTGAATATTGTAACAGGCGATCGAAAATAATGGTTAAAACATCGAGATGTTCACTGCGATGTTTAGATTTGCCAAGAAGATCATCGACATAATCCTCAAGGATAGTGTGCATAATGTCATGAAAAATGTAAGTCATAGCCCGCTGATAGGTCACACCAGCATTCTTAAGGCCAAATGGCATGACACGATAACAGAAGGTTCCCCAAGGAGTTATGAAGGCAGTTTTATGTTGATCGGCCGGGGCTACCAAAATTTGATTGTATCCCGAAAAGCCATCCATGAGAGAAAGCATTTCATGGCCCACAGTGAGATCAACAAGTTGATCAATACTTGGGAGGGGGAAGTCATCCTTGGGGCAAGCGAGGTTAAGGTCTCGAAAATCCGTGCATATCCGAAGTCCCCCCGTCGCTTTAGTGACAGGTACGATGTTAGAAATCCATTGAGGATAGTCAATAGGTAAGATGAAGGAAACGGAAAGAAGTCGTTGAAGCTCTTCTTTGACCAAGAGGGCAATGTGTGGATGCATTTTTCTCAGTTTTTGTTTGACTGGTTTGGAATTGTGGTTTAGGGTGATGTTATGGACAGCAATGGTAGGATCAATTCCTGGCATGTCAGCGTAGGACCAAGCGAAAGCTTGGTTGTGGATATGGAGAAAGGTAGTAAAGGCGGCTTGTTCTGATGCGTTAAGGGATTGTCCGATCTTCACAATGTGAGGATCTTCCTCTGTGTGGATGTTGATTTCTATAGTAGACTCATTCAACATGGTTTGAGTTTCAGATGGTAAGGCGCGTTGAATATAAGAGTCATCTGCACCAAGGTAAGTGAGGATGGAGTCATCATCCTGGCACTCAACAACGTTAATTGAAGGTGAGTCCTCTTCAATCATATCTGGATATAGAAGGGGAATAGAAGAGGGGTCCTCATTATTGCATTGATAAGTGAGAGGACCTAGGAAGATAACATTTATGAAAAAAAAAAGTTAGGAGGGATAGATTCGGGATCTATCGACTCTGTGGGTGACGAAGGAAAAATGGGTGATGATGGTTCGGTAGGGGTGACGTTGTCATCTTCCAGAAGACAACTGACACGAGGTTCCTTCGGTGTAAGTGTTCCCGAAATCCGAGACCACTACGATCATTGTGTTTGCGAGTAGTTACAGGAATGATTGTATGTCGGCCTTGTTCATAAAGACCAAAACCAAAGCCTTTCCAAGCACAGTGAGTCAAGAAGGTAAGGGCAAAACGACGATTTGTCAGGTATTGAAAATTGGATTGGAAGGGAACCATGCCAAGAGGAGGTTCAGGGGTTACGAAGATGCATCGACACCCCCATATGTTAGGTTAGTGCGGTAATGAGGTGGTCCATAGGGGATTACTTCCCCCACACGACGGTCATAGGTAGGATGTGCATGTACCTGTCCGTACTCCTGCGGGGTATGGAAAGAACTAACGTTATATAGGCGATACTCCCCCAGCATAAGGCGTTGAAAAACATCTACTAAGGGGTCGGAGGTTGGGATGTTATCTGCGGGAAAGGAAGTAATATTTGTAACGGCGGTTTCATTAGTTGAAGGTGTAGGTGCGTCGGAAGTGGATGGCTGGGTTAGATGAATGGGTGTCTTGACTGGTACAAGCACATCATTAGGGCGATACAACATATTGCAAGTTTTGAAGGGGGGAGGATCAGCTTTTACGGTGTAGGACTTCCCCTCGTACTCAAATTTTATGCATCTATGTAAAGTGGAGGGAATGCATCCCATAGCCCGGATCCAAGGCGGCCTAACAACATATTGTATTGGAACTCTCCCTCAAGGACATAGAAGAGTTTAGGTAAAGTGCATGGTCATACACGAATGTTAAGGATCACGGTGCCTAGAGTAGAAGTAATAGCATCATTGAATGATCGCAACATGATGGGGTTGGCACACATGCAACTAGAAGGGATATTCATTTATTGGAAGGCTTTTGAAGAGATGATGTTTAGGCTAGCGCCCCGTCCAATCATAACACACGCGTGCGAATATCCCGAACGTGCGAGATGAAAAGAGCAGGGTCAGGATCTTCGGCACCGAAGTCAATAATTTCATCTTCGGAGAAACTGACAGCAGCGGCTTGCTGTACAGAGACAGAAGTGGTTGGGGAGATAGATTGTTTGGTGAGCGAAGCAACATGATTGGGTGTTAGAATAGAGGTAACAGGCAAGGTTTCATTAGGTAAAACCTCTATCCCTTGAAGGATTTCAATGAGAGCTTGTCGATGAGATTCAGAAGTCTGAATGAGATCATACAGTGTCATTTTTACAGGTGATTGGTGAAGCTGTTTGATCATAGTTCGGTGGGCAATGCCATTAGAGACGGGATAGGCGGGTCCGCGAATAACCACTTTAGGTGGTGGTGCAATCGGGATGGTGGATGGAGAAAGAGATGCCGCAGGTGTGTTTTCTTTCGCTTTCCCATTGTTTTTCTACCCTCGAGTAGCAACACTAATCATATTGATCTCGTGAATACGAGAGGAGGAAGATGGTAGGGATAGGTCATGGTTTTCGAGAGGTGGGGCTGTAATAATGATAGATCTTGGTGAGGCGGGGACAGGTGGTATAGGAGAGGGAATTGAAGCTAAAGGTCTCTCTCTTCGGAAGTTGTCTTTCTTAACTTTTCTATCTGAGAGAGGTGACGACGAAGTATGGCTTTCAACGCTTTGCATCCCTCTATGTCATGTCCTAGTGTGCGGTGGTAAGCGCAGATTTTAGACTCATCGTAACCTATAGGTCGAGGTTTAGATGGATCATAAGGTCTAAGTGGGGGTAGGGAAATGGTCACATTCTCTACCAACATAGCAAGGATTTTGGCGTAAGACCCTTTGAGTGGGTCAAAGTCAGAGGAAAATGAGGCTATTGACTGGGTCGATTCTGGTAATGACGTGGTGGGGTTGGTTCGTATGGGGGGTGTTTTAGCCAAGGATTTTTGATAATGGGTTTTAACTAAACATGACTTCTTTGACGTAGAAGCTAGTTTGGATGATGAGGCCACAGATGATGTGGTATCAAAAAACCACGGAGAAATAGGAGTGACAGAAAACAAATCTTTTGATGATGGAATTTGTTTAGGGTTGATAGGTGGACAGGATACGTGGGGTGACGGCGTTGCTATACCTTTGGATTTCTGTATGGGTACAGAAGGCGTAGGTCACTTAAAAGAAAACGCAGGAGGTATGATATATTGATGTAAGGTAGAGGGATGGGGTCCCAATATGGAAGGTAGGTGTGACGACGAGGGTTTTAGTTGTGTTAACGGCCTAGATGGAGGAGATAGAGTCTGTCTCCTAATGGGATGGATGGCTTTATTTTTAGATAAATCAAGCCACTTAGGTGGATGTGTTAGACTAGGTATGGGTGAGGTCCCAAGCGTAGGGGAAGATTTGGTTAGGTTAATAGAAGTGGATGAGGTATTTGGTAGAGATGAGGGGGGTGAAGATGAGGACATAGGCATTTTAAGCTTTTGTAAACACTTCGGGTATATGGTAGAGGCATCAGGATCGGTCATTTGCATTTGAGTAGAATATGGCATACTCAAACGTTCCCACAGGACCTGTCTATCTTCTGGGGAATGACAGTCCTCACGTGTGAATATGAACTTTTGTATGGAAGAAAGGTGGGTTGTGATTCCGGTCCACTGTGGGTGTGATACAAGGGGTATATGAGGCACTGTATCAATGGGCGTTAAGAGGTCCACCGGTTCTTTGAAAAGATTTAGGTGATGAAGGACTAATAGGTAGGAGGGTGTGTTTGAGAGGATCCGTCATGTTTAAAGAATGTGGTGATGTCGGTTCAAGAGGTTTCTCATCTAAGGATGACAAAAGAAGTGGCGAGCCTTCCTCTTGTACAGCAAGAATGGTAGAAGGAGACGTTTGGGAAATAGATAAATTAGATAACATCCACTCACAGTCTTGCAAGGATGTGGTATAAGAAGGCTCATTTGTGAGAAGGGAACTCTGGTAGTTAATTCCTTGATGGGTAAAGGAACGGCAAGGATTTCAGTTTGTCTTGATGGCGAGGAAGGGGGTTCGGTTTCCTGCGTTAGTGAAGAGGTTTGATTCAGAATTTGTTCGATAGAGGTCTTTGGCTGGGAATCGAAGACTGCATGGATCTCATGAACACTCTCCTCGGCTAAGATATCTTGGTTTAGTTTACTGTTAGAAGAATGATTCGGGAATGGTTTGTTGAATATTTTCAAATTTCAATTAGCAGGGGCGTTAGGATTATCGAGGGCTATATCCCCCGCATCAACCATTTCCTGCACTATGTTTTTCAACATCTTGCAGTTCTCATGACTGTGTCCCTTCACGCGGTGGAAGTTACAGAAGTCATTTTCTTTGTACCAAGAAGGTATGGCGCGAGTGGAATCGAACCCGGAATGAGGTTTAACAGGAGGTAAGGTAATGGCTCCTGCTTTGAGAAATTTTTCCAATATCACACCATATGTTTCTCCCAAGGGAGTGTAGTTGATGGGCTCGGCTTTATACTTATAGGTGGTTTTTGGTGGAGTATTAGACGGTGCTTGAGATTTGACCATCACCGCGTGGACAGCTCCTTTTGATTTAGAAGAAGTGGATGCATGAGGAGTGGTGGTGTTTGGTTTATTGGTAGAATCTGGAGTTCGGAAATTGGGGTTTTTGTTGCGCAACCGCAATTTCTCTTCCTCTAAGGCTCGAATCTCTAGTTTTCGAGCCATGGTAAAGGCCTCGTCAAATGTGCGGAAAGTTTGAATTTGAAGAGTAGGAGAAATGTGCTTAGCACATGCCCGCGTAAAAAGTTTGATAAGTTCAGCTGAGGCAAGGCATATGTAAGTTGGTTGATAAGGCCGCGCCATCGTCCAACGAAATCTGTGATAGATTCGTCTTCGAATTGTCGAATGGCATAAAGGTCGATGATAGATACTTTCTTGGCAATGTTAATGGAGAAATGATCCAAGAAAGATTGGGCTAGTTGGTTAAAAGAGAAGATTGAGTCTTTGGGTTAAAGCATTTGTACCACTCAAGCGGGTCCCGATAAGGACATGGGAAAAGTGCGGAGTAAGAAGGCATCATCATGAGCAATCAAATAACAAGCATGTCTAAATGATCGCAAGTGTTGTTGAGGATCCTCTTTACTATTAAAACGAGTAAATTTCGACAATTCCCATTGAGGAGGATATGAATGAAGGGGGACGAGAAGGGTGAATAGGCTCCCAAAAACTTGCTCGTATGTCAAGTGCTACGACTTCTGAAAGCGAAGCCTCCAGATTTTGCATTTTGTCCATCATTTGTTTAATTAAATCAGAAGTTGGATGAGATGATGGTGTGGTTGTGGTAAACAGAGGAAAATTGGGCCAAGGGCCACCGCTAGACAATGGTGGGGTTAAATGTTGATAAGGTATGGAGGACGAATGTGTTGAGGCAACCGAATAGGGATGTCCTATATAAGCTGTTGAGGTTACTGGATATGTGTGTGGAAATGAAAAGGTGGGCGGAGCTTGAGAAGGAAAGCTCATGTGGATAGGTGGCAGAGAGCAAGTCATGAACAGTCTGCAAGAGAGACGAGGTAGGAGCAGTTGGCGGTAATGACATGTTGGGCCCAAGATTAACCAAAGGAAAGCCAATCTGTGTCGTATGGACCCCTGAAGCTGCTGAGGTAGGTGACGGGACTAAGGATGCGGAAGGAAAAGCGGAGTTATCAGGTAGAGAAGGGGCTAAATGAGCAGCTATACTGATAGGCATGCCAACAAGGAGTTGACCGTCAGGTGTACGGTCAAGGGCATGAGACAAATAGTATTGTACAGTGCTAGGATTAGCATCCAGAAATTTGGCAAATTCTTTATCTCCCACAGGAATTTTAGGAACCTCGCTGGTGTCCGTAGGATTCCCCACAGAATGTGAAGGGGGTGATTCAGGAAAAGGCACAGAGCAAGCATGTGAAACCATGGCGGTGGCTTGCTTTCGAGTGATAACAACCATGGACAGGAGTACACAGTAGGGTTTCAATCTATCAAGAATAGAAACAGACTCAGAATGGTGAAATTGGTAAGTTGCTGGTTTGTCAGGAACTGTAAAAGACAGTAACCGATATCGGTCTGGTAACCGATGTCGGTTAGACTATAGCCGACGTCGGTCAGTTAACCGATGTCGGTGTAATAAGACTGGTATAAGAAAATATGAGAAGCTGCTGATTTGATTTTAAACAATGTTTAGTACACTTATCAAATAGTTCTGAGGTGTTCACAGAAGACAGAGTATGACAGAGAAAACAGAACTGAAAACAAGCAAGATGCACATGCAAATCCAGAGACTAACCCTAGGGTTAATTTAAATTATCGTGGGCTTATGCCTTTAGATGTAGAATGATGTCAGAATCCTAAACAAAAGACTTAGGGGAAATGTCAAGTTTGTTTTGGCTTATAAGGTTACCTCAATCGGGCGGAGGAATACCGCGGAAAAGGGGGGATGTTTTGAGCTGTTGTGTTAATTATGAAGTGATTCGGTATGTGTTGTGCAGTGAAAGTAAGATTAATTTCCTGTCAATACCATGGAAATCACCCCCGTGTACGACACATTACTTAATCTATGTTCACTAGAATTGAAAACAATGCAAAGCAAGAATGTGATGCACGTGTTTTAAAACCCAAATCAAAAATGATATTCGATGAAGCAAAAGAGATGACTTTCACTAATGTAAGATGTAAAAGTAAAGCAAGTTATTTTATCAAAATAACAAAATACCTTGTGAATATCTTTTAGAAGAAGAAAACAGCAGATATGCTCCCTATATGAAAGCAAGCAAGAAAGAAAGAAACCCAAAATGGGTCCCACCGGGCGTGCCAAAATGTTTCGCACGGAATGGTTTCGGCTCTGCAGAATAGACTTGCTTCTATCCTATCATTCCTTTGAGAAACAGATAAGGGTTAGGGCTAGGAGGAATACCTGTTAAATGTTGAGATGGTGTGCGCGTACCGTAGAGAAAGATCAGATCGACTGCAAAGAACTCCTTTTTGTCTTGGAAGGACTACCTGCAAGTAAGAATACAAGACCACCAGATTTTAATTAGACAATAAATGAGGGATCTGCCTTAGGCCCAGGAAATATAAAACTTCCTTTCGAAGGTGGTCAGTTCCCTTTTTAATACGATTTAACACAAATGATAACAAAGAAAGCTATTGCAAAATCACGATTTAGGTATCTCGTTACAAAGCAATAGAAACTAAATTATCAATAATAAAGCGTCACGTTGTTTGTTCGGTTACTGGTCGTTGGTACATTCAGGTTGAGTTATAGGGATAAACCAGACTAGATCTAAGCTTGTTAGGTGGAAAATAGGTGAGAAAAGGGGTTTTGGGGTATAAGTCACAATGACCGACGCCGGTCACTGGGTAACCGACCGCGGTTAGAGAACTGCTGCCGGTAGGGGATAAACGATACTGGTAGGGTCAGCAATCTAAGTTCTTTTGGATAGAGGTTGGTTGCAAGGTGATTGTGGGGTTATTAGGATTGGGGGATGGCTGAGAGGAATGATGGGAGGATAGGGAAAACTCGAGTGTGGTAAAATTGTCTTCCGAGCAATATCAAGATGTATGGGTGAAGGTTAAGTGCGGTATGTTCTTTGGTAGTAGATCTAGGAATAAACTTATGATTACTATTAAGCAACAGGTTCAAGAAAATGGTGCTTAGAAACATATGAAACACTACTTACTCATCCCCGATGCGGTGTGGAGTTTCGGACTATGATGGTGAAGACAGGACCCAAGTTGGATGCAGTCTTCTCTTCTGATGCTCGGATGAGTGTTACTAGGCTCTGGTTGTGCCGTTTACAATTTTGGGCTTGATGTCCTTCTCTGCAAGCTCTTCCTATTTATTCACTTGTCTCTGCTCGGCCAAGCAAATCTGGATCCTTTCGATGATTTCTCTTTCTTCCCGATCCAATGAAAAATCCCTTCTTGTTTTTGGTTGGAAGTGGTCATTTATGGGGAACCGATGGCGGTTACACAACCGACGGCGGTCGAGTAGGAACTGGTATCGGTCAGGTCAAAGCGGGCTATTTTTGGTAAAATAGCCACCTTTCCTCTCCTTTTTCTTACGAGGGATTGGTAGCGGGCTTGGTCAAGTCATTATGAAGTTGGTTTTAGGTGCGGATGAGGAGTAATTAGTCATAGGTGTGGAATTGGACCAAGTTATAGGTCTTAATTAGGTTAGTTTAGGGTTAAGAGTAGGTCATGATGAGGTGGTGACATGAGGTGGCGGTATGGTGATGTGGATTTATTAATTATAAGGTAATTAATAAATAATTGTGTAAGGTTTACGTGATGAGGTTAGGGTTACTGAAATGAGATGCGGGGCACGGGGGTTGTAAGACACAAATTTGGTGTCTACACTACCCACTTCCTTCAATGGAGCAGATCTTGCAAGTAGTGTCGGGGTCGGAAAGGTTATCCCTCCTAGATGGTTGCTCAGTACAACTAGATCATGGTGAAAGAAGATGATCAACTCAAAACAACTTTCACCATCACAAGGGGCACATATGCATACAAAAAAATGTCATTTGGATTATCCAATGCCAGGGCCACTTTTCAAAGGGAAATGGAAATGAAATTTAAGGGGGCTGATCAAAAAAATATTGTTGATCTACGGATGACATTACAGTGTTTTCCAAAAATGTAGCAGATCATATTTTCCATCTAAGGCAAGTATTCCAAAGATGCATGAGTTTTGGGGTGTCACTGAACCCCAAAAAATGCATATTCTTGGCCCATGAAGGTAAGCTTCTAGGCCATATTGTATCAAAGGAAGGATTGGCAATTGACCCAAAGAGAGTTTAAGAAATAAGAGCATTACCATTGCCAAGTCACAAGAAGGATCTTCAAAGCTTCTTGGGAAAAATCAATTTTTCCATACGTTTATTCAAAACTTTGTTGCCCTTGTTAAGCCAATAACATTGATGTTGAAGAAGAGCTTAACATTTAGGTGGATAACTGAAGGAAAATAAATTTTTGAGGCTAAAGGAAAATAATGTTTTGAGGCTATCAAAGAAGCCATATCACAAGCCCCAACTCTTGTGAACCCAAATGTTTCCAAAGATTTCATACTATATGCCTTTGGTGGCAGCGACACAATTTCTGCAATCTTGGTGCAACAAAACAAAGAGAGTACAAAATAGCCAATTACTTTATTTAGCGAGTCTAGAATATTATGAGGTAAGGTACTCCTTCATTGAGAAGAAGGTCCTGGTGGTGATCAGAGGATTGAAGAAGTTTAAGCATTTGGTTTCAAACAACAAGATCCAACTATTGGTCTCCCATACGGGAGTTAAAGAATTCCTTCTCAGTAAGGACCTGAATGAAGAATGTGCAGGATGGATCACTCATGTCATGTAATATGAAATTGAGATCAAGGTCATCAAGCTATTCTATGGGAAGGGGTTATGTGAACAACTAGCCTCGGTCAACAAGATGAAAGAGATAGTGTAAAGGATGTTTTTCTTGTTCTACAAGATGATCAAGAAGGAAGAGATGATGTACCTGCTCCTTGTTGGACCCGAGACATGGTGCACTTCCTTTGAACATTCCCGTGTCCTCATGGGATACGTAAAGCAAAAACAAGGCATTTCAGGCTACATGCCATTCCATATGTTCTTATTGATGGTGTCTTGTTCAAGAGGGACATCAATGACATTCTGTTGAGATGCATTGGGATAAATCAGGTGGAGAGGGTGCTACAAGAATTCCATGTCGAAGTAGTTGGAGGCCATTTTTCTCCAAGAGTGACAAAGACTTAAAATCATGAGAGCAAGATATTATTGGCCTAGAGTGTTTAGTGACTGCTACACATGTATCAAAAGGTGCAAGAATTGTGCATTCTTTAAGGGCAAGGAAAAGCTAGTAGCACTTCCAATGCACCCAATTTCGGTTAAAAACCTTTAATGCAATGGTGATTGGACTTCATTGAGTCATTAATCCAAATTTAAGCCAAGGCCACAAATGTATTATGACACAGAAAAATTATTTTACCAAGTGGACCAAGGAAGTGGCACTCAAGGAAGCCAATGAGTCTAGTATCCTATATTTCTATGAGAGGATAGTGACCCAATTTGGAGTGCTAGCCACCATCATATTAGACAATGCATTAGAATTCATAGGTTCCAAAATCATAGGATGGGTTGTTAAGAATGGGACTTATTTGAGTACTTCATCAAACTATTACCCTCAGGGTAATGGCCAGGCTGAGTCCACAAACAAGAACCTGCTAAAGATCATCAGAATAACTCTTGATGAGAATCAGAGGAATTGACACATAAAGCTAAAAATGTCCTTATGGGTTTATAGCATAACGCTCAAGAGATCCACAAGAAACTCTCCATTCAAGCTCGTTTATGGGAAAGAGACAAGATTGTCTATATCACTTGAGTTGCTAGCATTGGAGCTTGTAAAGTAATTAGAGATGTATGAATTTGAGACAGTAGAGGCTAGGTACACAGAGTTTATAGAGTTAGAAGAAACTAGAGAACATGCTCTCCAAGTAATGGAAAATAATCAGGCCTTAATCAAGAGATGTTTTGACAAGAAGGAAAAAGTAAGTACCTTCCGAGAAGGATACATGGTTTTGAAATTGGATGCGAGATCAAGAAAAACTTCAGAATGAATTCCAAGTTTGACGCTATCTGGAGTGGCCCCTATATGATCACAAGGTGTAAAAGTAGTAATGCTTTCCAATTGTCCACATTGGAGGGTGAAGAGTTATCGATTCTAGTAAAAGGGATCTATCTTAAGCACTACTACTAAAAGGGAAGTCTCACCCCACATATTAGTTTAGTTTCTCTTTCATCTAAGTTATTCTACCCGTTGTCTTGTTGTAGTGTAGATTACTTTTCTCCTAAGTACTTTACACGTTCTTCATGTCCCATTTGGAGTATGTATGATTTCAAATTTTATATATACTTGTGGTGTTGTTTTGTTACTCTTATACGGTTCATTCGAGAGAGATAGATGAAGCCCTGGATGAAAATAATTTTCTACTCTCTGAAAATTTCATTTCAAGATTTCTTATGAAAATTGGGAGTGCAAGCAGTGGGATCATGAATTAGAGGAAAAATTAGTATCAAACCATCTTTCTCAACTCCATACACAATAGATATGACAAGGAAATTGGTCTTTTCATCTAGTAGGCATATACCCTTGTGAGTCTCCAAATTGTTATCCATATTTCACCCCCATGCCAAATATTGGATCAGTCACGACCCCACATAGAAGGAACCTGAAAGAACTCATTCAAATCTTACAAATTGGTCACAGAAGGACTTGACCATGGAGTGGTGGAGGCCAAGAGAGATCAAGGGACATCAGACAAAAGAACTCTGACTCAGTTTCACATCTTAAATCCATTTTTCGAGTCATAGGTTGACTCAACTATGGATAGTAGGGTCGAGATAGGAGGGAGAATGTTATCAAGAACTAGAAACAAGTAAGGGAAGAAAGGGTGAAGATTTGAGGTCCTCACCTTAAAACGGTTCTCGAAATGGTTCCCTAACCAGCGCTAGACTTCCACGTGTCCCGTGGGAAGCAGTCGTCGGGGAAAGTTTAATTTTTTCCCCTTGCTATCTCAAAAGGATAAAAGTTACAAAATGACCCGCAACTCCACCCAAGGAAAAAGTCAACATTTGGGCCCAAGTCAAAGTCAAAGCGAGTCGGAGGAATAGTTGGAAATTCACCTTTTGTCCAAAAGGCACAAAGATAAAGATGGAAATGCATTCCCCAGCGAACCAAAGGGAACCACATGTCAAGCTGGAGCTTCGGGGCTACGGGAGTTTTTATGTTTTTGTTTTTGTGCAAAAGGTAAAAATATAAATAGCAAACCCGTAATCCTTATTTTTCTCTAATCTTGCTACCACGTGTCCCATATCAAAAGGGAGACCCATTTTTCAATTGTTTTCCCACCCATTTGTACAAACCTGATACAAACTTTGAAGGGGCATATCTTTCGACTCAGGGCTCAAATATTGCAAATTTGACACCATTGGAAAGATCTCAGCCTCACCTATGCCATGGAGGTCTGAATCTTTAATTTTGAGTAGGTTAGGAAAAGAAAAATAGAGGAAACATCTTCAGGCCTTCAATATGGGATCCATCTCTCTCAAAAACTAGATCAAATTCGATCTGTTTCCACCGTTTCCTTTTCTTTCAAGGCACTAAATCAATGAATCATGCAGTAAAGAAGGATTTGGGGGCATATTTTATCAAAATCGTTAACAACAGTGATTGAGTTTCAGCCTGATTTTCCCGCTTCTCTCTCTCTTTCTTCTCTCTGATCGAATCTATAAATATGGGGGTAGGATTCATTATAAAGGGCTAGACATTACTATTTTTACAAGATCCCTTGTCCTTCTAGCAAAAGGATTTGTGAGGTTCACGCCTTCCATTAAAATTGTAATATGTTTCTACCTTTTGGCTACTTTTTAATTAAGCGTATCAATTCATGAGCAATAAAACATGTCTGTGATCGAGCTTAGATCCTTTATTTTCTCGTTTGCTTCCATTTGATCTTCCATTACAGATCTCGCTATCTCGTGCTTATTTATTGTATGCATTTTGTTGGTTTATGTCTATTGGCAAATTAAGTGTTCATCATTCCTTTGGTGCATCACCCAGTAGTTTAGTTATTTCTTATTTCTTATAATTTTTTATCCTTGTCTCCTTGCAAGTCTTAGATTATGTATGAAATAGATCCTCTACAAATCCTTACGTATGCACCTAAACAGATGGATAAGGAACCAACCTTTAATCTGGAGAGCTTTTCCATTTTTGCAGGTCCCACACCTTAGGAAAAGCTCAATGTTATGCAATCACACCGAATGACCCTCTGCCTTAGAGAAAAATAGATCCATAACTCATTTGGGGTGTTGTGATTTCGCACTAACAGATACCAAAGCTTTATTTAACCATACCTTTCCCAAATTTCATTCTATAAAATATACCTCCAAACATAGGAAATGATTGTGTAACCATGGATGTGGCAAATGAAAATTTATACCTCTTAGGTGTCGATCTATCACATCGACCAATACCAACTATGTTAGTAATAATTATCTCTGGATTTGGAAAAATAAGCGCTAAGTCTTGGTCACCAAGTGGATTCAGATGTGCATTGATGGATCTCCTTTCTCCAAATGATGATCTCTCATTAGAATTCGAAAGGTTATCTCTCTCGCGCTTGCCAAGATGGGGTAGCAAATACTACTTAGGATCCACATCCTCCACATGAACCTCAACTCCTTCCTACAACATTTGTCTCTATAAATCAATTTCTCTTGCAAATTTGCATTGTCTATCTAACTCCCTCTCACAAGCTTCATTATACTTGATTAATCTCTCTTCCCTCTCCTTTTCAGCCGTAAGGTCCGCCATCTTCCCCCACCCTAGCTTCCTCACCCAGCACTTAGAAGAAGCTTAGTCAACTATAGGAAATGCTTCAAGTGAGTGGAATGATCAAGACCTTTATAGCTAAAGGGATAACACACAAGAATGATCCTCTTGGCTATCTCAATAACTCAAAATCAAAAGTCTCTAGACAAGAATATGTAGAAATTGTGTAAACTAAGGTGTAACTCATCAACACTCTACCCCACCAATGATCAACAACATGTTTCCAATTTAGGTCAAGCATCATGCATCCTCCGATACTCCTCTTAGGTCCATGCACAAGGTCTATACTACTAGCTTGGTCTAGATGCATATGCCAAAATCCATTTATACAACTCCACTAGAAAACAACAAAATAAGGTCTCATACAACTCATGTTACATATGTTCTTCTACCCATTTACATGTGTCAAACTTAGATCCATCACTAAATATCTAGGAAAAATCATCCTCTATGCTTTTAAGCCATGCTTCAAATATTGTTTAAGGTCAAGTGCTCACAAGATGCACCATTCTCATAATAGCTTTGAAAAGAGGTCCCAACAATATAACCTAAATTTAGTCACTATTATCACTGCTTGTTTCAGCAAAAAATCCCAAGCACACCAACATATCATCCAGATTACTCTAGAGCTCACCCGAGGCGCACACACAGTGCCGAGCCACTCCTTTGTGTGAACTTCATGAGAATTTTCTTTCTTACATGGGAATGTATTGTAACCACATTGTAAACGTACTCATCCATGGGATTTAAGATGTAAGTACTAACTCCTAGTATAACACATTCCAAGCATAGATTAACATGATCAACTAAATGAAAGTAGAATCATCCCATGAATATCATCAAGAAAACACATACCACATACATGAACATAAGGGAAAAACACATATCATGATCTGATATAAGAGCGTTACAAAGAGCCAAAGTATGGTGGCAAAGATTACATCAAAAAGAGTTCCATTCATGGAAATTTTCATAGTAGAAAACCTTTCTTTTCATCAAATTACTTGCCATTACTCATTGAAAAAAAATTGTTTCCCTCACACCCCATTTTCATTTTCTCCACATCTGTCCCTCCCTATCCATCTCTACTTATCTCCCTTTTCTTCTTTGCAAAAAACCATCATACTCCTAGAATAATCATCCTCCTTCCATCTTAACCACTTATCATTATCTCCTGTAAAAAAATGAGGGAATCCAGTCATGATTTCTCTACCACTACTTGGGAATGTGCCAGATGTCACCATGTATTTTCCTCACTCGAGTTCCTTCCAGATAATCCTTAACAACCTCGACTCCTTATCCTTTCATGATAACCGTATTGATGCCTTGGAATATGCTTTCATTAATTGGAAAGTCTCCATAGCTTATACACATTTATATCTAGTAACTTTTCCGTTTTCTCCCTACGTGTCTTTTCTTGATGTCCAAGACTTACTAATTCCCGACTCCATCTTTCCCGGACACAAGCCTTCACACCTCTCTATGAACTTGTTTTGTGTGTTCCTTCACGTGTTTCTTCTGCATACCACAAGGTTTTGTGCTATAGGTACTTAATTACTTTTACGGGTCCAATAGTAAATCTCTCCTAAATCACGACGAGACCTTGTAAATCGGCATATGAAGAAAAAATGTACACCAATTACAATAGAATTCACTAACACTCATAACTACCAACAAATATTAAAAGCATTGGCTAACTATAATGTAATTTATTATGAATTAATGAATCTTGATGATAAATATCCCGATAAATATAATTTAAGTAATGGATACACTCGAGAGGATCTAGATGAAATTAGAGATTCATGGTTGCACAAGGACACAATGAATCCTAATGTATTTCCATGAAAAAAATTTATTCTAACAATTGTACAATGTAATATTTAGTGAACTATATCCCTAGCCTAATTCCAATAAGATTTATACTTTGATAATTATGCTAATTAATTGATGAAAATATGAATATATGGGATGATGGAATGGTTTAGTTCACAAAAAATATAGGAAACTACAATGGGGGTATTAATCGACAAGAAAATTTCAATTTGGATTGGTTAAGGAAAAACAAAGGTTTTTACATTTCCTCATATTTGGTGGATGTAATTTATGTAAGAATAGATTTAAATGTGGTTTATAATGTTAGAGGTATGGGCATGCAAACAATAAAATTTGGTCATTTATCATTTAGTAATCAAAATTTTAGATATATTCCTAGCTAAGATAAAATTCACATTGTAAATACAATTAGTAAATATCCCCATTTCTTTATTTAATTTATCATCTCCACACCCTTCTTTATCTTAAACTCAAAAATTATTAATTATGAAAATAATAAATCATCTTCATGTATCTTGTTCAAATTTTTTTGTTTCACATCACAAGTTTCATGTCCAAAACATTATAGTTTAGTCAATATAAGATGTATGACCTTGACCAACTTGTATGGTCCTTCCTGATTCCAATTTCCAACCAAATTATATTTTAATCTTGTAAGCACATTTTTTAATATTCATAGCATTATCCTTATTTTTGTATTTTACCTACTAACGATATATAAAAAATAAATATCACAATATTTGTCACCTAACACTCTCATAAGATCCTATTGAAAATATGAGTTTAAAAGAATTTAAAGATATCCTAAATTTTTAATAAAAGGTTACACATCACATACAACACCCACCACTACAAATATGTATCATTGAACTAGGTTAGTGTGTCTAGATTCATCCATTTCCAAGCATGAAAAGGTTCTCGAGAAAGTGAAAAGCCACCCCAAGTATTTTCAAATGTCATTAAGGGAAGAGGGTTTAGTTTAGAATCTAAATAACAATACATAATACTATTAAAACGCTTAGTGATTTAATTTAATTGGAATTAAATTTGAATGTGAAGTAACTATTATAACAACTATTATAACAACTAATATAAAAATGCTAATACACAAGAAGATGCAAGTAATAAAGAAATTTTAATGTGAAACCCTATGAAAAGACGAATATTGGAAGACTTAGCTTATTTCTCGAGGTGATTGGAGATGATATTGACAGGTAAAATACTTACAAGGGATGAAAACAACGTCGTTAATGCTCACTTTGTAAATTTGACAATTTAGGAAAGATATAGGATAGGGCCCACATAAGAGGACAGAGGTGCCTTGGAAATGGCTATTGCATCGAGCGGTGGTAGCCATTCAAATGATTATGAATTGGTTTCTTCTATGATGTAAGGATTTCATTGTTGATTCCTATGTGTTATTTGATATTTTATCTTTGATTGTTGAGGGTACCTATAACTTCCAAAACAAAATATCTACTACTACATGTCCACAAACCACATCAAATATAGTTAAGATGTAGAATGTGGAGTAAGAATGACTCGATGGTCACTTAAAGAGTGAAATTACTACTGAGTGATGGATTACATCTCATACCTTATGTATTTCTTTTATGTGTGTATAAATGATTCCTAGGATTCGCTTGTGAGAGTTTCACAAATGATAATGAGATAGATATGGAATTGAGTAATGTATACTACGTGTCAAATAAAATAGAATAAAATTACCTTCATATACAGTGTATAGAGAAGTGATGGAACCCTTTTCCCTTGAGTGAGTGCTAGATGGATTCCTTTGAATGCTCTCCTGCCTTTGAATGCAATCTTAGGTTATAATAGTAATTCTTAGTGATTGGTCCTTATTTGTTAGAAGTAACTAAGTATATATATGATTCCCTTCTAGAATTTCGTAAATAAAAATTGGAAGGCCAAACCATAAGTGAAAGTGATGGCCAAAAGATAAAAGAGACCCAAAAAGAGAGAATAAAGGTAAGAATGGGTCACAAGCAAATAGTATCGACAAAAGCACTCAGGTGTTGTTGTCATAACCGGCCGCCCGAGTATGAGGCCATGAAATATAAATTAGTTAAGTTCTTTCAAGGATGTAGGGTGTGTAAGACCAAATGGAAAGACAAAAAAGAGACCAAATATAGTTTTCAACCACTAGTTTTCTTTCTTAGGAATCATGTATAGACTATCGGAGGAATGACGAAGATGTGGAAGAATTCCGTGAGCATCAAAACATTACACTCAACCGCAAAAGGATGTAGCTTCAAGATCGAAGCAAGAAATCACCCATGAGAGCAATGTGCATGCATTAAGGAAAGAATGTCTCAAATCCCATACTCCATTCCATTCCATTGTTCAAGATGAAAGGAGGTCATATAGTAGTGGGGTGTGTAAGCTCGTATGTACCCAAAATTGTAGGGTCTACACTACAGAACAATGTAACACGTACCCCAATGATGATAAAGGTCTCCTCGTAAGGTGTTCGGGATCCGAGAAAGGCTCTCCAAGTATGCGTTATCATCCCGCATGCCCCGCTTAGCCCCCATGTGCTTTGTTTTTCTCTTTTCCCCTCTTTTCTTTGCCTTTTGCTCTTCAGTTATGAAACCGCCGCCACGATCGGGCGGCGGTCATGTAACCACCACCCTACTCGGGGCAGAGTCCTTAACGCATTTTCCAAAATGCTCTTTTAATGTGACTCACATAAATT
The DNA here is from genome assembly GCA_018340775.1 of Taxus wallichiana var. yunnanensis. Classification (NCBI taxonomy): domain Eukaryota; kingdom Viridiplantae; phylum Streptophyta; class Pinopsida; order Cupressales; family Taxaceae; genus Taxus; species Taxus wallichiana. Next base: position 194,466,337 of record CM031233.1, read on the forward strand.
TCAACGTATACTAGCTTTTTTCACCGCCTTGAGCTTGCATTAATGATTCTGGTTCCCTATAATAGTGTTTTGCCATTGTTTATAATTTTATAGATCAACTTGGTTTTTACCTTGGGTAAATTCAAATGCTATAAATAGTTGGCTTGTGCTCAAGAAAATGGCCCCTCAAATTTGCCTCTCAATTTCTCATTTCAGTGTTTCAGTTCTTCTTTTGCTTAGAATTCATAGTTTCATTCATTACATGCCTAGTTAGTGTTGTTTTGCTGTTAGGAAGCCACATATCCATCTTGTGCAAGTGTTGTTGTTATTTCATCCAATCCATTGGAGTAAGATAGTCTATTTATCAATAGAAAGCCATTAAAGTTGCAGGTTTTGTTCTTCAAACAGGATAGTTTCAGGTTCTGGACGTTTTATGTTGCATGACTCGCAATAAATCCCACTAGGAATTGCATAAGCCAAGCTTTGTGCTCTTGCGCTATCCCTCTCCTACTCGCATTGTATTCAGTCTGTATCCTAAAGTTGCCTTTACTCCAATATCTACTTTTGTTGATGCTAGCATTACACGCTTTTCTGGATCCACGTGAGCACGAAGGAGCGAGGAGATCACACACACCATCGGATTCACCACATTTCTGGCTGAATCTAGGTTCTAGCTTTCAAAGTTCTAAATTAGAAGCATATCAAATAGAATAGCCAATCACTTTATTTCAGTCAATTTTACTTTCAATATTGCCAGGGAAGCTGTGGGGATTGATAGTTTCTGAGAAACTATGATTCATTCCTCACTTCTAAGGTAGGATTGAGAGTCTTTCAAATAGATTAGATCAGTTATTTCATTGTTTAGAATAGATTTACAACTGCACAAGCAAGTAGCTATATGCGCATTACTTTATTTGTTTTAAATTCGTCATTAGATTAATTATCAATTTATAGATATATTAAAATATCTACTCTTCAATTTCATTCATATAAAATTCATCAAAAAAATACAAAAATAGAGAAGTCATATATGCTATAGAAACACTTTACATAGTTAAATTTCACTTTGCTGCAATTGGATTTACGTTGTTGCTTTTGTATGACAATCACGGGACCTAGAGAGCCCAAAGAATATGTATTTGAGCCAATCGTGTCCCAACCCAATCTCGTCACAAAATAATAATCGATATAGATCAGAATCTTAGGATCCAAGTCTTCCGAACAACGGTAAACTTACAACAAATCAGTTTCCAACTGCACGGGTTAAACATAGAAGATGACCAAGCACACACGTTTTGGTCAAATCAACCAAACTACAGATTACCCTAGATACATATCCACATGATTGTGGAAGGGTTTGAAAGAGAGAAAACATTTGGTTGTGATCCTTTGGTCCCACAACTAGACGCAGGAGACACTCTCACAGATATAGATACCAGCTTAAGAATTCAAGTTGCACGAATGCCTGTGAGATACTCTGAAAAGATCACACAATTGATAATTCTAAATATAGAGGCTGAAAAAGCATATGACTATTGGATACTAGGGATTAGGGACTGATTCCACACATGACCATAGCAGGTCCACAACAACCATGAATCTACGGTTGTGACCCACAAATCCCTCAACCCAACGAATCCATAGGTCAATCTGACATTGACGCTAGCTTACGCACACTAGTATTCAGATCTACTCCACTTCCACCTATCATTATTGAACAATTATCCTTGTTAGACATAGCAGCTAATGAAGCTAAGGAATTCTGGACTAGGCCAGAGAATCACCCATAGAGTCAATTATATTTACCATCCACCCTATGACCTTATCTGGAAACATACACGAAACTATCCCAGGTCATTTTCCATGTATTCCACAACCCATGGGACCGAATCACACCAGATCTCGATATTGATTGGAGCCTTCGAGTAGTCATCCTTGTTGATCTATCTATCACGCCGATTTAGGCTAGGAGGGCCTTCTTGTCCTTATATTCACAATTTCACTAGTGCGTGTCGAAGACATCAGATTGCCTAACTAGTTTGTCTGCATCCCACGCATATTCAATCCCCACCGGCTATCTCGGCACGACCTCGGGAGGTCGGGTGTGAGGAAAGGTTACTTGTAGATTCCCATGCTTGCTTGTCACTTTTCCATCGTACAAAATTGGTGAACCCGGCGTGAAACTTTCTACTTTCTGGTCTGGAGTCAGATTTCTACTAGTTCTTTTAAATTAAACAACTTTTTCATCTTTACTACCTCATCAGCTTTCACCATCACCTTCACTCCTTCCCATTATTCTGTGGGTATTCATATACCCCCCGAATATGTCGGGATTCGATGCATATGGTAGGCCTCTCTTAGGTCTTGAGGCATACTACACTCAACTAAATAGACAATCATCGCCCTCGCTCTCAGTATGGGGTGATAACTACTCAACTAACCAGTTGTCAACACAAACTCCAAGGGTCAGATATAGCTCATCTTTCCAAATAGAGGAGTTGGATCAGCTCGCTCAAACACAACAAACAAATCCTTCAGGCTCGAACAATATGACGTTCACGGGAGAATCTAGTTCATCTCCTCAGATACTACTTAGACCACAAATTAGTAGACAATCAGACCCATACCTAGGTTTAGATGATGAACATTTAGTACATTATGTCAGGAATGAACAACGCTCTCGGAGTATGTACCCACCTATAGGGAATTTACAAACACAACCCGAGGTCTCTTTTCAAGGAAATACCTTCATGCCACTGCATACAGGAAATGCCCTCGGGAAACTTGGCAGGGCAGCGATCAATTCATAGCAGGATATCACATGCCTATACAACACCATGATATACAACAAATGCCGCTAAGGCAAAATACCATGACTTCACCAAATGAAGTCATTTCAACGTTAGTAGAAAAAGTGAGGGGGTTAGAACTTGCTCAGGAAAATCACCATTCTCAACTCATGCAGCAAGAAATTCTAATCCTAGCCAAATAGACCTCCTCACAGGAATAGGTACGTTAGGTGTGACTCCTCAGTATTCACAACAAATGCCGACTAGAACCATCATTTCTAACACCATTCTGACACCTCCCGGTCTAGTACAAAATAATCCATTCTTGGACAATACCCCTTCATACTTAAACATGTATTCCAAATCACCACAAGGGGACATGTTCTCCTCTCTGGCATTTTTACTCAACCACAGGGGTTTCCTTACACTCCTACCAATGCATATGCAATGCCATGTCAACAACCCATTCCACCACTGCTCCCTCAGCAGGCACCATCAATGGTCGAAACATATGCGATAGGGACTTACTCAGAATATTTGAAAGAGCCCTTAGATTTCACCATACGAAGCGTCATGCTTCCAAGACCCCTTCCTGATTTTCCCAAGTACAAAGGTGAGGGAGATCCAAACGCACATATCAAGGCTTACACTACAGCCATTCAAGAATTACTCCCTTGGGATGGGGTTGTTGCTAAAATATTCCCAAAAACCTTGGAAGGCATCGCTCTCGATTGGTATTATAGAATACTTGAGGCTTCCATCCATTCGTTCAAGAAACTCGTTTCAGATTTCATCAAGGCATTTGACATGAACAAACTATTAAGAACAGGAATCAAGGAATTCTTACATATTAAGCAAGAACACAATGAATCACACCCATTATATCTAGAGGTGGTGTACAGTTCTTTATTCTTCGGCAAGTGCTCCAAATATGGATCAAATGGAACTATGTGATTTATTCCTTCATTCTCTCAGCAGAGAAGTGAAGGAAGAAGTCCAGAAGTTCCCACTAAGAACTTACGATGAAGTACTTGAGAGTGCTCTCTAAATAGATCAAGTGGAAATTGATAGTGGTCGCAAAACATATGGAGCAAATGGGAGGTTAATCACCTCCAACCAGAACACTACAACTTATCCTACTACCACGAATGTCAATCAAGGACCTAAAATCCTTAATAAAAATCACGGAGTGACAACAGATGGAGTAACTAATCAGGCTAGAAAGGTAAATGTTGTGAATACTCCACCACAAATAAACAACCAACGAAACAACAACTTTACTCCAACAATCAATACAGTGGATTTTAATCATCCACAACAACAACAACGGCGAAACCCTACACAGGGTCCAAACCAAAACTCAACTGGGTATCAAAACCAATTCAAACCAAAGACAACAAATGCAAAATTTTAATCCTAATAGGCAATGTTTTGATCATAGTTTTGGGCCACAATATACACCAAGCCAACAAACTAGGAATTACAATCCTAAATCATATTGTGGTTTCCACAAAATTCATGGCTATGACACTAGAACATGTCGTGACTACAATAAGTTCATGCAACATTTTCCAGAGGAACAAAGACAACTTTTCATAGATATGTTTTTAGAAGATCCTACGTCACCGGAACCAAATAATTTTATAGGGGAAGTATCCCCTCAAAATGCACCCCTCGAGATCTTCAATGATCTGCTCCCAAACCACAACAACAACGGGTTGAATTCGAATGAGACAAACAAGGGTGTAGTTATAAGAAACAATGAACATGAAGCCTCAACTTCACTAAATCCATTAGTTGCGCCACAATTAGGAAGTCATCCACGACCCAAAATAGTCATTTTAGTGGAGTTAGATGCCGAACTACCCATAGAAGTTGTAACAAGGACACAATAATATTCCTCTCAGCTAAGTCCAAGCTACCCGCTAGAGACAGACAATATCCAACAAGTATTAATAAATCCCATGGGTGCTTACGATTTAATTAATGATCTAACAAAAACCTTCTCGCACATCTCCTTTTTGGATTTATTGAAGAACTCCCCTGCTCACAAGGCTGCTCTTTTAGAGGCATTAGGCTTAGGTCATTTAATTAACATCACTCCACCTCCCAAAACATAGGTAAACCATGTAGACTTTGATATCCATCCTCCGGGACAGCCGGATAGGGATGTCGAATTCATATTCGAAATAAACAAAATGCCAACAGATGCTGAGATCGCATGCCAAGGTGATCCAGCCTTACACTTGCAAGTGTGGGTTTATAACAATTATGTGAAACGTGCGATGGTTGACGATGGGGCAGCAGTTAATATAGTCCCCTTCTCTTTCCTTCAAAAGCTAGGGTATGGAGAAACAAATTGTTCCACGACTCGAAATACACTAAGAGGCTATGACAACCTTAAAGCCACTTCAATTGGAACTATAATACTACCGGTCACCTTAGGACCCAAAAAAATCCTGACTGAGTTTTATATTATAGATCAGGAAACTAACTATAACATGATCCTCGGCTAACCATGGATACACCATATGAAGGCAATCCCTTCTACGCTATTTCAAGAAGTAAGGTTTTTACACTTAGGAAAGATATTCATAGCCAAAGGTGATCCAAAACCATTCGATATACACTTGGCTGACTTAAAGAGAAGACCAGGCATTCACTCGGAGTTTGAACTCCCAACAAACCAACTTAATAAACCCACTGACGCAAAACCAGAGGAAAAGTTGGTACCTACAATAGATCTTGAAACTATGAGCCTAGTCAAGATGATCCCGGCCCTCAAGGATGAGGCTAACATTATAGAAACAGTATCATTAGGAACTACTACAAAATTGTCGAATTGCTAGAACAGGATCTACCAATTTTCCTACCATTTGATTAAGTAGGTATGGGATATACCCTAGGAGTTGGTTCTCTTCTAGCAGAAGAACTCTGCATGGTAGAAGTAACCAAAGCAAAAGAAGTGGACATAGAAAATGTCCCAACATCCATCTTCCCGTAAATATTGGACTCTCCATTTTGATGGAGCTAGATGTCGTTATGGGGTCAAAGGCGGTATGATTTTTACTTCACTCGAGGGAAATATCCTACCATTCACCTTTGAATTAAATTTCAAATGTACAAAAATGTCGCTAAATACAAAGCCTTCCTCCTTGGCCTCATCATAGCTAAGAGGCTCGGTGTTAATGACATCAGGGTGTTAGGAGACTCTCAATTAGTAGCAAACCAAGTCTCTGAGGTGTATGAGACTAGAGCTGAACATTTACAACTCTACAAAACAATGGTATTAGATTTGAGCAAAGGATTTAACTTCATATCAATTGAGGCAATCCCACGAAAACAAAATGTTCTCGTAGATTCAATAGCAACCTCAGCTTCACGTTTCACTCCAAATAGTGAGTTGGAAGACACCCATTTCATGGTATCCCTTCGTACTAAACCAATGGTAAAGAAAATGTCAAATCCTCTTCGAATGCACATAGTGGAGAATACACCTACTACCTTAGGTCATGTTGACAATGATAGAGCCACTCTTGATTACCTAAACACCTATGCAGAGTTACATCTCACCCATCACGTGGTAGATTTGTCCTTAATCCCACATTTGTCTTCTTACTTTGGAAATCCCATGATAGAGCTTCCCCCACAAAAGGAGATTGACATATACACGGTAGAGAATGGAGAAGATCTAGAACTACCTCCATCCCCGCCTGAGTTTGAAGAAGGTAACGCTTCTTTAATCGAAGAAACAATTGATATTAACATCGGAATAGAGGAAGAGCCAAAGATCTTGAAACTATGATCTTTGTTAACTCCAGAAGAAATAGAAATACACACTCGAATCCTCAAAGAAAATCAAAAGGATTTTGCATTCAATTATAAAGAAATGACATGAATTACACCACACATCATGGTACATAACCTCATCACCAAACCAGATGCAAAGCCAAAAAAAAAATCAAGACCAATGAAACCCAAGGTAGCTCTCATGGTGAAGGAAGGAAATTTTGGCCCAAATGGTTGGGCCCATACCGAGTCATGAAAGACTATGGAAATGGTGCGTATCTCTTATGTACACTAGAAGGTGAGGAATTCAATGAAATAGTCAATTCCTTGCATCTTAAACGATTCTATGCATAAGCGATCATCACTACTTGTATAATTATATCTTCATTGCATCTTCATGTAGTTAGGTTCATTTTGTCCATTTGTTTTGTAAATTTTTGTGATCAAGGAATTTATTCTCAAAGAAATTCATTACAAACTCGTGATGTTGTTGACATAAATAGTCTAATCATACTTCTCTATTTTCCATGATATCATCGAACTATTTCAGAATCATTTCATCAAATAAAGCTAGATATGACAAGGTCTTAACGGTAACCATACCAAGATCTGCAGGTTTATTCTCACTTTTGGTTTCTTCTTAGGATAGGTGTCTTGCCTATGGTCTATTCTAGAAGCTTCATTGTGTCACATCTATCCCATACGTATATCTCTTTGGAAATAAGAACACACTGACATTTTGCTCAAGTAAACAAGTCAAATATAGATAAAAATAAATAAATTAATTTTACACATTTCCTTGCCCCACCAACCTTTGGTGATGAGCTTGCGTCTCTTACTAGTGACGTAGGGTTGGGAAAGGATGGAAATGCCCTTACTCACCTATGCCTTGCCCACGGTGATAAACCCGCGCTTCTTACTAGTAGCATGGGGAAAAGTGTAGGGGGTCCTCTTGATAAACAAACGTAAAAGGTCATAAAAAAACAATTCAAATATTGAAGTCTTGAGTCAAAAACAAATGAATCGGATGTCCAAAATTCCGAGAGAATTAAAAATCCTAAAAACCAGATTTTGTCTACCATGTGGCCATCTACGGATCTAAGTCTAGATAAACCACAAAGCAAGTTGCATCCCAAAACTATGAAGTCACTCGAGTGGAGTAGGCTTGTAGCATCCTAATTTGGTTCCACCAAAGCTTTGTCTATCTTTCATCACTATCATTTCAACACATTTCATAACTTGTGCCCTTTCCAGCTCTCGGTGATGAGCCCTCACATCTTACTAGTTGCGTGGGGTTAGGAGTGGGGCAAGTCTATCTACTCATCATACTCGGCTTATCTTCACCACTTTGCCAAAACAAATATGAAGTATCCAAAATTGCTTACAGAAACTAAGATTCAAAATCACATTGTATCTACATTATCATATATCAGCATCATGAAATACAAAAAGAAAGTAAACATTTGTATCATTTCTTCTCCATTGCATACATTCTAAAAAGCATATAATCATAACATCATAGTTCACATAATAGAATGGAAACAAAATCATAGATGCCAAGGGTTTGATCCAAAAAGAATTATGATCAAAATTTCTGTACAATGCCATCATGAGCTAGGCATGGTCAAAACGCTCAAAGAGCCCAGGATATACAAAAATATCATACAAAAATCTAGGAGAGCCAAGTGGCTTCTCAATCCCTATGAGACCCCTCTGAAGGTGCACGCCCATGCCTAGGACTCGCCATGCCGTGCTCGAGTGCACAGAGGGCTCGGGATCTCGAGGGGCAGCCGCACTGCCGCCACGAGAATGACTCCTCATTAGGCGCCGGCTGTCCTATACCTCGCTAGCTCCGTGCACGGAGAGTCAATACCATCTTGACCACATGCCAGATAGGGGAAAAGATGTCAGTATGTCTGCTAGCTACTGAGGGATCCCCTGCATCCACAGATAGCTCTGCACAGGTCATCTCCATAGGGATCATTAGGGTATCGGTGTATACCCTGCGAATTAGGTCTCGCCACTCATCAACGGTCTCTGTAAACAAAGGAGGAAACAAATTAGAAATAAAACAAGAGATAAACAGAAGTATAAACAAAAGGAGAGATGGCAATTAAAGCAATCCTAACTCAAAGCAAAGAGAAGATAACTTACTCGGATCACCGGGCCTCCAGGATGGATCTCTACGGTCAAAGCACTGCCACGATGCCACCGCCGACCGAGGTGCTCCCCCGTAGCCGGAGCGACATAGAATCCCACAACAGACTCATCCTCCACACCATGGCCCTAGGAGAGTGATTCCTTTGAAACCGAGTCACCCTCTCTCGCCTACATGATATCCCGAGTGTCATGCCACTCGGATCACTATCCTCCTCTCCCCCTGATTCACCGTCCTCGGCCTCGGTCTCCTCCTTTGTCTCTCCCCCGTGAACTCCTTGGAGACTCGCAGTCTATATCAATAGGGTCATCGCTGCTATGGGTAGGACCCACCGCAATTTGAAGTAGGGGTGCTTGAGGAGCATCAGCCTCTCCCTTAGGCAAGTACTACCCTCCTAGCCTCAATATAGAACGCCAGTGTAACAACTGTCCAACCATGGCCTCTGGGACTCCCCGGCCTCTTGAACCGACCTATATACCGCACTACTGGGAAGCATACCCACGTAAGGTAGGCCAAACTACTGAGGAACTCGGCCAAAGGGGTGTATCTCCACTCTCCCTACTCTATCAACAAGCTGCCCTGTGGTGGAGTAAGAGATCAAAGTAAGAGCCTCCTCACCCCATAAACCTGCCATGGCCTGATACGGTGTGGCCTCCATGTCATCAGTGGTTAGCGAAGCAACTAGCTGGTGAGGTGCTCTGAGCACCGACATATCTGTCCATCTGGCTGCCCTCACAGCTCCGGGATCCACCACCTCTACACCTCTGCCATAGGGAATGAAGTGCTCATAAACCTAGCTCATAACTAGGGTCGGGTGGCTCAAGGACTGCCCCTATAAACGGACTACCCTGTATAAGTCATGGTTGGTAGTACCAAGTATATTTGCTCCCTAGGCATAAATCCGGCCATGACCCTCAATCTTTGAAATGATGGGGGATCAGCATTATAGTTGTGTGTCTCTTCCCTTGTCCCTGATCAATCTCAAGGCAAGGATACCCATAATAGCCTGGTGAATCAAGTGGATGGGAAAACTAGGAATAGACCGAACTCTAACCCCCTTCTTCGAACTCGTGGAGATAACTGTATCTCCCATGTAAGAAGCCCACTATGCTATCTGGGCCCGTGAACCTGCAGTCTCAAGTTTGAGTCGCTCTCGATGATCGGGACCGCTAGATACGGTAAAAATCCTCCAGTGTGATGGTCCACTCACCTCGGACCCCTGGTAATCGGAAGGTGTTCTGATCAACATCCCAGTAGGAAAATAAGTCACAAAGTATTTGACTGGATGGTGCAACATGTGGAACCCGTGATATACGTAGTATACCAGCCCTCTGAAGAGTATCCTGCTCATCCTGTGAAAGGGCATCTAACACTGCTGGAGGCCAGTCACACTCTCTCTCTCGGCTCCACCGAATGTATTCCTCCCTCACCTGCATACACCCAAAAACACACAAAACAGAGAAAGTTACCATCCGAATGACATTAGAAAAATCATGAAAACACATAGAAATGCTAAAAATGCAAAAAAATCCAGACAAGTGTTCTTTTAGCATTCTGTTAGGAACTTCCACCCGGAAAGCAGGGCAGCGGTTTCAGAACTTCCATCTTAAAGGCAAGCAGTCTTGTAACCGCTGCCTGCTGTGTGGTGGTGGTCATGTCCTGAAAACCCACGTGGGTTTTATATCCTAAAAACACTAAAAAGGACCATTTTAACTAAAACGAAGCCTTCCCAAAGAGGCGCCCCCTAGATGGACCTTTTGAACATAAAATTTTCAAAAATATGCCCCCACGACAAGGATTTTAACAATTTAAAATTTTGGGGGTAAAAATGATAAATTGAGGAAAACTAACTCGTGATCTTGCAGTCGATGATCCTCGCAGAGGCATGATCGCTATCTCATCACGAACATTTTGACTCTACTCTTGTAAGAAACCATCACCGTGGGTCCCAGAGCTCAAAACCAACCAAATCAACACGCGCAAATGAATAAGAAAATGGGCCCACTTTTACATATATAGCAACCTGACTTGTTTTGAATGCCCTTTTCACAGGTTTGGAGCGCCGACGGAGGTAAGTTCTTACCCCCGCACAAATGGTACGTCCTCATTTCCCATTATTTTAACATTTATTTTCTCGATCTATCTTGTCTATCTGCACTTGAGTTCTCTTTTCGCTTTGCAGGTGTCAGGAATTTTGGATGGCATCATTTCGACACACGGACGTGTCAGGTATAACTTCTAACTTCCCATTTCGGGACTGCCATACTCAGACCCACCGTTTTACACCTCTTCATGGCTAAAACGCTTCTCCGAGGGGGCAATATGTACATACCCAAAATTATAGGGTACTACACTGCTAGAACAACGTAACACGTGCCCCAATGATGATACAGGTCTCCTCGCAAGGTGTTCGAGATCCAAAAAGGCTCTCCAAGTATGCATTATCACCCCACATGCCCCGCTTTAGCCCTCATGTGCTTTGTTTTTCTCTTTTCCCCTCTTTTCCTTTCCTTTTTCTCTTGATTCTTAAACCGCCGCCTGCCTAGGCGGCGGTCTCGTGATCGCCGCCCGATTAGGGTGGCGGTCCTGTAACCACCGCCCGCTCAGGAGGAAGTCCTTCATGCATTTTCCAGAATGCTCTTTTAACGCAACTCATGTAAATTTCAATGTTTACCAACTTTTTTCACCACCTTGAGCTTGCATTAATGATTCTGGTTCCCTGGAATAGTGTTTTTCCATTGTTTATAGTTTAAGAGATCAATTTGGTTTTTACCTTGGGTAAATGAAAATGCTATAAATAGTTGGCTTGTGCTCAAGAAAATGGCCCTCGAATTTGCCTCTCAATTTCTCATTTTAGTGTTTCAGTTCTTCTTTTTCTTAGAATTCATAGTTTCATTCATTACATGCCTAGTTAGTGTTGTTTTGTCATGTTAGGAAGCCACATCTCTATCTTGTGCAAGTGTTGTTGTTATTTCATCCCATCCATTGGAGTAAGATAGTCTATTTATCAATAGAAAGCCATTAAAGTTGTAGGTTTTGTTCTTAAAATAGAATAGTTTCGTGTTATGGACATTTTATGTTGCATGACTCGCAATAAATCCCGCTAGGAATTGCATAAGCCAAGCTCAAGCTCTTGTGCTATCCCTCTCCTACTCACATTATATTCAATCTGTATCCTAAAGCTGCTTTTACTCCAATATCTAATTTTGTTGATGCTAACATTACACGCTTTTTGGATCCACTTGAGCACGAAGGAATGAGGAGATCACAAAGGAGAGGGGACAAAATCACACACACCATCAGATTCACCACTGTTCTGTAGAATCCAGTTCTAGCTTTTAAAGTTCTAAATTAGAAGCATATCAAATAGAATAGACAATCACTTTATTTTAGTCAATTTTACTTTCGATATTGCCAGGAAGTTATGGGGATTGATAGTTTCTGAGAAACTATGATTCATTCCTCACTTCTGAGGTAGGATCGAGAGTCTTTCAAATAGATTAGATCAGTTATTTCATTATTTAGAATAGATTTACAACTACATAGGCAAGTAGCTATACTCGGTTGCTTTGTTTGTTTTAAATTCATCATTAGATTAATTGTCAATTTCTAGATATATTAAAATAGCTGCTCCTTCAATTTCATTCATATAAATTCATCAAAAAAATACAAAAATAGAGAAGTCATATATGCTATAGATACACTTTACATAGTTAATTTCACTTTGCTGCAATTGGATTTACGTTGTTGCTTTTGTATGACAATCACGGGACCTAGAGCACCCAGAGAATACTTATTCGAGCCAATAATGTCCCAACCCAATCTCGTCACAAAGAATAACCGATATAGATTAGAATCTTAGGATCTAAGTCTTCTAAACAATAGTGAAATTACAACAAATTAGTTTCCAATTACACGAGTTAAACATAGAAGACAACCAAGCACACACGTTTTGGTCGATCAACCAAACTACAGATTACCCTAGATACAAATCCACATGACTGTGGAAGGGTTTGAAAGAGAGAAAACATTTGGTTGTGATCCTTTGGTCCCATAAATGCAGATGTAGGAGACACTCTCACGTATATAGATACCACTTAAGAATTCAAAGGTTGCACGAATTCCCGTGAGATACTCAAAAGATTGCACAATTGATAATTCTAAATATAGAGGCTGAAAAAGCATATGACTATTGATACTAGGGATTAGAGACTCGATTCTCGCACATGACCATAAAGCAGTCCACAAAAACCATGAATCTACGGTTGTGACCCATAAATCCCTCAACCCAATGAATCTCTAGGTCAACTGACATTGATGTCGGCTTACGCACACTAGTATTCGATCTACTCCACTTCCACCTATCATTATTGAACAGCTATCCTTGTTAGACATAACATTAACGAAGCTAAGGAATTTTGGACTAAACCAGAGAATCACCCATAGAGTCAATTATATTTACCATCCACCCTATGACCTTATCTGGAAACATACACGAAACTATCCCAGGTCATTTTCCATGTATTCCACAACCCATGACCGAATCACGCCGTGAGCTTAATATTGATTTGAGCCTTTGAGCATTCATCCTTGTTGATTGATCTATCACACTAGTTCAGGTTAGAGGGCCTTCTTTTCCTTAAATTCACAATTTCCACTAGTGCGCGTCGAAGACATCGATTGCCTAACTAGTTTGTTTGCATTCCATGCATATTCAATCCCCATCGGCCGTCTCGGGACGACTACGGGAGGTCGGGTGTGAGGAAAGGTTACTTGTAGATTCCCACGCTCGTCACACTTTTCCATCATACATTAACTCACCTAAAAATGTAGCCATCAAGAGGTGGGAGTTACATTGCCAAAATAACTACCAAAATGTAACTACTATGACACTCTTTAACACATGTAAGGCCATTATGACACCCTAAGACACCTACGCATGGTGAATCACCTATGTGGAGGAATCCCATGTACTTAAATATGTGCATGGTAAATATCCTACACCAACACCCCCTGAAGCATAGCTTAGGTGGACACATAGATGAAAAGAAGGAGATGTGGGTCCCGGCAACAAGCCTGATGAGGTACCCATGTACAAGAAACTCTTGAAAAGTGGAGTAAAAGGAGAAAACCTAGTGGGAAAAACTCCCCCCCAAAAGAGAGATAAGTCCACTCTCTAATCTAAGAAAGATGCCAAGGATGGGTCCCAGCCATAGATGATCTTGAAAAGGTACCCATGTACAAAGAGGAAATCTCTCATAAAGAAGAAGAAGAGAGAAGAAGAGGGAGATGAGAGGAATGTAGAAGATTCCATGGATGGATCTCGAACTCTACACTCGATCCTACACCAAATTGTCTTAGAAGAATATCGATGATGAGATCCTCTACCTCTGAACTAAAGAAGAGCCACCTACACCAAATTGTGTGCCTACCCTTGGCAAGGACAAAAATGACATGTTAGATGTCTGCCCACTTTGCTAAGGAAACCAAAGGAAGCAACACGAAGAACTCTGAGTTTGGTCCACGAAAGTGTGACATAGGTCTAACAAGTGAGTGCAAAGGAACCGAAGGTAATGTCACGAATGTAGAACTATCAAAGTGAAGAAGGGGAACACATGTAGAAAGGATGTCCAACTGATGTGAAGGCAAAAACATCCCCACATTAGAAAATGGATCCACAAGCAAGGGTGGATTAATGAAGGTCTCAAGAAAAGTGGAAGTCGTAAAGAGTCCCGTGAAGGGGCACTCCTAACAACAAAGATGATGAAATCCTCTGAAATACCTGTAGATGGATGAGGAACCTGTAGTACATCACAAGTTTACTCTATGAAAAGATGACTAAGGTCAGGTAGATACTCATCCCAATGAGGGGGCTCAACAAAAAAAAGAGCAATGTCAGATAGGTATAAGTCATCCAATGAAGGTGGAGGAGTTAAAGGTTCCTCAAACACTGAAGGTGGAAAAGAGGTCGGTGTGATGACCATATGAGACTGTATAGGAGACTTATCGATACCTAATGATATGTGGGATGTTTCAACACTCTCTGGAATAGTGAGAGGAGGAGAAGAGTCCTTTATAGTACTCTCAACATCAGAACTGCAGGTGCACAATCCTTGTCATCAGAAGTAGAACCAAGTGAGTCTATGTCAGTGGAACTATCATCACATGAAGAACTAAAGGAGACAACTAAATCAATAAAGAACAATGGAGGTGATAATATGTGAAGGGTCTCTATAGAGTGACTAAAGAATGCTAGTGGATCTCGAGTCCACATGTGAAACTAGAGAGATGGAGAGATATGCATCATCATGTGACCAAAAACATGGTTGCAAGTGTTGAGAAAGTCCTTAATATGACGATGATCAATGGGTGTAGGAACTGCCCAAGCAAGAAGTGTGAAAGACCCTTGTTGACAAAGTAACGCTCCATAGAAGCAAACCAAACCAAATAGTTCCCTCTCCCAAGAAGAATTGGCAGGTTGTAAAGTGATCCTGCGACACTCAATATGGAAAGAGCACTCTCCATGATGCGTAAGAAAAAGTGTAAGGTGCACAAATACAAGACATCGACTCGGCCGATAATGCGTCTGCGTGTGAAAACCCAAGAGTACTAGTGAACCCCCTAGAATGTGGAACTTTATAAAGTAGTGCATTTACAAAAATGAAAATTTCATCATGTAATGTGTGAAAAATAATGAAAATTTGACTAAAGAAGCACTCAAAATTGAGTAGCGAGTCAAAAGTTATAGGAAAAAAATGATTCCCGTAATTGATGGAAAATGCCAAAAATCTTTACAAACTGATTTAAAAAGTTCCCAAAATGCGTGCAAATGGTATCATGTGGGTAGTCATTGGAAATGGCATCAATTTTTAGGCAGGGTTTGTTTTTCTTGCGAGGGGGGATTAGCCTCTTGCCAACCTCGAACCTCACTCTCCGTCTTCGACACTCGAATGAAGAAAATTAAATATAAGAAAATACACGCCCTAAATTATTACAATGTCATAAAAGGAATGTTTTTTCCTTAAATTTTTTTAAAAAGGATTGTTTTAACCACCAAAAAATTCTAAAAGGGAAATCTAGGGCCCACGTTGTCAAGCCATGTGCTAGAAGTGACCAAGTGGGCTCATCAATTAAAATGATCCGAGCTAGATTGTTAGAGTCTCCCGAGTCATGTGGAGAGTGGCAGGTGGGAGGGGTAACCACATGGGTCTGTAGGAGATAATGAAACTGTCGAGTAGCCGATTAACCGAACGTGGTAGAATGAAACAATGGTTTGAGCTTAGAGGTGCACAGATATACCTCAAAGATGGTAGGAAATACGAGGAAAACACAACACGGGGACTCATTAAGAAAAAAATGACACAGTCCAAGTTCGAACTAGAGGTGATGGCACAACAGTGAGCTAGACGGATCATGAATGCAAGCAACAATGAACAACCAAAGCATAGTGAAGCATGAACTGACTGAGCCAAGGCCATCGAATCAACATGTGATATCCATTTAGGTCAAGGTGGAGCCAAATACATGTCCGAGGATGATCCAAATACCAACATCCAAAGGTTGATGCAGAGGTAATTTCAAGCAATATAAAACACATTAACTCACAAGAAAACATGACCCGAGTGCAATGAATGCAACAAAGATTTTGGGAAAGAAAAGAAAATCCAGGCAAAGTACCAACATGAACACATGACGACATGTCAAGGTAGATCAATACATGATCAAAACCCGAGTCAATCAAGCTAGGAGTGTAGCGAGCCAAGGAAAAATGGTGCTAGATGCCCAAAGATCCCAACGCAACTTCGTAACGTAAAAAAGTTGGAGTGGTTACGGAGAAAGCTTGAGAGTGAATCCCATGTTGCAGGAAAAAAGCAAAGAAGCTTCCAAGTTATGCGAGAGGAAGTGCCACTTGCATGAGTTGGGTGCCATTAATAGCAGGAGTCCCAAGTTGGCTGTTGAATAGAGACAAAAGGTCAAGCCAAAGCGACATTACTTGCAAGCATACACAGGATAATGAGAACCTTAGAGCCAAAGCACCACATAAGGCCAGACATGTAGTGGCCTAGGACATGGATCCAATGAACCACGAAGGACGAGAAGGGAACCCAAGAAGAAACCCACAAACATGGCATGAATATAATGAGCTTTGACATATCTCAACTGAAATGTAGAATTTGAAAAGAAGTCAAGATCCAAAGGTGAATGCATAGCATGGATAATGCAAAGGTATTAGTTGGTCAATGCAAATAGTGAGCTGATGAAGCAACGAGCAACCTGAGTGATGAAAGACCGAATAACAAACAATTGAGAGTCAAGGTACTAAGTAAAGTGGGTTAGTGCAAAACGTGCTGAGAGTATCGAGACCAATGCTGAGTGGCGAACAAGGCATGAGCAATGCAAAGAATGTACACGAAACACCAGTGCAGATGTCAATACGTCCACGTAGAAGGAAGTCTCGAGCCGGCAGACCAAAAAACCCTGAACTGGATGCCAAATCACACACGTTCGAACCAAAATAGATCCCTAAGCCAAGGAAAAACCAAGAAGGAGCGGAATGATCCAAGTTGGATGGATGGAGTGCATGGGGAACTATGCACAAGTTTGTGAATGCAGTGAATGTAATGACCAAGTAATAAATTCAAGGTAGTATAGAAGTAATCACGAGCTCAACAACTGATAGTGTAAATCGACCAAATACCCTTTAAAAATGCAAGTAGAGAACATGCAAAGGAGAGCTTGCACAAGAAACTATGAGACAAAGAGTAGTAAGAAACTATTGTGAGCAACACGATTCCAATCCTCGAGCTCTGATACCATGTTGGAGGAATGACGAAGATCTGGAAGGAATCCGTGAGCATCAAAACGTTGCACTCAACCGCAAAAAGATGTAGCTTCAAGATCGAAGCAAGAAATCACCCATGAGAGCAATGTGCATGCATTAAGGGAAGAATGGCTCAAATCCCATACTCCATTCCATTCCATTACTCAAGATGAAAGGTGTACATATAGTAGTGGGGTGTGTAACTCCCCCACAAATGTAGTCGTCAAGAGGTGGGAGTTACATTCCCGAAATAGCTAGTCAAAGGTAACTTCTATGACACTCCATGATGCATGTAAGGCCATAATGACACCCTAATACATCTAAGCATGGTGAATCACCTATGTGGAGGAATCCCATGTACTTAAATATGTGCATGGTAAATATCTTACACCAACATAGAATACTATGCTTTAGGACCTTGAAATGTACCCAAGTGTTTGAATTTGTGTCTACATGTGACCCCACTTTATGTTTTTGAGTGAATACTCGATAAAATAAAATAGATAGAAGATGCATACCTTTTTATCATGTAAAAAGAGTGTTTCCAATAGCGTACTGAGTGGACAAGTGAAGCGTGGAGTGATTTGAAGTGAAGTGTGGAGACTAGGAAAGGGAAAATTACCCTACTAGTGAAGCATGTACATTATAGTGTTCTACTTCTTATAAGGAGGAACCTATAAAAAAGAGAAAGAAATTATTGAAATTTATGTATATGATAGATCAAAGAAATATGTGTATAAGTATTTCAAAGATTGTAAATGTCTATAAAAGGAAAGTGTGCACTTGATATGTATAAGAGAGTAAAGGATAAAAAAGTGTCATGTTACTTGAAGTTTCTGATTTAGAATGCGAAGGTGAGGTTTTTGGTAAATATCATGCCAATAGTGAGTTTCTTCGGCAATCTCACAACAAAGGTGAGTTTTTAGGTGATCTCATTTCAAGAGCCAATGTTAAAGATAGTTTTCTGGTTTTGCACCCTTCTATGACTCTACCCAATAAGCACCACTATAGATGGTACATCTCGATTTAATCTATTTTCCCCTATTTCTTCGGATTAGTTCCGAATTGTTACAATTATACCAATTGTAAGAGATAGAATACATTCTCGTGACTAAATTCTAGTGTGTGTTATTGTATAATTTCTCTATAAATTACTAGATAATGTGTTATACTGAGAATTTCTCTTTTTTTCCCAAGACATTAGCACCTAGGGAGGACACAGTTCCCAAGTATTTGCATTAGATATTCAAAGTGCTATTGTCTTCTCCTTGAGTGTTTTATAACCGTGTTCCCGGGATAATTATGTAATTTTCTGATCTTAACTACAGCTCTAAGTTCTTTGTAGGGGTGATTTATTCACCCAATGTATGTCCCCCTAGTTTGGGGTGTATGTGATAATTGTAGGAGAATATGTCCAAAAAGAGAGGACTTGATGCTAATTTGAAGGGGATACCTACAGCAGGAAAGGAATGTATATGGTACAAACTAAGGGACATGCAAACAAAGTGGGATAGTAAGAAGATCTAGTAGTAAAAGTAGCTAGCATGAAAAAGAAGATAATTTAATAATAAAGTGTGCATACTACAAGATGGAACATGAAAAGTGGGTTTAAAACATGGGACATCTCTCACAATGTCATAATATAAGTAGGGATAAAGTTTCCAAAAACATACAATGATCGGACCATACATATGGCATATCTCACAAACAATATCATATAATGGAAAACAATAACAAGAAAAATGTGATGGATAGCCATTATTGTGAATTAACTCGCAACAAAAGGCTACACATGAAACACTTGTTATCATCTTAGAAAAAATAAATAGTATGTCAACGCCTATATATATATATATATAAGTGAAAAGTAAAGTAACTTAAATATGAGTGTTAGTGAAAAGTATAACAATAGAACCTCTGATGTGTAGAATGTGAGTGTAGTAAAGTAGATTCCCCTAGTATGCTTGGTGGGATTGGTTAAAGGTACAATTCCAAGCATCATGTATCATATATATATATGTATAAGTGAAAAGTAAAGTAACTTATATGAGTGTTAGTGAAAAGTATAACAATAGAACCTCCGATGTGTAGAATGTGAGCGTAGTAAAGTAGATTCCCCTAGGATGCTTGGTGGCATTGGTTAAAGGTACAATTCCGAGCATCATGTATCATGTGAAAACATTTAAGAGATATGCATTCACCTCAAAATACTAAGTGGAATGTGAATATTTATATATATAGAAAGATAATAACATACTAAATATTGGGCTAACATAACAAGCAAAGTGTAACATGTAAGTAAAAAGGCTAGTAAGAATAGATACAATCAATATATGCAAATAGTGTATGAGTGTGATGGTAGGATATGAAAGGTGTGAAGAAGATAAAAAAGAATGCACCCTAGAGGATTTTTATGAGATGAGGTCCATTATAAATACTCCTCAATAGTAAATAATAAACCATAGAAGAAGAGTGCATAGTCGGAAATTTGTGAGAATAGATACTCGAAAGAATATATCATAAAACACATAGCATGAAGTGTGACTGATGTGACAGTCATTTCATAATTAAACCCTCGGTATTTGATTGTATATGAACCATTGAAATAGAGTGTTTCATAGGCTAATGAGGATACAAGATGTGTATAGAAGGATGGGAAAGTCCTTAGTAAGATTGGACATGATGCATGGAGCATGAAGTGTAGTAGTAGGTAGTAGAGGCTAATAATAATAATGGAAGGGGGAAAGAAATATTTATGCCCTCAAGTGTGTGATGGATAGGAGACTATCCGATGATAGTGAAGGGAAAGGGTCCTCTACCCGATATCCTAGGAGATAATGGCATGTTACTATGCTCTAATATTGGTGGTGTAGGAGACTAATTATGTGTACATGAAGGATACCTATATGGTAAAGGACATGGTGAACACCTATGAGAAGTGGCTTCCCAAGTAGGGGAATGAGGCTGATGATGTGGGATAATGGAAAGATGAATATAACAAAATTGTGGTGTAGGTTAGGTGCAAATAGGAGAGCTAGGTGTAGACGTTCCTTTCGACCGAGAGGCATAGGAATCCTAGATCCTATGAATGGTGTATAAAAATTAACAATAGTTCCCAGAGATAATGATATGCATGAAAGAAGACATTTTAAATTTATAACTTGTTTATTATGAATGTAATTGAGAAACAAATGATTCATGGAGGGAATGGTTTTGGTAACGTTGAGCCAAGAGAGACCGAAGAGCACATTAAAACCTTTGATTGATGATGCAACAACAAATGGTACAAGAATGGTATGGGGCTTGACTATAATGTGAATCCTAAAAAATTATAAAGAATAAGGGATGGAGAAGGTGACACTAGATAGTGGACATTTGATAGCTAAGATGAGCCTAATGGAGCATCCATTTTGTTGGTACCCAAATCGGTTCTTCCTTTCAAGTCAAGCAACATCAATAGGCTAAGAAAGATTCTTACGTATAGATAAGTCACAATTTAAGTCATTCTATATCTAGGGAAGGAATTAACTATCTCTTTATTACTAGAATAGGGAGAAGTTGGGTAGCATCATGTTGAGGGTTCATCCTACCCTCCTACTTTAGGCTCGCTTCATCCAAGGTGAGAGGACCCATTTTGTAGCTTTTATTTGCAAGGGAAATGAATGGATCAACAAAGTATTTAACTCTCCATTGAGGACAATTGAGAAATAAACTTGGGAAGACATGGTCAATGCAACATAATCTAAACGTTATGAGTTGTCACTTCTAGACAATGCACATGTCTCCTAAAACAAGGCTAAGGCTTCTAAAGATAACACTACAACCAACTTGGTTTTGCGCATTTTAACTTTAACAAGGAAAACATGGGTGATTCTTGTCAGATTTATTAGTTTGGATGTAATTTTTTTGGGGAAATAAGTAGTTTAAGGTTTATTATATCAAATCTCATAGAAATTTTTAACAAATGTTGGTAGATTTTCCAAATAAGATGATGAAAAATCTGTAAATAGCTCACAATGAGCCTTGAACCGAAGATGTGCACCCATGGAATCCCAAATATACATGGTGTTGAATTTTTTTCACTTGTGCAAAAATGGGCAACTTGATACTTCGTCATTACAATGAAAGTCATGGGTGAAGTATACCTAAGCTAAGGGAGTTTTGATGTTATTGGTTACTGTTGAATTAATTAATGATTAAGTGAAATATGCAGCTATGTGTGCTATTACAAAATGTAACAGATCACATAGTCTACAATTTTCATGATACCTTCATCAAAAGAACACAAGGGCCCCAAGGATAGCCGTGTTATCTTGATGAAGACACCGATTATAGAATAGGTGAAAGGTTGAGTTTTGGGACGTAAAACATAAGTGTAAATGACAGAAATTAGAGTTCATTATTGAATGTTGCATAGCTTTCTCATTAATGTTCTTTCCTTCATAATTAAGACATTCAATTAAATGACTAAGTTGTCCCTCCAAAATTTGATTCTGCAACTTCTTGATTTGATATTTCATGTTTTACATAGGTTGGGGCAAAAATTATTTCAAAAACACCTCAAATCTTCAAATTGATCACTAAAACCATTTGCATTGATCCTTGCAAGCATAAACGACATGAATTTGCCAAAGATTCGATCAAAATTGATGCAAAATTCACATTTCCACACTTCCTGGAGAAAAATGGTGGCCAAAATGGAAAATGTACAGCTACCATTGATTTTCTTTTTTTTCAATCTGGCCCTCCACATGCCAAAATACAATTGAGAATGGATTTGGGATCACTTTTTGACTTTTTAATATTTTTGAAAAAATGTAAAATTTTGACTTTTTCTTCGCCCCTCCGCCTTGAAATTTGGTGCTGACACGTGGCATATTGTGGGTCCCATTGAAGTCACAACTCAATTCTACACATTTTCACCCTTTTTGGAATTTGGAAAATTTTCACTTTTTTCCCCGCGGGCCTGCACTTCTGCCTCTGTCCTTGACATGTGTCACCCTCTCTATCGTTAAGAATCCGCGGGTTTGTTTCATGTTTTAACCCCTTTTTTTGCTAAGGGAAAAATTCCCACTTTACCTCTCATGGGGCCCGCGCCTCCTATTTCTTCCCTACCACATGTCTCCTTCTGATTTTTCATGGAGCCACGCTTCAAATGTTTCCGTTAAGTCATTTTTGTGAAAAGGGAAAAAATCCCCTTTTGCCTCCGACGGCCCGCCGACCCACTCCGCCCGCCACATGTCTACCTTTCCAATGATGCGGACCCACGGCCCTTTCCTCACCCTTTTCCCTTTTTGCCAAAAAGTCAAAAAGTCATCTAAGTCCTTGTCAACCTTCCATCCCCGTCTCGTGGAATGAGAATGTGACACGTATCCTCCTACGGAGTTGCGGGGAAATTTAGATTTTTTCCAAAACACCAAAAATGTTAAGTTTTCAAAGAAACCCGCCGATTCTTGTCCAACCACAAGTAGCCACGTAGAAGGAGAGGCTTGGGATTAATTTTTATGGGAATATGACACCCGTATGACCGTAAAAAAACATAGAATTTTCCAGAGATTCCCAAATTTGATTTTTTCTTCGTGGGTGAAGTATTTTTGGTCAAAAAACAAAGGGAAATTGATTTTATGCAATTTACGACCATGGGGATATATTTTTGAGGGAAAATAAGCAAAAATGAGAAACCATGAGCTCCAAAGGCTAGGAAAAGTGGAAAAAATGACAGAGGCCCGTGGATTTGGAAATTTAGGGCATAAAACAGGGCATGCATGTATTTTTCTTTCAATTTGGGGGAAAATGATATGTTTGTGAGCATTTTAAGGCATCCAACTGGAGAATTTTTTTCCAAAGAACCAAATTTGAAGAAAAATATTTTAGAGCATGCAAACCAAAGGGGAAAATGGCAATATAACAGAGGATTAAAATGGGCACCAAGAGATCCCATCCATCTTTCCTATCACAACATCCCGTGATGCTATAAAATTTTCTTTATTAGTAATAAAGGTAATCGCTCAATAAACTATGTATCCCTCTCGCCTCTAGACCTCCTATGGTTTTTTCTAACAAGGCCACTCTATTATCGTACTCTCCTACCTCAACACCACCATCCTATGTAGCCTTCACAAACACTCACAAACGTCTCTTAAATCCATCCAAATATCCCTACTACTAGACATCATATGCCTCCTTCACTCCTTCATCATCATAACCCACCAGTAACCCACCGCAAAATCCACTCTCACTTCCACTCCCTCCTTAATAACCACATCAACCGGATCCTATACATATATTGTAGAACACATAAATGTCCCCATCGCCTCATCTATAGGATATAATTTCTTCGGCACATCCTGAATCAATCCAAATTGTCACCTAATGTGAGTAAATTAATCATATTCCAATGATCATCCCATCAAATCGACACCCTTCATATCCTATTGTATCACTATCATCTATCCCTCCACCCTTGGCCATACCAGGAATAAATGTATAGGGCATCCAAATAACATCTTCACCCCGTAAATGGCTAGGAGATGTCGGTAATAATCGCTTCCCTTCATAGGCCCCCGACATTGAAAAATAAGATCTCCATCTCATAAGAACCACATAATACTCTACATCAAACCATCTAGACCATGGTACACCTCTTCAAGAGCCACCGAAATCTTCGTATAAGCCTAAAACTCAAACAAGAAAGAAACATCAACACAAAACTTCGACCCATCCATCAAGCCCACACTCTCTATATACCTCGAATATTAAAGAAGGGGCCCAAGAAATCTTCATCCTATAATCCATCATTTCCACTACAACTAAAATCAACATCCAAGAAAATATTCCACCAACTAAATCAGGTTGGGAATAAAATATGATCGTTATCATCATTATAACTAGGGCATGACCCTTATCATCATCACTAAAGAATGACCCATATGCAATACCTCTAGATTAATAAATAACATAAAAATCATCATCTCCATATAATTGTTTCATTAAAACACCCTTTTTCACCACATCGGTGATATATACCTACTCAACCTTCGGAGGAATTCGAAGATCCTATGAATATCCACCAAGGTGATAGTCATCTCACCTATAGGTAATCGTAAAGTGCATATAACATGATCCCATCTCTCAAATAAATCCAATAATAACCCCATATACATGGGGATATGTCCGTAATAATCGCTCCTAACCCAACCTCCTATCAATAATTCTAATCATCCTCTAATAACCAAATCATGGAACTATTCAATTAAAAACCCTATATTCGGATTCATATCTCGTGTAGTCAATCGGTCCCTATCTTGCATCCATAAAAACCAACAACATACTATCAAATTAAATTCATCAAAAATCAACCAAAAAATATTAAAATAATTCTTTATAATCAAAACACTTTAATCGCTAGTGATTCTATTGAATCACCGGTGACTTCATCTAATCGTCCATGATTTCCCAAAT
This sequence comes from Taxus wallichiana var. yunnanensis, assembly GCA_018340775.1. NCBI lineage: Eukaryota > Viridiplantae > Streptophyta > Pinopsida > Cupressales > Taxaceae > Taxus > Taxus wallichiana. The sequence continues at coordinate 194,491,334 of CM031233.1, forward strand.
AGCTATAGATTTCATAACAAATCGTAGGTAATTTCTATGCAATTCCTCACCTTTACAAAATAAAGAAATAAAGAAAAAGAAATGAAAATATTTAAAAATATCCACTTAGAACTATAGGTTGGGTCTCCTCATCTCTATCGACCTTTGGTTTCCTCCATCACTCTAAAATCACTAAAAATTTAGAAATCTAGGTTATTAGTCATTTTTCACTCACAATCATAATAACAAGAAATGAACCCCTAAGCACCTTTTATATCATCGGCAATCGGCTAATCATCGGTGATTTTGTAAATCGCTAGTGACTCATTATATTCGCCAATGATTACCCCCTTCATCTAAAACAACATTTTATGGTCTCCAAATATAATCAAATAATCATTTTAATCAACATATCTACTTTTAACGCATTCAACAAATCCTATAACTTTACACATCCATTTTCAAAATTTCCCATTTTCAAAGTATATGCTTCCTTTCCCGAGCTTCAAACTCCCATTAACATCCAAACTATATATATATATATATATATATATATATATATAGTTCTTTTATCTTTTAAATCCACATTTGATTTCATAACCTCTTAGGATCCCTTTTCCTACCACCACCTTTAAGTCATATATCTATAGGTTAAGAGCCCATTGGTTCCAATATCACTTGAATTTCTTGTCACTTAATCCCATCTTTTTGGCCACATACTATATATCAATCCTGCATTCCTTGATACACCGTGATACTATAATCTCTCGTAACCTTTTATAAGAAATTTTAAGTCATGCGTCTGTAGGTTGCAAAAGCCCTTGGTTGTCTTATCACTTGAATTTCTAGCTGCATAAGCCCACCTTTTTAGCATCATACTTTATATCAATCTTGTGTTTCCTCATACATTATTGATATTATAAGATTTATTGAAATATTTTCCCACTACTTCTTATAAGTTATACGTTTATATCTTGTGAATTTATTTTTTCCTCTATCACTTGAATTCCTCAGAGCACAATCCCACCTTTGTGCCAACATGTTTCATACCTAATATTTGGGCACCTAAAATTGAAACAAAAACCTTACATAAAACTTTCCATACAACAATCTATTCAAATCGGTGACCATTGAACTTTTCACAATTAACCCTAGTTTTAGGGGGAACCATCTATCCAATACAAATCCAATAATCTCACTCATTATTGCTTAGCAGATTCTCTATTATAAACCACTTGAAAAAGGGGGAAAATGTAGACATCTATTTTTCGACACCTTACCTAATCTATCCACACCCATCACATTTACATTCCAAACACCGAATGCATCCCATCATTCTATAAACCATGTTCTCATCTCTGTAAAATCACATTTTACCTCAATAAATACCTATTTAACTCATCTTAAACAACCTAAACTCCCAAATCACCTAAAATCCATTCTAACCCATTTTACCTTAGCCTCTCAACCTCCCAACATCCCTAACACCTTTCCATCCATCCTGCTTCTCTTTCAAACTTGATATAACCCATTTGTAAGTGGTTGAAATCAATTCCTAGTAGGTTTCCCCACTTTTTCAAGATCACCAATGATTTTAACTAATTTCCTAAGATTATCAATAAGCCCACCAACTTTCTTGATTCCGCATCCATGGACAAAGTGTAACGAAGCCCTAGCGCTTTGGACATCGAGACGACATAATCTATGACATCAGTAGCACTTTATCAAGCCTTGTTGAACCTTGGAGAGCCAGTATCATCAGAAGGTTCTTCTACATCATTATCATCTCTATTTTACATAATAAACATGGTACAAATTTCATTGTGTATTGTCTTTTAAGCCACACATCTTCTATAAAAACAATTCAATCATTCAATCCCATTTTTGAAGCACAAAAATTAAATTTAATAAAAACTACCTTTACATAGTAATCACCTCTAATTCCTTAGAATCGCAAATGTTCCTAGTCCCAAACCCCTTTTGTCACATTTTCATATTTATAATTTTTATAAAAATATGTTTTCTTTTAATATGTCTATTTTCAAGTAATCAATTCTTGTAGATGGTTATTCTAGGTGAAGCACACCCTATCAAAAGTATTTACAACCTTCCAATCATCTCCGAACCCTTTATTTGGGACCAATATGATCTCACACAAGAATTGACCATCCGGGTTATTGTCCTAAAAATAAATTCGAATGACATCAAGTATTAGCACGAAGTCATATGAGAAATACAAGATGTCACTAATCAAGAGTGAATCAAGTATTTCAAGAGCTCTATCCTTCCAAAACTTAGCCTTGGACATCTACTCTATCAAAAGGGTCTTCTTATCCCCATCAAAGATTAGTTTTATCTCATCTTTATATTGTCTAAGTATCCAAATATTTATCATATCATATATTTTTTATTTATCACTTGATTGTCAAAATGAGTTGAAACCATTTAGATGAATCTCATTGGTTCATGGGATTGGTATTTTCTAAGAAACTCATCTTATGTTATCAAATATCCATTTTGTTCGATTATCTCTTTGAGTGCTGGTTTCTCTAATTTATTAGACGTAGGAATCTTGCGCCCATTTTGTATCCACACATCTTGACATTGTAGTGTTGACACAAGTATCATTAAACCTTGTTTTCATCTACGTTTTTAATGATACAATCTTTATAATGAAGTGAACCAAAATCCACCATAAAGAAGCATAGCAAAACTTTTGGTTCAATTGTTAGGAAGTGATGAAGAAATATAACAAGCTAAATAATACTAAGTATTTAAATCAATGCCACAATAATTTATAAGATAAATTGTAAATTTTCATGAAATAGTTAGGATATCCATGCTTGTTAAATAGTAAAATGTGGATTTAATGTAATAGTGAGTACAAATTCTTGTAATAGAAATTAAAATGCTACTAACACATCCATACGTTTAAGTTTTTTAAAACATTGTTGCTTTCATGGATTTTTCTTAGAGCACATTACAAGTTCAAGAAAAATCATACGACATTAAATGGGAATCTATGGAAATGTTTAAAATGAACAAAGTGTGCTCATAATTTTTTTTTTTTTTTTTTTGGAAGGTCTTTATTACACTTTAATTCCTATAAGTGGATCAGGAGTTTGATAATTGTTATAATGGAGGAATATAAAGTTCTTAGGTGTTGCGATATCTCCTCCATGTATAAAATGAGAGCACTAGATCTATTTTATATAGACCTTTTTATTTTGGTATGTGTTTTATAGTTCTATCTAGGTGATGAATTTAATGTGTATAATTGATTTATTATTTATATGTGAAGTGTAAAATATTAATGATAATTTTTTTATTTGATTAGGTAAAAAAGGGATCAGCTCCCAGAAGCCATACAACGAAAGATGCACCGTGAAAACAAATCAAATACAAGCAAGAAAAAGAAATAGGACCAAAAAAGGAGTTAAACAAACTTAACTCGATAAGGACAAGATACAAAGAAAACTAAAAAAGTTCACAAGTTAGTCGGTAGTTTTGCTTGGGTTATCTGGAATGCACTAAGTGCCATCCATCAACAAGATCACCTCCACCCCCAAATGTCACCTTGATGTACTCACTTTGTAATTCTCGCCCTCCCAAAAGGAAAGGACCTTTAGGGAATCTAGATTGATTTGGGGTTTAGCCATTCGAATCTTTGATTTTAACTCATTTTTATCTCCAGTACAACTTCCAATCTACCCCCTTGGGTATCCATCACAGGCCATTTAGGACCAACAGGAAAAGGTAAGGAACCCACAAAATCACTTTGAGTTGGTTGGGCCCTGATTTTCCTATCATAAAATTCCCATCTCATTTCCTCAAATGATTCCACCATTTCGAGAAATTTATCCATTGGATTGGGAGGTAATGTTTCTGGTATTTCCATAGATGCATTCAATTCATCTCCAGAACCATCCTCCTCCCTATTTGAACGGAAGCCTCACTTTCATCCTCGTTGTTTTCATATGAGTCTAAAGAGTTTGAGATGTAACCAAAGTGGAAGCAAAGAGGTTGTCCTATGGTAGGAGTAAGGGACTCGTGGAAAATTAGCAGAGCCAAACCCGACTCAAATGCCACAAAAACAGACCCTTCAATCACACACGCCCCATCCACAACATCACCATTAGGAAGAAGAGGTACAGACATGGGCCGGACGCGTTATCTCCAAAGACTCATGTTTTGCTTCATCCTCCAATCCCAAACTAGGTCTTTTATTCAAGTAGACCCATGGCCCATGACCTTCACTTAACACAAAAAATAGGGGAATGTTCGTATTGGATCTCCTGATCTAAATCCCCATGACTAGAGTAGAGAAGGATGGAGGCAGAAGCTTTTTCCGAAGCAAAACAATGATACACATTCTTGCAATAACCATCATTGTTCTCGCCAGTGGTCGTTAGGTCGATAACTAGAAAATATCTGATGGCATTAGCTATTCCCCTCAGCACTTCAACCTCCTAGAACTCAAGAGCTAAATCAGGAGTTTCACCCAAACTGGGTAAGAATTAGGTTCAAAAATTTTCATATCTAACCTAGGTCTCCATTTGGCTAGATGCAACATAGTCTTCCCATAGAGCCAAGGACCCCCATTAATGGTGTTGAGATATTCATCCTCCCTGTCAAACTGGAACAAGAAATATTGATTCGAAATGGCCACCATAGAGATGCCTCCTTTAGGGGCCCATTTTCTTCTAGCCCAAGCCCTGACCAGATCAACATTTGGTCTAATACCAACAAACCTTCCAAAAAGAGAGAGCCCATATCTTTTACTTGCCCTTTTACCAGATCCTCTGGCACAAATAGGGTTGGTTCATCTTGTTTCTAGATCGGGTTCAAGGGAGGAAGGGGAGGACCAGACACATACCTTCCACAGGCCCATTCAGCCCGAGACCGAGCTATCAAACTAGCACCCTCGACACCTCCATACAGGGTTCCCTCAAAATTTTGAATTCCCTTTTCCCGCTCGTCTTGTCCTTCATTCCCGTCCATTCCTTATTCTATCCTTTTATCGATATCACGATTCAACTAGTTTTGCAAGACATTTATAAGGTTAAAAGTGGATTTTTAAAATTCCAAACTACTAAAATTTTGATGATTTATGCTACTTTTTATCACGGAAGGATGGTTGAATATTTTCTTTTCACAATAAAATCAAGACTAAATCTTCAAATTTGATTAGTAGTTACATCTCGCCTCTCATGACATTTCCCAATCTAATGAATGTTGTTGTCAAAACCAAATAAACACAAATTCCCATACAAATGAGCATCAAAGGGTGGTAAAAATATTAACAATTAAGATTAAAAATTATGAATCTTATTATTGATATTTTGCAAAACAATATTTCCATATAAATTTCCTTTGTCTACCAAAGATAAGTTATCATGTATGTCACCACCTAAATAAAAAAACCTTGATTTATAATTCGTAGTAGAATTTTGTCTTTCTAGAGACTTGTGTTTTTAAGAAAGGAGAATTTCGGTGATCGGTTATTCTATAAAGACAAAATTCTACTCCGAAAAATATCATTGAGGTATCAAGTTTTTGTCCACTTGTGCTTTTGGTCCTAAATAGAGAAGAACAAAAAAACTTCACGCCGGCCTCGGCCTGACTTACTTGTTTATACCCTAAATTATTCCAAAAGAAAGCGGACAAAAATCAGACCAAGAACCAATTCCAGTCCATACTTATAACAATTACTTCCTATGAAATTCCTCAATGGGATGTTTCTTCCCACTTCTATGAAACTCAGAAGTCTTTTTGATCCTGTGAATTCGTCTGTGAAAATATTGATTTCAATCCATTTTCGCAGGCCACAGGATGATGTCAAATATCTTAAGAAACGGTGTAGTTTTAAAAGCATTTGTCATTTCTATGTGTTGGGAAAATACTGTATCCTTAGCGCTGGGATGGCTTCTGCAATTCTACCATGCTCATATTCATACTCTCGCGACCCATATAGTTAAAAATGAGAATTTTGGATTTCACAATGCAAAAGACCAAGAAATCATCCCAGTTAATGGACAATGCTCAACTTCTGCATCTGTGATTAATGGGGTCGACAGTGCTTTTGAGAATGAAAAATCACTGCAGAACATAAAAAATGGGAGCTTGCTAGAATCTTTTATGCCTTGGACATCAACAGAGACGGCATGGTGAGCGCAGATGACATACAAGGTCTGCTAGAAAAGCTTGGGCTCATGTGCTTTTGTGATGATGATATGAAAATCATGATAAATTTTCCAGAGTATATGCGCTTTGATGAATTTTTACAGTTTACCAGACTATTCTGGAAGGTGTTCAATCTCCAGAGAGTGTGCAGGGGCTGCCCAAGAGAGGGGAATTGAGGAAGCATTCTGTGTTTTTGACAAAGATGGTGATGGTTTCATCACCCCATGCGAGCTTCAAGATGTCTTGCTGAGCCTGGGACTCAGTGAAGCGCGAGAGTTGAAGAATTGTGAAGCAATGATAACAAAATTTGACAAGAATTCTGATGGTAGGATTGATTTTGGGGAATTTAAGAACATGCTGACAATGATGAACATATCTCAATAGGATTAATTTATTTATTTATAGAGATTGGAATTTCAACTCGCACTATTGTAGAGCATCAATTGATATAAATTGCAGCTCCCTAAATTCAATATTCTACTTGTCTATTACCATAATATCATGTGGGTACCATAGTAAATTGGCCCATTGATACTGCATGGTTACTGTTTTGAATTTTGGATAAGTTCTTTTTGAGTGTATCTTGGAATTGTTTTTCTAATTCGAAAAACATTAGATTTAGCGTATTAACAATTCTACTCTTCTTTCACATAAAAAGTGAACAATACATATTTTCTATTTAAAAATTAAAATTTAGTTATTATCATTATTTATAAATGGTGAAAAAACAGTTTTTTTTTCCTTCATACCAAAAGAAATACACTCAAAATTCCTATGAATACATATGTTAAGTTCATTTACGAGTGAAAACAATAATATTAACAATATTATATTTCAATATATCTAATATGTATAATAATTGGTTTCTCAATAAATATATATGCTTGGTTTTTTCCTCTCATCTATAATAATATAATCTTAAAAACAATACAAATTTATATAATCTTTGAGATGATTTTTATATTACTTAAAGTTGTGTCCCAAAAAAAAACAATCCAGCCCAAAACCACACAAAATAATCATTAAAATTTAGACATACGTAGAACAAAAAGATTAAAGACAAGCATGGATCATAAAATCAACATAGAGTTTATGCACACGAGTTTGCTTCTAGATTCCGTGGGGGTCCCCGTATGCACCCAAAATTGCTTGTGCTACATTGTCATAAAAAGGTTACAAAAGTCTCGCAATGATTATTCAGGGCCTTTCAAGAAGGTGTTCGAGCTCCAATTTCCATTCGTAGTGTATATTTGTTGCTTAGACATCTTTACTTAGCCTTCCCATGTTTTTTCTAGCTTCTTGCCTCTTTCTGTGCATGTTTTGGCCTTTAGTGCCGGACTCGCACCCTTTTGGGTGGTGGCCCAAGATAGGGCGACGGTCCTTAAATCGCCACCTGCGCAAGCAGGCGGTGATCATGCCCACTTTTTCTAGAATTATTAACGCATGTTTTAACATGCGAAGGTTCACTTAACTTAGCTTTTTGTATGCATCCGTGAGCCAAATTGTCTAAAATTAGCTTTGATTGCTTAATTCTCCTTCCTCCTTCTATTTCTAAATAGATTTAATTGGTTGAACTGCTCCTTCTTGGCTTGTACATGAAGGTACATCCCATCCTACATTCTTATATATTCCATGCCTATATTTATGTAAACAGCTCGATAATTTTGTGTATCTTGCATTGTATTGTTGTTATGATCTTGCTAGGAATTGCATAGTCAAGCTCGATTTCTTATGCTATCTCCCTTCTACCTAAATTGCACCCTAACGCCATCAAGCTACCATTGCTCAAGTGCCATCCTCCTATTGTTGTTCTTGCATTCCCAATCCCTCGGACTCACATGAACACCGGGAGAAAGAAAGGAACATACTGAGGGGACAGATACGAGATATACCTAGAGTTTCCAAAGCTCTTTCTTGTCTAGGTTGGAATTGTGTGTTTGTTTGCCTTGTTTGCTGAATACTCAATTTCAAATCACTAGTTTCAATCATTTCATATCAAATAGAGTAGAAAAGCATTCATTTTAATGAATTAGTCAATCACAAGTAGATCATATCATTAGTAAGTTGTTTTCCTATTTAACATTACCAGGGAAGTTGTGAGGAACAATAGCCCCTTTCAGGGTCATGATTTTTTCTTCACCTATGAGGTAGGGTTTGGAGGATTTTGATCAGATTAGGTTATTTTCTTTAGATTAGATTCATACATTTACACAAGTAACCAACTACATTTGGTTGATTATTTGTCTTTAGTTTATTTATTATATTAGAATGCATTGCTTAAAGATTAGAAAAGAACAAAATGATTTCCTTTGATAGATTAGTTTGATTTTAATGTTTTGATCCAAAATATTGTGAAAACTCCAAAAATAGATTAGATTTCCTTCATAGAATTAGTTTTCTTATTAAAAGTCATTTTATTTCATTTTGTATGACCATCAAATGTCAACAACGGAAAATACTTACAGCTTGTGATCCTTTAGTCCCACAACCCAATAGACGGAATTGATAATCGACATTAATACCATTTTACGTTTGACAGTCTTACGCACACCAGAACTTTTGCTAAGAAAATAGAACAACTCAATACACTAAATATCGCTGCTAATCAAGCCTACGACTATTGGACTCGCTCTCCGCAACAGGATTTGATTACGCGCATGACCATTCAAGGGCCATATCCCCATGCGTCTTTGGTTGTGATCCTCGGACCCACAACCCAACGGGCCTACTAGTCACTAGATATCGACACTAGTTTGTGTACATTAGTATTTAAATCTTCACCACTTCCACCAGATATTATTGCACAACTTTCCTTACTAAACATAGTAGCTAATTAGGCTAAGAATTTCTGGACCAGACTAGAAAATCACCCATAAATACTTGTGGCTCCATCGCGCCTCTCGTTCTTACTTCCATGACCTTGTCTAGAAATCTATACGAGGCACCCGCAAGTCATTTTCCGCATGTTCAACAACCAACAAATAGAATCTTGACCGAGCTCGACATTGATTGGAGTCTACGAGTGACTATTATCTCGTACTCAGACATCACACAACTTTTAAGTTAGGAGAGCATTCTTTTCCTTAGACTCACATATCCCGATATTGTGTGTTGAAGACATAATATTACCCAATTAGCTTGATCCCCGTCACCACACTCACATTCAAAATCATTCTACACCAAATGTTGTCTCAAAGACGACCTTGAGAGGTCGGGTTCGAAGAAGGTCATGTGTAGATTTTGTCGTCATAAATTGGTGAACTCAACATGAAGAGATAGTCTCTAAACATTTCCACTTTCTTTGTCCATCCTTTATTTTGTGGGTATTCTTATACCCCCCAAATATGTCAGGATATGATGAGTATGGTCAACCCATCCTAGGTTTTGACATGTACCACTACCAATAAAGTATACCACAACAATCACCTTCACTTTCAACATGGGCGGACAACCGCTCATCCACTCAAAACCCTCTACTTTAAGGAACCAATGTTGGTTCCTCTGTATGTATTGAGGAACTTGACCAGGTCACTCGACCTATCCCCACGAACAATCAAGTTCAAACAACATGAATTTCACTGGTGAAGCAATTTCATCTCCTTGGGTATTGTTTCGATAACCCATTAGCATGCAATCCGATCAACTCCCCGATCTAGATGAGGATTATTTAGCATGATATGCTAGGAGTGAACAATGCTTCTAGGATATGAACCAATATTTCGATAGGTCAGTAGGACAAGGTGATGCCCTTCTTCAAACCGATAATGTTACCCCTCCACCAACCGATAATATTTCCAATGAGGGGTGGCAACATCGTGAAAAATTCATAACAGGATACCATACTCCTCAAGAACCTCTAAGGGTTCAACAAAAGGTACCTAAGCAAAGCAATGCCCCATCAACGAGTGATGTCGTTTCATCTTTGGTAGAAAAATTCAAGGAGTTAGAGCTTGCCCAAAATATGTAGAATTCATACGCATGGCAAGCATGAACTCCTTCCTACCCACATAATTATGGGCAAATACCTACTGCATAGAATCCTCCAGTTTACATGAATACTCAAAACCCTTGAGATCTACTTATGGGGTCGGGAACCTTGGGTATGCCCCCCAAGGCACATATGGATATCTGCAATAGGCACCATCTGGAAGTGCATTCTCAAATTCCATACTAGCCGAAATGTAATGTTCCCTGGCTTTGTGCCTTCGATTCCATATCAAGGTAATCAACCCCCTATGTACACATGTATTCTAAATCTCCGTAGTGGGACAAGTATACCTATCTGGGTCCATATGGACAACCACAGGGGATGTCATATGCCCCAAAAATGTCTATGTTGTCCCATTTCAGAAACCGATGCAGCTGCCACCTCCCCAATAAGGATCTTCAATGGTGGAAACATACGCAATGGGGAACCATTCTGAATATCTCAAGGAACCCCTAGACTTCTCCATTTAGACAATCATGCTTCTGTCGACACTAAAATTTTCCTCCGTAATTTCTATTTCATTAATGTATGTATTAGGAATAGGATGTTGTTAAGTGTAATTAGTAGTAGCATCTGATAGAAGATAACGGTGCCGTCAGTACGGTGCCGCCAATAATGTAGAGTATGGTAACAGTCAAAGTACAATAGGAATGTTGTAAAAAGTAAATATTTGTCGTAAGTGGTCCGGTAATGTTAAAATGTCAAAGTTGGGATAAGTAGAGAAGTAGGGTCTACATGATATTGGTAATAAGGACAAGGAGTGAGGTCATAAATATTTTGTGTATTTTATTTGTAAAAAGTCTAAAAATGTGGAACCCATGTGAAATGATAAGGTTTATCTTATCTTAAAAGATAAGCTTACATGTACAGATAAGAGTTAAGGTATGGAATATGATTCTTCGTAGTGGATTTCTTATCATATCTTAGAGATAAGATGGATAAGCCCGGAAGTTGTATAAATAAAGAGGCCACCCCCCTCATTTAGCATAGAAGGAAGTAGTGAGAAATATTGTATGAAGTGTGTAAAGGAAGCCATCAGTTTAAAGGTGTGTTGAGGAAGCTATTAAGAGGTGTAATTGTAAAGTTTCTCCCATAGTATTGGTGGAAGGAAAGTGAAGTCAATAACACTTGAAGTACCTCATGGGTGAGATTGTAACAATTTCATGTTAATATTATAATTTACTTTGATATTTCAGATTTGTCATCATTCCGTCTTATCATAGTCGATGGTATTATTGTGTTATGTTTTTTGTTTTGTTTCCAGATTACATCCACCAAACTAAAGGATGTGCATTAGTAAATAATCATAGCATGAGGAGTTCCCTGAAGAATTATCATAGTGCCAGATTGGTGATGACATTTTGGTTCCGTTGCCGGACCATTCCTCGTTGGTGGATTGTCTGAGAGATATTCCCACTTAGTCAAAAATCAATTGAGGGTAACCTTATTTTTATCAGCATAGTAGTTACCATGGTAAAGTCATTTTTGCTGTGAATAGTATTTACCACAAGTAAAGTCACTTTTTACTGTGAATAGTATTTATCGCAAAGAACTTCACTTTTTACTCGTGAATAGTGTCTACCACAAAGAAAGTTAGTTTTTACCGCAGTAAGTCAAGTTTTACCATAGTTTACCATGGTCATTTCTATTTTCTATTATAGTGATTTTAATTATTGGTGCACATAAGTCTTGTTGATTGTACTTTTGGGTTGGTATTTCACTGTGGTTACTTTTGAAAATGGGGAAGATTCCTATTTTTTCAGCCCAATCTAATGAAGATGCTTCCTCTTTCATTCAAGAGTTTAAAATATCTTGTATTTGTAATGGCCTTATAAGAAGGGAACAATGGACTGAATTTTTTCCTACCTTTTTGGATGGTTCAGCCTTAGGTGGTTTTGAAACACTAGGCGATAATGTGAAAAACTCATGGGATTTATTAATCGAATGTTTTCTTGAAGAATTTGGTAGATATGCGATCTCATGATCGATATCACAAAGCTAACCCAAGGAGAGAAGGAGAAGATAAGGGATTATCATGCTCGTGTTCTAAAGCTAAGGAGGAAGCTCGATGCCCAGATCTGGAAGGAAGGATTAGCGGATGGGTTGATGAATGGCGTGGATAATCTCCTATGTAAGCACTTCATTCTTGGGATGAAGCTAGAGATCAAACAACGAGTGAAGTATGACCACCCAGCTACCATTGAACAAGAAAAGGAGATTGCAAGAAGGCAAGAAGAAAGCATGAAAGAGGAGCCCAAAGAAATTGTTGCTAAAGTAGAACCTACACCAGCACCTTTTCTCCATAATCCACAACCACTCTCGGTGAGCACAAATATTTCTCCTAGTACATCTACTAAGTATAAAGATCTTCTCAAAAGATGGGTTAGTTAACTATTAATCTTCTTCAAGGAAAAGAATTTAGTTCTCAGGAGGAGATAGAGGTCCAAAAAGAAATATTTCTGAAGTTGTATGTTATGTTATGGTTGTTATAAAAGGGTCATTATAAGTATAATTGTCCAGATAGAGCTTCTACATCCGGTAAAGGAGATAATGATAAAGGAAAAGCACCTGTGAATTCTTTTGATGTAGTAGATAAGAGTAGAAATAATGAAGTAGATGTGTTTGTAAATAAAAAGAAAGAAAGAAAAAGATAATCAAGATGGAAATGATCCTAAGAAGATGAAAGGAGAAACTAGTAAGAAACATAGGAGAAGAAAGTTGGGTGTGCAGGATTTTATGATTTCACAGGGGCATGGACCATACTCCATCTTGGAAGATCTGTCCAAAAGGCCTACAAATATTACATATGGTCAACTCTTGGCTATTTCTTCTGAGAAGAGGTGGGAGCTGCGAAGTGGACTCAATGCTCGACGAAGGAAGGAGGTTGAGGTCCCTTGTTTGGAGGCAGAGGAGGATCCCTATGCTCCACAAGCTGAGGTATTATGTAATGGTATTTCAATTCATGATGTCTTAGTTGATGGAGGTGTTCCAGCTTAATGTAATGACCGAGTTCTGTAATGAATATGTTGGGTTTAAAATTGATCGCCCTTCAACACTTATGTTAAGGTCATTAAATAAGGGAAAACTAAACCGTAAGGTGTAGTTTCAAATGTGGCAATATCTCGTTATGGGTTTTGTGTGTGGTGGTAGACTTTCGTGTGATGAAAAATTGTACTATTGCGTACACCAATGTCTGCTGGGAAGACCATGGCTAAGGAGAGTTCATGCAAGAAACTACCGGAATGAAGGCTTCATGACACTTGGACGTGGTAGAGAGAGGGTGAAGATAAATATGATCCCTCAGCATCATAAGGCATAGAACCTATGGATTCAAGTGATGAAACTAATGATTGGACATCCTCTGATTACTCTAGTACCAGTGAAGTGGACACTGAATATGAAGAAAGTGAGGTTGATGTTTCACCATGGATATCCTTCCAATCGCACCAACTCATGACCCCATAAAATTATCTGAAGAAGAAGTTGATGATCGTCTCCAACAAATAAAGATTGGTGATGCTGTGATGGAGAGTGAGAAGGAATCCTACCTCTAGCTCTTTCGAAGGTACATACACATATTCACTTTTGATTACAAGGAACTCCGTCAAGTAAGTTGGGTAGAACATTCTATTGAGCTGGTAGATGGTGCTAAGCCTATAAAGCAAATGCCATATAGAATGAATCCTAATTTTTCCAAGACTGTAAAAGAAGAAATAGATAAGTTGCTTGATGCAGATTCATATTTGCTATGGAGAATTCGTAATGGGTTTCTCCCATTGTGATCTCAATAAAAATAATGGGAAGCTATGCATTTGTGTTGATTACAGGAAGCTCAATAAGGCAACAAAGAAGGATCATTACCCTCTTCCATTCTCAGATCAGATCTTGGATGAAGTAGCTGGCCAGGAGTGTTATAGTTTTGCTGATGGATATAGTGGATACAACCAAGTCCGTATAAATGGAGAAAGATTAGTCAAGACCACGCTCACCACTCCTTGGGGAACGCTTTGCTTATAGAGTTATGCCTTTTGGGTTGTGTAATGCTCCAAAGAACATTCCAAAGATTTGATGAATAGGGTGTTCGAACCCTACATCGGGACCTTCATCGAGTATTTCGGATGATTTTTGCATCTATGGGAGCAAGTTGGACCATTTGCACCGGATGGAGACAAAGATTTCAAAGGTTAGATGAAGCACAAGCCTCACTAAACCTACAAAGTGTGTCTTTGGATGTTCTAAAGGTGTTTTGTTAGGGCATGTTGTATGCAGAGATGGTATTGGTACGATCCCGATAAAATTTCAAAAATCAAAGATTTGTCATTTCCTATGAATAGAAGTAAGTTGAGATCATTTTTAGGCCATGTGGGTTACTATAGAAGGTTCATCAAGAATTTCTCAAAGATTGCACATGCCCACTAACCCAGCTTCTTGAAGAAGGATGTTACTTATGAACCAGAAATAAGGCACATGAAGCTTTTGGACAACTGAAGGAAGCCCTGGTGTCTTCACCTGTTGTAAAGAATCTAGATTGGAGCAAGCCATTCATTGTATACACTGATGCCTCAGATGCAAAGCACTAGGAAGTACTTTGAGCCAAAAGGATGAAAATGGGAATGAACATCCAATTTGCTTTGGGAGAAGACAAATGAGCAAAGCTTGAGGTAAATTATACTTTAATCAAAAAAGAGGCTCTAGCTATCATTTTTGCTGTAAAGAAGTTTAGAAATTACTTGCTAGGGCAGAAATTTATAGTTATAATAGATCATCGTGCTCTAAAATATATTTTCAATAAGCCTAACCCATCGTGTGAGGATAGAAAGATGGATAATTTTGCTACAAGAATTTGAATTTGATATTATAGATAGGCCAGAAAGAAGCATGTCAATGCAGATGCACTCTCTCAAGCCTATGATGCTTTAGGATCATCTTGTGATGATGATGATTTCCCGATGCAAGATTGTTATCCTCGACACAATCCCTAGTGAATACATAGATATTTGGAATTATCTCAATGAATTCAAGTTTCTGATGGTGCCAATGCAGAGACTAAGAGAAAGATTACTCAAGCCACCATCCATATTCTATTCTCGCATGGAGTATTATTTTGAATAGGACCTCGATGGACAATACAAGAGGGCAAAATTGGATGTGATCAAGGGAAGGAAATTCTAGAAGAATTCCACAATGGTACATGTGGAGGGTACTTCTTTGGACAACTTACAACAAGAAGGATCTTAGACGCAGCTTTATCACCGCCCACTATTTTTAAAGATTGTTATAATTATTGTAAGACATGTGATATTTGTCAAACACATGGTAACCGTAAGACTTCATCAGCTCCATTATGTCCTATTCTTCCACTTGGTCCCTTTAAAAGTGGGGAATAGACATTGTAGAGGTCCACTTCCAACTACCTCATGCAAAAATAAGTATATTGTAGTTGCCACAGATTATTTAACCAAGTGGGTTGAAGCTAGGCCATTGAAAACAAATTCCATGGATGAGGTGGCAAGGTTCATATATGAACGCATTGTCACCGATTTGGTTGTCCATTAGAAATTGTAATGATCAAGGAAGCCACTTCATTAATGAGGTAGTAGAAGCCCTAGTCAATAAATTTTCTATTAAGCACAGAAGGCAACAACATACAAGCCAAGCACAAATGGACAGTGGAACGAACAAATTTTGTGTTGTGTTGTGTCAAATTCTAGCAAAAGATGCAGCCTTGCAGTACATAAGTGGGATAAAAGGATTCATGCAATTGTGGGCATATAGGGCAACATCAAAGTCAGCAACAGATACTCCCCATTTTAGTTGGCCTATGGCATTGATCCAGCTTCTTCCTATTGAGTTTGATATTCCCACCGTGAGAGAGTTATGAAAATGAAAGGATGGATGAAACTGATTCAAAAAAAGAAAGGTTGGTACATCTTCATTTGCTAGAGGAAATGAGGGAAATAGCAAAGGATACAAGCCATAAGAAGAAAATGAAGCAAAAGGAATACTTTGATCAAAAGATCTGTTGGTCTCCATTTCATATGAATGACTTGGTTCTAGTATATGATTCCGTATACAAAAAAAGAAGACAGAGAAAATTTCTTCCAAAATGGATGGGGCCCTACAAAATAAAGCAAAATGTGGCATGAAAATGGTACATACCGATCGGAGGAATCGGATGGCACTCCCATTACGAAATGGGTCAACCACGGCAAGTTGAATATTTTCCAAGCACTAGAATAGTCTACTCCGAGGACGGAGTAGAAGCTAGGAAGGGGGAAGATGTCGACACTAAAATTTTCCTCCGTAATTTCTATTTCATTAATGTATGTATTAGGAATAGGATGTTATTAAGCGTAATTAGTAGTAGCGCGATAGAAGATAATGGCACTCACAAGATGGTGCCACCAATAATGTAGAGTACGGTAAATAATCAAAGTACAATAGGAATGTTGTAAAAATAAATATTTGTCGTAAGTGGTCCGTAATGTTAAAATGTCAAAGTTGGGATAAGTAGAGAAGTAGGGTCTATATGATATTGGTAATAAGGAAAAGGCGTGAGGTCATAAATATTTTGTGTATTTTATTTGTAAAAAGTCTAAAAATTTGGAACCCATGTGAAATGATAAGGTTTATCTTATCTTAAAAGATAAGCTTACATGTACAGATAAGAGTTAAGGTATGGAATATGATTCGTCAGAGTGGATTTCTTATCCTATCTTAGAGATAAGATGGATAAGCCTGGAAGTTCTATAAATAAAGAGGCCACCCCCCTCATTTAGCATAGAAGGAAGTAGTGAGAAATATTGTATGAAGTGTGTAAAAGAAGCCATCAGTTTAAAGGTGTGTTGAAGAAGCCATTAAGAGGTGTAATTGTAAAGTTTCTCCCATAGTATTGGTGGAAGGAAAGTGAAGTCAATAACACTTGAAGTACCTCATGGGTGAGATTGTAACAATTTCATGTTAATATTATAATTTACTTTGATATTTCAGATTTTTCATCATTCCGTCTTATCATAGTCGATGGTATTCTTGTCTTATGTTTGCTTGTTTTGTTTCCGATTACATCCACCAAACTAAAGGTTGTGCATTAGTAAATAATCATAAAGACGAGGAGTTCCCGGTGAAGAATTATCATAGTGCCAGATTGGTGATGAAACTCCCAAGAACTTTTACTAAACTTCTAAAATTCAAATGGGAGGGCGATCCAAGTGCCCACATCGGGCTTACGCAATGGCCATTCGAGAGCTACTCCCATGGGATGTAGTCGTTGTGAAAAATTTCGTAAGATGCTAGAAGTTATTGCTCTCGATTAGTCCTATAAGATACCGAGGCTTCAATACACTTGTTCAAGTAACTCGTATCAAATTTTATCAAAGTATTTGATTTGGATAAGAATTTGAGAACATGAATCGTAATTCATTCATATCAAGTAAGAACACAATGAAGGTTTATCCCACTTTATTCATAGGTGGTGAAAAGTTATCTACTCCTCTGCAAGCACTTCAAATATGGATCAACGTAACTTTGTGATTTGTTCCTTCACTCTCTTAACAGAGAGACAAAGGAAGAGGTTAAAAATTTCACTGCTAAGGAGCTATGAAGAGGTGTTAGAGGGTGCTCTTTGGATTGACCAAGCAGCCATTGGCATGTGGTTGTAAGAATTATGAAGCAAATGGTAAGTTAGTCACTCCCAATCAAAACAATATCGCTTACTCCAACAACACAAACAAAAATCAAGGACAAAATATCCTTAATGAGAATCATGGAGCCATGACCGACGCTATGACTGACCAGCCCAAAAATCCTAGTGTTGTTAATCCTACCAAGACAAAGCTACAAATAACAACAATAATGGCAATAATCGTAGAAATAACAATTTCTCACCCTCGATAAACGATGTGGATTTTAACGTGCTCAACAACAACATCAACAACCTTAGCAATAGAGAAAAACATCGACCCTAAGCCCTAGTCAATACCTAGGGGTATCCCACCAATTCCAAAACCAAGGGCAAGGGTTCCAAAATTAACAATAACAACCAAACAATAACCATAGTTTTGGACCACAACAAGAAAAAAATTAAAGGCATCACGATTACGATCCTAACTTATACTGTGGTTTCCATAGGGTTCAAGGGCATGATGCAAGAACTTTCCATGATTATAACAAGTTTGTGCAACATTTTCCGAGAGGACCAAAGACAATTATTGGTTGACATGTTTTTGGCAAACCCAACATCATGCACTCAAAACACTTGCATGGGACCAATATATTCACATAACACGCTACTAGGGATCTTAAATGATCCTCTCCCCATGTGTCCAAAGGATGGTAGATTAGATCCGAATAGTTAAAATAAAGGTATTGTAAAAGGGACTTATGATCGCAAAGCCTCAACTTTGTCAAACCCACAAGTGGCACCTCCTTTAGATGGTCGCCAACAAATGAAAATTGTTAGGTTGGTAGAGTCGATGCCAAACCCCAAATTAACGCTGACATAATAACCAAGGATTATTATTTGCAGCCAATCCCAATTTATCGTGTTATGTCATAAAAATTCATGATATGCTAAAACTATGTTTATAATCGTCTGTATTTGATATGGAAATTCTTTCCCTCATCAATGGATGGCCATAAATTCATAATCACGGCCACATAATACTTCACCAAGTGGGTAAAATCCATGCCCCTTACCACTATACTCGGGTTTGTGTTCTCGAAGTTCATCTTAAATCATATCATTTATAGGTACAGTGTCCCATAAGTCATTATCTTAGATAATGGTACGTCTTATAAAAATGACAAGGTGCGGAATTATGTTCAAATTTCTACATAAGTCATCATATAGCTTCTCTTTATTATCCTTGGGCCAATGGATAGGCTAAGGTGATGAATAAAACATTAAATTCCATCCTCATTAAGATCAAGTTAAGAAGAACAAACAAGATTGGCACTTAAATATTTTTCTATCCTTATGGGCCTATCGAACGTCGATTCAACACAAATGGGGTAAAGCCCCTTTTCTTCTTGTTGTTTGAGTTGAGGTGATTCTACCACTTGAAATTGAAATACCTAGTCTCTCTGTATTTCACCGCACGGATCCCGGGAGAAGAGGGTTATCGAGAAGCACAACTCTCTAAGTTAGAAACTTTAGATGAGGCTAGGCTTAACGCCGAACAATGGCACAATGTTTACGCTAACCAGATGGATGGGCAACATAATAATAAGCTTTAGAAATGTGAAATATATGAAGGATATTTGTTATTAAGGATCGACAACCGATAGACAAAAACACCGACGAGGGACAAAAATTCAAACCTAAATTGTTGGGTCCATATCAAGTAGTCAAGAATACAAAATGGGGCATTTCTCCCAGTATGTAGGTAGAAGGTGAAGAGTTTAGTGAATCAGAAACTCTCTTCACCTAAAGAGGTACTACTCATGATCTACCAAAGCATTTTCATATGTACATTACTACATCCGCATTGCATTTTCATCTCGCCAATTCATTTTGTACAAAATTGTGCTCAAGGTATTTATTCTTATAAAACTCCTAAAACTTATGAAAACATTGAAAAACATTCAAATCATATCTCTTCAAACCTATATAGTATCATCAATTATTTCTAAATCATTTCATCAGCTTTGAACAAGATAAGACAATTTTTTTACCGTGATCATACCAAGGCATGTATACTTTGTTATGCTTATATTCTCTTTCTAGATTAGGTGTCTTTTCCTATAGTCCTTTCTGAAGCTTCATGATGTCACATCTATCCCATAAAAATATATTTGGAAATAAAAACATATTAAACATTTTTCCCGGATAAGTAAGTCAAAGGTATATCCACATAAATTATTTATTTTACACCTTTTTTTTCCCAACCAATCTTCGGTGTTGAGTCTGCATTTCTTACCGATGAGGTAGGGTTGTGAAAGGAGAGAAATTACCTTACTCACCTATTCCTTATCTATGGTGATGATCTCATGCTTCCTCCTAGTAGCATGGTGCAAGGATTAGGGGGTCTCATTGACAAACATGAAAGTTACAAATAATTTTTTCAAATGTTGTGAATTCTTAAGTAAAAAACAAGGTGAGTTAGATGTCCAAGATTCAAAAAGAGTTTAAAACCTAAAACTATATTTTTTCAACCAAGTATCCATCTATGGATATAAGTCTAGATAAACTGGAAAGTGAATCACATTCTAAACTATGAAGTAACATGAGTAGGGTGAGGTTGTAGTGTCTCAATGTTTTCCTATCAAACCATTGTCTATCCCTCATCATTATCATTCAACAAAATTTTGTAACGTGTGCCCTTTCTAGCTCTTGGTGTTGAGGCCTCGGATCCTACTAGTTGCAAGGGGTCGGGAGTGGGGTTATGTACATATTCTTTCCACATCATTATATCACCATGTTTTTCCAAGACAATATGAAGTATCAAAGTTTTATTAAAGAAGCTAAAATTCGAACATCACATTGTGTTCGCATTATCATATATCAACATTATGAAATATAAATAGAAACCATTCTATTATCATTTCACATCCACTCGCATACATTCTGAAAAGCATAGAAAAGAGGAAATTTGAAATATCTAGAGTACACATGAGAGATAAACTAAAATAAATTCAACTCATAAACGATGGAATGCCATACCAAAAATAAGATTCTATATATATATATATATATATATATCATGGTGAATCAATTTTGTATACAATGTCAACATGCACTAGGCATGGTCAAAATGCTCACAATGAGCTTGAAACATAAAAAATATTATATAAATGCCCAAAAAATATCATCAAAGTAATAGAAATATCCCCATAGCCTATTAGTCCTTGTGAGATCCCTTGATTGCGCATGACAATGTCTCGGGGATCCTACTGCGACTACAACGACGTTGAGAGTGAACAGAATGATGTGAGTGCTCATGGTGGCATCTCCATCGCCCATGGCCTCACCGTGTGGAAATGGATCTATCTCATTAAGTGCTTGGCAGCTCATACCCACCACCTGGGTACAAAGGGAAGTAATTATCTCCGCTACCTTCCACATAGGGAAAACACGTCGGTGTGTGTATGCTTGCATCTAATGGATGGTCTCGAGTAAACAATCACTCAGCTCGGAGTCTTCCCTAAGGGGATTAGTAGAGTATCCATGCACACCCAATCGATGATCTCTCGCCACTTTTGTGCCATCACCGCAAGAAGAAAGAAAGAAAGAGATACCACCAACATTCCTAACTAACAAAGTCAAGAAAAAAAGGTATTAAACATACTCAAGTCTCCGAGCATCCGGTAGGATCAAGAATCGTTGTTTTAACTCATCACAGGTGGCTACGGGGCTTCCCAAAGCCAAAAGTGAATCGTTGTCCTATGAAGGACTCATTTTCACCCTCTCCACCATGGGGAAGTGTCAACTCCGAGACTAAGGTATCTCTCTCAACACTAGCCTCCTCGTATGCTACTCTCAACATCTCTTGAGTATCATTCCACTCGGGTCACTCTCCTCCTCCTCCGCATAGGTTACCTTGCCAGTCCCAACACCAACTCCCTCATCCTCTGTGTCCTCCTGAACTGAATCCTCCTCCGTCTCATCCCCCATATACTCCTCAGAGTTGGAGTCTGAATCAATGGGCTCATCTTACTCCCCGTTGTGAGCAGAAGTGAACGCAATCCAAAGTAGAGGTGCTCGAGGGGCACCAGCTACCCGGTGAGGATATACCACCCATCTAACCATAATGGGCACAACTAGAATGACCACTTTCCAGCAAGGATCCCCTCTAGGGCCCCTCTAAGCCTCCTGAATAGTCCTATAAACTAGTGTAACTAGAGGGAACTTATCAATGTATGGAATGCCAAACTGCTAGGAGAACCAATCAAATGGGTGGACCTCAAGTCTCCCTACTTTGTCAACCAACTGACCTATCAAAGAGAAATCTACCATCGTAGTCACCTATGCTCCCCATATCCCTATCATTTCCTAGTAGGGTATGACAAATCATGTCTGCCATATTTAGGGAAGCCACTAGCTGATGTGGCAACTTAAGTATTGACATAGTTGTCCCTCTAGCTACAATGCCGAATAGCCCTTGGATCTAACACTGGTACTCCCCTACCATAGGGGATGAAAATCTCATAAACCAAACTCATCACAAGAGTGGGGTGGCTCAATGACTGCCCCTACCATCTGACTACCCTGTATAAATAATGGTAGGTAGTACCCAAGATAGTTGCGCCCCAAGAATATTTACAGCCATGACCCTCGATCTACGTAATGATAGGAGCCAAACAATACAAGAGGGTTTCACCACCATTATCCCCAATCAATTGGGAGGACAGATGCCCATCATGGCTTTGTGTATGATAGGAATGGGAGCAAAGGGGAAATGAAAGAAACCTTCATCCCCTTCTTTGAGCAAGATGAGACAACAACACTACCCATATATGTGGCCCACCGCATCATCACATCCATGACCCCCGCTGTCTCCTAATTCCGCCTCCTCCCAAGTATTAGGAACCCAATAATATGATACACATCCTCTAAGGTAATAGTCCACTCATCTTGGACACTGAACCGGAAGGTGTTCCTATCTTCATCCCAATGGGAAAATAAGTCACATAAAATATGAATGGCAGTGCAACATGGGGAACTCACGCAATCCTCCAAATACTGGCCCTCTAGAGAAGATCCATCTAATCATGTGTTAGCTAATCCAGGATACCAGGGAGCCAATCACACTCCCTCTCCCGACTCCATCTGATGTACTCCTCCTTTTGCATTCACCAAAACATGGAAAAAGAACAATTTAGTGACATATACCAAATAATAAGCTCACCAAAAACATTACAAAACATCAAAAATCCAAAAAAATCAAGTTAAATACAATTCTTGGTCATTCTATCCGAACCGCCACCCGGTGCACGGTGGCGGTTCGGACCACCGCCCTAGTAGTGCGGTGGTCTCGTGACCGCCGCCGTGCTTTGGGCAGTGGTCCTAGACTGATTTTCTAAACGTGTCTTTTACCCTAAAATTCCCAAAAAGACAAAAAAATACTACTTTTGACCAAATAAAAGAATGCCTTATGGGTGCCCCCTAGAGACTCATTTAAGACAATTTTTTTGAAAATGATCCCTCCTAGGTGAACTTTTCAAAGTTTTTACATTTTAGGTATTAAAAGACAAAAGTGAAGATAACCAACCTTGGACCACGTTGGTCAATCTCCCACTCGTGGAGGCATGATCATGATCTCGTCATGGTCATATCAGCTATACTCTCATCAAAAATGGTCACCATGGGTCTAGAGCTCCAAATTCACCAAATCAAATAACACAAATGAATTGAAAATGAGTTGTTTATATATATATATATATACATACGTTATTTTGACCTCATTTTGAGTGTACTTGTTCACATGGTTGGAGTTTTGGTGCAAGTATATTTCTATATCCCCACACAGATTGTAAGTCCTCTTGTTGTTTTGATTTAGTGTTTGTTTTTCAATATTTTATCTATCTCGCACTTGAGTCTTTTTTTCTCTTGCATGTAGTGGGAGTTTGGGTGGTGACATTTCGACATAGGAGCATGTCGGGTATAGTTTCTAACTTCCCATTTCAGAATGCCATACTCGGACTCTACATGTTACATTGTTTCATGGTTAAGACGATTCTCCAAGGGGGCAATATGTACACACCAAAAATTACATGTGCTACATTGTCGGAAAATGGTTACAAAAGTCCCCAATGATGATTCAGGTCCTTTCAAGAAGGTGTTTGAGCTCCAATTTCCTTTCACAAAGGTATATTTGTTGCTTAGATGTCTTTACTTAGCCTTCCCTGCATTTTCTAGCTTCCTTCCTCTTTCTACGCATGTTTTGGCCTTTAGTGCTAGGACCGCCGCCCTACCTAGGAAGCATTTTGAAACCACCACCTAAGACAGGTGGCGGACCTTCTCTCTTTTTCATAATTCTTCACGCGTGTTTTAACATATGACGGTTCACTTAACTTCACTTTTTGCATGCATCCATGAGCCAAATTATCTAAAATTAGCTTTGATTATTTGGTTCTCCTTCCTCATGTTTTTAAATAGATTTAATTGGTTGGGACTGTTCCTTCTTGCCTTTTGGATGAAGGTACCTCTCATCCTCCATTCCTATATATTCCTTGCTTTTATTCAAGCAAACAGGCCTGAGAATTTTGTGTAACTTGCATTGTTTTTCTATTACGATCTTACTAGGAATTGCATAGTCAAGCTCGATCACTTATGTTATCTCTCTTCTACTTGCATTGTACCTAGAATGCCATCAAGTTGTCATTTCTCAAGTGCCATCCTCCTACTGCTTTTTCTTGCATTCCCAATTCCTTGGACTCACATGAACACTGGGAGAAAAAAATGAACAGATCAAGGGACAGATATAGATAGAACTATATTTGCCAAAGATCTTGCTTGTCCAGTGTTGGAATTGTGTTTTTTTCCTTGTTTGTCGAATTATCAATTTCAAATCACCAGTTTAATAATTTCATATCAAATAGAGTAGAAAATAATTCATTTCAATGAATTAATCAATCAAAAGTAAATAAAATCATTAATAAGTTGTTTTCCTTTCAACATTACTAGGGAAGTTGTGAGGAACAATAACCCCTTTCAGAGATTTTTTCTTCACCTTTGAGGTAGGGTTTGGAGGGTTTTGATCAGATTAGGTTATTTTCTTTAGATTAGATTCATACATTTGCACAAGTAACTAGCTACATCCGGTTGATTACTTGTCTTTAGTTTATTTATTATATTAGAATGCATTGCTTAAAAATTAGAAAAGAACAAAAATATTTCCTTTGATAGATTAGTTTGATTTTATTGCTTTGATCCAAAATATTGTGAAAACTCCAAAAACATAGATTAGATTTCCTTTAGTAATTAGTTTGCTTATTAAAATTCATTTTATTTCATTCTGTATGACCATCAACAATCTACAATGGGAAAATACATACAATTGTGATCCTTTGGTCCCACAACCCAATGGGAAAAATTTCATAACCGACATTGATACCAATTTACGTTTGATAGACTTACACACACCCGCAACTTCTACTTTGAGAAAATAGAACAACTCAATACATTAAATATCATTGCTAATCAAGCCTACGACTATTGGACTGCTCCTGGAAATAGGATTTGATTACATGCATGACCATTCAAGGTCCACAGCCTCCACGAGTCTTTGGTTGTGATCCTCAGGTCCCACAACCCAACGGGTCTACTAGTTAGTTAGATATTGACACTAGTTTGCGTACATTAGTAATCGATCTTCACCACTTCCACCGATATTATTGCAATAATGCATATCGGGATAAGAATTTCTAGACCGAATGAACATCACCCATAAATACCTCTAGCTCCATTACACCTCTCGTTCTTACTTCCATGACCTTGTCTAGAAATATATACGAGGCACCTACAGTCATTTTTGTGTGTTCTATAACTAGATAATAGAATCTCGGTTGAGCTTGACATTGATTGGATTCTACGAGTGGCTATTATATCATATCGACAAATCACACTCGCTTCAAGTTAGGAGAGAATTCTTTTCCTTAGACTCACAAATCCTGATATTGCATGTTGAAGATATAAGATTTCCCAATTAGCTTGATCCCTATCACCACACTCACATTCACAATCATTCTACACCATATTTCTCTGCACAATCTTGAGAGGTCAGTGTACGAAGAAGGTCACAGGTTGATTTTCTATCACACACCCCCTACCTAGATGCATGTTGGATCTAAGGTGACTACGTTGGGGGTAGATAAGTCCTTCAATGAGGTGGTGCGAAGGAGAATTGTTCCCACTCCTATGGTTCTAGCATATAATATCCCTTCTGTCTCTTCCCGGAAGAGGTGGTTACATCTGAAAATTTCTTTCAAGACCATGCCCCGATCTGCAGATTCAATGGCTTTTTGCCCACTCTTGTTACTCTCCATAAATATTTTTCAAACCATATGCTTCCCCTTCCTCGGAAGGTGGATTAGAAATTGACCCATGTGTTAAGGGTTTATTTATTGTTTTGTTTACATTTATTGTTGATAAAGATAACATAGTTGATGATCTTTGGGCATACCAATCCTACTACCTTGTCATGAAACCATTGATCCCCTCCTTTAATCCAACTATTGAGACACTTTCTTGCAAACCAGTGTGGATTAGATTACCTTACTTGTCGCTGCAATTCTGGGACCAAGCCTATCTTGTTTCCATTGGAAATACGTTGGGAAATATATTGAGCATAGATGATCAAACCGCAAATTTTACTCATGCGCAACCTATGATCCAATCCTAGTTGAGATTGATACTTCGAAAAACATACCTCCTAGAATTGAATTAAAAGTCCAAAATAGATCCTAGAATTATCCTCTTGATTATGAAGTCTTTTCCTTTAGATGCATAAATTGTCTTTTGTTGGGGCATATTGTTACAAATTGTAAAAGAGATATGAGAAAGAAAGAGAGGAAAAGTAAATCCTCATTGTGGCGTAATGTTGATTCTAGTCAAATATTTATCCAACCGGATTGTGATTCATAGGATGCTTCGTAAAATAACGAGGCCTACTCGGAGATTCTAAATTTTCCTCCTTCTCTTAATTGGACCGGGAAAGCAATACCCCTTTCTAGTAGTTTCGATATCCTTTCTTCTCCTATGGTGACTCAAATTTGTGTTAACAAGGAAAAATTAGAAATCATAATCCTTGTTCATAAAGAAAGGAAAATCCAAACAATGATGATGTTTGGACTACTATGGGAAAGAAAAGATAAAGGTAAGTGTAAATGATCCCCGTAAAAATCATTTAATATCACATGGGATGAATCCTCAAATATGAGTTGTTTTTTTTTTGTTGGTTTTTCTTAGTCAGAGTGGTAGAGGCTACTACATTAGATCTTCATTGTAATATATTTTCTCCACTTTTACTTGCTGGTTTTTTGGTCCCCTCAAAACAAATACAATTACCTAATATAAAAATAAATAAAATCAACATAGAAGTAAAGATCAAACAAACACGAATAGATAGAAATCGGTTTATTTTATGAAAACCCTTTCATGTAAAATATCTAGAAAATTAAAATATTTGTTATTACATTTAATCTAACCCAATACTACAACAAGATTTGTTCGCGGTATTATATTAGTCTATGCACAACCTTTGTGCTACTAAAATACTGCTAACAATACCCTATAGTATTTAACAATTATCATTCTTAGTACATTAACTCGCATTCTCCTTATAAAATATCCTATGCCTAGTTGCCATTTATAATAAAAAAAAAAATAGTCCCAAAATAGTTGTCACATCCACTTTCTATAAATAGTGTTTAGGAATCAATGTGCTCTAAAACAAAAACATTATTTAGATAAATCCCATAATTAAACTAACATAATAATGAAATTCCCTCTAACCACCACCTAGTCATCACTAAGCAAGTCTCTTTGCATATATAGTTCTCTAACAAATGTTTGATAACATATAACAGCTTATTATATATATAGCTATTTCTATCAAATGTTGTGTTACTCTTTTGCACACTAAAAATAAAATCCCACTATGGACTAGAGCAATGCACAATTATCGGTACTCACGCATATCCCCAAATCATATTCCATAATGACCAAGTACCCACATGCGTGTGCACATACTTGTAGTTGAGTGATGTAATTCTTCACAACTTTTACATTTTATAGTAGAGTTTTGCATGGTTGCACAATCCAACCATTAGGAAATAGTTTGTATGTAATTCAATCATTACACCATATACCATGTGTAATGTCATGAAATGTTAAAAATTCCTCACATTATCTCACTTCTCGTTCAAAATTTTCATGAAGGTAGCACAAACTCATTCTTTAACTGGTTTAGGTGATTAAGACCACATTTTTCCTACATCGATAAAGTTTTCAATAGGCACTTTGCCATAATTAATGAATACCTAATATTCATATTGGCCAGCACCTTCTTTAGAAAAACCTTATTTTTCGTTCCTTATTTCTTTATACAATGATATTGAAAACCAAAATTATCGGTGTATGCATGATCTTTAGGGTTATTTTCTAGAGAGATCACACTCTAAAATTCCTTGTCTATCCCCACCATTATTTGGAAAATCCCAATTGTAAAATAAAATCTTTGAAGCCATACTATTTCATTTCTTGCATGATTAGACTCCATATACTTCTTCAAAGTGTTATAAATCATGATAATTTCTTATCTAACCTATCTCTCAAGCAAATAAATTAAGAATGCATCAATTGGTGAATTTTGGAGCTTCACCTCATTTAGAGTCCAAAAACCATGTAAATTCAATATGTGATTTCATTAACAAAGAGTCTAAAGGAAAACTATAGAATTAGACATTCTACAAAATTATTTAAAAATCATCTCCACCACAACGTAATGTTTCCTTTCATGAATTTTCAAGTATCTACTAACAATTTCCATAGTGTGTGCAATGTTATGTCTATAAAAACCATTCCAAACATCATGCTTCCCACCATACTTTCATATGGTACTCGAACCATGTCCTCCAACCACTCTAAATCTTGTAGACATTGCAAACACGAGAGTTTGTGCTATAGATTTATAGTCATGCATTTTAACCTTTCCAAAACCATCTTAATATACTTCCTTTTAATTTTCCATAGATTTATTTTCACACGATCTTGGATAATTTATTTTCCCAAAATAAATTTTACAAAGACCAAAATGCTTCATTTTCAACTTTTAATCAATCGGTGTGTTACATGCTAGATCATTTCCTTGCAATTTCCAATCAATAACATGTCATCAATGTAGAGCACTAAGATTAAAAATTATTTCCTTCTTATTTTAAATACACATAAGATTCTACCCCACCGAACAAAAGATAAAGTTTACATAAATGGTTGCCAAAATTTTGATTCCATGTCCTTTTTTTATTCTTTCAGTCCATATGGAGATTTATTTACTTGTAGTAGACCAAATACTCTTTTCCTTTGACCATGAAACTTTCAAACTATACCATATAGATTTATTCCTCAAGTTCTCGATGAAAGAATGTTATTTGATCATCCATTTGTTATATATTTAGATCATATATGCATTTATAATACATTTTAAAATTGTAATAGAATTTAGTTTCTCAATACGATATAACACTTCATTGAAATCAATCCCATTGATGTGTGAGAAACCTTTCACAACCAATTGGGATTTATACTTTGCTAATTTACCTATCATATAAACTAGCTTTTGTATAACTATTTAAATCATACATGTTTTCTTCTAGGAGGTAACTTAACTAGATCCCAAATCTCATTAGTCATTAGAGATTATAAAATCTCATCCTTATGGTTTTCTTCTAAGGCTTGCACTCCTAGATATACAAGAATTTCATGTATTATTGTTAGATAATTTGAAATGGTAAATAGTGAGACTCTACCTTTCTAGTATTCTACTGGACCCACTTTAATATTCTTTACGCATATGTCTAAGGTTCATCTCCCTCTTTTATACCTAATTATTTATTATTAATATCATACTCAATTAAAGACTCTTCAAACTATACATCAATCCACGTTGTGTTTGATGCTTCTTTTAAGTACTCCTTCAAATGTCTCATCACAACTTCACCATCAGCACACATACTTCCACAAAATAATCATATTTAACTATTTAGATACAACATTATAGTTGTAGACCACCCTCTATGTTATTAAATTCCACATCTTGTACCCTTTCACATTGTTTCCATATCCAATGAAGAAATGCTTCTTAAAATTATAGTTAACCTTTATCAAATTGTCTTTTAGAATATCGACATATAGATCATTCCGAAATAATAGGTTCTTAAGGGATGGTTTCTTACCAAACCAATATTCCTATATAAAGTTTTCTTTACCTATGGATATGCACATGAAATGCGATATGAAAATAAAATTGCTCATGTTTGGATTTTTTTATATTATAGAATTCAATTCAAGTATGTCTAGAATAACCATGTACACATGAATTAGGCTTTATATGCATTAATGTCTATTTTACCATTTAAATATTATTCTTTGGTTGTATCTTATAATGTAGTATTCATGACTTGATATTCATAACTTGTGGCTCGAGTATTTTATGGGGAAGCAGAAACATGTAAAATTTATACCAATTTTTGTATGCTTGTTGATTATAGCATTGCAAGATGAAATTCAATTAGAAATAGGATCCAAGATGTGTTGTATAGTTATAGCATGATCAATTTTGAACCTTATATTGATGTTAATGTATTTTGTAAAGGAAATAGTAGTGTAAAGGCATGTCATACAATTGTTTCTCTTCTAAAGGAACTATCCTTTGGGCATATATTTGAGCATATTGTTTCTCTTCTAAAGGCACGTTCACTTGTTCTCTAGTTTTGAATGAAAAATATATATTGATTGTTATAACCAATAATGATGTTTGGCATTTGACCTCTTATTAGTCCTATCGAGGCTCTTGGGGACATCTACTTTATTACACACTACATATATGATATTGTTTCATTTTATACTACTTTATATTCCTACTACCACACTACTTGTTCCATTGATACATACATGTTTTGACATACTCTTTATCTTTATAACATGCTAACGGGTGCTTCATGTGAAACATTTTCTTTGCAATACTATTTTCCACCGTGGTTATGTGCTACTTTGATTGTTATTATTTTCCATTGTTTTCCATATTATGACATTTTTATGGACCTTGCCCTATGTATTATTTGATCTTTGCTTGTATGCTTTTGGTCGCTTAACTCGATTGTCTTGTTACATTGTGAAAGAGTTTCCATGTTTGAAACCAATTTTATGTTGTTTTATTTATCTACACTATTGTTTATTTACATTGTCTTATATAGCATACTTTTCACTTTTTCTACTAACACATGTTTCTAGCCAAATTGTTTGCATGTGCCTTATTTCCTACCATAGAAATTTCCTCCCCTGTAGGATATAAATTTCAGATCAACATCCAGTCCTTTGCTTTGGTGTGCATCCTCCTACGGACGTCGTATGTACCCCAAAACGAGGGGGAATACAATGGATGAAATATTCACACCTCACATTACCTCAAAGCTTCAATATAGGCCTACACAATATAGGAATAAAACAAATTTATAGTTTCACAAAAAACCCAATATTTTACTTGGGTCCTTAGTTTAGCACAAATACTAGCACCTAGATATAGATACTAGAACTGGGTGATCCCAAACTTTTCTTTGAGGATATGACCCAAGGAAGTTACTGATCACATTCTTATATCGAAAAGTTTTCAGAAGTTCACAACTCTATAGTTTGCAAAGTATAGGCACAATCCTCCAACAATCAATTCATTTTATTTCCTTTTTCTATTTCCTTAGATGAAATTTGAATAAACATAGAACAAAGCAATATCACACCATCTGTAATGGTGTATAAATTCTGGAAGTAATCATGGATGGAGAATAACACTAGACCTTTCCCCAAAAATCTTTTGTCATGGCATGAGATCACCCAAAAAACTCACACTTGGCATGAGATCACCCAAAAAACTCATTCTTGGCATGATATTGTCCTAAAAACTCACTCTTGGCATGAGATCACCCAAAAATCCACTCTCCTATAATAGTTATGGATATTTTTATATCCATTTCACTCATCATGGATCGATTGCACACATTCCTTTTACTAATTTTTCATATTTTTTACATACTTCTACATGTTTTTATAGAGTCATGACTTTGACTACTCTTTCATTCTTATTTTTAGGTCTTTCCTTAGTACACAACAAGAATCAATCCTTCATCAAGATACAAAAACAAGAGGTATAACATGGTAAAACTCACACGCTTCACCCCTAGGTTCACTTCCTCTTTCTTATCTTCCACGTTTCATTTTTATCACTAAACACTTTCACTTATCTCTTTAGCATGTTTTCACCATCAATCTACAAGGAACAAAGGTACAAAAATTGAAACTACTTTGTGTTATTAATTATTCTCTCAAAAAATAAAGTGAGGGAAAATGTAGACTTAAAATCACGCACTTGGGTACATTTTAATATCCTAATCACATATTACTATTCATATGATTCATAAGGAGAAAACTAATAATTGAATACTATCTTTGGTATCTTTTCTTTGTTTTGAGTCTTCTTTCTCATTTTCCACACATTGCAGTTCAATCTTATCTTTATTATTTTATCTTTCTTGACCTTGACACTAGTGCCTAGCTAGGATGCCACTACCTGGCACCCCCATCCCGTCTGGGTATCCCCGATCTCTTTGTATCTTACTTTCCTCTTTTATCCATATTTATATTTTGGGCATCATTTTTCTTATGGGTCTTCCTTTTAGTTGTCAATTACAAAATTCACAAAAGAGAATCATATCAATACAAATTTATGTGACCAAAATAAAGGAAAAAACTCTAATAATTCACTATCACCACCTAAGGCTGCATCCAAATCCATCCTAAGAGCATCAAAGAATCCATCTAGTTATCATTTAAGGGATAAGAGACTACATTTTTGCATACACACATAGGAGGGGAAGTTCATTTTCACATCCACACATCTATCTACATTTCTACATTTAGCTATTTCTCGCTATCATGTGCATCTTACATCAGATATTCCTAGGGCATGATTATACACACACCCACACAAAAATAAATGAATTCTAAGATGTAGTCAGTACTCGATCATAAGTTCATTCTTTTAGGTGACCACCGAGGTCACCACGACTCCCCGTTTTCAGATTTTCTTTTTATGATTTGATGTGTTTTATGGTTTTGTAGGAGGTCATTTGTTTTACGGTTTATAGGAAAACTTTGTGATCATACAACAACATACATGTGATAAATACGGTAGGTTAGTGGCATTACTTTGTGACATAAGAAGAATCGAGTTTCGACAATTTTCACGGTCATAGGAACCCAACAGAGGTCTCTAGTGCCTAGGCACCCCCAACCTAGCCTAGGTTATCTGGTTTAGCTTAATTTGATAGTTCCAATTTTTATGTGTGCAACATTACGACATTTATCTCCTTCTATTGATTAGTCTTCAATTCTAACATACTTTGGTATCAATTCTGAAATAATATAAGTCTTCTATTCCCTCTCTTACACCCGTGGTTTCATTTTTTTCTTCCTTATTACTTAGGCTAGATGTGTACTTTAGTATTTTATTTTTTACATTTGTTACTCTATAATTAAGGTTTAACAAATTCGATTATTATTAATTCATTTGTTTAACCCAATATTTCAAACCCTACCTTTTGAGCATATATCGATATTTCTCTTTTTCTCCCATCATGGATAAATCTTCTTATCCTTCTTTCACCCCAACTAAGAATGCTGGCATGGTCACTAATGCTATTGATTTTATGCAAGTTTGTACTCAACATCCTCCTTACTTTATTATGCCTCGGACTAATCCAACTATTAAAGTAGTCACCACTTGCCGCACTCGTCATTATATGGCTCATACCATTTATATCTAGCTAGTTATTACTTCTATAACTCCTACCACCACTTCTAAGGGATATGATATCATCGAGAAACTTAAGAATACACCAGCCAAAATATATCTCTACGAATTATTGTGTAATGCACCCGACTATCGGCATACATTAGAGGACCCCTTTCCTTCTATCCACATTGAAATAAATAAATCTTCGGCCACTTTCACACATCTTATCCTATCTCTCAAAAATCTACCACATGCTATATCATTTAATTATGAGAACATATTTCTATTTGTTGTTGATAATCCATGTATGCCTCTTCTTATCACTAATATCATTGGCACCATTTTTATCAAGTGTGTACTCATTGATAATTGATCCGCCATTATTCTATTTTCTCACTCCCCTTTAAAGAAAATTAACATTACTGATAATATCATTGCTAAAAATTCCACTCTCATTTGTGGCTATGATTCCACTACTCACACATGCCTAGGCACTATCACATTACCTATATAAGTTAGGCCTAATATTTTTCCTACAATATTCTTCATTATCAATGCCTCATTTCAGTTTAATCTCTTGTTGGGTAGACCTTGGATTCATGCAATGCATGTTTTCCCATCTACTATTCATAGATGCGTTAAATTCTTCCATACTGGTTATGAACATACCACTACTTCGACCCTGATCCATTCAAGTTTTTCCACATAGAACCTGTTATTCGCTATGCATATTCATCGATCGTAACCTATTCCATATATTAATTTTAGTACATACGATATTCATTATTCTAGTGCTTCACATCCTTCTTCCACCTCTGGCAAACATGCCATATATTTCCACTCACACTATTGATATCATTTCACCTACCATGTCTACTCCCATACCCACCACCACTCCACTAGCTAAGACTCCTCTCACTCCTACATCTAGCTCACTTCTTACTAATATCCTTGATATGGCTATCCAACACAATTCCAGCACTGATGATTCTCATAACAAGGTTGATACTATTGAGATTACTATTGAAAAACTAGGAAATCTTAATTTTAATCTTATCGAGATAGATGAGTCATATTTTAATGATACTTTCATTGTTGTCGGTTGTAGTGAATATCAACTCAAGAAACCCCATCCTTATACTAATTCTATGGTACCTCATCAAAGGTCTTTCCATACACTGGATGTCATACCACCTTCCTCATCTTCTCATAAGTATCCTACATCTATGCTTCATTATTTCGCGTGCACTATTTTCATTAATAATTCTTATTGGCCACATATTCCATTCAATCATACTAGTTGTAATACTATTTGTATATACAATGGCTTGGCTCAGCTAGGATTCAAACTAGATTATATCCTCCTCAACCTCACTCTCCTCATATTTATCACATATATTTCCACATCATTTCTTCATATGGCCTTCGCGTATTCCATTTATAAGTCTTTGTTTCACTCACCTCTCATACATCTCCACTTATCATTGGACATTCTTGGCTTGAATACATTGAATCCTCATCATATCAACATTTCATTTCCCATGCCTTTCGGCCTTGTTTTTGTTTGTAATGATTCATTTTTGGATATACACAAAATATTACTCGCTAGTATGCACATCAATGTCCACTACCACCTTTCACCGATGAGGAATACACAATAGGCATATACAATCAACAAGGAAATGGATCTTTACTTGATCAACCATATATTATTACTTACCAAGTCTCTCGATGCATCTCCATTTGAATTCAACCATGACAACGGTGTTATATTAGATGATTTTACTTAATTATTTTTCACATCATACACTTGGGGTACTAAGCTTACTCTTCCACCCCTTCTAGCCTTATTAGGTGTCACACATTTTTATTTTCCACTCTACGCTTCACATCTAGTCTTTTGCACACATATTACACATCTTGATAAACTTGTCTCATCATTACACTATGAGACACTCTTGTGCTAAGGTTCACACTTGATTGTTGAAGGAATACTACATACATGACCTTATATGATACACACTACACTTTGCTAGCACTTGACGCATGCATGACACATCTCTCTAGCACCACATTCTCACACATTACACTACCTTATAACACACTCTACTTCCATAGTTCATACTCAACTATTGAGGGTTTAAATATTTAATTACCATCACCAAATTCACTCCATATTCTACATGTTTCATTAATCTATATTTCTAATGCACAATTCAAACCATTTCGGATGATGCGTTCTTATTCTATGGTTCATTCTTGACTACTGAGGGGGAATTTATAAATGAACCTCATCTCATAATATTACACATTATCTCGGGGGCATGCTTCCCTATCATATTTATATTGAATTCCATTCCATTCACATTCATATCATGTTTCATATCTTGGTTTCTTTTATTATTGTTTGCTTATACTCACATGTTACACTTTGTCTACTATGTTAGTTATATATCTAGTATGTCATTATATTTATCACATACAAATGTGTGTTCACTTATTATCTAGTTGTGAATGCATACTTTCTACATATCCTTACATATAGCATAGATGTTGAGAACTCGTACATCTTACTTCACCCAAGTGAGGCTCATGGGGCACCTCTTTTCTTACACACTATAAGTGTTATTGTTTCATTTTATACTACTTATTATTCTTACTAGTACATCACTTTATTGATATATACACATATTGACATAGTTTCTATATTTCTAACATACTAACATGTGCTTCATGTGTAACATTTTCTTTCAGGAACTATTTTCCACCATGGTTGTCTAAAACTTTGCTTGATATTGTTTATTATTGTTTGTCATTGTATACCATTTTTTACACGCTATGCCCTTTTTATTGTGTGCAAATTGTATTCTTTTGGCCTTGATTATCGTGCAACATTATGAGTGATGTCTCATTTTTAAACCCTCTTTTCATAGTCTACATTTTTTTCTTGATTGGTAGCTTACTCATTATCTTCCATACATGTATTTTAATTGATTGCACTAATACATGTTTCAATCCACTTTTCTTGCATGTGATTTTGTTTTTATCAAGAACATTACATCCTCCTATAGTGCATTAGTTACAAATCAACATCTAGTCCTCTCCTTTAGGCCACATCCATCGAGTAACATCGTATGCATCCCAAACGAGGTGTCATACATTGGGTGAATATGTAACCCCATACAAAAATCATAGATTCAAGACATGAATGCATAAGTACAGAGCAAAACATAGTTAGAGTCATAGAACGTCCTAGAATCTGACTTGGGTTTAGTTTTGCATAGACACCATCGCCCAGATATAGACATGATCTTCTGGGAACTCCTAACCCTTCCTAGGAACCTATGAACAGGAGAAGTTACGCTCATTTTTAGATCAACAATTTTTACAAAGAAGTTTGCATAGTACAGAATAGTCTTTCAATAATCAAAATGCATTCTAAATTCATTTTCTACTTGGATCCAACTAAATCAAACTAGATTAAACATGAAAAATAATGATTACACCATTTTCAATGGTGTATAATTTTCAAGAAGTAGTCAAGGATGGAGAATAATACTAGACCTTTCTCCTAAACACTCTTATCCCAAGTCGTGAGATCATCCAAAAGAACTTGTACTTGGCATGAGATCACCCACAAAACTCATTCTTTCTGTAAGATCACTCAAAAAATCATTCTTCTACAAGTATTTTTAGGATCTTTTCTTTCCTTTTCACTCGTCATGGATTAGGTGCACATGTTCCTCTTACTAGTTTTTCACATTTTTACATCTCTTTACATTCTTAGATTGGATTTTACATATATACATAAGTTTGACTACTCTTTCACTCTTCTTTTATAGGTCCATCCTTAATATGCAACAAGAAACATCCCCACATCAAGTGACAATGAAAATAGGTAAAAACATGACACAACTCATATGCTTCACCCCTAGGGTCACTTCCTCTTCCTTAGCTTCCACGTTTCATTTTTATCACTCCACACCTTTTTTGTATCCTTGGCACACTTTTTCCATCGATCTACATGGTTATCACATACAAATCTCTTATCTACTTTATGTTATCAAGTATTCACTCAACTACATAAATTGGAGGTAAATTTAGACACTAAATCACCCACATGAGTACATTTCTAGGTCCTAATAACATGCCATTATTCATATAATTCCTAAGAGAGAAAAATAGTAAACTAACATCTATCTTTGGCCTCTTTTATTTCTTTCTAGTTTCCTCTTTGGTCTTGCACACCCCACTACCTAGTGTGTTCTTTATATCTTTATCCTTATTGACTGTAGACACTAACTTGCATATAGGATGCCAGCACCTGGCACCCTTGACCTATCTCGTATCTTACTCTCCTCTTTTTAGAATCTTGTTTTCTTATGGTTCGGCCTTTTAGTATTCAATTACAAAATTCAAACAATGGACTCATATAAATACAAATCAATGTGACAA
Organism: Taxus wallichiana var. yunnanensis; assembly: GCA_018340775.1. NCBI lineage: Eukaryota > Viridiplantae > Streptophyta > Pinopsida > Cupressales > Taxaceae > Taxus > Taxus wallichiana. The sequence goes on from CM031233.1 coordinate 194,529,443, forward strand.
AAATAAAGGACCAAGCACTAAGTATCTACTATCACCACCTAAGGTTGTATCCAAAGGTATTCTAAGAGCACAAATCATCCATGTAGTTATAATTCTAGGGATAAGGGATTGCACTTTCTTCATACACACATAGAAGGGTAAGTATAGTTTGACATACACATTCATCTACATTGTTACATCTAACTATTGATCATTATCAAGTGCATCTTGCACAAAATATTTGTACAGAATGATTCCACACACACACACACACAATACTACATGGATTATGAGATGTAGTGCAACCTTTGCTCATAAGTTCACTCTGACGGGTGATCATCGAGGTCATTCCAACTCCCCATTTTCATCTTTTTATTATTAGGATTTCATTTTTTTGGGATTTTATAGGAGATAATTTGTTTTGTAGGTTATAAGAAAACTTCGCGATCATATAGCAACATACATGTGAAAAACCAAAAAGGTTAGAGACATTGGTGTGGCACAACAAGAATTAGTTTCTAACCATTTTCGTGTTCACAAGTGCCTAGCAGAGGTCTCCAATGCCTAGGCACTCCTGACCTAGGCCAGGCACCCTAGTCTAGCTTATTCCAATAGTTTCACAAAGTTTATGGTGCATTTGTGACAACTTCCTCCTCCTATTCATCAATATTCTAGTCCAACATGCTTCGGGATCAATTGTGAAATCAGCTAAGTCTTTTATTTCCTTTCTTTCTCATAGATTTTCATTTTTATCTAGATGGAGAAACAAAATCATGCACTTTAGAAATTATTTAGTCCTGGTATCATACTACTATTTAGAGGGTTTTTGACTAAACAAAGTACTAACTAACCCCCATCGTATTTTGGCCATCTTACTTTATTTTATTTCCTCATTAATGACCTCCAACACTCATATGCCTAATTTGTTTCATCACTTTCACATTATTTTATCCTTGAATACGAAACTTAGGCTAGTCTTTGGGCACCCATGGGAACCTTGGTCCCTTACATGGTCACCTCGATCCTTCGTGAACTTCCCCGCCACTTTTTTGTCTATTTTTAGACATTTGAGGTCTTTATTGTTTTATTGGTTGACCATTTCCATTTTAATTACAAACTTAGATAAAAGGAATCCTATAAATATAAAGTTATGAAACCATAATTAGGGACTAAGAACTAGTCGCTACTATCATCCACCTAGAGTTACATTCATCTATTGTATTGGAGATCATTTACATCCACATATCTCCATCATAAAGCACAAGGCTAGGACATATACATCACACACAACATAGGGGATGATTCTATTCTACTTCATGATTAATCTATGACATTTTTATACACATATCTAGCTCGGTACATCATAAAGTGTGACTCGACATAAGAGAAACCTAGCGCATATTTCACACACATACACATAGAATTAAATTTGGTTACATAATTTCACGCAATGTTAAGTTAGTAAGACCACCATTCGGTAGAAGTGAGGTCGATCACTGATCCGATCATATTAATTTTTAGTTTTTAGGGATTGATGCTTGTTTAGGTTTTTAATGGTCTCCCTTCCATCTTGGATTAGCAAAGTGACACCTAGCACAAAGAAAGAGGATTTGATGGAACACACAGGTGTGCATTTCTAATCACTGTTAAACCTATGAAGATCGGTTCTTAGAACTTGTGCATAGACCAGGGTGTCTATTATGTAGACCAGAACCCATAGGCAGCCCAATCCTTATATAGGTGCCCCACTCGAGAGAATCATCCTAGATCCATCCTTTTAGGGATCCTGCAAATTTATTCTTGCTTTAAGGTTCTCCACTTACCTCTCTGACACGGTTCCACATGAGTTTCATAGGCATCTTCTATTCAATTGAGTTATTTCATTTTATTTCTTGCACATTAGGTTTATAATTTCCCTTTCATAGTTTTTTTTTTTAATTGAGGGTAAATTGAGGGTGTTGAAAGGACCCACATCCTTATACAATTGAGGATTTTTGATAGGATCCAAAACTTGGTTATAATAAAGGGGACGACTATTAGGAACCCAATTAAAGCAACCATGAAACCATAGTGAAGATGCAGCAACCAATGACAATGATCGCTATGAGTGGGACAACTATCGGTGATTAAATTTAGACAAACATCCACCGGTGTTAGTAGCAAGAGGAGCAGTCACTAGTGTTAGTAGCAGTGAAAAAACCACCGGTGTCGTGCACGAGAGGAGCAGCCATAAATAGTAGCAAGAAGAGCATCAGCGGTGAGCAAAGCATCCACCAACGTCGGTAGCGAGAGGAGAAGCGAGACGAGGAGCCACCGGTGTCATAGCGAGAGGAGAAGCCACCAAAGCATCGGTGGCGTGAGGAATAGCCACCAGCATCAACAATGAGGATGAACCACCAATGTCGGTAGCAGGAGTAACCACCGGTGGTAGCACAAGCAGATGCCATCTCTAGTGGTGAAACCACCTCGAGGAGAATCATGCCTCGGGTAATTTCCCTTTTAATAGTTACTTCGGTAATCTTTACATTTATTTACAACATATATTTACTTTATTTGCATAGATTGATATCTTAGATTAACTAGTTCCCATATTACGCTTTTAGTTCATCATTTTGGTGAACCCGACGATCAATGCTTCTAGGAAATTCACTCATAGCTTCTCATTCTAGTAGTTATTCTCTTTTCATTATGGCTCAATCTCATACTGATTTTCTTGAAGAACATTTTAAGGCCATTAATGATCATATTGTTGAGCATCCTCTAGATATAGAATTACTTTTACATGTAGCTTTTGATGAAGCTACCCATTTGGTGGAACTCAACACTTATGTTGCTATAACAAGTTTTGTTACCATTCAACAACTCACTTCCACTCTCCCACCTATATCTACTATTATTTTTTTGTGTCACTACTCATACCAATCATTTTATTCCACCATTAGTTTCTCATGTATGACATGTTTCATCTATTGGAAATCAAGACTTAACTTCTCTTTATCATGACCTTCAAGCTCAAATACGTAAGTTGCAACAAGCCACTTTACATACATCACCACCTTTAGGTTCCACCTTAAATTTGAAAAATCCATTCGCACCTACCATCTCTACTTACTCGCTTCCTCATAGATTTTTCATCCCTAAACTTCACAGATTTTAATGGGCATGGCGACCCCGGGAGCATCTTCAAGCGTTTCATGTAGCTTTTCTAGACTTTTCAATGATTATTTTTTCTTAGCTAAAATATTTCCTCGTAATCTCCATGACTATTTTACGTCTATGTTTTTTGACCTACATTTTCATTTGGTAACTTTATTCGGGCATCTAGATGATGCATTTCTTGTTAATTTCCCCAACATTATTGGCTCTAACATCTCTTACACTCAGCTAGCGCAACTTAAACATGGATCTAATGAACACTTCTCTAACTACGTTTGAAGGTATAATAACAATATACATAAGATGAAAAATGTGCGTGTAGACTCTAAACTTTAGGACTTGCTTATCTAGAGTATTTTACCACCTCTCCAAGAGAAAATTCTCTTTTAAACCTCTCTTTCATTTGATCATCTTTGTCATACTCTTAAGATTCTTGAGACCAAAATTCCATCCATAGAAAAGATTAAGTACCAGGAAATTTTTTCCTCTTCCACTTTTTTAAAAACAAGATGTCATTAAAACCATCTACAACTAATCCTACTGATACTAAGATCACTATCAACACCTTTCATCCATCTAAATTGACGCAGATCCAACAACCTACCTAGGTGCACACTTAGCAACCTTCTAATGGATCCACAAGTTAATTTGAAATAAATTCTCGAGATAACCTTATTACTATTCCTCAACCACTTGAGTTAGACCCATCATGACCTAAATGTAGGAACTATAATGATAAATTCCATTGTGGTTATCATTAAAGTGTGGGACATTCAAAAAATAGATGTTTCAAAATATGTACAATCTTCCACGATCTAATTGATGATAACAAACTAGAGTTTTAAGAGTCTAATAACTCTACACCGAGCAACGGTAAGGTTAAACTCAATCTATTTAACAACAAAATACAACCACGTGACAAGAAGACATTTGATTCTTCTTTCAATCATACGTATCACACACTAACCCCTCCTGAATCGGAATCTCTTGATTTCTTAGTTGTGTTATCCCGTAAAATTGGCAAGGGAAATTTTACAGATAACCATACCGAAATTTTGTTCCGATCCCTCGTTAGGGACTCCTTGCATTCGGAACGTTGCAAAATCCCTTCCCGGGAAATCTGGTTTTTCGAACTTAGTCATTTTTTGGTCTTTTTGGCCGGGCGCATAGAATGACTATGCAACATCAACTTTTGATGCGCCCCCTTTAAAACCTTTGGCGCATGTTTTCTCATGTCGACAGATCATTTGTTGCGCCAAAGGCGCACATTTTCCTCTGTCAACACCACTTCCGGTGCACCATAGGCACACATATCTTTATGTTGACAAGTCTTTCGGTGCGCCAAAGGGCGCATGTTTTCTCATGTTGACAGCTCATTTGGTGCGCCCCTTTAAAAAGTTGGTGGCGCATTTATTGCTACCTCGCCTATATATAGGCGCGTCTGCGCTGTCATTATCACCGATGCAAAACACGTGATTTTTCTCTGAGCTTGTCAACTACCAGCCCGTCACTTTCGAATTGATTTGTGGACCCGTTCTCACGCTTTTTCATCGTTTATATCTGGGTAAGTGGCCTTTTGTCTTTCATGCGTTTTGTTTTTGTAGTTTTTGGCTGCTAGGTTGGTTCAGTATGGATTGAAAAGAATAGATTATGAGTTTGCTTCCCCCTTGCTGCCTTTCCACATTTCCTCCTCTTTCCAGATCTGCTGGAAGAGGAAGCTCTGTCCTAAAAAATGATAGCTTGAAAACCCTTTTGGTATAGCACCTCTTCATATCCTACAATGAACCTTGTTATAAAAGCTAAGCCATATGTGGAAACACCTCTGAGAGAAAGATCAAAACTAAAAAGAAAATTGTTTTCTCCTTGGCGCATCAAACTTGTATGCAACATAAAGAATTCCTGTGCCCTTTGGCGCACCCTGTGCCCATGTAACAGCTCTTTCATATGCGCCAAGTGTTAAGCTATAAAGACGCAGTGCGTTCCTCATCGCAGCAACATCATGTTGTGCAGACCCTCCATGCGCCGTGCCAAGTTCCCTTAAGCGCGCCAAAAGCACATGTTACACAAACCATATATGCGCCTTTGGCGCACCGAAATTCCATGCAACATGAAAGATACATGCGCCTTTTACAAAATACATCCACATGGCGCAGGCGCACTTGTCCTTACAGCAACACAAAATGCACCCTGCAGTGTCTATGCGCCATGCGCCCTTTGGCACTGATTTATCTCCTGCAACACCCCCTTTTCCTGTGCGCCTTACCTATTTAGCTCTGCAATCTGCAATATCTATGCACCATGCGCCCCGAGGCCTCAAAATTGCTAACTCTTTCTTCTGTCAGCATTTCAATGGAAAATCAAGCAGCTGACATGGCTTTCTTCGATTGGGTTTCACGTCTTATTCTTGCAGATCAGCAATTAAACTCAGAAGAACATATGTCAACATCAAGCAAGAGGCCTACCAAATCCAAAGGAAAGGCCAAGCTCACAGAAGAAGAAATGAAGTATAAATATCAGAGGGTCAGAATGCCCGACTCCCAGGCCGAGTGTGACCTGGACATCAGAGACTCAGAGTTGGGTCATATTGATTTGGAGGAATTCTGGGTCAGGACTCAGAAGGTCACAAGAAGTCTGTGGATGGACAAGCTAATAGGCAGTGCCCTGCACTTTGCTGGGGGAATCCCAGTCAGCGCCGTTAACAATGAATTCATGATGGTGGTTTCCCGGTGCTATAATAAAGACACAAGGTGTGTCGTAAATGAGAAGGGCGAGGTCGTAATCAACCTCACTGCCTACCACTTTGAGATAATACTCGGCATTCCTCATCACCGGCACTTTGTGGCCGTCAGCCAAGGAGATTGCATCAAGGCATGGGATGACAATGAAGATCAGTGCATGCAGCTGATGAACGAAGTCTATCTGAAGAATAAAAAGGTAGTGACCCGTTGGCCACAAATCATTCACCACAGTGATTTTTCAGAGGAGCTCAGTGACACCATCACGTTCCTGAGCAGGGTGTTTGGGCTTCCTGATGCCCACTTTTTCCACAAATGGATGCTGCGGTATTTAGAAACCATGAACAAAAATGTGCCTGATCAATGCTTCGAATGGGCAGAAATTATAAGCAGCACGATATCAGAACAACTGCAACAATTCCCCACAACGGGAAGATTCTACATGAATTCCTATGTTGTTTATGCTACAGCTTCTGAAAGGGACTATCCAGCTCTGATGCGGAGTGGGGTTTGGCCCCAGGTCAAAATATATGAATACTATCCAGAATTGAGGCTGGAAAATAGCATCCCTCAATTTACCAAGATCAACGATGCATTTTTCTACTTCATCATCTGCCTATTGAGGCCAAATATGACTTACGGTCACACGACCAAGAGCATAGTGACAGCCACTGAGAAATGGGGGGCCCTGTTCACCCAATTCCCCACATTCACCTATCTGAGGGTAGCTAACTTCTTGGGAGAGCCAACTAGACTGCCAAGGTATGCTGGGCCCAAGTTGATTCTGTTAGAGCTGTCAAGACAGCTAATCACCTACCATGAGAAGTGCCTCAAAAGAAAGAAGGGTAGAACTCCTTTCCCCCTCACAGTGGGTAGATATACATGTCTTTCTCATCACAACGAAAAAGACATGTTTGCAGAGCTGGAGCTGCTCAATCTGAAACATGACTTCCCAGCCAGGCCTACCTTCGACCCAAGAAATTGTCTTCCCAGGGCCAAGCTCGATCCAATCCACATCCCTCAGATCGAGGATATCTACATCGACCTATATCATGAGGTGGAACTCAGGAGGAAGGACCATTCTTGTTTGTCATTGGCAGAAATCATCCAATACGGGGTAGCCATCGTCCCTAGAGGCTACCAAAATACTGAGGAGGAAGTGGATCAAGTATATCTTGATACAGGTGGGAACGATTGGCCTTTTACGGCGATTGATAGAAACAAAGCACCTCGAAAATTGAGGAAAGGGTCGAAATTTGCATGCAAAAGCAGAGCATTGGTCTTGAATGAACGGACTCATCTACCTCGGGGTCGATTTCACAACCTCTCCGTTGGGTAACGCACCTCCTAGATCAAAAAATCAGCCTAAAGGAAAAGGAAAAGGCAAAGAGGGTGAATCCAGCACCACTCAAGAGGAGGCTCCTGAAAGTCCTCCTTTATTTGCACTGCAACAAGTTATAACTCTTGCTTCCTTAGAGAAAGAAGTGAAAGAAGATGTTCCGATAGGCCCATCCACTCGGGATGTCAAGCCTTTGCTGCTGCTACTGAGGTCCCTTCTGTCCCTTCTTCTTCTCCTCCTTCCCCTCATCGAGTGACTCAAGTGACCATCCCTTTGGTCGTGTCCTCTCCCCCTTCTTCTACTGTTCCTCCCTCTTCTTCGTCCATATTTTTCTTCTCTTGCGGATCTGTCCCCCTCCATTTCTTCCCTCATCTCTGAGCTCCCTTCCCTTCCTATGTCTTCCTCTCCTATAGTATCTCTTCCTCCCGTGAGCACTTCTTCGGCCTCCCTCTCGATGCCGCCTCCAAGTGTCTCCACTTTTTTCCCTTCTACTACTGCAGCTGTCCCCTTCTCTATTTCTGGCCCTTCTCCCATAAGTCCAGCCTGGATCTCCCAGCACTTAAGTCAGTAGAAAAGGAAAGTTCCCATCGCTCCGATGGACTTTTCCGTAATCCCGTCCAAAGGGGCAAAGAAACAGAAGCCTGTCACACGCTTCTCTCAGAGTGCTTCGGGAGAGAGGGTGATGGAGATCGCATACCCCAATCCCCTCAAGGATAAAAAGGATCTGTCTCCTACAGATTACACAGTGACTCAGGTCACAATGGGTACGTCTTCTGAAAGCCTTCAGGGAGAGGCCCTATCTGCAGTCGACGCCCTCTGCAAGAAGCTTCAAGAAACAAAAGAAGAGAAAAGGCTACTGAAAGAGAAAAACAAACATCTGCTCCAAGCCTTACAGAAGATGGGCAGTGCACCTCCCACAACTGCCGCCGAGACTCCTGAGCCTCTGAGCCAGGATAAAATTAATGAATATGCAAAGATCGGCGAGCAGGGTATGGCAGTTTCCGCTTGGAGGAGCCAGATCCTCAAAGACAGTGAAAGAGTGATCGCCAAGTTCTTTGATTTATATCTAAACATCAAAAAGGTGAATAAAGAGCTCCAAGCGTTAGCAGGACCCATATCAGAAGAGCTGGACCATGCTAGGCTGTAGCATGAGACCTTTCAACAAATGTTCGACTGTTCAGTCAAAGATCTAGTCAAGTTTGGCGTCTTCGGCCATCCCAGGGCCCTCAATAAAGTCATTTCCACTCTGGACTACCGGATGGATCAACTGGAGTTTGTCCTTGAAAAAATCGATAAGGTAAAGGAAGAAACCCTAGACACGATGCACCAAATGGAACAAATTGTTCTCAACATGTCTCTAGGGCTGCTTACTCCTTCCTTCGCCTTAAGAAAAGTCGATGAAACCATCCAGATCTTTAAAGAGATCATGTCACGAGGGCTGGGGCCAGAGGTCTCTTTTGATGTAGAGTCCATCAATAACCTGCTGGCCTGTCGGGACTTCATCGGGTTCCTCATAGAAGTAGAGAAAGAATATTCCAAACTCCCAGAGAAGCTCATAGACGAGCGGGAGACTTACGAGGTGATCAGTGAGCGACACAAGGATCCTTCCCAGGATCAACTAGGGCCCATGATCAGCAAATTCATGGAATACCATGCTCAATTCCACATCTCGTCACCTGAGCAGCAAAAGCGAGGCTACTCCCTTTCGGCCGCAGGATGATGATGATGAATAGTGGCTTCTTCTTCTTCTCTCTCTTCTTTGACTTTATTTTTGTAAATATCTGAAGTATGTTGGCACAAATGATGACATCATCCATGTTGCACCATGGGATGATGTCATCCATCAAGTTGTCAAAAGTCAACATGACTTTGAGATATTTTGTATATCCTTGTAGATATTTTGTAAATATCTTTGTGAATAGGTGGTTGGCTCCTTTTTGCCTTCTTTTCTTTCCTTCTTCTATAAATACCCCAATGCTTGTTGTATTGGGCATGAGTGAATATCTTTCAGATGAAAAATAGAAGTAAGGAGAAAATACTTTGAGCTTTTTGTAACAGAAAGAATTATTAATACAATATTTAGACTTTGTGCTGAATACATGTGTTATTTGCATTGGATCTTTCTTACGTTAGATCTGTGTGTTTTTTCTGTTGAATTTACTTCTGTTTTATTGTCATTTATTCATCAGTATTGCTTTGCTCGTTTATGTAAGTAGGTTTGGCTCATTTACTACCAATCCCAAAACATAAACCCTCGAACTTTCTGCTTTGGAATTCATTTCTTTTCTCCCTTCGGACCTGCTCTTCCTTCATCCTCTCTTTCATTCCTTTCTTTTCGCAGTTGGAAACACCCTACTGGGATGAGATCCCAAACCCCCGAAGGTGGAATATTGTGAGACTTGCACAGATTCCTGCTGGTAGAATAGCAATAAACCAGTTTCGCTTTGCTGACTCAAAGAGGGGCTATGCCCTGCACACTGTTGGCTCGTCTATCCATAGATCTGCCCAAGCGACAGATTTTCGGACCAACAGTTTTTGGCGACTCCACTGGGGATCGAACAGATCTATCAGATCTATGATGGTGGTAGGATAGAAAATCAGAGAAATCAGAAAAATCACTGCCTGTTTGCAAACTTGAACTTTTTGTTAAAAATCCAAAATTTTGCAAAGATGCTCCGAATTGAAAAATTTTCTTCTGAGATCCATAGATCTGGCCTAGCTGAAGATTTTTAGTTCGCTGAGTTTTTATAAAGACCTGTATTTTGCCGTAGATCTAAGTTTTTGACTGTTTATCAAAAAAATTCTAACTCTTTGAAAAGGTCAAATTTAGATCTGAAAATCAGCTTGCTAATCTTCACTGTCATTTTATCCTCGCTGTTATTTGTCATTAACCACAATCGGTTTTAAAAGAGGATAGTTTTTAAATATTTAGAAAAGTACATGCTGCTGGTTTTTGTCAGAAAAACCAGAAAATCAGCAAGTACAACCAAAAATAAATTTTAAATCTGCACCACAACGTTCCAGATCTGGAAGGTACGCTGGCAGGTGAGCCATTTATGCGTGGCAGGCGAGCTCATGGAGAAGTCGATCCTACTTTCGATCGGCTTCAAAGGCACAATTTCAGTGTAGCACTGGCGCACTTTTCATCACTAAGTTCAGATTGATCACCAACCAGAAGCGCCTCACCCCCACGGAAGAGCCGGTTTTCACAAGGAGCCTCTACATCCCTTTGCAGTGCTTTATTGCTCAGTGGAACCACACTCCTAGCCCACGTTCTTTTTCCAGCTGTCCAGATGGCGGTGCCATGGGGAAATGCTATGGGTCCTCTCGCATTACCACATCCTGTTCACGCGCTCCCTCACGAAACCGAAAGAATTTTCCCAAATTCGACGGGAGCGGAAACCAAAGCACGGATTCACACATATCTGCATTCATCATGTCGTGCAGTATCTTGGATGTAACTCATGAGGATGTGTCGGTTCGCCTTTTTCTGGAAACTCTACAAGGACCTGCAGCTGAATGGTTTCAGCATTTGCCGGCCGGATCTATTACCAGTTGGGCCACCTTGCGGGATGCTTTTGAAGATAGGTACAAGCCTTCAGAAGATGCATTTGCATTATTATCATAGATCACTCACCTGAAGAAGGAGGCCAATGAGACCATGCGCGATTTTATCGCCAGGTTCAATGCATTAATCAACCGTGTCCCTGTTGCCATGCTTCCAACACCGGAAAATCAGAAGTGTTTCTTCGTGAATGCTATGAGCTCGAAAGTAAGTTTCTTACTCCTGCAAGAGTGAGTGGCTACCTTGATTCTCACCCAGGCCGCTGCCATTCGAATAGAAGATAATTTGATAATATCTGGCGAATTGAAAAAGGAATCATCCAAGCCTAAATCTTCGGACCCTTCTCCCACTACTTCGTCTGATCCGGTATTTCAAAAGATGGCGAACGACTTACTTGCATTAAAGAAGCAGTTGGCCCAAGCTTCTCCCAGTTCCTCATACCGGGATATTCCACGGAGGAACTTCGTTTCCAACAATGTTCCTCAAAGGCCGCGCTTACCCTGCAACTGCTCTGCGGTTGGCGCTTGAGGCTCCTCCGGTCAACGCTCTAGCCGAAATCGAAGAAGAGGAACAAGATTATGAAGAACCTTCGTCTCAAGGCAAAGATGATCAAGACATCGGTGAGCCGACTGGTGACTCTACTATCGGGTATATGGAATTTGATGAGGAGGAATCTGATGAAGAAGAGGGTACCCAGGGCTATGCAAGCGGACAATCATATGTTGTTTTTACCCGTTCGCAAGGAAAAGAAGCAGAGGTCGCTGCCCATGTGCAGAAGGAGAAGGCCGTGTCAAACGTGCCTCCAACCATTGCTAAAAGAGGTAATCCTCTCCCTACTCAACCCCCTGTTAAGTCTTTTACAGGGAGATCTTTTCCCCCCATCTCTCCTCCAAATCAGCCCTCTCATATTCCTATCAAGACCAGTAATCCTACTCCACCATCACGAAGTGAGGGACTCATTCCTTCACCGGCCCAACCCTTGGCCGCATTTGACATCATAGATCATGCTAAAAAAACCAAGATCCAAATGTCTGAAGCCGAGTATCTTCAGTCAAATCCCGAACAGCTTATAAGATTGACTAAGTATATCCAAAGTCAAGCTGTTATATCTAATCAGGTTTCCCCAAAAGGAATCCTTTCCACTCCTCCTGCATCCCGCATAAATTTTGCTTCAACATCCGCATCAGGCAAGATAGAACCTTTCTATCTCTCCCTCCTAATCAATGGCCACAAGTTGAGTAACTGTATAATTGATTCCGGAGCTTCTGATAACGTCATGCTGGCAAAAGTTGCCCATGCTTTGGGCCTCACCCTTACCAAGCCTTTTGGTAGATGTTATTCCTTGGAAACCAAGCAGGTTCCGTTGATTGGTCAAATCAAAGATGCGCAGTTTGCATTTGCGGCGTTCCCAGAGAAAAGAGTAAAGATGACCGTCCTCGTTGCCGACATTCCAGCAGCCTACGGAATTTTGCTGGGGAGAAGTTTTTGCAGCGAAGTTGGTGGAGAGATTCATATGGACTGGTCTAAGGCTAGAATCCCCATCAAAGGTGTAATGTAGACCTTGGAGCCAGAATCACAAAAGAAGTACTTGGTTACTAGCTCTGAGGACCCCAAAGCTCAAATTCTTTTTGAATCATCAGGAATGGGGAACTATTTCTTGTCTACCGAGTCTGAAAAAATGGTCGTCCTCATTCAAAGAAGATCTTAATAAGATCTGACTCTGCAGTTCGATGGCAGCTGTGCAACCAGTGGATGTGGCACCAGAGCCGTGCTAATATCTCCCGAAGGGGAGATTGTTCCTCTCTCTTTCAAGTTGTAGTTTTTCAACACGAATAATACTGCTGAGTATGAATCTTTGCTACTTGGCATGCAAGCCGCAAAGGAAAGAGGGATCAAAAATCTAAAAGTGCAAGGTGATGCGGAGCTAGTTGTAAATCAAGTTAAAAGGATTTATCAAGTGAAGAATGAAAGGCTCAGGCATTACCGTAACGCAGTGTGGGACAACATTGAAGAGTTTGATGCTTTTTCAATTGAATCCATTCCAAGAGCTCAAAATGACATGGCTGATTCATTGGCTGTTTCAGCATCCCTCATGCTCCCTCACCCAGGTTTGAAAACAAACAAATACACCATTGAGGTGGTTTTCTGCCTGAGCGTGCCAGATAATTCTTAGCATTGGCAAGTGTTCAACGATGATAATCAACTCATTGCCTTTCTAGAGAAGGCGAAAATTTTAAAGAATTGCACTTTGAAGGATCTACTTCCACTTGTCGTGAATCAGTCACCGATCAAGACAATGAATCCAAAGGGAACGACGACATATGTCAGCTCAAAGGAAATAAAATTCCAAAGGGCCTGGTTTCTCTGGAACGGTTGTTCAACAGGCATGATCGTTTTGTGAAAAAGAAGAGGCGAGATGATCCTAACTCATCCCCAGAAACCGAACCGGTCAATTTAGGTTCGGTAGAACACCCGCAGTTTGTGAACATTGGAAAATGTTGCATGCCAGAAGAGAAGCGGAAGTTTGTCAAACTGCTGAAGAAATACATGGATGTATTGGCATGGTCCTACGCCGATCTAAAGTCTTTTAAGCCAAAGGACGTCCAACATGACATCCCGTTGAAAGAAGACGTTAAAGCCTTTCGCCAGAAGCAGAGGCATTATAATCCTAAGATCTCAGGTACTATCCAGGCTGAAATTCAGAAAATGCTGGATGCGAGAATCATTTTTCCTATCCATCACAGTACTTGGGTAGCAAATATTGTGCCAGTGCACAAGAAGAATGGTGAAATACGCATATGCGTAGATTTTCGAAACCTGAATCAGGCTTCCTTGAAAGACAACTACCCCCTTCCTATAATGGATCAAGTTCTACAAGCAGTCACTGGATCGGAAATGTTGTCCATGCTTGATGGTTTTTCAGGCTACAATCAGATTGAAGTTTCACCTGAAGATCAATTTAAAACAGCATTCACTACTCCCTGGGGTACATTTGCCTATAGCAGGATGCCTTTTGGCCTAACCAATGATGGCACCACTTTTCAGTGGGCCATGGACCTGGCATTCAAAGGTATGATGGGGAAATTCATTGTCGTTTATCTGGATGACTTAACTGTGTTCTCTAAAAAATGAAATGATCATTGTGATCATTTGGAGCAAGTATTGGCTAGATGCCGAGAACATGGGATTTCCCTGAACCCGAAAAAGTCTATTTTTGGAGTCACGGAAGGAAAGTTGCTAGGGCACGTTGTTAGCAAAGAAGGAACGAAGATAGATGCCGAAAGAGTCAAGGCTATTCAGAGCCTTACTCTGCCTACAAGTAAGACTGGCGTTCATTCTTTCTTCGGAAAGGTGAACTTTCTCAGGTGTTTTGTTCCCAACTTTCTGAGAAGACTCATCACATATTGAACATGATGAAGGGGTCACCAACTTTCAGATGGAACGAGGAAGGGAAAAGGTCATTTGAGGAAATAAAAGTTTCCGTTGCTCATGCGCCAGTTCTGGTATGTCCCGATTTCTCCAAGGACTTTATCATGTATAGTTATGCATCTGAGCATATTGTGTCTGCCATCTTGATGCAAAATAATTTGGAGAATGTTGAATCTCCGATTGCGTTCATGAGCTCTCCCCTTAAGCCTCACGAACTAAAAATGTCTCAATTGGAAAAGCATGCCTTCGCCGTTGTTAAAGCAGTCAAAAGCTTCAGGTATTACATTTTAAATTCTCATATAGTGGTACGGGTTCCTGACACGGCGGTCAAATCAATTCTAACTCAACAGAGTTAGGGAGCTTGCGAGGAAATTGGATTGCAAAGGTCCAGGAGTACGACCTGGATATTAAACCAACCAAGCTGGTAAGAGGCAAGGGCCTATGTCAGCTTATGGCTGAAAACAAAGATTCAGAAAACCCTGATGAAAAGGATGATTACACCGATGAAGCACAAGACCGGCTGGAAAAACCCGATTCACTGCCTCTGGTCCTATTTGTCGCGACCAGCGATGAGTGGTATTCCGATATTGCTTTCTTCCTCACCTACGGTGAATGCCCAGCTCACCTAACTGCAAAGGAGAAGCGCACTATAAAGCTCAGAGCAGCCAAATATGTCATCTGGGATGACGGTTTATACAAACGCGGGATAGATGGTGTCTTCTTGCGATGTGTCGACAAGCCACAACAGGTGAAGTTGCTTGAAAGTTTTCATAATTCGGCCTGTGGAGGCCATTTTTCCTCTTCCGTGATAGCACACAAGATCATCCGAGCCAGGTACTATTGGTGACGCTTTTCCAAGATACAGCTACCTGGGTAGCAAAGTGTGAACCTTGCCAGCAGTTCGTCGGCAAGCCCAAGATGGCTGCTTTTCCCCTCAGGCCGGTTGTTGTCAACGAACCATTCAGGCAGTGGGGAATTGATTTTATTGGTGCACTCAATCCCCAATCGAGTGCCAGACATAGTTATGTCCTGACAGCAACAGATTACTTCACCAAATGGGTGGAGGCCATACCTGTTAAGAATGCCACTTCTGAGGTTGTTTGCAGTTTCATCAAAGAAAACATCATTGTCAGGTTTGGCGTCCCAAACAAAATTGTTGCTGATAATGCTTCTAACTTCTCCTCACGAGAAATTATTAGTTTTTGCTATGAATATGGGATAACTTTGGCTCACGCCTCGGATTATTACCCTCAGGGTAATGGTCAGGCGGAATCCAGTAACAAGAACTTGGTGACCATCATACGAAAACTAGTGGATGAGAATCAACGAATGTGGCACAAGTCCTTATACGACGCTTTGTGGGCAGATCGCATTACTCCCAAGAGGTCTCTCAGTATGTCACCTTTTCAAGTGTTATATGGCACGATCTTTGAGCTTCCCATTTCTTCTCAAATCCACAGTGCATGCTTGGCATGAGCTATTGAAGATGAAACTTTCCAAAATTCTCTTGAGAAGAGGATCATGTATCTGACAGAGCTTGAAGAAAAGAGAGTAAGAGTGGTCGACAAGATCACCGAGCATCAGAATCAAGTCAAGAGACTGTTCGATAAAAAATCTAAGCAAAGAAATTTCCAGGTGGGAGACCTCGTCCTTCTATGGGACAAGCGAAGAGAGCCAAAAGGCATGCACGGAAAGTTTGATTCCCTATGGAGAGGGCCTTTCAAGATAAAGTAGCTCAATGGAGAGAATAGTTTCTATCTCTCATATCTGGATGGAACCGAACTCCCACTTCCCTACAACGGGTAGCATCTAAAATTTTCAGGAAGTAGAGCTTGCTCTCTTCTTTGTACAGTTTGCTTTATTTGTGTGTTTGTTTTTGTCATGTGTTTGCTTTCAGTTTGTTGTGTGTTCCCTTTTGTTCGCCCTCCTGGTCGCCCTTGTTTTTGACTCTCCAGCCCAATGGATAGGCACATGAGATCTGGGATTCTCTACCCCCGAGTCTACTCAGGGATAGTCCCCAGAAAGAGCCAGTTGTTATCCCGTAAAATTGGCAAGGGAAATTTTACAGATAACCATACCAAAATTTTGTTCCGATCCCTCATTAGGGACTCCTTGCGTTCGAAACGTTGCAAAATCCCTTCTGGGAAATCTAGTTTTTCGAACTTAGTCATTTTTTGGTCTTTTTGGCCGGGCGCATAGAATGACTATGCAACATCAACTTTTGATGCGTCCCCTTTAAAACCTTTGGCGCATGTTTTCTCATGTCGACAGATCATTTGTTGCGCCTCTTTTTGGTGCGCCAAAGTGCACATTTTCCTCTGTCAACACCACTTCCGGTGCGCCATAGGCGCACATATCTTCATGTTGACAAGTCTTTAGACGCGCCAAAGGGCGCATGTTTTCTCATGTCGACAGCTCATTTGGTGTGCCCCTTTAAAAATTGGTGGCACATTTATTACTACCTCGCCTATATATAGGCGCGTCTGCGCTGTCATTGTCACCGATGCAAAACACGTGATTTTTCTCTGAGCTTGTCAGCGCACCAGCCCCGTCGCTTTCGAATTGATTTGTGGACCCGTTCTCACGCTTTTTCATCATTTATATCCGGGTAAGTGGCCTTCTGTCTTTCATGCGTTTTGTTTTTGTAGTTTTTGGCTGCTAGGTTGGTTCAGTATGGATTGAAAAGAATAGATTATGAGTTTGCTTCCCCCTTGCTGCCTTTCCACATTTCCTCCTCTTTCCAGATCTTCTAGAAGAGGAAGCTCTGTCCTAAAAAATGATAGATTGAAAACCCTTTTTGTATAGCACTTCTTCATATCCTATAATGAACCTTGTTATAAAAGCTAAGCCATATGTGGAAACACCTCTCGAGAGAAAGATCAAAACTAAAAAGAAAATTGTTTTCTCCCTTGGCGCATCAAACTTGTATTTAACATAAAGAATTCCTGCACCCTTTGGCGCACCCTGCACCCATGTAACAGCTCTTTCATATGCGCTAAGTGTTAAACTATAAAAGGCGCAGGCGCGTCCCTCATCGCAGCAACATCATGTTGTGTAAACCCTCCATGCGCCGTGCCAGTTCCCTTAAGCGCGCCAAAAGCACACGTTACACAAACCATATATGCGCCTTTGGCGCACCGAAATTCCATGCAACATGAAAGATGCATGCGCCTTTTACAAAATACATCCACATGGCGCAGGCGCACTTGTTCTTACAGCAACACAAAATGCACCCTGCAGTGTCTATGCGTCATGTGCCCTTTGGCGCTGATTTATCTCCTGCAACACCCTTTTCCTGTGCACCTTACCTATTTAGCTCTGCAATCTGCAATATCTGTGCGCCATGCACCCCGAGGCCTCAAAATTGCTAACTCTTTCTTCTGTCAGCATTTCAATGGAAAATCAAGCAACTGACATGGCTTTCTTCGATTGGGTTTCACGTCTTATTCTTGCAGATCAGCAATTAAACTCAGAAGAACATATGTCAACATCAAGCAAGAGGCCTACCAAATCCAAAGGCAAGGCCAAGCTCACAGAAGAAGAAATGAAGTATAAATATCAGAGGGTCAGAATGCCCGACTCCCAGGCCGAGTGTGACCTGGACATCAGAGACTCAGAGTTGGGTCATATTGATTTGGAGGAATTCTGGGTCAGGACTCAGAAGGTCACAAGAAGTCCGTGGATGGACAAGCTAACGAGAAGTGCCACCGCTTCTTTGGGGGAATCCCAGTCAGCGCCATTAACAATGAATTCATGATGGTGGTTTCCGGTGCTATAATAAAGACACAAGGTGTGTCGTAAATGAGAAGGGCAAGGTCGTAATCAACCTCACTGCCCACCACTTTGAGATAATACTCGGCATTCCTCATCACCGGCACTTTGTGGCCGTCAGCCAAGGAGATTGCATCAAGGCATGGGACGACAATGAAGATCAGTGCATGCAGCTGATGAACGAAGTCTATCTGAAGAATAAAAAGGTAGTGACCCGTTGGCCACAAATCATTCACCGCAGTGATTTTTCAGAGGAGCTCAGTGACACCATCACGTTCCTGAGCAGGGTGTTTGGGCTTCCTGACGCCCACTTTTTCCACAAATGGATGCTGCGGTATTTAGAAACCATGAACAAAAATGTGCCTGATCAACGCTTCGAATGGGTAGAAATTATAAGCAGCACGATATCAGAACAGCTGCAACAATTCCCCACAACGGGAAGATTCTACATGAATTCCTATGTTGTTTATGTTGCAGCTTCTGAAAGGGACTATCCAGCTCTGATGCGGAGTGGGGTTTGGCCCCAGGTCAAAATATATGAATACTATCCAGAATTGAGGCTGGAAAATAGCATCCCTCAATTTACCAAGATCAACGATGCATTTTTCTACTTCATCATCTGCCTATTGAGGCCAAATATGACTTACGGTCGCACGACCAAGAGCATAGTGACAGCCACTGAGAAATGGGGGGCCCTGTTCACCCAATTCCCCACATTCACCTATCTGAGGGCAGCTAACTTCTTGGGAGAGCCAACTAGACTGCCAAGGTATGCTGGACCCAAGTTGATTCTACTAGAGCTGTCAAGACAGCTAATCACCTACCATGAGAAGTGCCTCAAAAGAAAGAAGGGTGGAACTCCTTTCCCCCTCACAGTGGGTAGATATACATGTCTTTCTCATCACAAGGCAAAAGACATGTTTGCAGAGCTGGAGCTGCTCAATCTGAAACATGACTTCCCAGCCAGGCCTACCTTCGACCCAAGAAATTGTCTTCCTAGGGCCAAGCTCGATCCAATCCACATCCCTCAGATCGAGGATATCTACATCGACCTATATCATGAGGTGGAACTTAGGAGGAAGGACCATTCTCATTTGGCATTGGCAGAAATCATCCAATACGGGGTAGCCATCGTCCCCAAAGGCTACCAAACTACTGAGGAGGAAGTGGATCAAGTATATCTTGATACAGGTGGGGACGATTGGCCTTTTGCGGTGATTGATAGAAACAAAGCACCTCAGACAATTGAGGAAAGGGTCAAGGAAACTCTCATGCAGAACAGAGCATTGGTGCCGAATGAACGGACTCATCTACCTCGGGGTCGATTTCACAACCTCTCCGTTGGGTAACGCACCTCCTAGATCAAAACAGCAGCCTAAAGGCAAAGGAAAAGGCAAAGAGGGTGAATCCAGCACCACTCAAGAGGAAGCTCCTGAAAGTCCTCCTTCGCTGCACCAGAACAAGTTATAACTCTGGCTTCCCTAGAGAAAGAAGTGGAAGAAGATGTTCCAATAGGCCCATCCACTCAGGATGTCGCCACTGCTGCAACTACCGAGGTCCCTTCTGTCCCTTCTTCTTCTCCTCCTTCCCCTCCTCGAGTGACTCAAGCGACCATCCCTTTGGTCGTGTCCTCTCCCCCTTCTTCTACTGTTCCTCCCGCTTCTTCGTCCATCTTCTCTTCTCTTGCGGATCTGTCCCCCTCCATTTCTTCCCTCATCTCTGAGCTCCCTTCCCTTCCTATGTCTTCCTCTCCTGCAGTATCTCTTCCTCCCGTGAGCACTTCTTCGGCCTCCCTCTCGATGCCGCCTCCAAGTGTCTCCACTTTTTTCCCTTCTACTACTGCAGCTGTCCCCTTCTCTGTTTCTGGCCCTTCTCCCATAAGTCCAGCCTGGATCTCCCAGCACTTAAGTCAGCAGAAAAGGAAAGTTCCCATCGCTCCGATGGACTTTTCCGTAATCCCGTCCAAAGGGGCAAAAATGAGAATCTGTCACATGCTTCTCTCAGAGTGCTTCGGGAGAGAGGGTGATGGAGATCGCATACCCCAATCCCCTCAAGGATAAAAAGGATCTGTCTCCTACAGATTACACAGTGACTCAGGTCACAATGGGTACGTCTTCTGAAAGCCTTCAGGGAGAGGCCCTATCTGCAGTCGATGCCCTCTACAAGAAGCTTCAAGAAACAAAAGAAGAGAAAAGGCTACTGAAAGAGAAAAACAAACATCTGCTCCAAGCCTTACAGAAGATGGGCAGTGCACCTACAATGCCGCCGAGACTCCTGAGCCTCTGAGCCAGGATAAAATTAATGAATATGCAAAGATCGGCGAGCAGGGTATGGCAGTTTCCGCTTGGAGGAGCCAGATCCTCAAAGACAGTGAAAGAGTGATCGCCAAGTTCTCTGATTTATATCTAAACATCAAAAAGGTGAATAAAGAGCTCCAAGCGTTAGCAGGACCCATATCAGAAGAGCTGGACCATGCTAGGCTGTAGCATGAGACCTTTCAACAAATGTTCGACTGTTCAGTCGAAGATCTGGTCAAGTTCGGCATCTTCGGCCATCCCAGGGCCCTCAATAAAGTCATTTCCACTCTGGACTACCGGATGGATCAACTGGAGTTTGTCCTTGAAAAAATCGATAAGGTAAAGGAAGAAGCCCTGGACACGATGCACCAAATGGAACAAATCGTTCTCAACATGTCTCCAGGGCTGCTTACTCCTTCCTTCGCCTTAAGAAAAGTCGATGAAACCATCCAGATCTTTAAAGAGATCGTGTCACGAGGGCTGGGGCCAGAGGTCTCTTTTGACGCAGAGTCCATCAATAACCTGCTGGCCTGTCGGACTTCATCGAGTTCCTCATAGAAGCAGAGAAAGAGTATTCCAAACTCCCAGAGAAGCTCATAGATGAGCGGGGAGACTTGCGAGGGATCGGTGAGCGTACAAGGATCCTTCCTAGGATCAACTAGGGCCCATGATCAGCAAGTTCATGGAATACCGCGCTCAATTCCACATCTCGTCACCTGAGCAGCAAAAGCAGGCTACTCCCTTTCGGCCACAGGATGACGATGATGAATAGTGGCTTCTTCTTCTTCTCTCTCTTCTTCAACTTTCTTTTTGTAAATATCTGAAGTATGTTGGCACAAATGATGACATCATCCATGTTGCACCATGGGATGATGTCATCCATCAAGTTGTCAAAAGTCAACATGACTTTGAGATATTTTGTATATCCTTGTAGATATTTTGTAAATATCTTTGTAAATAGGTGGTTGGCTCCTTTTTTCCTTCTTTTCTTTCCTTCTTCTATAAATACCCCAATGCTTGTTGTATTGGGCATGAGTGAATATCTTTCAGATGAAAAATAGAAGTAAGGAGAAAAGACTTTGAGCTTTTTGTAACAGAAAGAATTATTAATACAATATTTAGACTTTGTGCTGAATACATGTGTTATTTGCATTGGATCTTTCTTACGTTAGATCTGTGTGTTTGTTCTGTTGAATTTACTTCTGTTTTATTGTCATTTATTCATCAGTATTGCTTTGCTCATTTATGTAAGTAGGTTTGGCTCTGTTTACTACCAATCCCAAAACATAAACCCTCTGACCTTTCTGCTTTGGAATTCATTTCTTTTCTCCCTTCAGACCTGCTCTTCCTTCATCCTCTCTTTCATTCCTTTCTTTTCGCAGTTGGAAACACCCTACTGGGATGAGATCCCAAACCCCCGAAGGTGGAATATTGTGAGACTTGCATAGATTCCTACTGGTAGAATAGCAATAAACCAGTTTCGTTTTGCTGACTCAAAGAGGGGCTATGCCCCTGCACTTGCTGTTGGCTCGTCTATCCATAGATCTCGCCCAAGTGACAGATTTTCATACCAACAAGTTGAAAATATTGATGCTTTTCCATAAATCATTTATTTCTACGGCATTAATTATCATGTAAAGTTTACATCTAATCATTTGCATATAAAGGAAACTCTTGGTTCAAACTCCATAAATAATACTAAATTTTTATGATCCTAGCCTATTAGTGTATGCTCTTTCTCACTTCTCAATGTTATTGGTTATCCTCCATTGTAAATTGAATTGCCTTTCAACAAACCCTTAAGTATTGTCAAACTACATGTTATAGTCGGTCCTCTTACCTTGTTTTGTTCCTTTCTTGATTAGAAACACAATGAGACTACTACGGCATGCTTCTTAAGTATCAATTGGATTTTTGCTCTCAATATATCATTTCTATGAATAATTTGTAACTCAAATTTATTCACAATAATCAATTTATTTCTATTTATGGTGTCCCTCTATCTACTCCATGGTCTTGATCTCCTCATGCAGTAGCTAGCACCCCATCTACTTTATCTAGCACATCAAACTCTATGTTACTCAAAGCTCGACTACCCTAATTCATGTACTCAATTATCGTCTACCCAACTACATTGTTCCACTAGTCCTACACATCTGCATAGGCCCATTCCTAGGACAATCAATATATAACAACGCAGTCCCAACCTTAGTTTATTCCATGTGGATTTTAATCACCTTCACATTCAACATCTCCATCACCAACACATTTCATGACACCACGACCTTGATCACATATTCATCCCTCACACACATTCAAAATTCATGCACAAACACATCATTTGTCTACCATACCACCACTATTAGAGAAAGCTCCTACACTTTCACCACCACAGGAATTCGATGAAGGACATTTTTTGTTCACTATCATTGGTTAGTTTAATCATTCATAAATACTTAGGGGGCCATCGCATATAATATATCCCCCACTCACCTTAACATATAGAACATTTGAATTTTCATGTAGGATTCTTCATCACATGTTCTAGCATCATTATTACACGATGACACACTATTGTGCTTCGGTTCACACTTGATTGTTAATGGCTTACTACACATGAACACCACACACTATAAAATAGGTCTCACACATCACGAATCTTCATACATCTTACGTTATACATCTTCCACCATTCATTCTACATTTAGTCAACAACATTTTGGCATTTATGCATTTATACATCATACATTATACTAGTCTTTATCATACTCATCTATAGTTGCATACCACTTTTTCTACATACTATACATTGTTAGGGACACTACACATATCGATACTATATAGTACCTACACATCACATGGTCATTTATCATCTTGACTACATATACTACATCATATTCTACATGCACTCACTACCCTATGACACCCTTTAGTACCTTAGTCTATACTCAATTACCGAGGGTTTACAAATCAAATGGACCTTACATTCATTATGTGTTTATCATTAGACCTTTCATCAAATGACATTTAGAGGATAGTAACACATGCTATAGGGTAAATCATCACTTAATCTATCATCTTGTAATGGTATACACTTTAGGCCAAATCACCACTCCCTACTATTCATCTTTGAGTGATACACGCTTTATTCTAAATCATCACTCCTACATTCATCTTGTATTGATATAAACTTTGGCTATAGGGTTCACATACATATTATATTTTATAGATCACATATCATTAATATTATACACATATATACTCTTCATTATGCGTTAGACACACAACACACACTTCGACCATTTCCCAATAATGCACTCTCCCTTACGTTCATTCTTTACTACTAAGGAGGAAAACTAAATAAAGCTCACTTTGCATACACTTCCATTCACTCGAGGGGCATGTAGCTCCTACCATCTATCCTACATTCCATTCCATCCATCCACAACATACTACATATTATGGTTGTTTTTACTCTTTCTTACATTGTTTTGTTCATGCTCGCTTTATTACACATGCTAGTTACATTACTTGTATTTAATTTATCTATATCATCCACACATATTTCATGTCTTTTTCTATTTTTGATTTTAAATACGGTTCTCCTACATATAGCATGGATGTTCGCCTTCTACCCTTTATATATTGGTCATTGGGGGCATCCAAATTCATCTCTCGAGGTGTTATTGTTTAATTTTGTACTTAGCACTTTACATTACTTGGTTATACATGATTTTGAAATCTGAGTTAAATTTATAACATGCTAATGGGTGCTTCATGTGTAGCATTTTTATGAAGGGATTTTTTCTTCCATAATTGTTTGTTATATCGTCTATTGTTATTTTCTTTTATAAGTGGGCTTTTCCCTATGTTTAGTGAATACACGTGTTTTTGTTTACGACCATGATGGACTTGAGTGTATTGTGATGTCGTGGGTGTTTTCCTAAGTTTGCAACTGTTGTAATAGTCTACTTTGTCTTCTTGCATGTTTACATTACGTCTTTTCTTCTTAGCTTATACAATGTTTGTGTAGCTTACACATTGGCTTCCACATGCATGCTTATTCATATTAACACTCGTCTTTGGCTATCATCTTGTTTTTGTGCTCCTTAGTTTTTACCAAGCGCAGTCCCTTTCACTTACAGGGGAATAATTTCGAGTTCATGTGCTTATTAGTGATGTTGCATGCACTCCCAAAGAGGGGGAAATCATTTTGGGTTTTACATACTACACAATGCTTCTATACTGTTGAGATCGGTGTACTTTCTACCCTTGGAATTATGGTTTATATAGCGAGTTGGTTCATACCAATATATGAACCTTGTACATAGTTTCTTTTCGGGACATGGTGTCCTTACCATTCAAAGGAGCAGTTAAAGGCTAGAGGATACAATAGAACTACTCCTAATACTTCTTCTACCATAAGTGTTGGATCACCTAAAAACAAGGATGATACAAAGACCTCTTCACAAACACTTAGGGAAGTAGTTAAAGGTTTGAGGAGACAAAGCAATTCCTCCCAATACTTCTTTGGCCCATGGATTTAGATTAACCAAAATACCCCGATATTACAGGATATATATCAACATTTTTTCTATCGACATTACTTTTAGATTGCATTTTACACACATATACTTATATATTTGACTACTTTATCATTTTCTCCTTATATTTATGGCCGTATGAGAAATAATCAGTCAAATGGGGTTAACAACAACACTTCATGGCAGCACACTTCATGTACTAACCATGCATGTATACTACACACATCAGCATCAGCACTTGTATTCCACCCTAGGTTTAATCTCATCACTTTTTCCATAATTTGATCTTTAGTTTCCAAGATTTGTCTAGTATTTTGGCATGCCTTTTTGTTAGTGTACATTGGCATCAGTACGCATCTCTATCTACTTTCTTTTATCAAGCTTTCTGCTCACAAAAATTAAAGTGGGGAAATGTAGACACAAAATCATGCACTTTATACATTATTTAGTCTTGGTCTCATACTTCTATTTAGAGGGATTTTTAGTGTATAGAGTACTAATTAATCCTTGTCTTTTGGCCATCTGAATTTATTTTATTTCATCATTCCTGACCTCCACCTCACATATTCCAATTTTGTTTCAAAAATTTCATGTTATTTTAGCCTTAACTAGGGCACCCACGCTAGTACTAGGGTGCCCATGGGTGCCCTGGTCCCACATGGGTGCCCCAATCATTCTTAAACTTTCTGCCACTTTTTGGGATCTTTCTAGCCATTTGATGTCTTTATCTTTTTGGTGGTTGGCCATTTCAGGGTTAATTATGAAATTAGATCAATAGAACCCTATAAATATAAAGTTATGAAATGATAATGAGGGATCGAGCACTAGTCACTACTTTTATCGACCTAGAGTTACATCCATCTATTGCATTGGAAATTATTTACATCCACATCTCCATCGAAGAAGGAAGAAGGCTAGGACACCCGCATCACACATAACATAGGGAAGGATTCTATTATATTCCATGCACCATCTATTACATTTTTCTACACATAGCTACCTCGTTACATCACAAAGTATGAATGACACAAGAGAAACCTAGGTCATGATGCACACACACACATATAGAATTACATTTAGGTCTAGAATGTAATGTAATGCTTGGTTAGTAAGACCATCATTGTGGCATCCGAGGTCAGTTTGACCCTATCATATGCATTTTTCTTTTTTATGAATTGATGCTTGTTTAGGGTTTTACATTTCTTCATTTCATCTTGGATTAGCAGCAACACCTAAAATAGTACAAAGGATTAGATGTGACACACAATGAGGGCTTCATACCAACTACTCAACCTTTGAATATTAGTTCTAGAGCTTGTGCACGACTAGGGGACCTATTATACAAACCATATCTCCCGTATGTGCCCTAGTCCTTCTCTAGGTTCCCCAGTCAAGAGAATCAACCTAGATCCATCCTTTTTGGGGCTCATACATTGTCCTTCCTACTTCATGATTCTACATTCACCTCTATGACATAGTCCTATAAGCATCTACTATTCAATGAAGATATTTACTCTTCTCTCTTACACATGTTAGGGTCGATATTTCCCTTTTCATATATTCTTTGGTAATATTTACATTTATTTATGACATCTATTCACTTTATTTACATCTAGTCATAGCTTAGATTAACTAGTAACTATATTACATTTTTAGTTAATCACTAGCTTATTATTTAGGTCAGATCTATACTTTAGTGTTTTATTTATTACATATTTTACTCAAATTAAGGTTTTACTGATTTAATATTTTTAAAATCAATACCCAAATTCTAAATATACATCCCTTCATATGATTAATGAAACCAATACCATCAAATGATTCTTGATTAGTATGAAAATAAGAATCGGTGATTTGACAATGCATATAACTAGATACATTACTTTGGCGAAATTATTCCAACTATGTTAATGTAAGGTAATATTATAGTTACACAAATAATAAAGATTTTTCATGCTTCACAACACAACTATCTCATGCAACACATTCATAAAAAATATCCATCAAGAAACATTCCAACTTAACATTTATAATATGTTATGATTTCATAGTCATAAAGAAAAAATAACCATCTATCCATATTTACATTTTAATTTCAATGTAGGAAAGCATCCCACCATAGTAATATGTATACATTTTTTTCTTGGGGTTTAGCACACCAATTGTATAGATAATATATAAGATCTAAGCATACATGTAAATAAAAGTGGATATTCTACCGAAGAAATATACAAAATAAGATATCTAAATCAACACTAGATTTAATGTGGTTCACTTAGTGAGGGCTATGTCAACCAAGAAACAAGCCAATATATTATCCAAAGATTTGACAAGATATATAATTGAAGATTTACAATTTTTCACACCTCTCAAACGTACTATATTTTCTTTCACTAAATTTTTTGCTTCTACTCAAAGAATTATCTAACTCACAATAATCATCAAACTTCACAAGTTATTCTTAAATCTTACTTCTAACCCTTAGCTTTCATGCTTATATAGGCTTATACAAACTTAGGGAACTTAGTCATGCAATTACAATCAATAGATATAATTTAGTTCTAAAAATAGATCTAATTCCCAAGAGTTAATTAAAACACTCCCATGAAAGGTAACCAATGTTATTTATCCCTAACCAATGTCAATTCCTCCTTTCCTAATTGATGTCGGTCCTCCTAAACGATGACGGTTAATGTCTTTTCCAGAAATTTTCATATTACATGCTATTCCGAAGTAATTGAGCTCCAAAACTCAACAATACCCCACTTGGAGATTAAATAATGCACCATAAGCTGTACAACATCGTTCTTGGATCCTTGCTTAGCTTTGTTTCTTCCTCTTCAAGTCTCAAACTTGAAGACCAAAAGAAGTAGAGTGTAGCTCCAAATTCTCCTTTGCTAATGTATTTGTTAGCATATTCGCTTTGTTCTCACTCGTATGAATCTTTTTGAGATTCAAATTCCCATCCTCCAATACCTACCATATTAAGTGATACCTCAACTGAATGTGTTTTGTTCTCAAATGAAACCCGGATTCCTTTACTAAATGAATTACACTCGACTATTACTTGAGTAATTTATAATCATCTTTCTCCTTTCCCAACTCTTCCATGAACATACTCATCCATATCATCTATTTTCTAGCCTCTGTAGCTACAACATACTCTTCCTTTGTAATAGACAAAACCACAACCTTCTACAATCTTGAAATCTAGCTAACTATCATCCCACCTACTATGAAATTATATGCAGGTAGTACTCCTTCTACCATCCACATCTCCAACCATATCTGAATCAAAATAGCCACATAATGAAATATTCGAACCTCCATACCATAACTACATGCTAGATTTCCATCTCAAATACGTGAGTATCCATTGGAATTATTTCCAATGCTCTTTACTAGACCGGCCATATATCTACTCAAATCCCAAAGTGCATGTATAATGTTTGATCAGTACAAACCCTAACATACATGAGACTCCAAACCGATGAAGCATATGGTACTCATGTCATTTATTTGACCTCATCATGTGACGAAGGACACTAATCTTTTCTCAACTTGAAATGTCTAGCCATAGGTGTATTAATAGGTTTTTCATTATGCATCTTGAACCTTTCTAACGCACGGTATATATAATCCTCCCGAGACAAATACATTTTCTTGTTTTTCCTATCTATGAGTATTTGCATTCCAAGGATTATTTTTACAGCTCCTAAATCCTTCATAGAAAATGTGTGAGCTAGCTTTCCCTTAAGCTCACCAATGTCCTGCATACTAGATCCTACAATAAGCATATCATCCACATACGGTAACAAAATAATATAGCTCCCATTTTCAAGCTTCTTAAAATAAACACAATGGTCAGATTCACATCTCAAGTAACCATGCTCATGCATAAAACTATCAAACCTTATGTACCATTTCCTTAGAGCTTACTTGATCCCATATAGGCTCTTTTTCAACATGCACACTAATTTCTCCTTACCCTTGACTTCATACCCAAGCGGTTCTTTGCATATAAATATCTTCATCCAAATCACCATGAAGGAAATTCGTCTTCACATCTAATTTCTCTAAATGAAAATCCTCTACTGCAACTAAACTCAATATAGTACGAATAGAAGTCATCTTTACAACAAGAGAAAATATTTCACCAAATTCAATGCCTAATTTATGTGAAAATCCTTTTACTACAAGCCTCACCTTGTATCTTTTCTGTCCACCCTCTTCTTCCTTGATCTTGTAAACCCACTTGTTCTACAATGTCCTCTTTTTGCTTACAACTTAATCAAATCCCAAGTCTGGTTCTATTTCAAGGAGTCCATCTCCTCATCCATGCCATTCTCTCACTTTGGATGTGCGTCTTATCCTACATTACTTTTTAAAAACTTTTTGGTTTACCATTATGAGTTGATGATAAATAAAATAGATAAGGTGTAAATATTATGGAGGTTTACTTACCCTTTGTGACCTTCTCACAGGAGTTTGGGCTACCGGAGGCTCGTTCTAGACCTCTTGGACATTTTTATCCAAATCGGCGGTGATCGATGCGGTCACCTATTAATGATGTTGGTTATGCTAACTGATGTTGATTTGGTTCTTTTGTAACGATCTTTGTTCTACTAATCGATATCGATCGGGGTCAACCGACACTAGTTACTGTGTAACCATGTCGGTATAAATTTTAAATCTAAGATTTAATTTTCATTCACAAAATTCTCAACCGGTTCATCCTTGGGTACCAAAATTTTATCCGTGTAATTCTTTTTTCATTCCATTCAACATCACAACTCCTAATAATTTTAGAATTCTCTAAATCCCAAAAACGGAATCCAAAATCACTAGATCCATAACCAATGAAAGTGCATATTTTGGATTTTACATCCAACTTTTTCTATTATTCTTATCAACATGCACAAAATATTTTGAACCAAAAAAATGAATAGAAGATAGATCTACCTCTTTTCTAGTCCAAGCTTTCTTTGGTATTCCTCCATCTAGTGAACTTGAAGGCCCACGGTTAAATAAATAAACCTCTGTATCAACTTTTTTTTCCTAAAACTACAATGATAATCTAGAATGTATCATCATACTTCTAACATGTTTCATGATTTCCATGTTCATTCTTTCGGCAACACCATTCTCCTATGGTGTTCTTGGAAACGCGTTCTTTCTCTACGTATCCAATTCACTTTGAACAATAATCATTGAAAGCCTTGTTACGATATTCACCACCATTAATAGATCTAAGGAACTTCAACTTTAAATTTTATTCATTCTCAACAAGGGATTTCCATCTTTTAAAAGTTACAAAACATCAAATTTACGTTTAATACAATAAACCCATACCTTTCTTGTAGCATCATCAATGAAAGTAACATAATGCGGGGATCCTCCATGAGAAGATATATGAGTGGTCCCCACACATCGAGTGTACAAGCTCCAATTTCTTCTCCTTCTTAGTTTCCCCAACTGTGAGAAATTCCACTCTCTTTTTCTTTCAAAAGACACAATGCTTACAGAAATCAAGCTCTAAATCTTTCAAATATGATAACTTACCCTTAGCCTTTAAGATCTGCATTCCTTTTTGACTTATATGGCTGAACCGATTATGCCACATGCATACATCTGAATCTAAAGTAGATAATGTAGAAAAGGAATTAGTAACATAGCTAGATAAATATAATGATCCTACCTTCTTACCTCTTTCCTAATAAAAGTACCCTTGGTGACTTTCCAAGAGTCTCCTTTAAATGTAACCATTCAACCTTATTTACCTAGTTTCCCTACAAAAATAAGATTTCTCCTGAGGCTTGGCACATGCCTCACATATTTCAATACCCATGTATTTCCATTCTATAATTTTAGATGAACTTCCCCTTTACTAGTAATACTACAAGGTTCATCATCACCCAAATAAACATGCCCAAAATTACCCTAGACATAATTTCTGAAATAACCCTTATTAGGGGTTGCATGGGAAGAAGCTCTGAATCTAAAACCCATTATTCAATTCTACTATCTAAATAAAGAATAAGAGAATCTTACATTACCTTTGATTTAACAATATTTTCTTCTTTACCTTTATATGGTTCTTGGTTCTATTTATCCTTTGACAAACAATCTTTCTTTGTATGTCCTTTCTTTCCACATTTCACACAAGTAATTCCCTTACCTATTGATTTAGATCTTTTGTCCCTTGAATTTGATTTCCCATTACTCTTATTCTTAGATCTCTTCTTCTATCTGCCCTCCTTTCTATATTCAAATCATTCCCAGGATGATGATTCCTCGATACTCTTCTGTGAATATCTTCATTCAAGATTATACTAACCACATCATGAAACTTCAAAATATTATTAGCAGATGTTGTATTACTAACAACCATTACCAAGTTATCCCAACTATCAGGAAAATAACATAAGAATAAAATTAATTTCACTTCATCATCAAACGGAATATCAACCAATTTTAAATAATTTACAATAGATCTAAAATCATTCAAATGACTAGATGTAGATACACCTTCATGCATCTTATAACTAAATAGTTTCATCATCAAATAAACTTTATTTGAATCACTAGGTTCTTCATATAAATTAGCAAGATATTTCATTAACCCTACCATAGAAGTCACTTCTATAATATTGGAAGCCACGGATGCTTTGCCAAGCTCAATATTATAAATCCCAAAGCCATTCTGTCAAGAATCTTCCATTCTTCATCCTTCATCTTTGTAGGTCTAGACTTCTCATCCAACGGTAAATACAAATATCTTTAATACAGATAATCCTCAATCTGCATCTTCCATAATTGATATTTTTTTCCATCAAACTTCTCTACCTTGTATTTGTTTTCTTCTTCCATTGTTGTAGCTCCCAATCAATCAGAAAACCCTCTATGAGTAAATTTGTCAACACACGAAACCCTCAAAAAAATCTTTGATACCATTTATTGGGGTTAGCACACCAATTTTAAAGATAATATATCAGATCCAAGCATACATGCAAATAAAAGTAGATATTGTACCAAAATAAATATACAAAATAAGATATATATCAACACTAAACTAAATGTAGTACACCCAATGTGGACTAAATCCACCAAAAATAAGCCAATCTATTATCCAAACCTTTGACAAGATATATAATTGAAGATTTACAATCTTCCACACATCTCAGACGTCTGATATTTTCTTTCACCCAATATTTTGTTTCTTCTCCAAGAATTATTTCACTCACATTAATCATCAACCTTTGCAAGTTTTTCTTAATTCTTACTTTCAAACTCTAGCTTTCATGCTTATATAGGTGTATACAAACATAGGGCACTTAGCCACGCAATTACAATCAATAGATCTTATTTAATGCTAAAAATAGATCTAATTCTTGAGATTTAATTAAACCACTCCCACACAGTTAATCGATGCCAGTTATCCCTAACTGATGTTGGTTCCTCCTTTCTTGTCCGATGCCGAGTCATAGGTGATTGATGTCGGTCCCTCCTAAATGATGATGGTTACTGTGTTTTCAGAAAGTTTCACATTGCATGCTAATCCAAAGTAATTGAGCACCACAACTCAACATTCTTGTATGGTTTTCATAATATACTAGCATGGATACATAAGCTTATGAATTTTATTTCTGGTTTTATGTTTACAAACATTCTGAGAACATTTAAAAAAGAACAAAAAATGGATAATTAACAAAAAAATTCCCCAAAATATTTCATATGTTGGTTAATTTTATACAATCATTTAAATGTTTCTAATGTGTATTAAAAAGTTGAGGAATTATGTTATCATTATTTTAGCTTTTATAAAATCATGATAAGGTAAGTCTCACTCTACATATGATAACATCATAATATAATTTTTAACTTCATGCCCAAATCATCAAGATCTTGATAATAATCAAGGATTGTAATTTATTTACTATAAGGTAAAGTTTATTAGTAACTCAAGAAGTTATATTTTTACAACGATCATTACATGTAACCAAATATTTCAGCGAGTCACTTATCTTTCACCATTTTAAAAGCAATAAACTATTTCTTAACCCGTAATTAGTTTATTTCCAATCTATACATATTTCAATCACTATTTCCTATCGATTTGTTACGTTTTTTGGAAGCACAATAACTGAGTTTGGGGTGAATCATTCCTTTAAAATATACCATTCACAACATCAATTCAACATATATTAACCGATGTGAGCATATTAAGCTGAAAAACCATACAAATAACAAGAGAGTGCACAAGAACAACTGATATAAAGTGGGAAATTATTAAGAGGAAGAAAAACCACCAAACTTTTTATATATTACAACACAATGAATTCGGTGAAGCACCAACTTCACAAAAACACCAACCGCTAGTTTTGTAGGGCACCAACCGTACTGAGGAGCACCAACCCCTAAATTCATAAGGCACCAAGTGCATAAGAAGACTACAACCCCTAAGATAACAAAACACTAACCAGAAAACTTTTAAGGAAAACCCCAAATAAAAATTATGGAAATCATGATAAATGTCCATTTAACTAGTTTCGTAGTTTTGGAGAATGTCCATGTAACCAATTTCTTTATTTTGGTTAAAATGGTAAAAAATATAAAATAATAGTTGGAGTTCAAAATGTGAATCTCTTGAAGCTAGTTTGGTGAATATTCTCTATCAACTTTTCTCTCTGGTGGCGAGTCATCAACTCACCGAATTATCACTAACAATGGAACTTGGAAGTAAGATATAGAGTTTTCTTATTGGCTTGCACATCAATTTCACAATAACTCGGAGGACCCACCAAACTATTGACATTAGGAAAATGGTATAACCGTGGAGCTTTCATATTAGTTTGCACTTCTAGGTGACTAATAGAGGATATGTAGAGTCGACACTCGGTCATACTATGAAATTTGTTTGTATGTTTTTTTTTTTTTTGCACTCTAGAGTGAAGAATACATGAGAGAAATGTCGGTTAATAGAAGTGTATTGTTCTTATTGGTTTTCCTTTTTCACTCGACATGCTTCTTACAAAGAAAAACAACATGTGAAGCTATCAAAGCTCGCCACATGGAATTAACCAAACTAAGAGGTGAAAAGAAAAAAAAAATCAATACAAATATTTAATCAATGCAAAACATATAAATTATTAAATGGTGGACTATACTTCAATGTTGTAATCAGTATACCTCCATTTCAGCACAATCCACGAAGTAGCAACATTTCCATGACTCTTGAAATAAATTCATGCTCAAACAACTATTATTTGAGCTATAGCCTATAATTGATCTTTTAAATTCTAAATTCAAGAGATCACAAGGAAAAATAGAGTATTAGTGTTTTGTGACAGTGAGAGCTTTCCATGCCTATATTTTCTTAAGTATTTTAAAGTTTATTTTCAATGGAGGTTTTTCTACATACTTTCGACTTGGACCCAATCTTTGGAGACACTATTTTTGACAAACAAGTCATCGACTTTGAGCATTATACAACCTTGAAAATGAAGGTAGAAGGAGCTAGTTTGATAGATGACGATGACGATGCACACCAGGATGAAGCACAGTTCATGGCTGATCTAGTGGCCATTAGACAAAGTGGGCTGCATATTTTATCCAATATCAAAAGTAATGCATTGTATTATATTGCTTTGCAATATTTTCATGGATGATGTAAGTTTTGTTAAAGGAATTATAAAATCCAAAGGAGTAAATTTAATTGCTAATATATCTGAAAAGGTTGTCACTGCTTACTACCATCTCCCTAGATCTAATATTCAGTTCAATCAAGAAATAGTGGAACAATGTGGAGTGAGAAATAACCTTAATATTGTTCTTAAAGATTAGGAAGAAGACCCAACTAGTTTCAAGCCAAAAGTCTCAATAGAGAAGATGAATATAATATATTTCAAAAATGGAGTGAGATTCGGAATCACCCTAATGAATAGACTATTTGGATCACCAGATATTATGTATGTCAATCATACATGGGTAATAATTCTATCCAAGATCATTGATAATGAAAAGATACCTAGTCTAGCTAGAGTTATAGATTTTAACCTCTTCAACAATCTTGTGAGTTCCAAGAATCTCTAAATGATGTCTTAATTTATTGATGTCATGTATGTAGTCCAAAATATTCAAGGAAGCTCTAGTTTATCACCAAAATATATTCATATAGTCCCCAGGATCTTTAGCATTATGCACATGTATAACTATAGGAATAACATGGAGGTGATTTGTAATAACTACTACCCTGTGATCTAGAATTCCATAAATGACACCATTATGGTGAGGGTAAGTCAAATAGTCATCAATTAATTGAGGTATTGGGGAATTTTTTTGTGCTACCTAGAAAATACGATAATAAGAGTAGAGTGGATTCTCACTATCCATTTTATACTACCCGCATATATTTCACCCGATCTAGTGAGACATATATTATATATCGGTTTTCCATGGCATCACCATGTGGATAAGGAAAAAAATAATAAAAAGTCTACTTATACCAGTCTAAATTTCTTAGTAGTGTAAACACCAGTAGTTTGACCAATGCACTATTACTCTAATATTGCACTCCCTAGTCTTCCTTTGTAAATTGATGACACACCGCCGATTAGACCTACTTAACTCCCTTCTCATGTCATCCTTTTGGTCATATTTCCTCTTATAAGCCACTTAAAAGGATGTCATAGCCTCGGTTTAACTACATTAGCTTCTTATTCCCTTCTAGCTTGCTTCTATTAGCTCCTTAGAATATCAATCCACTTTGTTGGATTGATTAAGCCCTTCGAAACCCTTCCAGAACCCTAATTACTCTCTAAGAGATATTAATTAGTCTAACCTAGGTTAAATACCCTAAATATAGTAAAATCACACTTCGACTTGCTAAAAGTGCTTTTTGGACTTTAGCCTTTGTACCACATGCACCCAAATCTCCCATTTTATTCCAAACCAAAAACTATAAATAGGGCTATACCCCCTCCCTCATTTCCTACGAATTCTCTCTTCTTCTAGCATAGATTACAAAAATTTGTTTAGGCCTTAGATTGTATTTCATCTTCTTCCATTTGAGCTAAAAGCATTTGATTTTGTATTTCATAGCATTAACATGGAGTAAAAGGGAAGATCCATTGGCCTTGAAGCCATTAATGGGGAGATCTCTTTCTCTTAAACACATAACCGAATGCTTAGATCCTCCTAGGTTCATTATTTCAAGCTTTCAAAGAATAGAGGTTAACTTAATTTGATTATTTTCCATGTTTATTTTAAATTAATGTATGCAAATAAGAAAACCTTGCTCATTTCTTATCACATGGTCCATTGATCAATTTGCTAAAAGCCTTTGGGGATTCTTTAGAGATTATTACCCCAAATCCATGGCTTTTGTAACTTTTCATTGAACACATTTGGCACACCTGGTGGGACACTTATGTCCATCCTCCATTAATGGAGGTCTTTTAGGTTTTTCAAAGTTCATTTTCAAGTTTTTAGGTCAAATCACTTGTTATTTCCTCATTTTTGTTTCTAACCCTAGATAAATGACCTTCATTTACATGCATTTTGTGGGTTTGATATAGAAATAGGACACTTTGACTAACAACTAACCTGTTTGCTCTTGAAATTTTGAAAATCCATGTTTTTTGTAGGTTTTTCATAGGGTGCGCATAGGTGTAAAACAAGGGCGCGTACACATTGAAACCCTAGCGTACCCATCGGATTAGGTGCATACTTGTCAGGAGGACTTCATCATTTGCACATTTTCTCTCTACAAAGATGCACATGTTTCTCTATTATCACGTGGCACGTATCCACCTCTCTAGCCATGCATGCGTAAATGGTATGACTGTGTTAAAAAGTTTGATAATTTTATGTTTCAGGCTTGGGCGTGTACACATAAAAACCCTGAGCGTCCATGTCAATATGGGTGTATCTCTGTCATGTTGCGAGCGTTTGTGTTTTACTGCATTGAGAATCATTAATTTTTATCGTAGGCATACTCGTTAAGTAGGGTGTGTATCCGTCGATTGGGAAGCGAAGGTATCAGTATAGGCGCGCAGGCATCTGTCTAAAAATAGGAAATTTTTATAGTCTGCAAAATATTTTTCTTTGATCCATTACTGCAATTTTCTAGGACTAACAAAAAAATAGTGTTTTTCCTTAAACATTTCAGTTTGCATAGTTAAAAGTGTTTTGTTCTAGGCTTAGAATTATCTTTGTAGAAGTGTGTATGCTCTCTCCTTGCATCTTCCAAGGTGATCTTGGAGATCAAAAACACTTATACAAAACTCATATAAATTTTTCAAAGAAAGTAAAACTTCAATGTGATTTTAGTACGATTTTTCATGTTGCGTATGTTCTTCCTCCACGCCTTACGGTGATCTTAGAAATCAAAAGCAAAGTAAAAATCTCTCTTTCTTGACATCAACCTACGAATTGGAAAATTACTAAAAACTTGTTTTCTATAGGACCTAACGATTGTC
The DNA here is from genome assembly GCA_018340775.1 of Taxus wallichiana var. yunnanensis. Lineage (NCBI taxonomy): Eukaryota > Viridiplantae > Streptophyta > Pinopsida > Cupressales > Taxaceae > Taxus > Taxus wallichiana. Next base: position 194,566,737 of record CM031233.1, read on the forward strand.
AGAGAAATGTGTCAAGAAACAAAACACAAAACTTCTAATACACGTGTTCTTACAGGTTTCCAAATGGTGTGCTACTTAAAACCACATTAAGTTAAGCAAGATAAAAAACACACCATATTCAAAACATTGTATTGTAGGTTTCGAGAAAAGGGTACGTCCCTATCCACTCAACTGGAACATAACCCCTTTGGCATAACACCTTAAGCTACAACAATGGGGGTGGTTCCAAGAACCCTAAAGTAGTCCACCACTATGTAACCTCGTGGATGAAACAGGAAGCGCCTCACTTACCCACTTGACTAGTTTTCCTTGTGAGTTAGAGTTACAAAGTTGTTCGTATCGCGACCTTGGCAAGAGTACATGATGGATGCATTTAGTGCCCACTGTACTTAAAGCAGGAAAAGCCGAGATACTCCCAAATTAGTTAGTCTAACTTTTTTAGTAAATCATGCCCGCTCTTAGATGACTTTGCAAAACCTAGTTGAGATATCTTTTTAAGGAGGCCATTTTGTCTTGAGGCCCACTTTACTAGTCCTTTGTTGCATCAAGCCATCATGAAGTGACAACTCATCTGGAATCTAAACCTTGTGAGATTGATCGAGTGTATTTCATCATGAAGCTCAACTACGTCCCACTTTTTCTTATCTTCGAGATGAGGTGAAGCTCTTCCTAAGTGGTGCTTGGTTTGTTTCCATCTTTTGATCAATACCCTTGCGTTCTCATCACCCATTGTTCGGGGTGAGAAAGGTGCATACATTGAACATTTTTATCAGAGATAGTGCTCATCACTTTTTGTCTATTTATGCCCATCCATGTTTGTGGCTGGGTTGTTAAACATCTAAAGTGTACAAGTATGCTTTTTGTATCTTTGATAAAAGTCCATCCATCTTGATTTCAAGATCATCTTCACCACTATGAGTCTGATTCATCTTTTGTCTCTTCTTAGGGTTGATAATTTTGTTCACATCCTAGACGCACAACCTCGATACTTACATCATATTATCCTTTTGTGAGAAGATGGTATAAGTCCCCTTATTACGTGGTTACACTTTGCTCACATGATTAAAAACTCCTTGTTATACTTATCACTTGGTTTCAGTTTCGACGTCATCTGAGTCTTCTTGAAAAGTGTCAATAACGCCTTATATATATCATAATAAAGTTTTCATGGTACTAACACCTTGCTTGCTCGGTTAATGTATCACGGTGACGTTATTACACTATATTTATTCATGACTTCCATTTTTCAGAAGGTTTGGCTTTCATCGGCATTCAAACTAGTTTTAGGTATACCTTGTCAAGGGACTGTGACAACATCACATCAGTGCTTAGACCTTGTTGGGGTTCTAACTTGACTTACATATTGATACATCATTGTCACTATCTATTTTTAAGGCATAGGCTTGGTAACAACGAATTGAGTGATCATAACATTTAGGTGTGCATATGAGTGTTTCTTGATAAAGACGATTGCATAACACTACATCTAGGATACACTATAGTATAGTTCCAACATCACCTTGAACAAATTACAGAAAACCATACACTTAGGGGTTACGCTAGCTACATACAAACGTCTGCTAGTAATGCCTAAAATCATAAAAATGGTAGCCAAATCAAATGAGCATGATATAGGAGAAAACCCTTTCAACACCTTCCCATTTAGTGGCCATAATTTAGGACCACTCTTTTCTCAACTCAAAGATACAGAGATGTTAATCGATGATAGTAGAGAAGAGTCAGAATCTTCTAGAGAACAACAAAGGTTAGACCTAAGTAGATTTGATGAACTCCTATATTATAGTAAAGATCAAGTACTCGCAAGATTCTTAGCATTAGGACCTAAAATTCCACACAAGCGTGAAGAAGAAACAAAGGTCATTAATCCTAACTTAGAAGAGTGAAGATTTGTCTTAGACATAGATAATCCTTTCAATGTGGGGTACGCTTCTACTTCTGGGAAACATAAGGCCGTCAAGGTGAACCATCACAGAAACCTCACTATAAAGCTTCACGTAAAGTGAAAACTGAATAGAAGGCTTCCTCCTCCGAAATTTGATGAAGAAGAGGACCCCCTGGTTGAGGAGGAGATCCTCCAAAACAAATCTTGAAGTTGAGTCAAAAACTAGCAAACCTAGGCTCTTCAAAAAGAAACATATACAAAGACAAAGACAAAACAAACTTAACGAGTTTCAATTTGATCCACATACAGACTATACCTTTAAGGAAACTCAGGCTCAAAGGTCAATATCACCTACTAAAGAGCAACTCATTCAGGATGAATTGAAATCTATGAAAGATACGCTTACTACATTACAACAGGAAATGTAGGCCAAAATAGAAAATATTCATATGAAGAACTATGTCCTTACCCCTTTGATAAGGACATGTTACAACAGCCTTTCCCAAAACACTTTACCATTCCCAAGTTTGATAAATATAAGTGCAAAAGTGATCCTCGTGATCATATAAAAGACTTTTACATGGCTTACCAAGAGGTCACCTATAGCGATAATTTTTTTAATACGACTTTTCCTCATTGCTAGGAGCCATGGGATTGGAATGGTTCTATAGCATACCCAAGGGCTCCATTATAATGTGGCTCACACTAGCAGAGAAATTTTAAGGCATTACTCCTATAATATGGAGAGTGACATCACAATAAACAATTTATGTAATACAAAACAAAAACCCAATGAGACATTTGCAAGATTTTTACAATGATGGCATGGGTTAGCTAGTTGCTTTCCTTGTGCCTTACCAAAAAAATAGTTAGTGAGCATATTTGTTCCTAACTTAAACCCAGAAATAGCCTTTCACTTGTAAATGCATTGTGGCTCAAACTTTGAAGAAGTCATAGAGAAAGGAAGTCAAATTGAGAAAGTGCTCATTACCAAGGGAACGCTTAAACCTGTTACTAAAAATAAACATGAAGCCAAATCCACAGAAAAACCTAAATTCTTCAATAAGAATAAACATGTTGTTGGTGATGGCATTACAGACTCCAAGAGAGTCCAAGCCATACAAATAGGCCCACTCTTAAAGCTTTCGCAAGGACCTCGTCCCAAAGCGCCTACAAAATGTATGTTCACATCCTTGATAAAATCCTTATCTACCATCCTAAAATAATTAGATGGTGCAAAAATGGTAGAATATCCAACGACAACAATACCATATCTGGAAGATGATCTAAAACCGGTTTGGTCATAAGACCATGAATATTGCGACTTCCACCATGTCAAAGGACACAAAACAGATAGATGTTTGAGATTGTGCCATTATATCCAAGACCTCATAGAGGAAGGGAAGATTGTTGTGGAGTCTCCCCAAGACTGGTAAAATTTCAAATGAAAAAATGGCTATTTACAAAGAACCTTTTCCTGACCAAGCAGAAAAGAAGAAAAGAAAATCGATCAAGGGCAAACTTCCAATGACTATAGGACTGCTGCCTATGTGTACCCTACAAATGATAGTCCTTATGATTCCCTCATTGGATGTATTAACTCATCTAATGAATAGATCAACACCATTCATATTTTAGAAAAGAGTTGCGCATTTGGGACAAGACGTGCCTGCTTAATCATACCAGATCCTGTGCCTATCCCTCAGGAAGGTCAGTATAATTTAATAGAGTAGTTAGAGAAAATGTCTACTAAGATATCTATTCTCGATCTCCTCAAGATATCTAATGCCCATAAGAACATACTATACAAAACTTTGTAAAATTTAGGGGTTTCCACAGAGGTAGACCCATGAACCTTCAAGCCATGATTGCATGCTTATACACCAATGATCATATTACTTTTGATCATACTGCAATCCTACATAACAACCCAGAGCATAACTTACCATTATATCTCGAAGTGGTGGTTACCCGTCATAAAATCAAAAGAGTACTTGTAGATGGGGGATCTGGTCTGAATATTTACACCTTGAAGCTGGTAAAGTAGCTAGGCCATTCAAAATAGAGCTAGGTGCTAAGACTATCACAATCACAACATATGACAATGAAGAAAGAGAGTCAATAGGGACTATAGTGGTTCCCATGGAGGTAGGACCAACATGTCATGACACAATGTTTCATGTCCTTGACTTGGACCTTCCATACAACATGCTCTTGGGATGCCCATGGATCCATGCCATGCAAGCTATTCCATCAACTTTTCATCAGTGCATCAAGTTATGTCATGAAGGGCAGGTGGTTACCATCTTGGGTGACCTAGAACCGTTCACACATTGTAGAGCATTACACTTTTTCTCGTGTTGCTTATGAATTTCCTTCTGCGGATGTTTTTGTCCCTCTAAAAATGGAGGCTATAAAAAATGAATAGATTCAGAGTCCCTCACGCCTTTCAATCAAGATTTTCCCTCATTTGTCAATCCATTTTCTTCATGGGAGGCCACACCAGCAAAATATGGCCCAAGTAAGCCATTCACTCTTGATCAGGCTCTTTTGATATCAGACTTATCAGTATCCCCCAGGATAAGGGGTAAGCTTTATTTTCAGTTCAAGAGCACCCATGAGCAATGTCCTAAACCGTTGGAAAAATTTGTCCATAGTGGTCTCCTATTTGAGGAGAAAATGTTAGAAGACCCTACCAGCAGAGTGCCAGAAGGCACCATGGCTTCATGCAATCAAGCACCTCAGTACATCAAAGGTCCCCACATGATGTTTTTCATGGGCTATAGTGGGTTTGGATGTGGCGTTAATGCATAAGGCCGGTTGGAGCCTATCCCTATCCCTCATTTTAAAGCTGATAAACATGGCCTTGGAATAAGGCCCCATGATGCTCTACCTTTTGAGAATGATGCCACCTCTTCTGAATGTGAGGATGTTTCATCTCATTCTGATAGTGACTCGATTCCCAATGTATCCTTTATGAGGATCTTTCCTCCATGAACCTATTCCTAGATTCGTCGGTCCTTACCTTATCTGAATCCATCCCCTAGATAAATATCCAGTAGCCCTTGTATATCCTAAACTTATAGATTGGGATCAACAACTTCACGTGCCCCTGGATTTATTTGAAAATGATGAGGCATTTGTAGAGTTCATGGGGCTCAGAGACTTTATTCCAGCTGGAGACCACAAGAAAGGATTTAAGATTCAACTAGACACCTACACCTACTTCGGGAAGAAGCAGAGATGTGTGGATGGCTAAATAAAAAGGCTGTAAATAAAAGTACACCCACTTCTGAGAAACCAAGCAAGAAGGCTCAATGGAGATCCCATAGTGACAGACTCTTTGATAAACTCATAGACAAACAGAACAAAGAGTCTAAAGATAAATTGATTTATCCATTCAAAGATGATCATGAACTACCACAGGAGGTCGATATTACTCTTCCCCCTGATCCTACGTGGATGGAAGATGCTTCTAAAATGCTTATTGAGGAAACAATCAACGTCAACATTGGCTCAGAGGAGCAACCTAGAATAGTCAAGTTGGGAGCTTCACTCTCAGCTCAGGAACAAAAGACCTTTGTAGAGCTCTTAAAATAATATGTGGACATATTCACATGGACATATGTAGATATGCCTAGTTTGGACCTAGAGCTAGTTGTGCACCAACTCATTGTGCACTCAGATGCCAAAAAATCAAACAAAAGTTGAGAAATATGCATCTTAAGGTGACGCTCTTAGTCAAAGAAGAATTAGAAAAGTTGTTAGCTATTGATTTCATTAAACCTATTGACTATTCAGAATAGATCTCTAACATAGTCCTAGTACAGAAAAAACCTGTTGGCATAAGGATCTACATGGATTTCCGTGACATCAAAAAAGCATGTCCAAAAGATGATTTTCCCCTACCTAACATCGACATGATAGTCGATTCAACAGCTGGTTATGAAATGTTGTCCTTGATGGATGGTTTTTCAGGTTATAACCAGATACGAATTGCAGAAGAAGATCAGTATAAGACAACATTCATCACTCCTTGGGGAATGTTTTCTACAAAGTCATGCTCTTTGGGCTTAAGAATGCTGGGGCTACTTATTAGCGGGCCATGACAGTTATTTTCCATTATATAATAAGTGACATCATGGAGGACTATGTTGATGATATCCTAGCAAAATCCAAAAGTAAAGAAGAACATCTGGCGTATTGAGACATATTTTCAGCATCTCTAAGACTATAAGGTTCGTTTGAATCCTAAGAAATGTGTCTTTGGTGTTTTATCGGGAAAAATCGTAGGGTTCATTTTCTCACAAAGAGGGATTGGAGTAGACCTGTAAAGGTTACAATTTATCACAAAAATGCCACCCCTACCACTCTCAAATAGCTAAGGATTCTACAAGGAAAGATTCGGGAAATTAGTCACTTTATTTCAAAACTTGCGAATAAGTGCTACCCCTTTACTCATTTTCTCAAGAAAGATGTCACATTCAATTGGGGACTGATTGTCGAGAAAGCCTTTGTGATACTCAAATAGTACTTGTGCATCCCACCTATACTAATGCCACTGCCCCTGATGAACCTCTCCTCTTATACATTTCCGCTACCCAGTTTTCCATTGGTGCATTACTTGCCCAATATGACTTAGCCCATAAAGACAGAGCAACTTACTATCTTAGCCACACCTCAACCGCATACGAGTTGAATTATCCCTAAATAGAAAAAGGATTTCTTAGTGGTTGTCTTCGCATTTCACAAGCTTCGCCATTATCTCTGAATAATAAAACCAAGCTCATATCCAAAGTTGACCCTCTCAAGTACCTTTTATCCAAACCTGCCCTCATAGGCTGAATGGCTAATTGGATCATTCTCCTAAGTGAATTTGATATCAAGTTTGTGAATCAGAAGTCTTTAAAAGGACAGGTACTGGCTGATCAGTTGGCAGAAGCTCCTCTCCCAGGAATGGAACCTTTATGCTTGGATTTACCAGATGCATCTATGATGTATATTGAGAATCCATGGAATAGCAGGTTCATTTTGATGTATCTTTTACCTTCCATGGATCTAGAATAGGAGTGGTGCACATCTCTCTAACAGGCGATGCCATACCATGAGCATTTCGGTTGGGATTCTCGTGTACAAATAACATTGCAGAGTACGAAACACTCATTGTTGGCCTCAAGCTAGCTATTACATGGAACATCAAACAACTGTGAGTCATTTGAGACTCCCAACTTATCATAAAATAGGTTAATGATGAGTACAAGGTTAAAGATGAGAGTCTTATTCCTTATAAGAAAATGGTTTAAACTTTGAAGGAATATTTCACACAAGTCATATTTGAATAAAAACCAAGGTCACATAATAAATCCATAGATGTTATGGCTACTATTGGGTCTCTCTTACTCATAGCACCTTAAGAAAGAAAGATGCCTCTCTTTGTGGAACATTTACAGGTACCTGTATATGATATGCCAGAGTCATGTTTGGCATGTGAAGTTGTTGGTCCTTTATCCCCTTGGTATGACCCTATCTTCTAGTACCTACAAGATGGCACTCTTCCCCCTGACATCACCCATTCCAAAAACAAATCCCTTATTCGTTGCATAGCCCATTATACCCTCCTAGGAGGAACCCTTTATCATCATGGCTACGACAGGAATGTGCTTCGTTATTTGGATGTTACTCATTCTATCCATGCAATTAAATAAGTACATAGTGGTTTATTTGGAGCACACAGTAGTTGCATGGTCTTAGCTTAAAAGCTATTAAGAGTAGGCTATTATTGGCCTACCATGGAATCTGATTGTTGGAACTTCATAAAGAAGTGTGAACTATGTCAAAAATATGGAAATTTAATACATGTGCCGGCCACAAACCTTCATGACCTATTACAATGCCTTGGCTATTCTCTAAATGGGGCTGGATCTCACGGGGAAGCTCCATCCTTCTTCATCAGACAGTCATACTCACATCATCACTGTCACCGAATACTTTACCAAATGGTTAGAGGATGTCCTCTTACCTATGTCACCGATCTTGCTGAGATCTCAAAATTCATCATGAACCATCTCATATGCGATTCTGAGGATCCCTCGGCCATTGTCACTTGATAATGGTAAATCCTTCAAAAATAAAGCGATTAAAAAATTGTTTCAATGCTTCCATATCAAACTTAAGTGGTCTAACCCTTATTACCCTCAAGGAAATGGACGGTAGAAGCCACCAATAAGAATCTTGTATGGATTATGGAGAAAATGGTCAGTAAAACCGGCCATAATTGGCATCTGCAGATACATCCCGCCCTCTGGACCTATCGTACCTCCATTCGTACTCCTCTTGGTGTGACCTCATATTCACTTATCTATGGCACTAAAGCCATCATACCTTTGGAAGTGGAGCTTCCTTCCCTAAGAATATCTCTCAAATACTATCTTGATAAAGATGAAGACTACGAATATGCTTGCTAGTAGAGTTAGAACTATTAGATGAAAGGTGTATCATAACACTCAATCACCTAAAAGTATACCGAAACGAGTTTCCAGGAGGATATAACAAATTCATCATTCATCATAAATTTGATGTAGGAGATCTATTTCTTAAAGAAAACAAGAAGAACACCGTCAAAGATAGAGAAAAGAAAGGAAATTTTGAGGCTAACTCATTAGGTCCTTATGTTGTAATTGCAAAATATGGATCGGGAGCCTAAAAACTTGCATATTCAAACGATTAAGAGCTTTGAAACCTATGAAAACCATGCACTTGAAGCATTTATATGCTTAGGCATGAGGAGAATATCAAATAATAACTAAAAATTGGAAAACAAAGAAAAAATAAGCAAAAAATGTAAGAATGAGAAAAATAGTAAAGAAAAAGAAGGTCATCCTCATGTAAAAACAATGTAATTGTGGTGTAGTGGGCAGGTCTTTGAGTGAAAACTAGTTTTTGCGCTCAAGGAAGATTCACCGGACACAAGTTACTCTTGTAAAAAGACGGGTAATCATTACCACTTTTTAGGTACGACTTCTTCTGCTAGGTCTAGGAACCCTACTAGGACCGCCTTTGCCTTGCCATGATCTAGTTTTTTTGCTCTTATATCTACATGGAGGACATTACCTTTGTATACTCCCATCCAATGTTGAGCATACATGCACCGTTGACATCTTTTCGCACATACACGTGTGGCATTCTGCCTTTTATACATTCCCACATCATGTTGGGGGCATCCACGCTTCTTTGTTCTTGTACATTGCTTTCAGAACATGACCTTGGGAAATACAAAAACATTTAGAAAATGATACACAAAAATATAAACATCTGGAAAATTTCCCTTTTCAGGGATAAAGCTACATTCATCTCACAATGTTATCTTAGGGAAACCTAGACAACAGTGAAAAATGAAGCTACGAAAACTTATCTTTTGAGATAAACCCCAAAAACATTAGAAAATATGTCAATGCTGTCCCACAAAAACAAATTAGTGCTTTAATTACTTTTAGTTGTTTGTTTGTATAGTTTTGATGTACTTAGTCTTTTGAATTGTCAGTTCTTTAAATGGATCGTTTGTTTATCTAATTTTGAATCTTGTTTAATTTAAATTATGTATTGCCTTACATACATTTGCGAACTCTCATGCTTGTAAACAATTTTTGTAGGCTTCTTTATTTGTTATGTGCATCTTTTTGAAGTTCATTTTTACTTGCTTAGATTAGATCTCATTTTAATCTATTATTAACTTTTGCATGTGTTTGTTTAGTTGTATTTTTGTGTTGTTTGTATGTGTATATTTGTTTAGTTTTGTTAAGTTTTACTTGTGTGTTTTGCACAATTGTTTCGTTATCATATCTATCATCTATCATTTCATAACATTTCTAACATCATTCATTACATCATAGATATACAAAAATGCTAATTATTACATCATGCATGCATGCTAAAGCTAATCATTCCATATTGTATCATCAATGGGGGCAAGAGGGGTTACACGTAATAAAAAATCTATCCCCCCCCGCACCAATATCATCTAGTATCATCCCAAGTGCTAGAATACAAACTCAGAAACAAATCATGAATCCAAAATATGTGGTGCTATCTACAAATATATCATCACTATGAAAGCATGAAATATACACATTTTTGAATCTAAGGTATGCCACATACATAAAGAAAAGAACAATCATAGATCATAAATCCATCATAATATGACATGATACATAAAAATGTTTGTATATACATGTATAAGCTGTCAGTGTCGATTACTCAAAATAATATATCATCAATACAATATGCCATCAAAAAGGGGAATGCATAAAAAAGAATCGAGCCTTCATCATGAGGCATCATCAAAATAATGGTATACACAACTATACATCAAAATCAGCCTTCATAAGAGGCATGTATACAAGATATATGTACAAAAAGAATATAGAGCTCAACCACAACTCTCACCCTCACCGGGACTCCTGGGTCTATTACCTAGTCGACAAAATAATGGTGGTTATGATGGACCTACACCAGGGGTGCCACCAAACTACCTAGATGGCCCCTATCTAATCGGATGCTCTAGTATAGGCTACCTAACTGATCTTGCTAAATGACCTGATCTCTGTGACTTGGAGCCTCTGCACTCACATCTAATGATTGGAATGATACTACTCGCTGATCTGCTACTGCTTCCTTAAAGTAGGCAGTCCTATAGTACAAGGCCTCACCACCGGATCTCATCACATCTTGTATCAAATCCACATCTCCAGAAGTGAGAGCTACCTGTAGGGTGGCATCTCGCTGGCCTGTCAACCTACCAATATCGGCCTGAGCCTGTCTCAAGGCAACAACCTCTCGATCTCTGTCTGCGGTAATAACCTACACCTGGGCTCGTGCCTGATCCCTCTGTGTAATATAGCCCTATGAATATGCCTGTGCATGGTCCCTCTGGGCCACAACCATCTACATCCCAGTGCAGTGCTGGGTGTAGGAGGCTTAATATCTGAGCACCCTATGTGACCATCTCTCACATCTGACTCTACCATGAAGCACTATCACTGCCCTAGGTAGCCTGTGCCCTAGCCTGATCCCTCTCTGCTAACAAAATCTACACACAGGACGAGTTCTTGTTCTCACTCTGTTGTGAGGGCCTCTCCCTATGCCCTAGGTGGGTCTCTCTCACTAGCCACATGTAACTATAGTGTAATAGGTACTGTAATTGTTGATGAAGAGTAACCCGCGCCCACCACCACTTCTACTCTCTGGAATATCAAGTGGTGGGCCCTTCTCTAGAAGTACATGCTGAAGAGGCGTATATATCCCTACTAGAATGCCCACTGGGGAAAATCTATAGCCACTTGCCTTGTATACATGTCTCGGCCTAGGCACGGGCCTGTCCCTTTGGGCTGCTATGGTATGGGACCACATTCCTTGCCTCTAACATATTGGTGCGCATCGGGCCCACCCTCATCATCGTCATCATCGTATCAACTCCACCTCGCCCTTTGCTAGGAGGCCCCACTTTGGAGGAGGTCTCGGGCCGACATCATAAGCCACTATGAGAATACTCAAACGGTGTAAGAGCACACCATTGTACCATGGCCCATAATTTGGTGTAGTTTCCGATCTCTAATCTCTGTAGTAGTATCCACATAACATGTACCACCTATCAAAAATAGCCATGGCTCTATCACGGGAAATCTGTGGACCCATATCAAAATGCTCTCTAGCTCTGTGAGCATACCATCTGTCTAGCCCAGGAACATCCTGGGTAAGGCCAAACTACCTCTGACACCAATCTACTCTGTATAGCTCTCGCATATAGCTGTAGCTGCCCAAGATAAAATGCTCAATGGTAGCAGTCTTTGAGCTCTAAACCATCCTCTGGCCACTAGAAATGTCTATAAGGCCTCTATACAATGGAATCCTTCCACAGCTCATCCAAATTGTGTCGGTATTGGTATGTAACTCCCATAAATGGCTACACATCGTCCCCTTACTGGGACCCAGCCCATCGTAGAAGGCTCGTCGGGAGCCCGAACTCTCAGAACACCTAAGGGGTGACCAATAGCAATGTGGTCCCATGCCCAAATATATAGCAAACAGGTTGGCCCTACCATCTTCTGATGGTAGTAAGTGATCAAATGAAGGTCCCAGTAGAAGTGCATTAAAATGCACTAACCTTAGCGATGGTATCTCCTCCACCAAACCGTGTATCACTCTAATGAGGTGAGCGGAAATGAAGCACTAGTCTTGTCAGGGAGCAAAACTCCACTGACAAAGGCCATCATATACACCACTACTCGGTCTAACTCTAGATCATCAATACATTGTGATAATCTGATAGACATCCCACACTGTGGTATCATGGGGATGCCAAATAACTCTACAATATATCACTGAATGTCAGTCCAACGGCTCGTAGTCTTGATAAGTTATCCCTAAATCGGGACCCACATGATGCGCCATACATCCTCCAAGGTAATGGTAATCTCCCGGTTGGGAGGTGAAGCACTGACTCTCACTATGCCATTGCTCACGATATGGCTGTCAAAAGGCCGTGGTCTAATGTAATCTATGGCATCTCAGCCACATGAGTCAATCCCATCACATATAAGAGGCTCTCTAGGGTCGCTCTATCATCGTCATCAAACTACGCCTCTATCACAAACTAATGACCGTAGCGCTTACAGTCGAAGAACGGGTAACATACGCTGCAAAATCAATAAAAGTGTTAGGCACTTACCTATTTCTATATATTTTTCTAATGAAAAATAATTCTTTCAATCATCTAACTTACTAATTATTCCTTTCTTCTAATCTAATCTAGTCTAAATTTTTCTATACTTGGCTATTTTGCTAGCTAGGATTTGTTTGCACCTCTTTTGACATCTGCGTGCCCCTTTCTATGCATACACATCCCTGCCAATGAATGTGCACCCCCAGGTCTATTTTTCCTCTTGGCATGAAGTCACACAGGATGCCTATGCACCTAGTATGATGCTTACGTGCCTAACGTTACGTGCATGCGTGCGCGTATCTATTTTTCCTCCATCTAACGCATGCGCACCCCTAGGGAACTAATATCCTTTTCGATGGGTACACATGTGTGTATTCATATTTTGATTGGTACACATACGCATCCATGTCCCTATCTAGTATGGATGCATGTGTTCTTCCATGTCTATTTTGATGCATGCGCATGCACGTACCCATCAAACCAACGCATATGGACACGCGCATGTGTCAAATTCTATCCTACCTACCCTAGAAAAACCATATAAAAGGAAATAAATGTGTAATTAATAAGGGGTATTAGGCCACTCACAAAATTTCCATCTGCTTTGGGTCCCCAATGTACTCTCGAATGCGATCCGCGCTGATCAACGCGTGTGATGTATTTTTTTCACTTTTAAAAGTTTCCAAAGAGCGTGATTTTCTTAACCAATTTTAAGTATTATAAACTCCAAAAATTGATTAAATTTTGATTATTATGCATGCATATAAGTGTGGAAAACTTGGGTAACAAATAAATAATCAGAAAAATAAAAAACACTCAGATAACAAACAAGATTGTTTACGGGGTTCGGAAATTCCTACGTCCCTAGGTTTGGATTGAACCGATCCATTAATAATATTGAAATTTAAGTACAATAACTCTTCCAAAAAACCAATAAGGAATCAAAACCTAAGAATGAGCTGATCAATGTCCCAAGAACTCTGAAAAATAGTAGAAACTGTCCCAAGAACGATCTGTGGCTCCTACAGTGTTTTCACAATGTGATCTCCCTGCAACTGCGTTAGAAAAAAACCTACAAATGGATATTTAAAAAAATTCTATGAAAAAAATCATATATCTGAGATCATCTCTGAATTCTGAACACTTTTCATGTTTACACCAAGTCACTTTTTGGACAAGAAGTGCATTGAAATTCGTGTTTTCCAACTAGCTATCTTGTAGAGATCCTGTTAAAAACTGCATTCAAAGCTTCCGGAAATAGGATTAAAAAAAAAAACATCAAGTCTTATATCTTTGGAATCATCTCAGAATTCCTCCATTTCACCATTTTACTCGAGTTCCCAATCTGAGTGCAAGGTCTTCAAAAATAGCGTTTTACGATAACTTTGCTCCTTATGGCTTTTACATAGACACAGCACTTGTCTTGTATAAAACTATGCGAGCCCCTTTTATAGCATTTAACCAAAGGTGGCGGGTTGGTAAGTCTACGTATTATTTTGGTGAAGGTCAAGGGTTCAAATTCTTTTTATTGTATTATCCACTATATATAGCAAAATGGAAATCTTTTATCCTTATATGGGAATGAATCCCATAGTCCACGAGGAGATAATTTTAGCCAAACCTTTTAATAAGGCTCAACCGTCCTATTTTTATGTGGAATGACTTCTCATAGAATTTTGATACTGAAATTGGAGGTCCACGTGCTCAAATGGAGTGCTTTACCACGTGTCATCATCATGTGATTGGTTCACCTTTTGTCACATCACTTTTTCTCGCAAGTTTGACCCAAACTTTGACTAACCATATCTTTCGCATATGGGCTAGGATTTTATCCGTTCAAAACGCATTGGAAAGATCATGAAAATTTGTTCACAATAGAAGTTATTTTTTCGAGATTAAAAGACAATTAATTTTCCAGTTTGACCAAATTTGACTCAATGTTGACCAAACTTTGACCACCTTTGACCAAATGTATCTGGAGCTCAGAGTGTCTGTTTTTCACGTTATTTTAGTCATTGGAAAGCTATCTGAAGGATATACTCACTGGTATGGTCTAGGAAATTTTAGGGAAATTTTAACACTGAAAAATATCCCCTAATCACTCCTCCCCACTGAGAAGGCTTTTTGTCCACAAAAAGTTGTTTATCAACCCTCAAATAATGCTATCTCTTTCTGCATTGCACAAACACATACAAGAACCCAAAATAAAATTATAGGTTAAAATAAATGCAAATAGTTGATTAGCTAGTCACATAACCGATCAGATAATAACACCCAATTAAGCTAGTGTTTAATTGAAATGTTGCAACCATGTCAACTCTGCGCACAAATGTGAACTGTCATACCCCATTGTAATGCCATCACAAATAATTGATCAGATAATAACACCCATTCTATTATAGAAAGCTAGTATTCAATTGTCACTTTGTGATACGGCCGATTACTTAAATTACAATTTCATAACACAGATCAATATACAAGACATCTAAAACTCGCCTGATTAGGTTAGTGCCCACTAGCCCATCTGAAACGGTAACAAATGCAAGTATTCACTATTAGAATAAAATAGACTATCAACGCCCAAAAATAACTATAGTCAACAATTAATCCATGTGAAGATGCCAAAACATTGTACCACCATCACAAATAATAAGTTAGATAATAACATCCATCTATAACGGAAGCTAGTGTTCAACTGACACTTTGTGATTATGCTGATTACAACTGCAAGTATTCACTATCCATAATAATTAAACCATCAATGCCCAAAATGGCTATAGTCAAAATTTGAATCAATGTGAATATGAAAATATTCTATCCATACACCGAATCAGTAAAGGGATAGATAAACCGTATGCTTACTCAAATTGGTGAACTTCCATAATCTACAAAATGATCACTTGGTGCCTTTACAAACCAGGTTTGTTAGCGTAATAAATTTACACCCTAATTACAACCACATCCGATAGTTACAAAAATAAAATTTTCCCAAAATAAGGTTCTTATAAATTAGTGCAAATAACACATGTGGATACAACAAGTTTTTCTATCTATTACAATATCAAACAGTGCCCAAATGGGTCTTATAAGCATCCATAAATTTGCACAAATGAAAACACTATAAGCTAGTGTTTAATTGAAATGCTACAACCCCGTCAACTCGCGCACAAATGTGAACTCGCTAGTGTTTAATTGAAATGTTGCAACCACGACAACACCCAATTAAGCTAGTGTTTAATTGCAATGCTTGCAACCACACAACTCTGCGCACAAATGTGAATTGTCATACCCCACTGTAATGCCATCACAAATAATTGACCAGATAATAACACCCATTCTATTATAGAAAGCTAGTATTCAATTGTCACTTTGTGATACGTCTGATTACTTAAATTACAATTTCATAACACAAATCAATATACCAGACATCTAAAACGCCCACAATTAGGTTAGTGCCCACTGCCCATCCGAAACAATAACAACTGCAAGTATTCACTATTAGAATAAAATAGACTATCAACGCCCAAAACTAACTATAGTCAACAACTTGAATCCATGTGAAGATGCCAAAACATTGTACCACCATCAAAAATAATAAGTTAGATAATAACATCCATCTATAACGGAAGCTAGTGTTCAACTGACACTTTGTGATTATGATGATTACAACTGCAAGTATTCACTATCCAGAATAATTAAACCATCAATGCCCAAAATGGCTATAGTCAAAATCTGAATCAATGTGAATATGCAAATATTCTATCCATACACTAAACTGTAAAGGGATAGATAAACTGTATGCTTACCCAAATTGGTGAACTTCCATAATCTACAAAATGATCACTTGGTGCCTTTACAAACCAGTTTGTTAGTGTAATAAATTTACACCCTAATTACAACCACATCTGATAGTTACAAAAATAAAATTTTCCCAAAATAAGGGTCTTATAAATTAGTGCAAATAACACATGTGGATACAACAAGTTTTTCTATCTATTACAATATCAAACAGGTGCCCGAATGGGTCTTATAAGCATCCATAAATTTGCACAAATGACAACACTATAAAACTGCAAGTTTCAAAATTGACATTCTGATGATGCCCATAGACACCGCATACTATTGTCGAATAATGAAATAACCAACCAATGTGAGAAGATGAATACGAGTATGATGAACTGTCACTCAAATCTTCTCTGACTACTTCCAAATTATTCAAGCTGAATATAAACATAGGATCAAATCCCTAAAATATAGCTTTGAAAATGTTTGCATACTATCACCAGTTACTCTAATACAAACATAAAGTTCAGGAATGTTTTACCCATCCAGTTACTTGGATTTCTCTGTTTAGGTGGTTTTACCTTCTCAATACTAAAATGAGTTTTAGTTAGGTTTAACACTACTGGTTTTACAATACTGTTCTTTTTAACAACTTTCCAATTTTGTTGTTTAGGAACAAAATAAAAACCTTAACATCATGACCATTCCTATTACAATGGGAAAAAAATTTAACTTCCCTATTTTTAGGAGTCTTACCCATTTTTCCATTTCCCGAACTCTGTCTAGGAGAATGATTCCTTTGTTTAGGAGAGGTAACATTTTTACCATTTCTCACTTTCCTGGTGAGATTGGTATTTAATACTTTCCTTATCATTCACAAAAGGCATTAACTTCTTAATCAAATTTTTCCTCTTCCAACAATATGCAACAAAATGATTAGTACCTTCACAAAATGTGCAAGGGAAAACATATTTCGCCTACCAAAGCTATATTGTTCCAACCGAAAGAATTCATTAGAAGTTTTAGGATTTGATTTTCCCTTAGTGCTATTTTTAGTTTAAGTGGAAGGAGGTGGAATCCGATTACCTCTTTTACCTATTTTCTTAATCCTTTCATTGTTCCTCCCGATGGTGGAATCCTGCAATTCTAGTGGCACGATCCTTGTCTATTGGAAGCTTGTATTCCTTTAGCCGCTTTGGAACTTTCTCTAATTTCCATCTTTCCACTAGAATAACCCAAACCTGCAAAACCGAGGTTGATCCTCTACCTGTATGGGATTAGCATCGCCTTGTTCATTTTTACCAAGGCCTTTTCCGTTATATCCCATTTTAACCATTAGCTTAGACCCAATTCCCTTAGTGTGTTTTTCAAACTGACCCAAAGGAATATCTAAAACTGAATGAGAGGAAGAATTAAAATGTGAACAACTTACAAGTGCATTTTATCATAGTATGCATCTGATTTAGAAGGAATTTCCTTCTTGTGTTCACCTTATTTCATCTT
Organism: Taxus wallichiana var. yunnanensis; assembly: GCA_018340775.1. Taxonomy (NCBI): domain Eukaryota; kingdom Viridiplantae; phylum Streptophyta; class Pinopsida; order Cupressales; family Taxaceae; genus Taxus; species Taxus wallichiana. Next base: position 194,584,643 of record CM031233.1, read on the forward strand.
TTCCAAGAGGGCATCCTTGGTTCATATTTCTTCCTGCAACTCTTTAACAAATCCTATCAACTTCTTGCTCTCTTCAAGCATCTTGTTGGCATACTCCTCTTTCTTGGTTATAGATGATTGTGGCTCAAATTTTAACCACACTATTACCTCTTCCAAGGAATAAAAATTATCTCTCAGAAAGAATTTTATTCCGGAGTTGGCATTTAGTGGCTTCAAGCTCATCCAGTTGCTCTATTTGGATGACTTGCCCATGATTCCTTGTTCCAAAACACAACCTGTAATTCCAAAACAACATACTTGCAAAAAAAGATTAACAAGCCTTAAAATGTCTCACACCGAAAACTGAAATCAATACTAAAATTGAAGCCAAAATTTCAAACACAATTAGAAGTTAATCGACAATCTAACTACTCGATACCAAACTTGATCGAAAATGTGTGTTGTATTTTTTCACTTTTAAAAGTTTCCAAAGATTGTGATTTTCTTAACCAATTTTAAGTATTCTAAAATCTAAAAATTGATTAAATTCTGATTATTATGCATCCATAGAAGTGCATAAAACTTGGGTAACAAATAAATAATCATAAAAACATAAAACACTTAGATAAAAATAAGATTGTTTATGGGGTTCGGAAATTCCTACGTCCACGGGTTTGGATTGAACTAATCCACTAATAATATTGAAATGTAAGTACAATAAATATTAAAAACAACCAAAAATGAATCACAACGTGTAAATGAGCTAATCAATGTCCCAAGAACTCTGAAAAATAGTGGAAACTGTCCCCAAGAATAATTCGTGGCTCCTACAAAGGTGTTTTCACAATGTGATCTCCTCCAAATGCGTTAGAAAAACACCTAAAATGGATATTTAAAAAAATTATATGAAAAAAATCAGGTATCTGAGATCATCTCTGAATTCTAAACACTTTTCATGTTTACACCAAGTCACTTTTCGATACAAGAAGTTCATTGAAATTTGTGTTTTCCAACTAGTTGTCTTGTAGATCCTGTTAAATACTACATTCAAAGCTTCCAAAACTAGATTAAAAATCAACAAAAAACATCAAATATTATATCGTTAGAATTGTCTCAAAATTTCCTCTATTTCAATTTTTTACTCTAAGTTCCCAATCTAAGTGCAAGGCCTTCAAAATGGTGTTTTCTCGATAATTACCTCCTTATGGCTTTTACACAAACTCCGACACTTGTCTTGCATAAAAGCATGCGAGCCCTTTTATAGAATTTCACCAAAGGTGGCAGGTTGGTAAGTTTACCTATCATTTTGGCGCAGGTCAAGGGTTCAAATCCCTTTAATTATATTATCCACCATATATAGCAAAATGGAAATCTTTTATCCTTATATGGGAATCAATCCCATAGTCCATGGGAGATAATTTTAGCCAAATAATTTAATAAGGCTCAACCATCCTATTTTTATGTGGAATGAATACTCATAGAATTTTGATACAAAAATCGGAGGTCCACGTGCTCAAATGGAGTGGTGCCACGTGTCATCATGTGATTGGTTCACCTTTTTGTCACATCACTTTTTCTCGCAAGTTTGACCCAAACTTTGACTGACCATATCTTTCGCATACGGACTCAGATTTTATCCGTTAAAAATGTGTCAGAAAGATCATGAAAATATCTACACAATAGAAGTTTTTTTAAGATTAAGAGACAGTTAATTTTCTAGTTTGACGAACTTTGACCACATGTTAACCAAACTTTGACCGCACGTATCCTGGAGCTCGAGTGTCGATTTTCACGTTCGTTTAGTCATTGGAAAGATATCTGAAGGCTCTATAGCACTAGAATGGTCTAGGGAATTTTAGGGGACTTTTAACACTAAAAAATATCCCCTGATCACGTTTGCCTCGTCCTCCTCGGTATTCTTGCCATCTCACTCCAAGGCTATCACTTTCTCTCACGATAAAAATTTTCAAAGGCTCTGGTAGAAATGATTGGTCATGATTCTTTTACCGACCCCGGGTGGATGTATTAACCCATCAAGGTGCCCCTAGGGCATGTTTTCTCTGTCGTGGTTGTTCTAGACCTTCTTCTATCTGTCGTGATAATTATTTTTGTATTAAAATAATTATTTTTACTAATTTCCACGTGTTGGGGCACTTCGTGCCGCCCTACTATTACTTATCCATCATACTTAAATAATTTACGCCCCTTTCAGGTGCCCTTTTCTCACCTTTTCCTCTCTTTTTCATCTATTTCTCCTCGTCGTGATAAATACTTATTAATTTATTTTATATAAATTATTCTCGACCAGTTTTTCTTCTTGTGGGAATATATTCTGGCTTTCTGATAGCTTTTCCTTCCCACTATCACCCTTATGCATATTTTTAGAAGATCTTAGATCTTTTTAAATTCTTCTGACCGATCAAAATTTTAAAAATTTCAAAAAATTCAAAAATTCAAAAACATTAAAAAACTTCGAAAATGGCTCAAATTTGGTTAAGCTTATCATTTACGGCTGAAATCTATGTCTCTTGCATGGAAATCATCCTAGATCTTGCTGACGTTTTCAAATTGTTTGAAACAATGACTCATGCATCACCAAAATCTTCAATCACCCACATAAGCTATGTTTCTTACTTTATCTCGTACAATGGGGCACTATCGGTTGCACAATGCTTTTTTAAATCATGCACATTACTTTTTCATAGGACCCAAGTGTCCTTCATCCTTTCCCTTGCATAAAACACTTTGCTTGGGGCATCATTCTTCACCCTTTTCATTTAGCAGAACATTTGGGACTACATCTTGATAACAAAATATTTGTGCAACTATCTTGAACGTTGTTGGTTTAAGTGTGTGTGATTGTACTTATTTCCTTGTTACGTGATTTTGTTTATTTCTCGTATTGCATTACATTCGTGTATGTTGCATGGAGTTGGTCATTTTTAGCGTAGGAAGGTTTTTTTGTATATTGGCTTTTCATGTCATTTTATGCTTCCATCGCATGCTCACATTTTAATAAGGACCAATGAGGAGGATCCTAAGCATTATGATGATAAAATATTAATAGCAATTGATTTGTGGACAACTCAATATCCCTATTTCTTCTTGTTTACCACCTTCTTCGTACACTTTCCTTCCCGTTGTTTCATTTTAGATCATCAATCGAGTTTCTTCGTCACCCCAATTACACTTGAGGGGGCATCCTTTGTCCTTCATTATGTTCATTTTTCTTCTCCCCCTTCAAAAATTTTCTACTTGTTTGTGTTTGTCTACTTTCTTTGAAGTCACATAACTTACGTTACCCTAAAGAGGGGAAAATGTAGACACATGTAGTTTGACCAATTCACTATTACTCCTAATATTGCACTCCCTAGTCTTCCCTTTGTAAATTAACGACACACTGCTAGTTAGACCTATCTAACTCCCTTCTCACGACATCCTTTTGGTCATATTTCCTCTTATAAACCACTTAAACAGGTTTTCATAGCCTCGTTCTACCTACATTATCTTCTTATTCCCTTCTATCTTGCTTCTATTAGCTCCTTGGAATATCAATCCACTTCATTGGATTGATTAATCCCTTCAGAAACCCTTCAAGAACCCTAATTACTCTAAGAGAGATTAATTAGTCTAACCTAGGTTAAATACCTTAAATATAGCCAAATCACACTTCGACTTGCTAAAAGTTCTTTTGTACTTTAGCCTTTGTCCCATATGCACCCAAATATCCCATTTTCTTCTAAACCAAAACTATAAATAGGGCTATACCCCCTCCCTCATTTCCTAAGAATTCTCTCTTCTTCCTAGCATAGATTATAACAATTTGTTTAGGCTTTAGATTGTATTTCATCTTCTTCCATTTGAGCTAAAAGCATTTGATTTTGTATTTCATAGCATTAACATGGAGTAAAAGGGAAGATCCATTGGCCTTAAAGCCATTAATGAGGAGATATCTTTCTCTTAAACACATAGCTAAATGCTTGGATCCTCTTAGGTTCATTATTTCAAGCTTTCAAAGAATAGAGGTTAACTTCATTTGCTTAGTTTGCATGTTTATTTCAAATTAATGTATGCAAAGAAGAAAACCTTTCTCATTTCTTATCACATGGTCCATTGATCAGTTTGCTAAAATCCTTGGGGATTATTTAGATATTCTTACCCCAAATCCATGGCTTTTGAACTTTTCATTGAACACAAGTAGGTTCAAAAATATTGACTGATTCGCAAAAATCCAAGAGAATAACATCTTGTGAGACATCATTCCACTTAGACTATAATACTCTAAGGAATTTTGTACCAACAAAAAGATTGGAAATATTCAAGCAAGAACACTCCTACTATGGCCACTTACTAATACAAACATCAGCCCCACAAGGATGACCTAGTTTATAAGGATGAGTTCAATAATGTAGCGGTGGCCATAAATATGAGAAAGGTCAATTTTACTTATGAACCTATTAGGAAGCATGCAAAAGTTGGTGGATTGGAAGTTAGGCTAGGAGAAGCGTAAGTGCATGGGGAAGATAAGGAAGATGATTTAGATGATGAAGGTACTGATTCAAGACAATTTTATAAGATTCTTGTTTTTATGCTTCCTCCATCCATAAGAAAAGATAGTGCTTCTCATGTTTCTCCTTCTCTAAGCATACAAATGACAAGGCCTTTAAACTCTATTAGGAAAGCCACAAGTCTACACAGTCCACAAGCAACATGTCCTCTCCTGAGTACTATTATAATTTTTCCTCCTATTCCCATTCCTTTTCTTTCTAATTATTCGGTTCGACTTTTATAGGGATGTCTTCTTCTTCTATTCCGATTCCTTCTTCCCTAGGAATTTTCACTAGTAGTATTCTAATTTCAAATAGTTCTTCTTCCGAACATAAAGCTAGAGAAGATCATGGGATATTGGATCCTACTGGTTATCAAAATCCTCCTTTATCTTCCCCTATTTCTACTACTTATATTTCTTATCCTTCTCTCCTTGCTTCTATTTCTACTACTTTTATTGTATCATTATCTCCCCAAGTTATTACACTCACTTCTTCCCATCATGTTGTAGTTAGTACAACAATATCATAATTAATGAGTGTATCTCCTACAACCATTTCTTCTAGTTCTACTTCTTTAATTTATTCTTCCACTCCTTTTGTTGTTCGATCTTCTTTAGCTCCAATGCCATCTTTCAAGTATTCTCATAATACCTTTTATCTCTAAGTTGAAGGAACCAATGCAGCCTTCTCCTTCTTTCCTTGACCTTCCTTCAATTTCTCCCCAATCTGGTCAGTCTCTTCATCCACCTTTTCTTTTTTAACACAATATATGTTTCCCAAACTTTCTTATCAATCATGCATGTGCCACTATTTCCAATTCCCTATTTTATTCTCGTTTATTCTTTCCAAGCTCCTAAGGTCACTCGAGTTTAATGAGGAACCTCTTGGCCCATTTGTGACCTTTCCAAGATAAACCAAATTTTCCTTGGACACCACACACCTTACCACAAGTGGTAAGGCATTCTTTTACCTTGCCTTCCATAACAAAAATTGGATATACTACTTCAAAAGGAATGTGAACTCTTCCTATTGGAAAAATGTCAATGTCTTGTACAATGGCACTACTTGAAGACCCAAAGGTGTAACTCAAGTATGATACTCCTCCAGGAACCCTCAAGAGGGTGACAAAGAGGAAGTTTTCCCAAGGAGCTAATCCTATATACATGGAAATAGAGGAGGACATTTTGAGGATTTCTAAGAACGCACATATGGGGAATAAGTCATTGATAAAGATCCAAATTGATTTTTTAATGCCACTCAATAGATGAAATTTGATCTAGGTAAGATAATGTAAAATAAACTTGATGCTCTACATGCTTACAAGTAATTTTTTATGCCAAAGAACACTTTTCCCAATGTGAAAATGTCCTTGAGAGCATTGTACTAGCTATTAGTTTCTATAAAAAGGCATTAAGATGTAGAAGAGAAATGGTTAAAGAAGGTACAACGCCAACAAAAACATATAGCCGGATAAATTCAATGATGGAAAAGCTACTAATTGTCATAAACACGAGTTTTTTCCTTAATTTATTACGATTCAAAAGATAGGACTTGAATATTGCAAATATCTGCATGCATAACATTTTGAAAACATTGGGTGATTGGATGACCACATTAGAAGGATTTTTGATAGAGCTACAAGATATAATAGAGGAGATATATTAATTATTAGCTAAAGCTCAAAATTACCTGTATGCATTATCCATAAGGCCGATTAATTCACAAATCCATATTTGATCAACAATTTCAAGCATTCATTGCTACTCTAAGTTATAGCTTTTCCAAGGAAGATATGGCTAGGAATACATAAGATATTATGGCATTGGTGACTTCTGCAAATGGAAAAGTGTAGAAAGCTTCACTTCTAAGTGAAAATGCTAAACCTATTTGTAATGAGTTATAAAACTCATAAAAGAAGTTCCCGATATGATGAGACCGCCTATTCGGACTTATATTATGTATAGAATGAGTTCAAAGCATGTGTGATTGAACTTCAACATAGTCAAATGCAGTCTACACAAATAACTTCTAGTGGTCCAGTGGAACCTAAGTAGAGCTTGAACAAGGCACAAGAAGTAGCTTTCCTATTATTAGGATTTAATATTGATACATTTGTAATATTAAAAATAGGAAGTATCAACTTTCTTGCATGGAAGCTATAGTTTTTATCCTTTAATTAGCCACTCACAATTTTTTGATTATTTGAGATATTTTTAACTAGCTATAGCCTATTTTTAAGCCCCATGGCGGTGGTAATTTTGTGTAGCGTAAGATAACTATCCTAGTGGTTTACCTTCTAAGGAGGAAGATTTTATTTTTAAAAGAGCTTGTCGGAGGATTTTTCAATTTCTATGTATTGCCTTCTCAATTGCATTGTAAAGTTTCTTAGATCTATTTTGATTGATTAATCACTATATATATTTCTTTGTCATGAAATTTGTAGATATGCAAAAGCTATTTACATGGTCATAAATTTGATTAGTTTATTGTTTTACTACTTATAGAGACCTATTGGCACTATCAAGGTTATAATGTGAACAAACTTGAATACTTAACACTATAATGACCAAAAATTATACTTAGCACTATAAGACATTGTTAAGACTTAGTGATGCAAGATTATCTACACCATGTCAAAAAATCATTTGAAACATATTCAAAAATATCCCAAGCATTTCATTGAGAATAGCTATGTTTTGATCTACTTTAATTTCATTTTTACATTTATTTTATCATTTTATCTTCATATCATATGTCTAATCAAAATAATTTACCTATTAACCTATAGAAAGATATATAAGAGATTCAATGATAGATTTCACTTTATAACAAGTGAAGCATATTCAGATAGGAAGTTTCATATTCATATTGTCAAAGGTTAAGGTTTGAAGGATTGATGTCAAGACTATAGGTATTAGTTCATGACCATATAGTAGTTATAACTTATATAGTCTTGTCCCTTAGCAGTTCCAAGATTGGTAGTGGTACCAAATAATTTGTAGTCTTTGATCTACATGTTTATCTATGTTGCACATTTGGATCATTCCTTCTCTTTCCTCTATAGTTATGTTTCTCTCCGCTCTTGTGTATTTTCAAGAAATTACTTCATGTTTATCAAATGTTACAAGTTTAAACACAAATTATAATTATGAATGGTTAATTTAGAAGGTAATTGAATGCAGAATTTAATATTTGTTTGTAAAGGAAACAAGCATTTTTGGTCTGTGATAGTTTACATAATGTCATCACAATGTTAGCTAACCCGTCAATGTTTATTCAGTTATGAAACTACGTGGAGCTTTTTGATTCATTCTCTATTCAAAAATTAATAGGACATGTACTTCAAAATCTTACAAACCCCGATTTCTCTGAAGAAAGAAAACTATGTGGAAGTTATTCATTCATGTGTTATTACATCTTCAAAAAACTTACTGAAGTTTATTATTAACATGGAGCTTTATTGTTGGTTTGTGCTTTGGGGTGACTAAGAGATGGTATGTAGAGTCTGACACTGTAAAATCCATATGTACGTGGTGTTTTGTTATTGGTTCACACTTTATAGTGAAACATACATGACAGAAAGATCATTTAATAGAAAATGATCCGTTAAAATTATACATACGTGGAGCCTTCTTATTGGATCTCCTTTCACACTATGACATGGTTCTTACAAAGGAAAACAACATGTGAAAGAACATGGAAATGTCTTATTGGCTCACTTCTGATTATTTTTGACAAAGTATTACCATAGATTGGTTATTCAAAAAGTAAAGTAGCATGGAATATTCTTATTGGTTAACAACAAACAAGGTTATCTTAGGACTGACATTGCGAATTAGAAATTAAATTGGATATTTTCTCACAATTACCAAGTAAAGAGAGTATTGTAGAATTGCTATTTTCAAATATTAAGAAGTTGAAAAAATTTGCATAACTACAATTGCTCTGGTTTTTGTGAAGTTTTTCATTGTTGATCAAGTATAAACAAGATCCGTGAAGTAGAAATTTCCTGCCTATGTGGTAGGAAATGGAATGACAAAAATTAAATGATAATATAAAAATGTGATAGAGACATTTGCAGGGATAAAGAAAATATTTTAGGGTGACATTTCAAGATTATTTTTTGTCAAATATTCTACCAAATGTAATGCATATCTGAGTACATGTAATTTTTACAATGAAAGTGTCTAAGATGAAATTTGTTTAAGCTAAAGAGTGCAATGGAAAAGTGTATACTTGAAAGCATATTGGGCCTGGCGTGGGAAATAATTTAAAGAAAAAATTCCAATTAATGCCAACACTATTCATAACAAACATCAACACTATAGATAATTTAATAAATATGAAAATATAATCACAAAATATCAAAGATTTTCAATACTTGAAAATTGTCTCTTTTCAGATCTCTAATAAAATCTATATAATAAATATTATCTTGTCATATGTATTAAATGTTGTATTTTCTTTCATTTTTAATTGAAAGCAAGCGATAAATCTCTTTTTCAAAAACTAGCGTGACTAGTTAATACTCAACCATTTTATAAAGTGATGTTGTCATATCGGTATTTTCTAATGAAATATTGATAAGTTTTTTTAATATTGGTAAATAGTTTTTTGAAAGGGACTATTCCCTTGTGTACAAAAGGAGGCCTAAAAGCTGAATAAGAGAGAGGAGCAGAGAAGAAGTCGTATCAAAGCACAAAAGTTACACAAAGAACACCGAAGCCTAGAAACAACAACACAAACTATGAAATATTGATAATTTATATATTATATATGTCAGTATTATATATTTAATTTGTAGTATTATCTAATGAAATATTGATAATTTATTAAATATGAAAATATAATTACAAAATATTAAAAAAATTCAATAGTTGAAAATTATCTTCTCATGTATATGATACAATCATATTAACAAATATTGTCTTATCATATCAATATTATCTAATGAAATCTTGATAATTTTTATATTATATATTGACTTTGTAGTATTATCTAATAAAATCTTAATAATAAATATTGTATTGTCATATGTATCAAAAGTTGGATTTTTATAAATTGAAAGCAAAGGCTAAATCCCTTTTTCAAAAATTGATGTGACTAGTTAATGCTCAACTATTTTATAAAGCGAATTTGTCTTCTCATATATCTAATAAAATCTTAATAATAAATATTGTCTTGTCATATGTATTAAATGTTGGATTTTCTTTCTTTTTTAATTGAAAGAAAAGGCTAAATCCATTTTTCAAAAATTAATGTGACTAGTTAATGCTCAACTATTTTATAAAGTGAAGTTGTCATGTCAATATTATCTAATGAAATCTTGATAATTTATATATTATATATGTCAGTATTATATATTTAATTTGTAGTATTATCCAATGAAATCATGATAATTTAAATATTTATATATGTCAGATTATATACTTAATTTTTAGTATTATCTAATGAAATTTTGATAAGTTGATAATTTATTAATTATGAAAATGCAATTTCAAAATATCAAAAATTGTTAATAGTTGAAAATTGTCTTGTCATGTTAGTATTATCTAATGAAATCTTGATAAGTAGATAATTTATTAAATATGAAAATATAATTACAAAATAGCAAAAATTGACAATGGTTCAATATTGTCTTTTCATATATCTAATAAAATCTTAATAATAAACATTGTCTTCTCATATGTATTAAATGTTAGATTATCCTGTTTTTTAATTGAAAGCAAAGGGTAAATCCATTTTTCAAATATTGATGTGACTATTTAATGTTGAACTATTAATTAAAGTGAAGTCATGTGATGTCGTCGATATGTTTCACTATAGGAATTTATTGATTTAAAACTTACAAAAGAATTTCTTGAATAAGGTGCGAAAATCTTCATTTCTTAAAAAGTAACCAATAAACATCAAACAAAGTTACATGTCACTCTTACTTACAAAAAAATGTAATTAAAAACATGAAGAGTGGAACAAGTTATAGTCTTATGGAGGATGAGATAATTAAGAATAATTTTAATTTGAAAATTATTCCAAATTATGTGAAATTATTCCAACCACCAAATATTGACAATAAAAAAGAGTAGTTTTAATGTTTTTAAAAATTGAGAATGCTTGTATTAATAATAAAATGTTATGAGAGTCACAAAACTAAATAGTAATAATATGAAATTCCTAATAGAGATTGAGCTATGAACCAAGTTATTTTTTCAGTTTTTCGAATATACTATTTTGTTTTTAACATAATAGAAGAGGTATCTATTGCACCTCACCTTGAAACACACACACACACACACACACACACACACACACACACACACACACACACACACACACATATATATCAAAGTACAAACTAAGTCCATATAACTCGTATTACTTGATGTTAAAAAGATATCATGTAGAAGGAAACAATAGTCTTGACATAAAAACTTTTAAATCGACAAAATAGATATAAATTCTACGGTTGTACAAGATTATTATTTTCATTGTTTCATACAAGCAAGACGACATAAGACTAGTGCAAATCCATTGGGTAGACTCTCCTTTCTTTCATTAAATTATTGTAATCATCCATGGCTCAAACTATGTACAAAATTGAAGACAAATACAAAACAAAGACATCCCCTTTTCAATAAAATTCCTCCCGGGAAAAAGGAGGGCCGCTTAAAACCTTCACAATATCAACCTTCCCTTTAGGCATGGTTATCTATTCTTGCATTCACTAAAATACCTTAGACACCTTTCACTCTCACAATTCTCTATTTGAATACCTTAGACACCTTTCACTAAAATATTCCTACTTTCTTCATCAACTCGAAATAGGTTTTTTCGAGAATCTATGTAAGCGTGTGCACCTCCTAAACCCATAACCTTTGGGTGGTGTTTCCAAATAGGATGTAGGAAAAGGTCATCCTTGGAAGTAAAAAATGAATATACTTTAGGTAAAAGATTCTAAATAAGGAATTGACACATTTGAAAGACAAGGGTAATACTAGCTAGCTTGTAAGTGAAATATCCCTTGTGGGATACCACTTTAAAATGCAAAAATATAGAAAAATTACAGCAAAGTAAAATACTAATTTTTACTTGAAAATGTCCAACTAGGATAGCGAATGGTATTAAATTGATATCACACAAAATATTTTCCCACAGTGCATGAAATTTTGAGGGATGCTTGCAACAATAATAATAAACACTATGAAAACATTTTTTGGAATAATATATTGTTGCTTAAAACATTTTTGGAAAATATATTGCTGCCAGAAAAAGTATAGAAAGCCCTAGGCAGCTGGAAAACTTTAGAGGTTCGTGACCCTCTAAATACAAGAGCAAAAATAAGGGTCTTTGGAAATAACATTAATAGATATAGGTAATAACGTTTCCACCTTCAGATCTGAAATGACCAACATGGAAAACCCCCAAATAAAGGCTGCAAGTCACCTCACTTGGAATGGGGTCGGGAAATGAGGGAGGCGCCTTCAACGTGCTACCACGCCCAGCCCAGATGGCTGTCGTGAGTCTGATCTAGAGCCCCTCTTATTGTCTTCCCCAAAATCCCCCAAAAATCCTCAAACCCTTCCTCTGAACCCTCTGGAAATATCTCTATAGCACGACCCAAAAAGTGGCTCCAAAATGAAAGACTAGGGTAGATCTCTCACTACCGAAGAATGCCCTGCTAGCTAGGGATGGGTCTCTCACCACCAAAGCTAGGGTCCTTGTGGGATTTGACTCCACAAGCTGTAGAAATGCAACAACAATAGCAGCTATATGAGAAGAGGTTAAAAGTATGCGACAAAAAGTGCCTTTTCTTCCTTCCCCATCTCCTTATATACTTTTCATTGGCAAACAAGCCCCCATAACCCTAGGTGCATTTCATTCCATGGAGGGGCCACTAACATAAAAGTAACTATAGTTACTTTTTTCCTTTTTGAGTCGCCATGTCCAAAAGTGACCCCCAAATGCAAAACTAGGATATTAAAACCATAAGGCCCCTTCCCAAAAGCTTCCAGCGTCCACATGACCCCCAGGTCGACCACGTTTTGGACCCGACTTGGCCCTTGAGCCATTTTGCGTAGGAAAATGGGGACATTATAGAAAGGGGACATTATAGTCCTCCCTTCCCAAAATTTTCTTTTCCTTAAGCTAATGTAGAATAGGATAATACAATATCTCCTCCCCCTCCCAAGTAGCATCCTCAAGTGGCATTCCCTTCCATCACACCAAATACTCAGTGATTACTTTGCTCCTGAGCCCCTTTGTCTCATTTCAATAATGGCTTCCGGTTCCAACACCAACTTCCCTTCCTCATCTAGTGGCGGTAGCTCTGTAGATGGTACAATATGCAGTCTGAGCACCTTCTTAAGGCATGAAACATGGAAGACATTATGTATCTTACTATGCTCTGGTAGCTCTAGCTCATATGCCACTGCCCCTACTTGACGAACTACTCAGTACGGACCATAAAATCATGGTTTCAATTTCTCTACACCCTTCTACTTCAGTGAGGACTACCTATATGGCTGTAAACGTAGGAACACTAGATCCCCAGCCTCAAAAGACCTCTTTGTCCTGTGCCGATCTGCGTATACCTTTTGTTGATTCTATGACTTCGTAAGATTCTCTCTGAGAGAATTGAGAATATCTTGGTTCTCTTGTAACCAATCTTGAGCTTTGGGAGCTCAGGTATCTGGTAATACGAAATATACAAATGTCTGGACATTATACCCGTATAGGTCTTAGAAAAGGGGTCATACCTATGCTCATTTGGTAGGTGGTATTGATGTGTAACCATTTAATCCATGCCCGCTGGTGTCTTGTTACATAATTCCAAGTAGCCTTCTATCCACTTATTGACTATCTTTTCTCCCCATATGTTGTGGGGTGGTAGCTAGTGCTTAGGGTCAACTCTGTACTTGTACCTACTAGTTTGAAGATCTCTCTGCCAAAGGTGCTCATGAAGATCTTGTCCTCACATCATTGATAATATTTTTAGGTAACCCATGTAGCCTAAAAATACTGGTATAGAAGATCTCGGTCCACATCCACTGCCTCGTGCCCCTTGGGTAGGGAAAATAAATGAGCATACTTAGTTAATTGAACAACTACAACATAAATGAAGCTATGCCCATGCACCAAGGGAAGCCTAGTGATAAAGTCCATAGATATGCTTTCCCATTTCTATTCGGGAATGGGGAGAGGCTGAAGTAATCCTACTAGGAAAGAACACTCGGATTTGGTTTGCTGGAAACCATACACTCTTTGACATGATTAAGGACATCGTCCTTCATTCCCTTCCATGAAAATCTTTCCCTGATGAACCTGTATGTTTTGAAATACCTAGGATGTCTAGCTAGTGGTGTATCATGTACTACATAAAGGATCTTCTCCTTCATTTTGGATCCTGGTACAAGGAAAATCCTATCCTTGTAGAAAATGAGATCATCCACTACTCTATATCGGTCATCTGTATATACTACCATCCATGATCTCACAGGAAAACTGGTTTTTGGAGTACTCAACAAGTATATGAGCCTTCCAATCCACTGAAATCTCAGACATAGAACTAAGCATAGCAGTGAGGTAAGGCCTCTAGATAAAGCGTCAGCAACAATATTATTCTTACCTCTAGTGTACTCTATGTCAAAGTCATAGGTTTGCACCTTGTTCACCCATCTTTGTTGGTGATCATTGAGCTCTTTCTATCCTAGGAAGAACCTCAAACTGTTGTGATCCGTACAAACCACAAATTTTTTGCCCACAAGGTACTGTCTAAACTTGGCCAAGGCATGCATGATGGCCAACATCTCCTTGTCATAAATTGAATACCCTCTCTCCATGGGTTTCAATTTCCGACTCTCATAGGCGATGGGATGCCTATCCTACATGAGAATTACCCCAACACCCTCTCCTGATGCATCACACTCTAGAATGAATGGGTGGGAGAATTCAGTAATGCGAGGATGGGACATGAACTCATCACCTCCTTGAGGTGATCAAAAACCTGTTGTGTTGCGTCTGTCCAAGAAAAATCCCCCTTCTTGGTCAAATCGGTCAATGGAGCAGTCAACTAAGAGAAATTCTTCACGAACCTCCGGTAGTATGTGCACAACCCCATGAATCCTCTCAATTATGTCAATGTCCTAGGTGGCGGCCAATCCAAGATTACCCGTATCTTCCCTCTATCCACCTTCACTATACCCCCACCAATTACATATCCCAAGTAAATAATTTTGGTCATGCTGAACTCACACTTAGAGGCTTTCACATATAACGAATTAGCTTCTAATATCCCCAATATCTCACCCAGGTGCCTGATATGGTCCTCCCATGTCCTTTGTAGACTAAAATATCATCAAAGAAAACCAATACAAACTTCCACAAGTGGCGGTTGAACACATGATTCATGCAAGACTGAATGTAGCTGGAGCATTAGACAATCCAAAAGGCATCACCAAGAATTCAAAGTGACCATAATGGCATCTAAACATTGTCTTATGCACATCTTGCTCCCTAAATTTGATCTGATGATATCTAGAATGCAAATCTATTTTCAAAAATAGATTACACCATGTAGCTCGTCCAACAACTCATCAATGCATGGTACGGGATACTTGTTCTTTATTGTCTTCTTATTTAAGGCCGGTAGTCCATACACATCCACAGGGTCCCATCCTTCTTCTTCACCAAAACCACCAAAGAAGCAAAAGGGCTGGAACTCGGTCTAATATGCCCCATATCCATGAGCTCTGTATAGTCTTCTCGATCTCATCCTTAAAATTTTGGGGTGATGATAAGGAGAAGTGACCACCATGGTATAGCATCCTCGAGCTCAATCACATGCTCAAATCCCTATCTTGGAGGTATGCCTAGAGGTATGTCACCAAACACGGCACTTTGTGTTTTCTAATAGGCCTGTATATCCACATGGTACTGTTGTTGTCCCTCCTCTGATTTCTTGGTCAAACCAAATAGTGTACTTTGCCAAATCCTCCTGTCATGCCTATAGATCCTCTCGATCCTCTTGGCCATAAAACTCAACGTGCCCTTGAAGATAAGCCCCTCAAGATCACATTCCTCCTTTCAGACTTAAACTTCAACTCCATCGTCTGGAAGTTAGTTCGAAATTCACCAAGGGAATGTAGCCACTATACCCCAAGCACTATGTTGGTCTCTCTAATGCATCCAATATATAAATCATTGGTAACTGTATAGTTACCCATCATGTGCATCTCATAGAATCTCCATTGGCTACAACCACATTGAAGCCCTTAAACTCCTCTATTTGTAACCCACGCCTCTTAACCAATGAGGCATCAATAAAGTTGTGGGTTGCCCCACTATCAATGAGTACCACCACTCGCTCTCCCTGGAAAACTCCCCTAACTCTAAATGCCTTATACCTCGGGGTATTAGACAATGTGGCCATAGTCTCTTGGGGAAAGTCTCGCTATCCTACTCCACGCCACCAACCATGTAATGCCTCATCATCATCATCCTCTAATGGCTGTGTGTCCAATTCCTCATCACCATCACTCTCCTCGAAGACCTCTATGTATTGGGCCCTCCCTCTACCCTTGCAATCATGTCCTGGGACCCAAGGTGCATGAAAATTGAAACATAGTTTCTTTCACCTCAATTCCTCCCTATCCTCACTAGCTCCAAATGGTCTCCATGTTGTATCCTTCCTAGGTGGAGGTACCTTTGGCTGTGAACCCCGGTTCTTGAAGGGAAACCCTTAGGCTACACTCGAGGTGGAAACCTTGACTTAGGAGTGGATAACTCCAGGTCACAAGCTCTCCTAATAGCCTCATGCAATGAAGAAGAAATGCCCTCAGTCCAGTGAGTGTATGTCAAACCTGCTGTGAATAGGGAAATCAACCTCATCTCTTTAATATCAGGTACCATGACCAATAGTCTCTAAAATTAGTGATATACTGATCCACGAAACTAGTCTACCTCAGATGAGTCATCTCTCTAAAATACCCGGGGTCCCTCTTATCAAATCTGCTCACTAGCCTCTTTGTGAACTCTGCATAAGTCATGATGTATAGGTGTCCTGTGTAATCAACCCATGATGCCACCAATCATGAGTGTCTCCCTCTAGATGTAAGATTGCAAACTTAATTACATCTTCCTCCCGCATAGGATTCAAGTCAAAGTATGTCTTCAACTTCTGCACCCAAGACTATGTAGTACACTTCTTAGAACCATCAAAATGTGGAACAGAAATCTGTCCCAACCTCCTTTGCATCTCTGGTACTTGTGCCTGGTAATCTCTCCTAGGCCTGCTACCAATCTTCATTTTGTAATATTCCTAGAATGACATGTTGTCATGAAAGCCATCACTTAAAGTCTAGTACCTTTCCCAACAAGACTCCTCATCTACAACATCCCCTAGCTTCCATACCTGTGAAACTTCTCGGATCCTTCAAGAAAGAAGGTTCGTGAGACCCCAGAGGCCTAGTAGAAGAATGGGGGGACCATTGTCCTGAATTTCCACCCTCACCTCTTTGACCATATTGTCCCTGTTGCTATTTTCTCCTCTTTCCACATGAGTATCAGACTGTCCTGTGCTAATCTCCCAGTGAGCTAGCTCAAATAGAGATTGGTAGTCTCCTGCTGCTTTACCATGTTGGTGAACAATTGTTTCATCAACTCTACCCCTATATCCTCACTATCTCTGTCCCCCATCTTTCAATCCCAATAGGCTGGAGAAACAATTGCTCTGATACCACTGAAATATCCCTTGTGGGATACCACTTAAAAATGCACAAAATATAGAAAAATTGCAGCAAAGTAAAATACTATTTTTACTTGAAAATGTCCAACTAAGACAAGGAATGGTATTAAATTGATATCACACAAAATATTTTCCCACTGCATGAAATTTTGAGGGATGCTTACAACATTAATAATAAACACTATGAAAACATTTTTTTGGAATAATATATTACTGCTAAAAAAGTATAGAAATCCCTAGGTGGTGGAAAACTTCAGAGGGTCCATGACCCTCTAAATACAAGAGAAAAAATAAAGGTCTTTGGAAATAACATTAATAGATACGAAATAATGTTTCCATCTTCGATCTAAAATGACCAACTAGAAAAACACCCAAATAAAGGCTGCAGTCACGTCTCTTGGAGTGGGGTCGGGAGATAAGGGAGGAACCTTCAACATACTACCACACCTAGCCCGATGGCTACCATGAGTTTGATCTAGAGCCCCTCTGATTGTCTTCCCCAAAAGCCTCAAAAATCCTCAAAACCCTTCCTCTGAACCCTCTGGAAATATCTCTGTAGCACGGCCCAAAAAGCGGCTCCAAAATGATAGACTAGGGTAGATCTCTCACTACCAAAGAATGCCCTACTAGATAGGGATGGGTCTCTCACCACCAAAGCTAGGGTCCTGTGGGATTTGACTCCTGGTTGTAGAAATACAACATCAACAACTATATGAGAAGAGGCTAAAAGTATGCGACAAAAAGTTTCTTTTCTTCCTTCCCCGTCTCCTTATATACTTTTCATTAGAAAACGAGCCCCATAACCCTAGTCACATTTTATTATATGGAGGGGCCACTAACATAAAAGTAACTATAGTTACTTTTTTCCTTTTTAGTCGTCATGTC
This sequence comes from Taxus wallichiana var. yunnanensis, assembly GCA_018340775.1. Lineage (NCBI taxonomy): Eukaryota > Viridiplantae > Streptophyta > Pinopsida > Cupressales > Taxaceae > Taxus > Taxus wallichiana. The sequence goes on from CM031233.1 coordinate 194,602,799, forward strand.
CAAAAGTGACCCCCAAACACCAAACTAGGATATTAAAACCATGGGGCCCCTTCCCAAAATCTCCCAACGTCCACAAAACCCACCCGGTTTTGACCCGTTTTGGACCCAACTTGGTCCTTGGGCCATTTAGCATAGGAAAAAGGGGACATTACATTAAGAAAACCGAAATGGATACTATCAATAGAAGAAAATACTCCAATCACCCATGGCATTAACCAAGGTTAAGACATGATTGAAAAATTCTAATTAAGCATCACTAGAATAAAATATTTTACGCTATAAGATTCTTAGATGTATTCCATAGTGGGTCATAGCTAATGGAGTAAATAGAAATAACATATTTTAATGAGAAACTCTAAAGCTTAAGCAACACAGGATGAGAAGAGAGAGAGAGAGAGAGAGAGAGCTAACTTGTCCTTATATATAATTCACTACAACTACATTTATAAGTTACAAACACTAATGCATTTAATTAAAAAAATTTTGAACTATGATAAAATAGAAAATTTGTAGTCGATGTTGAATCGTGTGAGCTATAAAAATATTGAAATGTGTTATGATAAAGATAAAACATTTATATTTGATCCAATATTAATTATATTCATCGGAAGCTACAATAATGACAAATGTGTGACACCATCTTCTATTTATTAGCCCATGAGTGGCAGGCCACTCATAAATAATTTATCATAACTTATAAGATTCGTTAAATGACTTCATTTCGAGCTACTTCCTACCAAGACTCATGGATTTTACAACCGACGTAGATTTAATATGCCACTTTTCCCGATTCACCATGTATTCCCATATATATTCATGTTTATTTTCTTTTCATATCTAAGTATCGTTAATTCATATTTTTCTTTCCCCTTTTTCCCACCTAAACTCATTAATATTTTAATATGGTGAAGTAAAATTAAAGGGTTTTAGGAGACTTCTCCAAAGAGACAAATTTTCCAAGAATTAGAGTAGGAGATCAAAAATTTGGTCATTTGAAATTTTACATATTGGGACTTAGGAGGAATAATAAAATGACACATTTCAGCATCTTATCGGTCACTAATATTGTCATTGAAATGTGTTCCCCACTACTAGAATGTTAGTTCCACTCTTCCTCACCTCACTAACACCGTGGATGCGAAACTTTGTTAAATCAGTGATTAAGCTAAATATGAAAATATAAGCCTAATATGATTATTATTGCAACAGAAATGAATATATAATTAAGAACATAAATTGAACAAAGAAAACTAAGTAATAAAATATGAAACCCTAAGTGCAAAAAGGGGTAGAAAGTTGTAGTTGATTCGTAATTATTCATGTATTGTGAAAAAGTGCTGAAAGGATAAACAAAGAGGGAGGATCATTGCACAAAAATCTAGAAAAAGTGAAAGCTATCGATCTTCCTAGACCGGGCATTTGAAGAGGGACAGGGGCACTCATGGGCACCCTAGACCTATTTCTAAGTGCTTCTGTCTACTAAAATGCTGATAAAACCTCCTCTAAGTGGTTGTTAGTTTTTTTCATTCTCCTTTGGTTGCTTGAGGTCACACAGTGATATCCAAGGTCGCTAAAAACTACAAAGAAGTATAGACCTACAAATCCCTCAAATAGACATCAAATCCTAAACAATAACGATGCAGAATGAGGGGTTAGACTATCCTCATCTATGACAATGGTGATCTTATGAGTAATCACCGCACTACATCTCGATCCAATGTAGTTTTGTGTGTGTATAGAATCATGCCGTAGGTGGCTCTTGTGTGTGTTGCACTCTATATGGATCAAATAAGTTAGATGTAAAGGAAATGTAATAGATGTCTATATGGGATTAAATTAACTTCCCTCCTATGAATTATATGTAGAATAACCATACCTTTTTTGCCTTGGATGGTGCTAGATGGATGTAACTTTAGGTGGTGGTAGCTAGTGCTTAATGTTTGGTCCTTTATTATGATCCTATAACTTTATATTTATATGATTCATTTTCTTGCATTTCATAATTAACATTGAAAAGTATGACTACAAAAATATAAGATAATCAAATGGATCGAAAGGATCCAAAAGATGTGAATAAATGACAAAGGGGTCGGGGTTGCCCGGAGGGGATGAAGAAGTCGACACTTTGGTGTCCTAGGTGGGCATTGGTGTCCGGGATGATAAATACCAAAGAATAACAAGGAAGAATGGGAAAGTAAGTGTTTAAGAGAAAAATTGGATACATAAAGTAAATAGATGTGGCCAAAGACATAGGTTAATTAGTACTTTTATTACTTAGGAATCACGTGAATAGTAGTATGTAATCGGAATAAATAGATACCAAAAGTGCATGAACTTTTTATTACATTTTCCCGCACTTTATGTTGTTGAGATGAAATCTTGATAACATAAAGTACATAGAGATGCACGTACCTCATAAACATGTAGATTTATCTAGAATATCATGTCGAGGGACAATAAAAATCATGGAGTGATAAAAGTGTGAAGTGTGGATGTTAAGGAGGATAAAAAGTAAAAATTTGTGATGAAAATGAACCTAGGGTAGAAATGCATGTGTAGATGTCACAATGTGTGTGTTGTTGATGTTGACTATTGCTTCCCATATAGATAGACATGCAAAATAGAAGAACAAACAAGTAGTAAAATACACATGTATATGCGTAAAAAGTATGTGATGAAGTATGTAAAATATGAAAATGTGAAAAAGGAACTTGTACACGCGATTCGTGATGAGGAAAGAGTGTAGAAATGATTATGAAGATGTTGTAGATGAATGCGTTTTTTGGGAAGTCCTACACCAGTTGTGCCACTTGCGCATTTTTGGAAAATCTCAAGCCAAGTCATGGAAGAATTATAGGGAGGAAAGGCTAGTGTTACCTTCCAACTTTTAATCGCATCCCACAATGTATGACACCACTGCAAATGGTGTGTAAAATTCAAACAATTGGATCTAACATTAAATTCCTAAGTATTATATGCCATGTAAAGGTCGTTGTGTGGATTTCTATAGACTCATGCTGAACTACCAAAAAGTTTTGTAACTTCCCCTAGTTATAGGCATATAGGAAGGGCATGTGCAATGTTAAGGACCCAAGTTTGATTTTGAGCCCTGAAACTAATGAATTTACTATACCGGTAGTGTGTTGTGTTGTGGAATGATTGTTTATTATTGTATGGGGTGAATAATTCACCAAAGATGATGCCCATACTCATTTTAGGTGCATGTGACATCATTGAAGGAGTATGGATCCCAAAGGAGGATGAACTTTAGTGATAAAATTGTGCCTTTTAGGAGAGGAGAGAGTGTTCTTGGTAGAGAGACAAAGGCACACCTAAAAAAGTGGCTAGGAGACAATTGTTAGTACAAGAAAAGAAAAACATGCATGTATAAGACAAAATGTAATCTAAGAAGAAATAAGATAATGTCAAAACATAAGAAGACAATGTAGACCATGAAAATTTAGTTGCAAACATGGCACACCACTCACAATTTTGCAAGATAGTCAAGGTTTTCAAATTAAAAATTAGACAATGTACATACAAGACAAAGGGAAAGCCCACAAACAAGATCATATAATGACAAGAAATGTAAAAAACAACCATGGAAGAAAATACGCTTGTAAGACAGATGTTGCACGTGAAGCACCTATTAACATGTTAGAGAGATTAAAATTATGTCAAGATTTTTATAATCTGATAAAGAAATGTTCTATGAAACAAAATAAAACAATACCACCTGTAGTGTACAAAATTTGATGCCCCCAAGAGATGATGTGTTACTCATAATAGGTATTGCACCAAACATCCATATTGTGTGTAATAGTTTTGTAGAATATGTGATCATAACTAGAGAGGAAAGTGTACATGCATGTGTATATTATAAATATAATTACATACAAAATATCTAATGATCGTGTGTAATAAAGTGTATATGTAAAAGCATAAGTAATAAAGAGTAAATGCAACTAAGATATGCAGTATTTTGTGGATGAGATAAAATGGAATGAAGTTTGAATGATAGGAGAAACATGCCCCCAGTGGATTTGTATGTATTCAATGACGTTCATTTATTTATTTTTCCTCAACAAAGTGAAGAATGAACTATAAATGAGAGTGCATCATCGAGAAACAATTTGAATTATGTGTACTAACAATATGTGATCATCAAAGTGCAAAGCGTAGAGTGTAGGCATCTAAGTGAATGAATGAGTTGATTAAACATGTGAATTTGATGAGGTCCATTTGTTGTGTATACCCTTAGCAATCGAGTATGGACCATAGAACTATATTACATCATAGGGTAGTGAGTACATCACGTATAAGTAGAGGTTAGAAAGATATGCTTTGTGAATACGTTGAATAAATAAGATATAAAGCATGTAGTTGAGGCTATGAGAGAATATTTCCTAGGTATATAATGTCCGATGTGAATTATGTAGTGTTTTATGTTGATTTTATAATTTTTAGTGTGTGAGGTTCATGTGTATAGTATTCCCTCAACATTCAAGTGTGAACCAAAGAATAAGAGTGTGTCATTGGGTAACAACAATACAAGCATGTGTCAAGATGTATATGTAAAAATCTAGGTGTGAAATTATGTGAATATAACATGTGTGTTAGTAATAAGGGGGAAGAAATATGTGTGATTCCCCCAAGTCTGTGGGTGATGAATGTGTTATCCAATAAAGTTAAAAATGAAGGTTCTCTACCCGATGCTTGTGGTGATGAAGGTGCAGACCATGATCTAAGAGTGGTGGTATATGAGATAGACTTTGCGTAGGTGAATGAAGTTTATATGCATGCAACTAATCATCATATGGCGGGAACCTTTGTGTAATAAAATGTCAAGGTGATGGAGTTATATGTGAAGTAGTGCATGGAGATGATGGAAAAATATGTGGAGGAGAGCAAAGAGGTGATGGAAACCTACGTGTAGTGAAACAAGGTGGTGATGTATACCTAGATATAGGATTTGACTTAGTGATGAACCTAGACTGATGTGGTATAATATCAAAGTGATGAGACCACAAAGTTCGGTGTGTGAGTAGGAGAGCTAGGAGTGGATTTTTCTTTAGGTTTGATAGCCGACAAGGAACTATATGAACTAGGTGATGTAATGGTTACCTTAAGAGGATTTTGCGACCATGGAGTAGATGGAGGCTCACCATTGATAGATATTACATTATTGTTTTGAATGAACTTCAAACAAAATTGATTCATGAAGATAATAAACGAGAGACCTGCGATTCCAATTGAGACGTAAGAGCATGTCACACCCTTTGAGTATTTGTGCTACGGGGAAGGTCACAAGCATGGTGAGGGGAATGACAATAGCTTGAATCCTAATGAACCCATATGATTTATCCATTGGATATGATATTTCTGAGATTTTATAGCCAATAACAAAAAGAAGTGAAAAAAACATGTGTTGATACACCATGATGGATCAAATTTGGTTTTATTGAAAGGAATTGATCGAGAGAAGTGTTGATGTGTAAGTGATCAGAAGAGAATGTAGCATGATAATCATGATCAGAGAAAGAAATGATTGGTGGAGAAATGTCAACATGAGAAACTAAGAAATCAAGAGCCTCTATTATAGGAGGAGGCACTTTGCATGATATGTATCATTTTCAAGGAATAAAATCCTCTCTTGTCATGTTTTGGGAGAGGATTTTTGGATATTTTTATATTATGATGTTCATTGGCTGGTGGAGAGATCGTAGGCTCTAGAAGCTTGATTTTTTTATCATCAATAAGATCTTATATGATATTTTGGTGTTTGAAACACCTATCTATAGATTGTCTAACACATTGATGATAGTCACATCAAAATTTATCATTATAATTTCGACCTTTAGGGTGAGATGGATCCAAGTTGAGTGGAGGAGGAAGCGTGATAAGATTTATCTCAATAATTTTTTGTAATATAAGATGTGGAGCAATAGTCAATTTTTTATATGTACGCTATGTAGTTGTCATTGGATACGCTTTTGACAATGTTTTTTTCTTTAGTAGGTTTTGTTGATGCTTAAAAAGTGGATTTAATTTGGAAGTGCGTGGATGATGAAGCTTTCTCTTGATATTTAAACTTTCCTACATATAAGAATTTCATTTCATGTAACTTAAGAGTACAACACAGTTGGTCAAATGTTGGAGATGTCTTGAAGAGAACACTCTCCTGAAGAGGCAACAATAAAATTTGAATGAATAAATATTGAATCTCTTAGTCCACAAGAACATTAGACATCTTAGTTGGGTTTTTCATGTATCATAAGACATAATATGCTAAATTTTCATTAGATATTTTCTTAAGTTATGCAAGTTATGAGTATGAGATATTAGAGTCGATGTTGATAGAAAATGTTTAAGAAAAACAACCAGCTAGATGTCCGAAAGATATAACCAAGTGGATATGTAGGCCATAGAAATAATGCATCACATAATCATGGAGACCGCGAGGAAAGAGCTTAGCTAGAAGATAGTTGAGTGAACCACCTAGGAGCCATCTTTAACAAGGAGCCAACTTGGACCATATCAAAGCCAATTTGAGTTGAGATCCATTGTTCATCACAAAACATGTGAAGCGTTACTTTTTATTAGTTTTTCACTTTCCCTAAGGTGAGGCAAAACTGTATCAAAGTGAGGCCAACATTTTTTATCCCCAATTGATCTACTTCCTTCACTTTATTTTGACACTTTGTTGATCAAAACAAAAGTGAATACCTTTGCATTATCAATTGATTATTTTTTCTACTTTTGTGTGTGTTTACAATGGGTTGTTAAATGTCTAAAGTGTTTGGAGATATTTTTATGTCATTGGTAGCCTTTTTATCTTGATACCCAAGTAAATATTTCCATCGTAGTTAGGCTTGGTTCATCACTTTGATTCTCCTTTCAACGGTTATCTTGTTTATATCGCGTCACTACAATTTTTTTATTTACGTCTTGTTTCTTGTAAACTTGACCTAAGTACCTATATTGTAAGGATACACTATACACAATTTAACAATTCCTAGGTATACTATCGCTTTAGTCTGATTTCAATTATTACCTTGATTCTCAAGAGTGTTAAATGTTACCACTTGTGCATGTTATATCAATACTTAATATCAATACCTTACTTTCTCACCAAGTTTTTTTAACATATCTTGGTGATACTGTTGTTTCACTCACAATCGTAACTAACACCTTTTGGAATATAGGTCTTGATTGAATTTGGGCTTTCTTCTGGTATACTTTGTTTGGAGGTCACGTTAACTTCTTGTTATTACTTACGCCTTGTTCATTTCTTTGAACTTGAAATAAGTAGGGGCATATTTTTAATCATCATACAATGTCAACTATCATTTGGAAATAAAATAATAAAGTAATTTGATGATTGATTGGTTTAAAACAAACAAATTTTTGTGATTGTGTCTCATTTTTCATATTGACTTACCCATTTAGGAAAATCACTTTGATCCATTGATTATTTATCATTCATTATTCTTTGGTCATTAAGTTGGCTTTGTGTTTTGAACTTGCATGATTGTTCCTTGTTTTTATCCATCTTGTAAACTCATTTTTAGGACAATCCTTTTGGTATTTGATCCTCTCCATCTTCTTGTGTTTGCCTAAGTCTATGGTAATTTTTGAACATATCTTTCAAACCTTAGCAAAAATATTTCCTATCTAGAAACTTTTGCACCAATCAAATATTTGAAATATTTCCTTTGTAATCCTTTATGTTGCTAACAATTTGATCAATCTTCTAACATATACAACTCCAAACTTGTTGTCCAAAATTGGTTGGATTATCAATCTTGATTCATCATGATGTATGTTTTCCTTAGCTCCCCTTTATAAAATCACACAAGCATCCCCATCTTTACGAAATGTCTAGTTGGTTGTCGTTATGCTGCCCAAATCAACATGAAACCTTCTTCACTTTGAAGAAGTTCAATCACATTGTTTAGGTCTAGGAATTTATATCAAACAACACCAACAATGACTGATTATCACAAGGTCCCTTATACATATGACAATAAGGAATCAAAATTTCAGCATTTGCATCAAAATATGTCAATCATGACTAAACCCCATTTGGTTCTTCGTGCTATAGAACCCATCTAGGTAACCCGTTCCTCACCTTCATCTCATAGTTGGTGGTATGGTTTGGACACTTCTGATCTAAATTATTATTCAAGATCTCCCACTCTTCTTCTTATTCTAATCCAAACATTTCCTCTTCTTTTGATGATTCCAATCCAAATATTTCCTCTAATGATTTGGATCCAAACTACTATTTGGATTCATCTAATTCGACTCCTAAGTCGTTGTCCTCCCCTTCTTTGTAGGACCTCTATTATCAGTCACCTAAACAATGTTCTCCTCCTCTAAATATTTTTGTCACCACAAATTATCTTCATCATTAATCTAATGCAAATCCTATGTCGTGGTCTTCCCTATCTCCGCAGGACCCTCTTCATCATACATTTAATATGAGTCCTACATCGTAGTCCTCCCTATCTTCGTAGGACCCTCTTCATCATACATTTAATACGAATCCTACGTCACGGTCCTTCCTTTCTTCACAGGACCCATTTTATTAGTCACCTCAATGATGTATTTTTCCTTTGAAGATACACATGACTACAAATCCCTCCAATCAAACATCTAATACAATTCTTGAATTGTGGTCCTCTCTTTCTTCGTAGGACCCTTGTTATTATTCATCCAATGCAATTCTTAAATCACGGTGCTCCCCTTCTTCGTAGGATCTTCATCATCAATCACATGAAGTGTTCCTTCTTTGAAGATTTGTCTAACTCAAAGTCCTTCTAGTAAAACTTCTAAATCGACCCATGTGTCACAATCTATAGAATTTGGAATTAATCCTACTAGTTTACAAATGATATACCATCATATAGGTAGGTCCACATCACTTTCTTCTACTCCTAAGACATCTAGCTCCACATCTTCTTCATCCCCCATGTCATTTTATTTTATCAATCATCATCAAACATCTTCTACATCTTCCACACCAATTGAATCTCTTTCTTTTAATCAACCCCGGTGCTCGATTAAAAAAACATACCGACTAACCTCTTTTAGAATGAAGAAAAAATGAGGGAATTTATAGGGGAGCATGTAGATATTCCTTTAATAGATTACGAGCAAGGATTATCTTTATACTTCGATGCATCCACATATTGTGAGGAAAAGGTGGATTCCTTTTATTAAGAAATGGAGGAAGAGCCTTGGAACATACAACTTTATCCTCCTCTTATTATTCTATCTTCACATTTTTCATTATGTGATGAAACTTTTGGGTATTGCACTGATCCATGGCCTATCTTCTCATCACCCAATCACTCTTTGTCTATCACAATTCCTCAATCACAATCTCTTAGGGGGTTAACACCAAGTAGCCCTTCATCTTCATCTAGGTGTGGGTCACCTTCTAGTAGCCCTCCCCTGCTATTTTTGGGAAATTTTCAAGTATTCCACTATCTTATTTTATTCATGGGGCACGTCTAACTAGCCGCTTGTCTTTTGTGTATGGGTCACCCCCGGGTAGTCCATCATCTTATATTCTTGGGCCACATCCTAGTAGCCCATCATCTTACATCTATGGGTCGTGTCCTAGTAGCCCTTCTTCTTCTATTCTTGGGTCACCTCCTAGTATCCCTTCTTCCTCTATACTAGGGCAACATCCAAGTAGCCTTCCATCTTCTATATGTGGCTCGCCTCCTGGTAGCCCATATTCTTCAATTATAGGACCGTATCCCTTTTGTCCATTACATTCCCTTCTACCAATGATTGTGAAAATCCCATCATTATTTCTCATATCAATTCGAAATTTCCACATTCTTCTCTCACTTCCCAGGATCATACAATTCAAGCTTTAGCTTATATGAAACCTAGACAAGTTTTTTACCAAGCTAAGACAAAATCACGAGAAGAGATCTAAATCTCCCAAAAACTCAAACGATTATAAAATTCAAAATCAAACGTGATTCCGAATGCACACCGATGTAACCATCAAGTATGGCAAAAGTACAAAAACCTATGGATAGGTAACTTAATGTCCCACATACAAAACCCATGTTTCAAAACAAATCACAATCATTTGTTTAGTGTGCACTCATCATGATCATAGGGATTGGGGATAATATTACACTTGATAGAAAAACATGGTTAATCTCTCTTATTCAAGAAATCTTGAACAAGATTTTTGGATCCTATCACGTAGAATGACATGTTTCATTCGATAACAATCAAAAAAATTTAAAAACATCAATTTAAAGCCCAAAAATTTCAAAACTTTTTCAAAAATCCTAAAAATTGTAAATTTTGCAAACATAGGTAAACCATCTCATAGTGGCTGAAAATAAAAAAAATTAAAACATCATAAAATAGTTCAAAAATACAAACAAAATGTGAAAAAATTAAAAAATTAAAAAAAAACAAAATAAAGGTACAAAGATCCAACATTGCAATCATGTATTGCGTACACATGGATGTTTTATCTTCCCTTTCTTTCATATTCCTCTACAAGTCATCCACCATTTTCATCCCTTCGATGGTATTTTGGTTAGCTTATTTCTTACACATTTTCTGACATTTATCTCTATGGTATCTATTTCACCTTGGACTTTCATAACCTTAGTAAATTAAAGAATGAGTGACCTCTTAGACATCCTATCAATATCTACATATAATAAACTTTTTGGGAAGAATTTTATATCATAGTTATTGACACTAGCCAATTTTGTCATCAAAATCACTTCCAAAACCTTCCATCAAGCCATCAATGGTTCTTAAACCCTTGTAAAACAAGAGAGCTGAAATAATTTTTCAGAAAGCAAAAGAATCAAAATCAATCAATAAAAAAGAAAAAGCTAAAAGACAAAGAAAATTGATATATAACTCTCTCATGGGGTATTTCCAATAATCTCTTAAAGGGGCTATGGACGACTAATTAACTGGCAAAGATAAACGTTGTGATTAGAATCAATTGCATCTTTATTGGGGCTATGGATGCTTGGTTGGAAGTGGAGCAATGTATGGCTCTCCTTCCATAATCCATTCAAAAATCACCTTCCAAACTAAATCATTCCTACACATTGGCTAGTATCTTCACTTGTTTTCTATCAACTCTTTCCTTCAAGAGGTAAATCATTTCCACATGTACACATTGGATCTCTATGAGAAAACAAGATTAGTATGTTACCAAGTGTTACTTTTGGGACCTTGTTCAAACTCTTCATTTAGCGCATGTCTTGTCTCATGATTTGTGCCTTAGTCGATCACTTTTCACCGACCACCTTCTAAATATTTTTTAGATCATCCTTTGTTCTTTAGCTTCATTTAGAACCTCAATGTGTATAAAATTTCCTTTTTGTTATGTTTTTGGACACCTTTTTCCCCCTTTAATAAATGAATCACTCACTTCCTTTCTATCATCTCTTTCTAAGCTAGCTTATAATGGAGGAATTGTTGCTCCCTTTTGATTGAACCTATTTTTATATATTGGCTTTGATCCACCTATGCATGTGAAGATTTTGCCTTTGAATACTCACACCTAATCGATGGGGCATTTTTTCATCTTCACTTTTTTGTGCATTCGCATGGAATTCTACCCTTGTACATCCCATCTATCGCTAGGGGCATACATGCTTCTTTTTCTTCCTACAAATAGTATCGAAAACTATCATAAAATTAAAAAAAAAAGTTTCAGATATGTTGAATATCACAAAACAATTCAAATATGTTTCAAAAATAAAAATAAAAAAATCATTGTACAAAACATCGCTCTTTAGTTCTCACTGTTCTTATGTGTGACTCATAGATCATCTTGATCTTCCTATATCAACAAAGTTGGTTCGCTTACTATATATGTAATCTAGGGCATAATGAGTTGTTTGGTACTATTTCATAGTTCATGATTGCTTATCATAGAACCTCCGTAGACACATGTAATTACACCCAAGAAATTTAAATACTTAAATTGCGCTAATTATCCCCTTTCTCACAAATCGATGACATATCATCAAAAGCACTCATTTTCCCTCATATCATCATTAATTAATTACACTAAGCTAATTAAATAAGTTGTCTATCCAACAAATACCTAATTAATGACCTTCCGTTAATAAATCAACCCTTTCTACCTAGACTAATTAATTATTATTAATTAATTATCTTTCCTTCCATTTAACCAATAAATCAATATTTAATTGATTTAATCCCCTATAATATCCTAAATCGTACTAATATTCCTCTAATTATCTTCTATAAGCTTACATCTACCTATTAGTTAATCACCCTTGATTAATTAAAACACCCCCAACTCCCATGACTTTCTAAGAATAAATTAAACCCTTCTAAAGTAAGGTTACCTTTAATAAAACAACCTTATCCATTCCTAATCATGTTTTACCTTTATCCCACATTCATTAGAATGTGTTGAATCCTTATCCTTTGGGCTATATAAAAATCCCTTCACCTACCTTTTTACTTACACCTAAACTCCTTAGAGAGAAAATGCAAAGCATATAGCAAAGAGACTAAGAGCTTACACCTTGCCCTTTTGAGAGTTCATCATCTTGAAGATTTAAGCCTCTTTCTTAAGTGCTTAGGTCATATGGGACGTGTTAAAGGGGTCTTGTAGCCCAACTTTGATAGGCCCTCATTCCTAGGTTACTTGACATACTAAGGACAACTATTTTGATAGCCATCGAGCTTACTTAGGTCCATTCATTTATTTTTTGTTAGAGAATAGAGATGTTTAGATATTTAGTATTGTTAGTTTCAAATTTTGTATTGATGAATGCTAGCATCTAACCCTTGTTTAATTCTTATCTTGATGGTGTTTAGTTTGTTGTTCAATTCTTGCTAAGTTAAGGCTATTTAGGTGTTAGTCTTTACTCATATTAGCATTATTTTGAAAAAAACACATGCACACATTTGGCACGCCTGGTGGGACTTACTCCATTGTCCTTTGCACTTAATTTCAAGTTTTTGTAGTTAAGTTTCATTTTTGGTTACTAACCCTCTTTTACACATGTTGATCTAACTTGTTTTTCTTAACTTGTTTTGTTGAGTTTGCATGTGTTGAGTATTATTTGTAGGTATAAAGGAGGTGAAGTGCTGTTGAAATTGGAATTGATGGGAGAATTTCAAGATTTCCCCATGTTTTCATTTTTAGAGCTTACTTTTTCAACATTCTACATGCTAGTTTTGTCAATTTCTTAAAAATTTTAAATTCTTGAGCATGTAGGTTAGTGTTTGATAGTGATGAGTCTTCTATTTACATATGAATGTGGTGGGTTGCTATCAAAATTTAATCTTGGTGAGAAAATTTCAAGATTTCATCATATTTTCATTTTTAGAGCTTACTTTTTCATCATTCTACATCTTGGTATTGTCAATTTCTTTAAAATTTTAAATTCTTGAGCATGTATGTTAATTTTTGATAGCGTTGAGTCTTATATTCCTATATTGATGTGATGGGTTGTTGTCAAAAATAAATCTTGGTCGGAAAAATTTGCCCATTTTATAGATTAAGGGACGTTTTTTTCGACATTTTTTGAGTGCATGTCAAGTGCATACCCATGAGCATAAGAGCATATGCGTAACCCATCTTCCGAAGGCCATAACATTTTCTCCCGAACTCAAAATGACTCCATTTTTTTGTGTTGGAAAGGTATTGAAGTTATCTATGCAATAAAAACATAAAATTGGGATTTATACTTATAAAAATTGCAGGGTTTTCTAGTATTTTAAAAATAGTCATTTTCTAACATGTCTTATGTTTTGATGAATGTTGTATTTCCATGCTTCCTTGATTTAGACCAAATCGTGTGTATGCTCTTCTCTTGCAAATTTTGGTGATATTGAGGATTAAAACCAACTTTTATCTATATATTTTTAACATTGGGTTTAAACTTGGAAATTTGATTATTCATTTTGCTTAAGGAATGAACCTTTTACAAAACATTTTTCAATGGTCCTTTGATTTGAAGTTTTCCATTTCTATATAGTTGGGATAAAGTTTGTGTATACTCTTCTCTTGCACCTTAGGGTGATCTTGAGAATCAAAAGCAACTTTAGTCTTCATTTTATAACATTTGGTAAATTGGAAACTTCATCTTTCACTTTTGGTTTAAGGAATGAACCTTTTATAAAATATTTTTAATAGTCCTTTGATTTGAAGTTTTCCATTTCTATAAAGTTGGTATAAAGTTTTTGTATGCTCTTCTCTTGCACCTTAGGGTGATCTTGAGAATAAAAAACAACTTTATTCTTCATTTTATAACATTTGGTAAATTGGAAACTTCATCTTTCACTTTTGGTTTAGGGGAATGAACATTTATCAAGAATTTTGTATGGTTCATTGATTGAAAAGATTTTCTTTACTTTTTAGTTGGATTATTTGTTGTGTATGCTCTTCTCTTGCATCCTTGGATGATCTTGAGAATCAAAAGAAACTCTTAATCCTCTTTTAAATAATGTGATTTTCTTGGAAAACTACTAACGCTTGAGTGCAGGACCTAAAAACGCTTGTCAAAGAAAGGAGGAATAAAAAAGAAATCAAAAACTACTAATACAGTTGTTATACAGGTTGCCAAAAGGTGTTCAAGCAAACCACACCTAATTAAACAAGATAAAAAGAACAACATATTCAAAACAATATATTGCAGGTTTCGGAAAAGAGTACGTCCCTCTCCGCTCAACTGGAACATAACCCCTTTCACATAACGCTTTAAGCTACAACAATGGGGGTGGTTCCAGAACTCCAAAATTTTCCACGCAAGAGAGAACCTTGTGGATGAAATGGGAAGTGCTCCACACTACCTACTTGACTAGTGATTCCTTTGTGAGATAGCATTATAGGTTGTCATTGTGGAAACCCCAGGTGATAGTACACGTAGATGAACTAGTTGCCTACTATTTCTTGAAAGGGGTAAAGTAAAGCCGAGATACTCCCAAACTAGTTAGTATGACTTTTTGGGTAAATCGCACTTGCTCGTGGCAACTTTGTAACACCTAGGGTGAGAGAACCCTAGGAGAATATACTTTGGCCAGAGCCCACTTTGACCATTTTAAAATAGTGTTGATTTGTGAACCTTCTTTTTGAGAAAAGTGTGACGTATTACTTTCGCCTAGTTTTTACTTGCCTTAGGGCGAGTCAAACTCTGGCTTTGAAGTGAGGCTAGCATTTTTCGTCATTTTTCTTGATTTATTTACTTCATATTCTTTTGACACTTTGTTGATCAAAATATGTGTGATTACCTTTGTGTTTCCATTCGAGTATTTCTCTCACTTTTATGTCTGTTTACGCCCATCCATATTTGTGGTTGGGTTAGTTAAACGTCTAAAGTGAGCGGAGGCATTTTCACGTCATTTGGTAGCCATTGTGATCTTGATACCCATGTCAAGATCGTCATTGTAGTTAGGTGTGGTTCATCACCACGAACTTCCATAGAGGAGTTAGCTTGTTTGTCTCGTATCATTACAATTTCTATATTTACGTATTTTTCTTGTAAACTTGACATAAATACCTATATTGTATGGTTACGATGCACACATTCTTAACTATTCCTAGCTATACTTTGAGCTTTTTTTTTTCGGTTTTATTGTTACCTTGATTTCAAAAGGTGCTAGGCACTACCATTTGTGCGTGTTATATCAATAACACCTCGATATCAATACTTCACTTTCTTACAAATTGGGTTAACATATCTTGGTGATATTATTGTGTCATTCGCAAATCGTAATTAGCACTTTTTGAGATATAGGTATTAATCGAGACTTGAGCTTCTTCATCATATATCTTGATTGGGAGATTGCATTTAACTTCGTGCATTTACTTATGTCTTGTTGATTCCTTTAAACTTGGCTTACGTGGAGACATCTTGTTAATCATCCGGCGTTGCAAATTCCTTTGAAACGTAGTCTAGGAAGTACTTCATTTGATTAAGTTTTGATACCAAACAATTGTTTCATTGGTGACTTTATCACTCTATCACATTGGTATTCTCACACTATTAATTTACTCTTAAGACACATCTTGTGTTTCACTTAGGGGTAGTCATTGAATTTTGAACAAATCTAAAACTTACCTTAGTGAAACTTATCATGAAAAACATGGCTCCCAAGACGTGTCTAGGGTTAAAGAAACAAACATATGAGGAACAACAGGCGCAAGCTTGGGAAACCTCTAATAGACAAATTTCAAACCCATTTATTAGACATGATCTAGGACCACTATTTTCTGTAGAAAAGGAAACAAAAGAAATGGTCGACCATAGTGGAAACGAATTAGAGTCACCACGCGCGGACTTTGATTTTGACCCTACTCTACTAGATGAATTTCTTCTTAGAAACAAAGACAGAGTGTTGGCTCAGGTTGTCAAATTACGGACCAAATTTCCCATTGAGAAGGAACCAATACTACAAAAATGACACTACTAAGGAATAATGCCTCATTATCAATATGGAAGATATTTTAATAGGTGGGCATGCTTCCACTTCTTATGTAGAAAATGATAAAGTGGTAGGGAATAGAATACTCCTCATCAAAGTGCCACGAAGAAACAAGATAGAACATGAGACAAGGGAAGAACCTCCATAATACGAAGAGGAAGAACCTTTAGAAGAAGAAGACACAAACCAAGTCACAATCCAACAACAACTTAGTAACCTAAGCCAACAACTAGCTTTGCTTACTTTCCTAGAACAGAAAGACATAAAAAGAACGTTCAAAAGTCAAGGCCTAAGTTTAGGATCCACGAACTCCATCGAGAAAACCAAGGAGAAGAAGACACGGGTATCATCATGTACACGTCCCCACTTCTCCCACTAGAGAACAATTACTCACACAAGAAATGAAATCTATGAAAGCAACGCTTGCGAACATACAAGAGAGAAATATAGGGAGTATTAGGAAATACCAATATGAAGAACTATGCCCTATCCTTTTGAAAAGACAATGACCATTCAACCCTTTCCAAATAAATTTGATATGCCAAAGTTTGACAAATACAAAGGAAAGGGAGACCCAAGGATCATGTTAAAGATTTTTACATGGCATGTCAAGAGGTGTCTTATAGTGATAATTACCTCATAAATTTTTTTCCCAAGAGTCTCGAAGGTCAAGCATTGGAATGGTTTACGCACTTACCACAAGGATCAATTTTCACTGGCGAGGTGGTGAAAGATTCATGCGTCATTTCTCGTATAACATAGAGAGTGATGTCACCATGGCGGAGACTTGTGCGGCACAAAAAAACCCAAATGAGACCATCGCCACTTCTTCCAATGATGGAGAGGGATAGCTAGTCGCTTCCCTTGTGCTTTCCCCGAGAAGCGGTGGTCAATATTTTCATCCCTAATCTCAACCTAGATATAGCTTTCCACCTCCAAATGCATTGTGTCTCGCACCTTTGAGGAGGTTATCGAAAGGGATTCAAATAGAAAAGGATCTCATTGCCAAAGGCACCCTCAAAACCCAATCTAAAGACAACCAAAGTGTCAAACCCACCGAAAAGTCAAAGATCTTTAACCAAAAAAAAATGTGGTGGGAGACGGAATCATTGATTCCAAACGTGTTCAAACGGTCCAAACCAGTCAACCTTTTAAACTAACCAAGGGCCCAATTCAACAACCACCAAAGTGATGAACATTCACCTCCCTCAATGAGCCATTGTCCGCCATACTAAAATAGTTGGATGCGGCCCACATGATGACCTATCCTACAACACAACTGTTTGATGACAATACTCCTAAACCTTCATGGTATAAGGAGCATGAATACTTGTAAAATGCATCACGTTAAAGGTCATAAAATAGACAAATGTTTGTGACTTCGCCACTATATTCAAGACCTCATTAATAATGAGGAGATAGAGGTGGATAACCCGGCCACATGCAAACACCTAATGAGAAAATTGGGATTTATAAGGAACCATTCCCCAAGCATGATAAGTCGAAAAGGAAAAACCAAATTGAGGAGAGTCATCCCAAACCTATAAAATTGTGAATTACTTATATACTAAGAGAGATAACAATCATTATGATTCACTTATCGATGTATTCGCTCCTCTGCTGACCATGTCAACACTATCCGGATTAAGGGAAAGGACTGCACTACGGTAACAAGGTGCGCTCGCGTCATAATTTCGTACCCCTCTCTGTCGACCCCACATACTAGTAAGTATAACCTTTTAGAACAACTTGAGAAGACGTCCGCTAAGATTTCGATCTTAGACCTTCTCAAGATTTCCAATGTACATAAGGACATCCTGTATCAAACTCTTCAGGGGTCGGGAGTGCCTTTAGAAGTCGATCCTACACACCTTCAACTGCGGTGGAAAACATTGCCCCAAGTGAGCATCTTACTTTCAACCATAGGGAGATCCTTACCATGAATCCTACACATAATCTTCCCTTGTACATGGAGGTAGTTTCCACCCGCAGAAAATCAAACAGGTGCTTGTGGACAACAGATCGGGATTGAACATCTACACACTTAAGTTGGTCAAACAATTGGGACATACGGAGGAAGATCTTGAGTCCCATATTATTACTATCACCGCATACGACAACACGGAAAGAGAGTTAGCAGGCACCATTACGCTGCCCATGGAGGTGGGCCCCACTTGTCATCAGACAAAGTTTCATGTCCTAGACTTGGAACTTCCATATAATATGCTTCTAGGCCGACCATGGATTCATGCCATACAAGCCGTGCCATCAACATTTCATCAATGCATCAAGTTAAAGCATGAGGGACATACGATAACAATACCAGGAGATTCAGAGCCCTTTGCTCATTATAGATCTCTCAATAGATTTACATGAAATGGTACATATGCATGTCCCTCCATGGATATGGCCATTCCTTTTCAGTCTGAGGCTATGGAATCCCAGCTGGATTCAGATTCTCTTAGGTCTTGCACTCATGGGGCGTCCACTTCCACATCTCCATTTGATTCATGGGAGATGAAAATTCTGGAATATGGTTGTGGGGAGTATAATGTACAACAAGTGCTCTTGGTTTCTGACCTCTCCTTGTCGCCCAAGACTAGAGGTCGACCCAACTACCACTTCAGGAGACCTAGAGAGGAACACACTATTGGGTCGTTCCTACCTGGAGGCTTGTTAGCTGAGGAAAAATTGCTTGATCCACCTACTACTTGGGTCCCTGAGGACACTCAGCCATCTTGTTATCAAACCCTGGAATATGAAAAATCTAGCAGAATGATGTACTCCATGGGCTACAAAGGCCTAGGATGTGGGAGGAATGAACAAGGACAAAGAGAACCAGTCCCTCTTCCACATTTCAAAACAGAAATATATGGCATTGGCATTTACCCTTATGGAGCACACCCCAACGATCAAGATGTGACTTTTTCTCGAGCATGAGGATAGCTCCGAGTACCTAGATAGTGATACGGATTCCCATTGTAGCCTATATGAGGATCTAGCCTCCACAAACCTTTTCATGAATAATGTTTGTCGACCATAACCCGCACCGAACCGACCCTTGACCTTGTGTACCCTTCCCTTGTTGAATGGGACCAACAACGTCACGTGCCACTAGATTTATTGTAGAGTTCATGGGCATAATGGAAAAAATTCCCATTAGAGATCACAAGAAGGGTTTCTTTATCGACTTAGACACCTGCGCCTACTTCGCGAGGAGGTGAACTTCGTGGTCAAAGAAAATTTAAAGAAAAGCAAGGAAAGAGTTCTAAAGAAAAGCCTTGGCAAAATCGAAGTCCAAGTCACACAAAGTGAAAACCTCTTTGAGGCACTTTGGTGAAAAACAAATAAGAAAATCAAAGGACTAACAAAGTGACCACGCCAAGGATGAAAATCTTGTAGAGACATCCTTGGATGAAGATCTCAACCTACCTCCCGATCCTATGCGTATGGAGGATTTATCAAAATTGTTAGTTGAAGAAACCATTGATGTCAGAATTTGTACCGAAGAAGATCCCAAGATAGTAAAATTTAGAGGATCACTCTCAGCCAGAGAACAAAAGACGTTCACTATGCTACTATGAGAGTTTATTGATGTGTTCGCATGGTCTTATAAAGACATGCCCAGCTTAGATCCAACTTTGGTCATGCACAACCTGGTTGTGCACATAGATGCTAAGCCTATCAAATAGAATCTTTGAAAGATGCACCCAAGAGTGGCCTTGTTAGTTAAAGAAGAGTTGGAAAGGTTGCTTACAGCAGGATTCATTCGACCAATGGACTATCCTGAACGGATATCAAACAGTGTTCCTATCCAGAAGAAAACCTATTGGTATCCGAATCAGACGGATTTTAGAGACATCAATAAGGCTTGCCCGAAATATGACTTTCTGTTACCCAACATTGATATGATTTTTGACTTAATAGTAGTATATGAAATTCTATCACTCATGGATGGCTTTTCAGTTATAATCGATTAAAATCACCGAGGAGGAACAACACAAAATAGCTTTCACAACTCCTTAGGGCACCTTATGCTATCGGTGATCCCATTTGGCCTTAAGAATGCGGGAGCAACTTATCAATGGGCCATGACAGTAATATTTCACGATAAGATTCATGACATCATGGAAGACTATGTAGACGACATCCTAGGAAAGTCCAAAACAAGACAGGATCATCCTATCATTTTACGGTGTATCTTTGAACGCTGCGTGGATACAAAGTCAGTGAATCCAAATAAGTGTGTCTTCGGTGTGCTATCCGGGAAACTATTATGCTTCATCGTGTCAAGACGAGGTATTGAGGTAGACCTCTGCTAAAGCATCTACCATCACGTAAATGCTTCCACCGAGAATATCAAGCAATTGCGTAGCTTGCAAGGAAAATTCAAGCCATTCATCGCTTTATCTCCCACTTGCGAGATAAATGTCACTCATTCACTCATTTTCTTAAGGACATCACTTTCATCTAGGGACCCAAGTAACAACAATCCTTTTTTTGCTTAAACAAGACTGGCTAATCCACCTATCCTCATGCCTCCCACTCCGAGAGAACCACTTTTGCTCTATATTTCCGCTACGCAATATGCTATTGGTGCACTTTGCTCACCCAATATGACCTTAGCCATAAAGAGATAGCGGTGTATTATCTCGAGTCGCACCCTCATCACCTATGAACTTAATTATCCTCGAGTTGAAAAGGCTTGTTTGGCCGTTGTTTTTACCTTTCGAAACTTCGCCATTACCTACTAAATACGAAGACCAAGCTCATATCCAAGGTTGACCTACTTAAGTATATTTTTTCCAAACCCACCCTCACGGGTAGAATGGCTAATTGGATCATTCTACTCGGTGAGTTTGATATAGAATTTTTCCATCAAAAATCGTTAAAGGACAAGTATGTGCCCACCAACTAGCGAAGCACCTTTACAAAGCACATAACCTTTGATTCGGATCTTCCGTGATGCATCTTTGCTCTACATTGAAGAATCTGTCGTATGGCAGATACATTTTGATGGATCTTTTACATTTCATGGTTCAGGTGCAGGAGTGGTCCTTATTACTCCTTCGGGTGATCCTATACCGTAGGCTTTCCGCCTGGCCTTCCCTTGCACAAACAACATTGCGGAATATGAAGCACTCATTACAGGGATGAAGCTAGCCATCAAGTGGAATATTCAACATGTTAAGGTTGTAGGTGATTCGCAGCTAATCATCAAACAGGTTAATGATGAGTATAAAGTTAAGGATGACAAGCTCATACCTTACAAAAAGTTAGTGGAAACTCTAAAGGAGTATTTTATGCGCATCACCTTTGAGCAGATCCCAAGAGTGTACAATAGATTGGCGGATGCCATGGAAAAAGTGGAATCTATGCTTTGTATTCCTCTAGGGAACAATGATATGCCATTCTTTGTAGAAAATCTATGCCAACCCACGTATGACATGCCGTAATCTTGTCTGGCTTGTGAGGTTGTTGGTCCCCATTCCCCATGGTACAAACCCATCTTCACCTATCTTAAGGACAGTACTTTCCCTCCCAATATCTCCCATTCTAAAAGCAAATCCTGATTCTCCGGATAGCCCATTACACCCTTTTAGGAGGTAAACTTTATCATCGTGGCTACGATGAGAATCATTACGTTGTCTAGATGTGACGAGTCAATCCAGCAATTAAATAAGTACACAAAGGAGTATGCAGAGCACATACAAACGGAATGGTCTTGGCTAAGTAAATGTTAAGAGTGGGTTACTATTGGCCCACCATGGAAATTTATTGTTGTAATTATGTTAGAAAATGTGTGCTTTGCCAAAAGTATGGAAATTTCATCCATGCTCCATCACAACCATTGTAACCAATCTAATAGGGAAGCTTACTCCTACCTCATCCGATGGTCATACACATATCATCACAAATTTCTACAAAATACTTTACAAAATGGGTGGATGTTGTCCCTTTAACCTATGTCACAGAGCAAAAATTCTAAATTCATCATGAATCACATTATTTGCCGATATGGTATCCCTGCATCCATTGTCACGAGATAATGGGAAGTCATTTAAGAATAAAAGCGTGAAACGTATTTGCCAATGGTTCCAAATAAGATTGAAATGGTCCTCGCCATATTACCCTCAGGGTAATGGAGAAGCTGAGGCAATAAACAAGACTTTGGTAAGGATAATGGAGAAGATGGTTAGCAAAACCAGTCAAAACTAGCACCTACAAATCCACCCAGCCCTCTAGGCCTACCGAACATCAATTCATACTCCTACGGGTGCGATGCCATATTCCTTAGTGTTCGGGACAGAATCTATCATCCCTTTAGAGATCGAACTCCTATCCCTGCGAATTTATCTTCGGGAATATTTGGATAAGGATGAAGATTATCGAGTGGCAAGATTGGTGAGTTAGAGCTCTTGGATGAGAGGCACATTCGTGCTCTTAATCACCCGAAGGTATATCAACACAGAATCTCCTGTAACTACAACAAGAGAATCATCCCTTGCCAGTTTGAGGTGGGTGATTTAGTTATGAAGGAGAACCAGTTCAACACCGAGAGCGGTAGGCCGAGAAAAGAAAGGGAACTTCGAACCACACTTTGGTTAGGACCCTATGTCATAGTTGCCAAGTATGGCATCTTTGGGGCATACAAACCGGCTCACCCCCCAATGGTGATGAGCTCCGAGATCCAATGAACGCCATGCATCTTAAGAAGTTCTATGCTTGAACATGGCACAAAAATCAAAAAATACAAAAATATCCCAAAAAAATCAGAAAAAGAAAAAGAGAAAATAGGTTGTCCACTAGTGAAAACCATGCAATTGTGGCACTTTGGACAAGTCCTTGGGTGAAAACCGGTTTACGGCACCTCGGGAGGATTCGTTGTTCACAAGCATTCTCAGACAGGGGTAGTTGTCTTTAGCCTGGACCTGGTTCCGCCTTCGAGTTTCCTTGTGCACACCATCTTGTCCAAATTTGATCCACTTTGCCTTCTTCTATTCATCCGTAAGGGACGTGGTCTTTCATTATTTCCCATCTCTTACGCTGGGGCAACTCAACAACTTCACCTTCTTTTTCATAAGCATGTGGCTTCGCCTTGTATATTCCCCACATAACGCTGGGGCATCCATACTTTCTTGGTTACTGCACATACCTTTGGAAAACTATTAAAAACACAAAAACAATAGAAAATTGTTTTGAGGAAAACACAAAAACAATAGAAAATTGTTTCAAGAAAAACACAAAAACAATAGAACATTGTTTCGAGAAAACACAAAAACAATAGAAAATTGTTTCGAGAAAACAAAAACAATAGAACATTGTTTTGAGAAAACACAAAAACAATAGAAAATTGTTTCACAAAACACAAAAACAATATAAAATTGTTTCACAAAAACCTAAACAATAGAAAATCAGTTTATGAAAACATATCTTACAAAAACATTTACTTGCATTGTCTTGTTTTCTTGCTTTGCTTGTTGCTTGTATAGTGTTTTGCGTGCTTGCTTTTGAGTTGTTTGTTGCTTGGGTGTACTTTGTCATAGTTTATCTTTTCTTGCTTAGAATAGATTCATTCTTGCTTGTGCATATTGTAGTGGGTTTCGACATGCTAGTGTGTTAATTCTTTATTTCTTTCTTAATGCATTTGGTTGTGTTTTGTTACTTGTTAATAAGACATGGTGATTCATGGTGTATTGCATTAATTCTTGGTGTTCTTTGTAGCATTTGGCTGTGTTTCTTGCATGTGCTCTATTTTGTTATCATTCACATCACATTACTATCACTATCATCACATCTAGCATCATCTATACATCATATATATACAAAATGCTAAGTTTTACATCATGCATGTACGCTAAGCTAATCATCACATATCATATCATCAATGGGGCCAAGAGGGGTTGTGCATAATAAAAATATATTTCCCGCACACCAATATCAACATATCATCCCGTCCATAGACATCAAAATAACACTTGAAAACAACATTTGATATTGTCTACAAATCTATCATCTATAATCTACACGCCTCAAACGATCACGTGTGATCACCATCTCTCCTGAGTGTCAGAGCCTCATGGTAAGTTTTCTAAACTGAGTGGTTAAAATGAACTGATTGCAATGTTTTTTACCCCCCTGGGGGGTATATTAACCTATTTTTCACCGATCGGATGGCCAGGACACCCGTTTAACTCACCGTTTTCTCCTCTGCTTGCTATGAAATAATTATTTTTAATTAAATAATTATTTTTCTCTTATTTTTCACCGTATTGGGGCATTTTTTGTCCAATACCCCTTTCTTCTCCCCCGACAATTTTATTGCTCCTTGGCGATTTTTATTCTTCTTCACACCCTCGTAAATAATTATTTTTCAAATAATTATTTTTTCTTAATTTTTCCACTAAACAAGGACATTATTTGTCATTTGTTTCTCTTTTCTTCCACCTAGGGCACTTTTTGTTGCCCCTAGGCCCTTATTTTTCTTCTTCTCCTTTCTTCTATTGTTTATCACGGTTCAGAAAGCCAAAACAATACAAACATTTACTATATCAAAAAAATCCAAAAACAAGGCAAAATTTTTCAAAAATCCTAAAAAGTAAAACACCCTACAAAATGGTAACTTGCTTCTTACAGATGAAAATTGTGTCTTGCGCATGGTATTTTCTCCATATCCTATTGGTTTGTCTCACATCTTCCCCGATTAATATGACTCGCGGATCACCGATTCACAACCATTCACAAAAGCTAGTTGTTTGCTTCGTCAACTCGGGGCACTTTTGGTTGCCTAGTCTTTGTTTTCGTTGTGCAAAAATGCTTTTCATGGACCCCGTGTCCATTTTCATTTCCCCTTGCATGTATCCTTTCTTGGGGCATCATTTTTTAACCCTTGTCATCAATCATGAACTTGTGGATCTCTCCAACACTGATAACAAAACATTTGTACAACTGTCTTGACCATTGTTGGGTTGGATATGTGCGTTTGTACTTGTTTTCCCTGTTAGATGAGCTTGTTTCCTTCTCGTATTGCATTGCATTTTTGTATGTTGCATGGAGTTGGTATTTTCAGAAATGGACAATTGTTCATATTATGGATTTTCATGTCATTCTACCTTTGTCGTATGCTTATATTTTTCATAAGGACCAATGACGTAGTTCCTATGGCAATATGATGACATCCAAATTGTTTCAAACAAATATGCGGCTAGAGGCTAAGATCTTCTCCCCCCTCATCCATATTTCTTCTACACCACTTCCCTTTCACCCCTAATTCTCCCTCTCATCGAGGCATCCTACCTCATCCCCCTTCTTCTGCCTATATCTCACCTTTTTCAATCGTCGATCGGCTTCTTCCATCACCCCATCGACACTCAAGGGGGCATCTCTCCCTCCTACTAATTTTTCTTATATCCCTTCAAAATATCTTTTGTCCACTATCTTTGAAGTGGCATCACTTATGCCACCCTAAAGAGGGAAAATGTAGACACATGTAATTACACCTAAGCAATTTAAATACTTAAATTGCACTAATTATCCCCTTTCTCGCAAATCGATGACATATCGTCAAAAGCACTCATTTTCCCTCATATCATCATTAATTAATTACACTAAGCTAATTAATTAAGTTTCCTATCCAACAAATACCCTAATTAACGACCTTCCATTAATAAATCACCCTTTCTACCTAAACTAATTAATTATTATTAATTAATTAGCTTTCCTTCCATTTAACCAATAAATCAATATTTAATTGATTTAATCCCTTATATTAGCCTAAATTGTACTAATATTCCTCTAATTATCTTCTATAAGCTTACATCTACCTATTAGTTAATCACCCTTGATTAATTAAAACACCCCGAACTCCCATGACTTTCTAAGCATAAATTAAACCCTTCTAAAGTAAGGTTACCTTTAATAAAGCAACCTTATCCATTCCTAATCATGTTTTACCTTTATCCCACATTCATGATAATGTGTTGAATCCTTTATCCTTTGGGATATATAAAGAGCCCTTCACCTACCTTTTTACTTACACCTAAACTCCTTAGAGAGCAAATGCAAAGCATATAGCAAAGAGACTAAGAGCTTGCACCATGCCCTTTTCAGAGTTCATCATCTTGAAGAGTTAAGCCTTTTTCTTAAGTGCTTAGGTCATATGGGAGATGTCAAAGGGGTGTTGTAGCCCAACTTTGATAGGACCTCATTCCTAGGTTACTTGGCATACTAAGGACAACTATTTTGATAGCCATAGAGCTTACTTAGGTCCATTCATTTATTTTTGTTAGATAATAGAGGAGTTAAGATATTTAACATTTTTAGTTTCAAAGTTTGTATTGATGAATGCTAGCATCTAACCCTTGTTTAATTCTTATCTTGATGGTGTTTAGTTTGTTGTTCAATTCTTGCTAAGTTAAGGCTATTTAGGTGTTATTTTTTACTCATATTAGCATTATTTTGAAAACAAACACATGCACACGTAACCCAAGTGTCCTTCATTATTCCGCTTACATGTATCCTTGCTTGGGGCACCGTGTTTTAACCCTTTTCATTAGTTCACACATGTCAAAATCAAATCTTGATAACAAAAACATTACATTAAGTTTTTCTATTAGGTTAGATTGTTTACTTCCTCCTATTGTATTTCATTATGTATGTTGCAAGGAGTTACGAATATTTTACTTTTTTATATTGCATTGCATTTTGTATGTTGCATGGAGTTGGTGTTTTTCAGCAATGGGAAACTATTTATATTATCGATTTTCATGTCATTTTACACATTAGCGTATGCTTATATTTTTAATAAGGACCGATGACGTAGATATTTGGAAATATGATGATACTCAAGTTATTTCAATACTCTTGATGAAAGCTTGCTCTTTTGTTCTATCTTCATTCCTCTTCTACATCACCCTCCTATCAACACTATTGTTCTTATTCACCAGGGCATCCTTCCCCACCCATTCTTCTAACAATTTATCTAACCTTTTTAATTCATCTATTGCCTTCTATCATCACCCCATTGACACTCGGGGTATCTCTAACTTCTAATAATTTTTCTTCTACATCTTCAAAATTTTATCTATCTACTATCTTTGAAGTGACGTCACTACGCCACCTCAAAGAGGGGAAAATGTAGACACCTATAATGTAGCTCGAGCAATTTAAATACTTAAATTGCACTAGTTATACCCTTTCCCATAAATATACCACATATCGTCAATATCAAAAATTTTCTCTACTATCACCGTTAATTAATTACATTACGTTAGTTAATTAACTCTTCTATCCAACAACGACGCCAATTAATGACCTTCCGTTAATCAGCTCCCCTTTCTATCTAAATTAATTTATTATTTTAATTAATTAAGATCCCCTTTCTATCTACATTAATTATTTATTCTTAATTAATTAATTCTCTCTTCTTTTTAATCAATAAATCATCATTTATTTGATTAAAATCCTCTCATAGTCTAAATCATACTAACCATTCCTCTAAAAATCTTATATAATCTTGAACACCTATTAATTAATTACTTTAGTTAATTAAGAAATTACCTCAAACCCCATGAGTCACTAAAGGACAAAATAAACTCTCCTAAGGTTGACTCAACCCTTTCTAAACCTCCCTTATCCACAACTAACCTAACCTCTCCATTTATCCCACATGAAGAGGGATGTAGAGATTCTTCTATCCATTGGGCTATATAAGGAGCCCTCCTCCTACCTTTCTATTTACACCTACACTCCTAAATGAGCATAGAACATACACTATAGTCATTTTATCATATTTGAAGCAATCTTCCATTAGAAGAGCTAGCCTTCTCCATTTCTTGTATTCATCCACCCATGTTTTTGAATTCATATGGAGATATGTCAAGTGGTCTTGTAGACATAATTTGACAAGACACCATTCTTAGAAACTTTGGGATTTGAAGCACATAATCAACTCTTTGATTGCTAGAGATCTACATAGGTTCAATATCATCTCATTTAGCAATCAATAAGAGATAGAAGTTAATTTTTTTAGCATATTGTCTTGAAATGTTCATTTCATATTTAATGTATAAATGTTGATAGGTTATATTTTCTTAAGCTCTTAGCATGATGATGTGTAGTTTTATTTTAGCATTATATTGAAGCTACTAGGTGTTAGTTTCAATTCTACTTACATAACTAACTAACTTGTGTATATAGGAAGGAAGTGATGAAGTGTTGCATAGAGAAATTGTATGTTTCTTAGCTCTAGGTTAGGTCACTAGGGAAAATATTGCTTGGTGCACTAGTAAATATTTGAAACTGATGAATTAGTAGCATTGATTGATTGGATAGTGGTGTTAGGGGAATTATAGTATGACTCCTATTGTATGCCCCCTTTTGGTGAAAGGTGAAGTGACGAAAAGAATGAACAAGCATGCCAAAAATAAGCACAAGATAGAGAGGGAATGATATAAATTTTCAAAATGTGCATAGATTGAATGAAAGACAATGTTAAGAATATATAACACGTGTAATGTGTAAAGTATAACGATAGGAAAAATTCTAATAAGAATGCCACAACCTGGTGTAAATCGAGTAGAAATACTCAATATATGAAAATAATATAGTAGTATACATATTATTTGGGAGAATAAGCATGCAATAACAACCATACTAAAGTAGGTGATGAAAAGTAACTATAAGTAGTGAAGTGAAAAAGTGATTAGTCACTTCATCTCTTTTTATGTGATTGTGAGATTGAGCGCTAAGTGAGTGAATATGCCAAAAGTGAGAGTAGCATGTCTTAGCCATTTTTAAAGGGTGGCGACTACCGTAACATCACGGATGATAGTGGAATTAGTAAGTAAAATGGTTTTGCAAAAAATATGTGTGTAATACTTGGTTGGATCATATTTTTTCAAATTTGAGATTATGAAGTTTCTCGATGTTTTAGACCTAGAAAATAGCGGTGTCGGTGCTATTAAACCTTGGAATATGAGTGCCTCGACCTCATCGCTAGTGTCCTACTCCTGGGTGCCACAAAGATCGCATCCAGTGCCTAGTCCGAAATGTGTCTATTTGATCTATAATAGTGTAATTGAGATTTCTAGTGTATAGTAATGTGATAAGTGAACATATTTGGACTTTTATAGTGTTCTAATTTTGTGTTTGTTGTCATTTTTGTTGTGTGCGAGATGGATATTAAATAAAGGGATTTCGTGGTGGGTGTCATTTGAGTTATTTTCTTGGGTTAGGCTTGTTAGATGACGAGTGGGATTTTATGGACCCTAATGGCTTGCAATACATAGTATGACATTTGGGGATGTACTCCATAATATTTTTATTTTAATAGCCTTATGCAAGAGGTGGTATGCGGATACCCGTACATTTTGTTTTCCTATGGGTGATATGAGAGTTACTTTGGATGATGTGTATCATGTGATTCCCAAGTTTTGGGGAGAGATTATAGCTTATGTCATTAGAGAATATGGAGAGACAGATGCAAGCTGCTACATGGTATTTTGTGGGGAAATTATTACTTTCCAAGGCCCATATCAGTTTGGATGTTATCTTGAGCTCAGGGGTTCTATGCTTGTGGAAGTTCATCGCCATTTTGATTGTTTTATCAATATCACTAGAGAGAGGAGGAGTAGGTATCTTTTATAAGATGCACGATATATGCCATTCAATAGAGCCTAAGTAGATCACTAGATACACATTTGAATGGTATGTGTTGGCCCAGTATACAGGATCTACTCATGATGAGAATGGTGGTGGGATAGGAGCCATGACACTATTACATGTATGGGCATATCGGAATATAGTCATTTTGAGGCTAGTTGGAGGTCCCCGAGGAGAGTGGGATAAGTGAAAGATATATAGAAGTTGGTGGATTAATTTTTGTTGCCCCGAGATGTAAAAAAATTCTTACAAGACGTTGATAGATAAAATGAGGCCTCGAGGCGGTTGTATGGAGGCTATACCACAATTGTGAAGGATGGCCAAAGGATGGTGTAGAGCTGCAGTGTATACATAGGACCATGTGGTTGGAGGATCTATTTCTGGAGTAGTGAAGCTAATGCGGTGGTGGTGATACTATGGCGTAGTTTGACATGGCTCATGATGTGCCCCTAGATCCATATATATGGCTTAGACATATTAGAGCACAAAGGCAGTGGAGCTAGACTAAGGTGCATGGGAGAGTAGGTAGTACCTCCTAGCCCGATGAGTTAGATGCGGTGATAGAGCTAATAGAATCAAAGGATGCATGGTGTACGAGAGGAGCACCATGTATGGTGGAAGACAAATGAATGGAAACTATTGTTTCTATTATTTGGAAATGTAGTGGGGTTACCACAAGGAGGAGGAGGAGAGGGGAATCCCATGTCCCGTATAATGTAGAAGAAAATATAGCCCAGCGTAAGTATTTTTATAGGTTTCTTATGTACTTTGTTGTTTTCCTATGTTGTGACGATGATTATCTAAGTCTTTATTTTATTTGTTTTTCAAGTGACATGTATTGGTCTCTAATAATAGACACATCAATCCAAAAATTGACATGGAATGTGCCAAATGATGTACTTGGTGGAGGGATGATTTAGCGTGTGGAAAATATTGCAGGTGAGTATGCCCATTTATTTGAGCCAAGGGGCCATAGTAGCGATGATATGTACCATGTTTCTAGGTGAGAGGGATGAAACATGTGGGGAGACTCATTGAGCTAGAGAGGCGATGGGTGGTGGTCCCTTAGCACAATATGTATTTACACGATACCGGATTTAGAGTGTTAGCTTTTAGAGAAGTCTACATAGGTTACATTATTACAGAGGAATGTTGAGACGTATCGAGGCCACAAATAGCAGCCTCAAGTTAGTGGCAAGGCATCTAGCTCTATGACTCTCGTAATACTCGAGAGTGATAGTGATGATGATATTTTATTTGTATTATTGTATATGATCTCAGGAGTTATCACCAAAGGTGATGAAACATTTTTGTAGTGATGACAATATTATATATATATATATATATATATATATAGATAAATGTTATAGATATATGATAAGTTTATTTCATTGTTTACTTGATGTCGTAATATGACTCAATGTTTGTTGTTGTTAATGTGTTGTATATCATTCCTATATATTGATGTATACTCACACTATAATGTTGATATTGATACAAGAAATGATGATAGATAACATATGTAATTTGATTGATGAGTTAAATGAAATTTGGGTTGAATGGAATTTGTAATATATGATTGCAAAACTAGCGTGTCGTGATGAATGATAATGCAATAGGATTGTACTATGTTAGTAGGATGAAACTTTGAGATGGGGGATAAATTATTGATGCCCCCCATCATGTGAATGAATAGGCTCATTTAGTTAAGACCCCTCAAAAGTAGAGAATGAGCCACGTAAGAAAGAATGCATTATCGAGAAATGATTGATTACGCTAGATGAATCAAAAAGCGTGAGATGAAAGGTTCTTAAAGAAAAACTGTCAACAATGTGTTATAACCATTAGAACAAAATTGCGTCATCGGGGGATAAGGTGATAGTAATAACCTACTAGAGACCAAGGTGTCATGAAGAGTTGAAAGAATGTGGAATGTAAGTAGTGCGAGCATATGAACCGAATTGAATATCATGCAAAGCAACGGTGGGATGGGCGAATGCAGAGGGTTGTCAAAGCCATTGTGAAATACTAGCATGATGTGGTGGATAAGATGGATGAATTTTATGCAATAGGTGCAATGGTGTAGTAATGTATGGATGTTGTGGAGATAATGCATGAGTTACAAGCTACGGCGATGAACCTCTAATAACCTTAGCACTAGATAGAAGATACAACTCAACCCGAGTAGAAATGTGCGGATGATGCATATAAGAGATATACCTCTCACATGAGCGAGAGCCAAAGAAAATGATCCCATTATCCTCTAATTTTTGTAATCTATCATGAAAGGTGAAGAATCATTATCATTATGTCCATGTATGCAATGATAATTACAATAAGGTTGATCATGCTGATGTTGTAGATGATGTTGTTGATGATGATGATTAAAGGGAAAGAAAATTAATCACTCGATAAGTAAAACACATAAAACATCATGTGGTCAAGTGTGATGATAAAAGTGCAATTTGTCATGTGAAACAAATGGAGAAGTAGCTTGTCATGGAGGAGGAGGATAAGTATGCTTTAGTGATGGAGTAGGTTGAGTCTCGCTTGCTAGATCATGGTGGAGACTGGGTAGAATGCTCAACTAATGTCAATGGAGAAGCACTAGATGATATAAAAGAAATGGATGTATATGGAGGAGCAATAACATGTGTCAAAAGAAGATCTTATTCAATGTCTATGACTTTTTAGCACAGAAGAGTGAATGAATCACATGTATCATATTGCAATCTTTTCTTAAGCATGGGAATCAAACCACAATAGAAAATGAATTACTTCTCTAAATCAATAGGTTAGAATACTAGTTGATGCATACAAGCATTGAACCATAATATATAATCCTTGATAGATTTTAATGATCCCTAATGTAACATAGGTAGGCGGTCATAAGTAACTTTAGGGCCATTATTGGTGATAAAAAGATAGAGGAAAGTGTCCTCCATGTCATAGTAAGTACTAATGGACCCAAATGGAAGATGAGTGTACCATTGTAAAGCATCATCAATAGTAATGTGTCAAAATTCCTTAAGAAATAACCTATCATTAGAATAGGGGTCCATAGCCATGCGGTAATGTTGGATATGTGAATGAGGGTCACCAGTACCATCAAAACATGTGAATGTAGGCATGATAAAGTCCTTAGGAAATGCAGAGTTATGAATATTCTTGGGAATAAGGTTACCATGTAAACAATTTTTGTCAATAGAAGTATAGTAATCCATACTTTCTAAAGTGAGATATTGAACCTGAGATTTTAATTCACCTACGACATGCATGAGAGATAGTATATCCTATGAATGAATAGTAGAATATGGAAATAATGTGTTGATCGGTTATAAATTTCCATTGTGAGTGATCATAGGAATGTCAAGAGAAGATAAAGGAGATTTCGATGCTAAAGTAAAACTAAGAGTGGGTACCGAAGAAGCTATAGTAGATTATATAGATGGAATACCCATAACAGTGGTAAAAGTAGCATCGAAAACATCTCAGTAGGAGGTGAGGTGACCGATAGAGTCACAATAATGGGAGAAGATGAACTAATAGGTGTAGATGATGTGATAAAGGAGATGATATGGTAGGAGAAGAAGGATAAAAAAATAAACATGATTCATTCACTATGCTAGATGTAACTTTGGGAGAAATTTTCAATGGAGGTTCACACTCAGAAGAATAAAAAATAGGAGAATCATGGCTATCTACGGTGTCATCAACATCTCCTAAATACTCACATATGAGAATGCCATTAAGCATACCATGGATAGGGTCATCAACATAATATGAAGGTGTATGATAACTAGTATGTGAGGAGCGATGAGAAGAAACATGAGAAGTAGAAGAATCGTGTGATGGGACTGTAGTAGTGGTGTGACTAGGAGAAGAATCGGTATGAACATGTGAGAAATTATTAATACCAAGTATGTAATCAATAAGAGAATCATGGAGAAATTCCATAGAAATATTTGGAGGATTACTAGTATCCATATAGCATGGTATACAATGATTAAAGGCTAGCAGGTCCTCGACAATAC
Source organism: Taxus wallichiana var. yunnanensis (assembly GCA_018340775.1). Taxonomy (NCBI): domain Eukaryota; kingdom Viridiplantae; phylum Streptophyta; class Pinopsida; order Cupressales; family Taxaceae; genus Taxus; species Taxus wallichiana. Next base: position 194,636,971 of record CM031233.1, read on the forward strand.
TAATGTCAATAGGAGAATTTTCAAAACCAGGTAGGCATATATTGTTTACCATCTAAGAGTTGTTGTTGGATTTCATCCAATATAGTAGAATTACTATAGAGATTCATGAGCTCAGAATAACAACGTCATCATACATAGGATTGATGCTAAAATTGGACATGATGGGCTGAAAAAAATGAACTATGCTTAGCCATTAGGGTTTGAAGTGAATCCTAAGGGGGAAATGTTGTAAAGTATGGGTTCACCAAAATGAATAACTAAAATATTTGATTTTAGAATTTAATATAAAAATTACATCTAATGTAATAATTGATATAAATCAAAACATAAATGCTAAGTAATTTTATTTAATATTTTAAATAAAATGAAATAATTAAAAAATGAGGGAAAATGTACTACCCAAAATGAACTTACCTCGCAGTGATATGAAACTAGATTGGATGATGAATAGGTTGAATAGAGTTTGACAAAACACCTCAAGAGGTTGCGAAAAATGAAAATTTGGCCAGATTGGGGACTCCTACGTGAGGATAAGGGAACTTGTGGGTTCCCTAGTCTATAGTATTCATGCCTTGGTCTACATAACATCTTGGAACTTGAGTCTAAGTTGCTCTCTAGGGATTTGTAATAATTCACCTCTTGTCGAGTGGACTCCACACTAGCTCTTATGATTTTGTTATAAATTTTTAATGAATAACATCCTACAAAACTCCACACAAAAGCATGAAAGCCTAAAAATGAAACATGCAAATGAGTGGGTTGGACTGTCCTTAGCTTCCAAATGGATGGAATTATGTCTAATAATTTCACTACATCTAAGACCCGATGTAGTTTTATGTGCATGTGTGTGTAATCATGTTCCTAGGATGCCCTAGAGCTAATGACGCTAAAGTAGTAGGCAATAACTTGATATAAAATGCAAATGGTGGATGGAATAGAAAGAATATAACCCTTGCTGAATGTAGTGTGTGATGTAAAATAGTTGTGAAATGCAACCCCTTTCCTTACTAGATAACCATCCCTTAGTAGATATAGTCTGCTATTAATATAGTGTGTATGGTGTGCTTATATAGGGATATCTTGCTCAAATTTTTACACTAATGACCCGATAATCCAACTAATACCTAGGGAATGAGATGGAAAACCTTAAAGATCGACCTCAAAACTCTAAATGAGAACCAAGTGAAATTAGGACGACGACGCCTAAAAATGAGGACCTAAGAGCCGAGGTGCACCCCAATCCCTTCCTAGGTGCCCTAGTCAAAGACTAGAGACAACCAGTGAGTAAATAATGACAATTGAGACTCCATGAGATATGACCAAAATTGTGCGTGGAACCTGATAGCTATGCAAAATACTTAATGACAATGAGTGACTAAACTGATTGTAGCACTAGGGAATGAGCCATTAGTGAATACTTTTCTTATGCAAGATCCATAAATAAAACATACTTAGTGGTATAATCATAGTAGGAAGTTCATGATTTTGTAACTTCATACAAAGTTACGGCTCCCTTTTTCATAGCCACCATTGGTGTTGGACTCGGTAGTAATGACAGATTAGTCATGGTAAACAATCATTTGGGTTGGATGTGGGAGTTGATGGAAGACAAAAATAATGGTTCCAAGTCTGTATAAGCTTTCTTAAACTAATTGAAGTAGTGGTAGTTAAAAATATTGGGTGGATAGTGGTAATAGGGAACATAAGAATGGTAATATTCAATGGAGAGAGAGAAGAGAGGGCTATTGAGTTTTGTGAGCTTGACCCACAAATTCATATATAGCTAGATGGCTATATGATTGGAACAATGTATGGTGACCTTAATGCAACTTTTTTACCTTGCTCTTTTGTACCCAAATGAGTAATGGTCCTCTAAGCATCGATGCATTCTCTAAATTTTTTGTATCTTGCCGTAAACGAACTAGTACAAGCATGGTTTTTTTGTATAAAGGATGAAAATTCATAGGAAAAACTCTACAAATTTTTATCTCAAATATACAAATGTCTCTAGTGAAATGGCTCATTAGATGAGTTACACCTATTTGGGATTTATGTGAAACCCCAAAAACGTAATAGCTTTCATTTTTTCAAAAATTAAGAACTCTAAACAGATGGACCAATATGTTTGAACTACTTGATAGTCATTTGGGTATTCTTTTGAAAATCTGTGACCATTTGATATTTATGTGAAAACCCAAAACCGTAATAGCATTGATTTTTTTGAAAATCGAGAAACCATAAACATATTCATCAATATGTTTAAAGGACTTGATATTCATTTGGGTGTTCTTTTGAGAATTTGTTTAAAGGACTTGATAGTCATTTGGGTGTTCTTTTGAGAATCTATGATACTCATTGCCCTTTTCTTTCACAAATCAGAAACCTTGAATATTTTTTTCTTTTGGAAATCAAAAATATTTTGTAATCAAATGATTTGTAGTCCAACAGTGTAGTGTGGATGATAAATAAAAGGCCTCACCATCCACGTAGATAAAAATCCTAGGAAATACCAAAAAGGATTAAGGGATTGATCTGGTTGTTTCCAACCTACATTACAAAAATTTCCAAATAAATATTTAGAAGATTTATGAATATTTGATATCCATTTATGTTTACCATTATTTTACTTACAAATTTTATCCATTTATTTCTTCTTTGGAATCAAGGTGTCTTATATATCTATTTAGAGTTCATCAACATGTAATTTTAAATTTAATTTTCAGTGTCATAATTTTTGTGTTATGAAATTTAAGAGGAGCTGGAATGAAATGTGGCTACCTTTTAGTTCTCAAGATGCCTATCACATCGATATTGTGTCGTCGGGTAATGTCTAACTTTTTCTCCTCCTCTTAGAATTGAACAATATTTTTATAGAATATGTATGTGCATTTTCAAGTGTTTATTTGGCATAAGGCTATTAACAATGATATTTAATCCCATAGCTTGCATTAAATAGTTCATGGTAACCATTTTGTAATTTAATAATATAAAACAACTTGCAGTACTTTTACAACTTAAAATGCTCTTTGAAAAGTTATAAATGGAACAAGCTTACTCTTCCCATGAAAATTTTCTTGTATTACTTATTACTTTTATTACAATTATTATTATTGAATATATCTTTTACAAGTATTAAAAATTCCCCCAAATCTCCAATGACTTATTTGATATTGAAAATATCTTATAATGCTTAAAATTAATGTTATGTCGGAAAAGTAGCACCCTAGGATTTGCACATTACAAAACCCTACTTTTGACTAACATGGGATTGTCTCAAGGTGTGGGACCTTTGTGATTGAGACAAACCTCCAGAGAAGGTTGGTTCTTGACTTATTCCAATGTTGATCTACTCCTAAACTACTAATTCCAAGGGACTAGAGGAAGAGAAATACATAAATGTAAATCCTAAACTAAGGGAGGCGATAACACCAAAACAAGACTAGAGAGATTCCTAGTGAGTGAAAGTGGAGGGAAATGGGGAAGAAGAGGGTAGATAAAATGCCACAGTCCCAAAACACATTCAAACCTCCAATCTCATGGAGCACAACAAATTTAAGCCTTGCAAAGGAACACAATATGCACAATATACCTAAAAAATAATAGAAGGAAAGAAATGCAATATAAATCAAGCTAGGGAAGAAGAGCCACAAAACACTAATTTTATTTCTTAAAATGATGCACAATCCATTATAGTATAGGCACAAGGCAAGAATCCTTCACAAAATGCATAAATTTGAGGCCTGCAGCTCACAAAAGTGTTGGAACAATTTTGGCAGAGTTCCTTTACAATTTTGAAATCTCCCTCTCAAATGAGGGGAATTTACATATATATAGAGAAAGGAGCTACCAACCAACATCATTCATTAAATTCATGTACGTAGGTATGGGCATCCATGATGGTTTACTTTTCAATGGTACTTTTCTTGCATGGTGAATAGGGGTGCCATACCTCATTAATCCAGGTTGTTGAGCTACCTTGTATGGTGTCATTAATTTTGGCCATATCTGAAACTCTTTATTATTGCTGATGGAAACCACTAACTAATGCATGAAAATGAAATGAAGTGTCAACGCCATGAGGAAAATACTTGTCACGTGACAAGAAGAAATTTTGTTACAAAGAAAGAGAGGAGGTTGATGCACAACAAAAAAAAAGAGGTTAAAGAATGACATGAGGCATCGAGTGATGGGGAAGGTAGAATGATGCGTGTGAAGGAGAAATATTTGGCATGCACTAGGACTCAAGCATTGAGGCTTTTCAAGGAGAAATGGTTGACTTGTAATATGAAGAAAGTGGTTGATAAACAACAACAAAAGGAGGTTGACACGCGACAGTAAGGAAGTGGTTGACGTGTGAAAGAGAAAGGAGGTTGATGCGTGATAGAGGAAGAAGCGTTTATGCATGCATGATGTTACAGGAGAAGTGGTTGACGCATCATAAAGGTGAAAATATGTATATTTTACCAATTTGACCATTAATTCAAATCCTTCTCCAAACCTTCCCATGGCAAGCTTTCTCACCTTAACTATCATGCCTTGACCTACTTATCCATTTTGCTATAAAATGGATAACATTGGTATAAATCTACTTGCTAGATCTGAAAGACCAGTGATTTTGCATCCATTGGGCATGGAGTCATTATGATTGTTGAAACTGGTCTAATGTCCAAAACATCTTTGTTTCTCTAGAACACTTTGTTGAGACATTACTTTATCATCGGATCTTTCCTAAACTTGAAAGTGCAACAACAACAAAGCACAACCATGTACAAATAAAAAATCATACATATCCCAAAATGGAACATGCAAAGAGTGCACAAGCACTTATCTAAAGAAAACCTAGCTATAATAGAATGATGTGTGCTAAAAGCACTTGGAGGAATTAAAACTCTAAACTAATATTTACAAGAAAGATACTCCCATCAGTAATAATGCTTGAGATAGATGCCATTGACTAGAATCTGCAATTTTCTTCTCCATAACTTTGTCAATTAGAAATAATTATTTTCTTTGCATCCTAAAATCAAGTAAGGGCCACTCCATATTGCATCAAACTTGGAGTGCCTTCCGGGTTTAGCTCTATCTACATCCCATTTCAGAACTAGGTCTCCTTCTTAAAATTTTTTTTTTGGCTTTTTGTCAAAACTCATCTTGATTTGAGCTTGGTCCTTCTCCATTATTTTCATGGCCTGGTTTCTTAGCTCTTCCAGCTCCATGAGCTCTACATACCTGAATTCCATAGCTGGAAACTCAAACAACTCTAATTGTTTGATAAGCTCCAAGGCTAGTAATTCAAGGGATATTGGTAGCCTTGCTTCCCTTCCATAAACCAACTTGAAAGGAGAATAACCAGTTGATTTCTTGGGAGTGATTCTATCATCCCACAAGGCTGATTTCAATTTGGTATGCCAAGTCCTCTAATTCTCATCTAGGGTTCTTCTTATGATTCTCAAGTAAGTTCTTGTTTGTGGACTCTTCTTTGTCCATTACCCTGAGGGTAGTAGTTAGAAGAAGTGCTCAAGTAGATGCCATTTCTAATAGCCCAATTAGATATATTTTCTCCAATGAAAAGCTAAGGCATTATCTGATATTATAGTGGAAGGAACACCAAACCTTGTTGCAATACCTTCATAGAAATCCAGAATGCTAGCTTCATTTGCTTCCTTAAGTGTAATTTCTTCTGTCCACTTAGTGAAGTAGTTCGTGGCTGTAAGAATCCATTTGTGACCTAGGATGGAACTTGGATTGATCATCCCAATAAAATCAATCCCCCATTACATGAAAGGTTGCTCAACTGAGATAGGATGGAGTGGGAGGGCTGCTAGCTTCTCTTTACCTATGAAGAAGGCACACTTCTTGCATTTCTTGATCCATGAGTAGCAATCATTGAAAATATTAGGCCAGTAATAACCAACCCTCATGATTCTAATGGTTATTGCTTTTGGGGAAAAATGACCACCTGCCTCTCCATCATGAAACTCATGCAATACCCTCTCTATCTGATCTATCTTGATGCACCTTAAGAGGACACCATTCACATCCCTTTTGAACAAAATATTATCTACAAGCACATATGGGATGTAATGAAGTCTAAAATACCTCCTTTTGGGATTACTCAATCCTTGAGGATTTTGACCTATTTGAAGAAATGTACAATATCCTGAGTCCAATAAGGAATGGGTATACCACCTATGGTCTATTTTTTATTATCTTGCAACATCATAACAAATTCTACCTCCTCTCTTGATTCAACATGTTGGTTAGAAGCTAGCTTCTCACACAACCCTTTTCCCCTAACTAATTTGGTCACATTTATATCAATATCATACTCCATGACCTTGGTTATCTAACCAACTCTCTTTTCATTAAGGTCCTTGTTCAAAAGAAAATATTTTACACCAACATGTGAAACTAATAGATGAATTTTTTTATTTGACACTAGATGTATAAATTTCTTTAGAATTCTAATCACAACAAGGACATGCTTCTCAATGAATGAATATCTCACCTCATAATCTTAAAGGATTTGGCTGAAGAATGTGATAGGCTTCTCTAGTCCTTCTTGATTTGGTTGTACTAGTATGGTGTATATTGCATCATGTGCCCCCAAAAGTGTATAAAATAAATTCCTTCGAGAAATCTGGATTTATGAGGGTTGGAGCTTGTGTAATGGCCTAATTTATAGCTTTAAAGCTTTCTTTTCCTTCAACAATCCATCTGAAAACCATGGTCTTCTTCAACATCATGTGAGTGGTTTGACAAGATGGGAAAAGTTAGGAACAAACCTCCTAAAAAATTAATTTTCCCCAAAAATATTTGGAGATCCTTCTTATGACTTGGCAATGGCAATGCTCAAATAGCTTCTACCCTTTTGGATCAATTTCCAACCCTCCCTTAGACACAATGTGGCCTAAGAGATTTCCTTCATGAGCTAAGAATATGCACTTTTTCAGATTCAAAGACACTCTGAATCTCCTACATCTTTGGAATACTTGTCTGAGGTGAAAGAGATGACTTGTTGTGTTCTTGGAGAATACAAGTAATATCATCTAGATACACAAGAACTATCTTATTGATCATTCCTTTGAATGCCATATCCATTGCCATTTGGAAAGTGGCTCTAGAATTTGACAATCCAAATGGAATCTTCTTATAAGCATATGTGCCCCACTTCATGGTGAAGGCTTGTCTTGAACTGGTCATCTTCTTTCACCATGATTTGATTATAGCCCAAGTAGCCATCCAAAGTAATGAGAACCTTTCGGAACTGCTACAACCTGTAGGATTTTCTCCATGGAAGGAAGTGGGTAGTGGTCCTTGAGAGAGGCCATGTTCAAGTCTCAGAAATCCACACATAACCTAATTTCCCCGTTCTTTTTCCTAACCGACACCATATTTTCTACCCATGAAGAGTGCTTGATTGGAAAGATGATGTTTGCTTCAATGAGTTTGTTCAATTCTCTTTTCATGAGAGGCTCGATATGAGGATTGACTGGCCTTTGCTTTTTCCTGATGGGTTTAGCTCCCGAATCTAGTTCAATCGTGTGTTATGCTAGCTTAGGATTAAATCCTTTCAAATCTTCATAGCTCTAAGCAAACACATCTGGAAATTCTTGGAAAAGTTGTATAAATTCATATTTTTCTTGTTCAGTGCTTACCTTGCCAATTTGAAGTGTTTTTCTTTCTCCAATTGAAATTGGCTCTGAATCCTCACCTTTGACCTAAATGTTTTCTCTTTCCCTCCGAACTGATCATTAGGATTGAATATTGACTCTAGAGTCACTAAACCCTTTGGTAGCTTATTTTTCCTCAGTTGAACCACTTGATCACCATATTGTTGCTCCAATTTATCCTAATTTCTAACCGAGAACTCGACCTCCTCCTATAAGAAATTAATGATCTGTTGATCATTCTCAAATACCTGTCATCTTTGTTATTGTCTGGCACAACTAGCCTCACAATTACATAAATATGTGATCTGCACTTTATCTCTTTTAATATTTTCCACAACATCAAATGTTGCTCCAATTGCTGCAAGCCTATCCACAACCTCATTCTTCTTCCTTGGTATGGCTTGAATATTGAACACTTCAAAATCATCAATTTGATCCCATACCCGATGCTTGTAGGCTTTGAGAAGATCATTCTTAGCAGCATGTTTTCCCCTAACCTAGTTGACAATTAACTCACTATCCCCAAACACTTGCAATTTTTGTATACCCCTCTTTCTTGCCCAATTCAATCCATGTATCAAAGCTTCATACTCAATAGTATTGTTTGAATAAGTAAACTTAAAATGGAAAGTATAGTAAAGACGTCATACCTTGGGGACAAAAGCATTCCTCCTCCTCCAACCCCTTACTTACTCATTGAGCCATAAAAAATAGATTTCATACTTTATTATCACCCTTATCATTCGGTTTGGTGAGGCTAGGAAGGAATTTGTTTTCCTCATGTAAATAATAAACTCACAACTCAGCCTCCTCTATTTCCTTGTATGGATCATATTTGTGAGTTTTGTTTGCGGATTCATCAAGAGTCAAATTTGGGATGCCCCCAACTTTGGTATTTGTTTCTGAGTGTTTGGGAAATCCTCTTGATCAAAGGATGAGAAATTTATGTTGATTGGGCTTGGTACACAAGGCTCAATATGGAAATTTTCAATAGGTTCAGACCATATTGTAGCCTTAGCTCCATACCTTGTTCTAAAGAGCATATGTGACCAATCAGCTGATAAGTAGCCTCCAATTTTGGTGGTGAAGTCTCTTGACAAGCAAACTGCAAAGAGTGGTGGAAATTCAATCACTGATATATCCTACTGAACTGTGACATTAGGACATGCATGCAATGTAAGGTTTAAAACTTTTATGATCCCAATATTCTTCATTATTGTCCCATCTAACTGTACCACTCCTTTGGAAACCATGTCATATTTTAGGCCCAACTAATCTACAATCTATTTTGGCATTGCCGAACTACTAGCCCTCGAGTCAATCATGTAATTGTGTACAAAATTGGTCCCAATAACAAAAGATATATAGAATGGATGAGGATTCATTATTTTACCTTGTTGACCTCCATGAACTCCCTCTTTTGGAGCTGCATTAGTGAGCACCTTCTCTTGATTCCTGGATAACTCATTTGATGCTGACCAATTCTCCATGGTTGCTTGTAACAAATCCCATTGGCCTATAATTTTCAATGATTCCCACATATAAATTCTTACATTGGTATTCTTCATTTGATCAATAATGTTAAAAGGAGATTGATTCTACTTTTTCCCCTTTACTCAAAGATGAATTTCTCCTACACATGAGTTGTGAAAACTCGGCACATGAGTTGGCTTAGAAGGCAGTTTGGGCTGATCTTGAATGTTTGGGGTTGTACTTGGATTGCTAATACCCCAAAGTGTGATAAAAGGCTGAGAATTACTTGGATTAGATGAATTCCCTTCCTCTATATTCTTTTCTTAGACCTGATATTGGCTATCACACTTTGAGAAGGGGGCTGATTTATTCCACAGAAATCCTTAGCTTGCCAATTCACAAGTGTTGTCTATTTTTTACGTGATTCTTGATTAGATACATATTGCTGACTTTATTCTTGGTTTGGTTCTTGAGGAACACCCATCGTAGTCGTCATCAATGCTTGATTCAAATCACCATTGAAGTAGGTTACCCGATTGTCTTGTGTTGGCTATATAAGGGAAACACCATTCATATTATTTTCCTATGTTGTTTTGAGATGGAACCAAGGCCCTAGATGCTGAAACTAAATTAAGTTTATATGCTTGGAATGGACTAGGGGCTTAGGGTTGTGCTTAATTCTAGTTAGTAGCTTGAACAGGTGGCTTGTTTGGATGATATAGAGGTTTATTAGGTTGGAACTGAGGCTAATAAGGTTTATAATTTTGAGATTTCTTCCTATAAAGAGTTACCAACCCGTTTCCTAAGTTTTGTAATTGTTTCATAACCTCTTGGAGTTCATTTGAAGGACTAGAAGAAGAAGTGGAAGCTTCATTTGAACTCGATTTCTTGGAGCAGGGATGGGAGCTATTGTAGGTGTTTGATTAGGATTAGGATTCCCCATATTTGATAGAGAGGCATAGGTGGCCTAGGTGTAAGTTTATTGGCTTGAATTAGGAAATTCTTAGCTCTAATAGTTATGGCATAAGCATCCGCAAGGTTATTCCCCCATAGATTATATCATAGTGGATATATGTGAATTTAAATCTTTAAGAAAATAGAGAAATGCACCTTCAGCTATTGGTCTAACCACAATTGGGATCCTTTCCCATGTTATTTGGAATTTGGAATTAATGAAAACAAGACCACCAGAAGGAATTAAACAATATGGGCAGTGAACTACCTAGCGTGAGCTAGATCCAGGAAGTATGATACTTCCTAGATGGATATCAGTCCACTATTTTAAAAAAATTAATGCTAAAAAAGTAAATCCTATTGTTATTTTAAAATGATTTAGGTATCTCACTTAAAAACACAATAAGAAAATAGATCTAATCTAACAGGCTAAGCTAGAATAGAATCCAAAGGTCAAATGATTGGTTCTAGGTCTTGTAGGTCTGATAAAGGTCTCGGGTAGGTCACAGGTGAATGAGGGTGAGGTAAAATTAGGTGGGTAGGTCTCTGTTTAAGGCTATGTGGGCAAACACAGAGACCGGTGTCGGTCAGGGGTGACCGACGATGGTTAGGTATAACCGGTGCCGGTTACTATGAGATCTAGAAAATGTCACAAATCAGGTTTTGGTCTCCTTTGTGATTACACAAAGGATTTTGGTTGGTCGAGACGAGGTATTGGGTGACTGGAGTAGGCTTTTGCGAGGTTTTAATGGGTCTATGGAGGTGAAAATGTTGGAGAAGGTCAATAGGGAGCAAGATAAACAATGGGTGATAAAATAATGATGAAAATGAAATAAACCAGAAGTATGATGTTATACTTACTTGGATTTCATTCCTGAAGGTCTATGTGTGAAGGATGGAGGTGTTGATGATGGGTTTGAAGGCTACAAGTGATCACCAACTAAAGAAAAGCTTCTACATGGGCTGCATGCACACTCCTCTTTGCTTGGATAGATCGATCGTGGTTGGGATGGTTGTGCAGGAGAAGATGCTCAATCTCCTTCCTTGGATGTGAGTTTTCACTGGAATTGGCTCTCTCAAGATGCGTTATCTCTCTGAGATGTGCTCTTGCTCTCATCAACCTTCTTGCTTCCAACTTCCAAGTTCCCAACCTTGAGAATAAGGTTGTTTTGGGTTAAAAGGGGTAACCGACGGTGGTCCGTCTTAACCGGTGATGGTTAGGGGTAACCGACGTTGGTCAAGGTGGGATTTCCTAGGTTTACTAAACTAGGGAGATCCTCCTATTTCCTTGATCTCATGTCATTATCCCACGGATTAGACTCAAAGCCTCTGTGAGCATGCGGGAATGTGGTTAGAGGGAATGTAGGCATTGATTTTTAGGGTTTGGGTAAGTCTTAGTTAGTTATGGGAACTTGCTAAGAATAGGTCTTAGGTTGAGTTAGCTTGGTGAGGTGTCTAAGTGAACTATATGTGTAGATATTATTTAAATAAGATATTTAAATAATAAATATAGTGAGGATAAAGCATTAATTTAATTTAATTAATTAAATTAATATTAGTGGGGTGAAGGGGGTCATGGCTAGGTAAATGTAATAAAGGGTGCTTATATGTCGAGGGACAAAAGGGGAGTGTGACCTAATTTTAGTGTCTACATTTTGCCCCTTTTTGTTGCGTAGCTTGTATTGGTAAGCGATGCTAACAAAAATAAGATGTGGTTGCCCCATGTGAGGGTGAAGGTGATCCCCCTCAAACCAGGAACTGACGAGGCAGCAGGATGAAGTGGTGAGTGGTTTGATAAAAGGTAAATGTGAAGAAAAGGCAAGTGGGTATAGGGAAAAAGGAGTGAAAGGTCTACTCGGGAAATCTAGGTAATGGGTCAGGGTCAAAGGTAGCAAATCAAACACACGCACACGTATAAACTACAACATGCTACCGGGTTGAAGAGTAGGCAAACTCTACATCGTCTAAGGTCGATAGGTTTATCCAAACAAGGTTGAAGTGAATCCGTATCCAAGGTATAGGATAAGGTCAGGGAAGCACAACATAGGTTAGGTGCAGGAACGTTTAGGTATGTTCCGGTACACCAAAGGTAGGGTCAGGATAAACAGTCACGGCAATAGGCTAGGTAAGGTCATTGGGTCAATCAACATAGGTAACAATGCCACAAGGTATAACAAACACATGAGGTCAAAGGTCACTAGCGATGGTCCAGGTCCAAATATCTAGGTCACGACATGGGTAAGGCCGAGGTAAGGGTAAAATAATGAGTCCCCAAAGGAGGACAAATGGAGGTAGTAAATGATGAGGTCAGGAAAGGTAAGGTAATGGGTTGGGTAAAGGTATGGGGTAAAGAGAAAGGTAGAGGGTGGGGTAAAATGGAAAGTAAGGGCAATGTGTAGGTAAGGGTGACCAATGGTGGTCATGGATAACCGACGTCGGTATAGGAAAACGGTGATGGTTAGGTAGGGCATGAGACCGATGCCGGTCTAGGGGAACCGATGTCGGTTAGGTCGGGTTTTGTATAAAAACAAAAAAGGCCACATTTTTATTATTCATTTGTGATTTGTGAAGTGAAGAAAGGACAAAAAGAGAGAAAAGTGAGAAAAGCATCCGAGGAAATGGGACAGTGAGTCTGGCAGTGTGAGTTGATGGTGGTTGGGTTGGTGAGTAGCGGGTCCATGAGATCTTAGTGAGGGATTCGAGTGGTCGGAGGGTGTGGGTAGATATTTGGTGATGGCAGAGGTGGGAGAGGGATCGGGGACCACCAGCACAGCGGCCAGACATGCCACCGAGATGGCGGCAACATGCGACGAGGTAAGCACCTAACTCTTTAATGTTAATTAGATAGAGTAGATGGTGTAATAATTGGTATTTGTAGAGTTTTGTGGGTGTTTGTATTTTGTGGGTGGGAAAAAAATTTAAATCGGGTATGGGGGAAAAATGGGCAAAAAGAGGGGGGGGTAGGAAATTGATAGGTGGGGTGGGTAGGGGTTTTGGGGTAGTGTAGGTCAGTGTAGGTGGGGTAAAAGGGATAGGTGGGAGGGTTTTAGAAAAAAGGGGGTTTGGGAAGTCACGATTTTTCCATGACAGTGACCGCGTCAGTCAAGCTTGGCGGCATCGGTCGGGTAGAACTGGATCGGTCACCTAACAGGTGACCAATGCCGGTTATGTGGAACCATGGTCGGTCAAGTTGAACCGATATCGGTCACCAAATAGGTGACCGATGCCGGTTTAAGGGTGACCGAGTCGGTTAGGATGAACCGACACCGGTCGGGATTTTAGGCTCAAGGGTCCAAAAAATGATGTAGGTTAGGTGGTTGAGATGGGTAAGGTAAAAATAGGGTGGTGGGTAATGATAAGTGATGAATAAGGTCATGGTAAAGGTAGATTAATGTTGTGCTTTGGATTAGATGCAGGGTCGATCATGCAGTTACATATGCGAGATAGGGTTCCACCACTATTGGTGACATTACGTGGCCTAGCGACCCCTTTAGAGCTATAGCATGTGGAGGTAGTGGGCTTGAGTGGTATTCGACACTACCGACATGTTGTTTGGCAGCCTAGTTTGATGGTCACACTCATCGATAGATGGGACTCCGCGACCAACACGTTCCACCTTCCAACGGGTGAGATGACTATCACCCTGGAGGACGTGTTCCAGATTCTGAGGTTACCCATATTGGGGGCCCAGGTGTACTCTATCTCCTCCGAGGCCTCAGAGGAGTTGATCGAGATAGTATTTGGTGAGGGGGTGGTGGAGTTGAGCTTCCATAGCACCAGTTTGAGCTATGGCGAGATGTACCTAGCCCATCCGGATGAGACGAGGCTAGTAGTTTTATTGATGGAGGTAGTGTGCTATGCACTACCTGATGCAGAGGGTGGATGCTTTCCCCAATCACTGATGGGGGTGCTCCATGATATGATGGTGCATGAGACATGCTTTTCACCAGGCACCAACATTCTTGGTGTAGCTTTACAGAGAGTTGTGGGCGTATGGGCTACTGCAGGTTTAGCTTTGTGTTGTACATTTATACTACACTACTAGGCCTACGAGCACATAGTTTGTGTTTGACCTATAGGGATGCCCCAAGTAGATGCATTCCCACCGAGATCTGTGTGGTTGGGATACAGGAGATGGGTGCTAGTTGCAGGAGAGCGGAGGTCGAGATAGGCCGACATATGATGTGGCCCATTTTCGGTAGTTGTTGGAGGGGTTATCCAGAGTGGACATTATCTAGGAGGCCATATGTGGGATTCCCCTCATATAGGCATATGCATGAGGAGCTAGCTGAGCTCTAGCTAGAGAGGTGGATACAGGGTCACCGTGCACCGGGAGGATGAGATGATCCCGGTTGATAGGGTCCGACGGCAGTTTGGGCTTGTACAGGATATTCCTCCACCCTTCCCACAATATCGAGAGAGATGACGTGGAGAGGCCTCTCCCTCTACCACAGCCTACAGTGCCTACAGGAGAGGAGGAGCAGCCAATGGATCAATGGATTGATGATGCTGATTCAGATGCACAGATAGGTATAGGTAGTGGTGGGTGGCTCAGTTATGAGCCATACCACCTAGACCAGGGCAGCCAGACTTAGCTACCATGATAGTGTAGAGAGACACCCTATAGGGGTAGGTAGCGATGTTGATCACATAGATAGGTATACTGCAGACACAACTAGAGGGGTCAGAGGCAGAGGTAGTAGAGCTACGGGTACAGTGGCTAGTCTATAGGCCCAGATGGCGGAGGGAGAGGGTGGAGGAGATGGAGGAGATGGAGACAGAGATGGTCAGGTGGCAGCCCTTACAGGCTCAGGTGGTAGGATTACAGGGCCATTTGGCCACAGCCTAGGCACAGATTGGGGTCTTATAGGCCCAGATACAGGCACAGGGATAGGGGCACCACCACCACAGGCACAGGGGCAGGGGCACCACCACAGGCACAGGAGGGAGCTGTCCCAGTCACAGCAGCGCAGGTAGGCAGGTATAGGGGCCGAGACCTATGGGACCACCATAGACCATGCCTATATCCAGGCTACGGATGCCCTAGGTGAGGCGTGATACTATCAGACCAGCTCATGGCAGCCGGGATAGACTTCCTCTCTTATGGAGAGTACAGGGCACAACACAGCAGCATCTAAAGTGAGAGGATGAGATCCCACACACATAGTGTGGAGAGCACAGGAGGGCAGCAAGCTCCGAGGCCCGATCAGGGAGAGGCCACCAACACACGTGACCAGAGCCAGGTGATGTGCCAGCAGGGGAACACAGAGGCCGAGGGTGCAGGTGACATGGAGATGGAGGACATCCGAGTGAGATGTCTGATATGCGGCCACCCATTTTTGATGTATATAGTGATTATTTTTATATATATGTTGGCCTACGTGCCGAAGATAGTTGTATTTTTTATCACATACCAGCCTACGTGCCAAAGATAGTGAGGATGTATGAGTGATTTTTGTATATTGTGAGCATATACCAGCCTGCATGCCGAAGATTTTTTGTATTGATTCATTCATTCGTTTTGTATATATGAGACCGGCTGCATGCCGATGACATTTTGTATTGTATATCGGCTTACGCATGACATTTTTTTGAGATGATGGCCATGAGATAGACATGTATTTTGAGATACACAGTTATTGATTTATATGATGAGATACATGTTATGATTGTGATGCGCTAATATGTTTATGAGATATTGGATGTATGGCTTGTATTAGATGAGATATGGATTTGTTGTTTTGATTATGGAAATTAGGTGAGTTAGGCATGATGGAGTTAGGTTGGTTTAGGCATGGATCGAGTTAGGCATGGATCGAGTTTATAGGCATGGATCGAAGTCATGGATTTAGGTTATAGGCATGGATCGAGTCAGGTTATAGGCATGGATCGAGTCAAGTTATAGGCATGGATCGAGTCAGTTAGGCAAGGATTGTTTAGGTTAGGTTATGGTTGAGTCGAAAGGAGGTTTAGTTATGATTCATTATGTTGGCAATGAATGATACTATGGGTCATATGTGAAATGTTGTATAATCTATGCATAGTGATGATAGAGAGATGGTAGGTGTAATAAATGTATTAAAATGGTAAACAACTTGTTATGTATGTGGCTTAATTTCCAATTTTGTTAGAAAAGGGAACTAAGTGAAATGTGGGGTAAATGGTGAGTTAGGCATGGTTGATGAATTGTTTAGGGTAGAGAATGGCCGAGCTAACCTCCAAGGGCCCCATGCCCTCGGAGTGCTACCTACATAGTCCCGGCAAAAAGGGACCTCAGGCCGATGTAGTTCTCCCATAAGCTAGGGAAGAAAATGAGAAGGTGTGAAAATGAGTCGATAGGTGCTTGGGCATGTTGTGGGTTTAGGTTTGTTAGGTGTGGGTAGATTATAGGTAAAATGATGTAGGTGAAGGTGATTATGGTGAAAGAAGAGGATTACCCCAAAGGTAAGCGTCGAGTACCAAGTCCCGTATAAGGTAATCAAAATGTCAACAAAGATGGTTAAAAGATAAGAGGGGGGCAATAGAGCCACCTGATTGGGTAGGATCATACCGAGTAGATCATACCTTGAAGGGGGTGATGAACACAAGACCCAAAGGCATTGCACGATTAACTATTCTACGATGAAGGTAGTCACAAGATCACCAAATGTCAAAATTCCAAGATGTCCCTTGAGGTGATGTAGGAAATGAGAGTGGAAATGGTAAGGTGGGTGAAAGGTAGTTAATTTTATATGTTTTGAGTGACAGGGCTTTTGGGCAAGAGGTCCGAGGTCACAATGGGAAAGTCCATGACTAAAAAGTTTTTTTTTGTTTTGATAGACTATCGATGCGGAAGTCTATATGGGATAAATAATATGGTACTCCTTGAGGTCTTCATGAAGCTGATCGATGCGGGAAGCTTTGGTTTCTCTCATTTTTTTTTAAAGCTTCACATAGCTATCCTTCGAGGGAGCAGTCTATTTATAGTAGTAATTTGGTCGAGAGGAAGATGTCCTTTTGAGGGAGTCATCTTTTTTTATTAGAAGTTTGACTCAAGGAGTTTGGTCCCATTGAGGTCTTTGAAATCATGGACAAGACCAAGGTGAAGGATAGGACTCTTGTTCAAAAGGTAGGGTGGAACGACCATGGGATCTCATCTAAAGGTAGATGAAAAGTATCCATGAGAATCATGCTATGTGCAATGCCATGGTACACATATTCAAGAGAAGATAACAAGTGATGGGTACTCACATGATTCTTGTTTAATCATTAGGGAGGTGTATGGAGTGGATAGCACTCAAGGGATGAGCCTGTAAAGAGACAAAGGGAGGAGATAGGACAACAAGTCAACAATAGAATGGTCAAGATGCAATGCGTTAAGGGGTTCAGGTTCAGGTTTTACCCTCAAGTGAGGATAAATGATAGGCACCCAATCCATAGGTATGAGTTATGATGTATGGTCCAAGCCAATTAGGAGTGAATTTTCCCCATTTACTTTTTTCTGCTTTGGTTACATGTTGATTTTCTTTTAAGACAAGGTCACCGATTTGGAAGGTCCGTTCATGGACACGTTTTTCATAAGCACATTTGATACACTATTGGTAAACTTGAAGGTGATCCAGAGTGTTAAGACAACGTTCATCTAATAACTCTAGTTGTGCTAAGTGGTCCTAACAAAGTCATCATCAATAAGCATGTCATGGAGAGAAATGCGGAGTGAGGGATCTAGACTTTGAGAGGTAGAACAACCTCTGTACCATAGACCAACGAAAAGGGTGTGGCCATAGTGGAAGTGTGAATACTAGTGCGTGGTATGCCCATAGGGCAAAAGGAATGTGCATATGCCAATCCTTCCCAGTATCATCAACCACTTTCATGAGAATTTTGTTGAGGGTTTTGTTAGTGGATTCAGCTTGGCCATTGGTTTGTGGGTAATAAGGTGATGAGAAACTAAGCTAAATGCCAAGGCATCACAAAGTTTTTGCAGTGTTTTGTTTTTGAATTGTTTTCCATTATCAGTGATGAGGCGATGAGGGACACCAAAGTGAAAATGATGTGATGGTTAATGAACTCACATATTTTCTCAAATTTTGTGGAGATGAGTGGTATGGCTTCCACCCATTTTGTGTAGTATTCGGTAGTAGTTATGATCCATTGATGGCATTGGGAAGAATGAGGATTGATTTCTCCGACAAGATCCAAACCCCATTGAGAGAAGGGCCAAAGGTCACGAGCGACCTGTAAGGCATGACTGGGTGTATGATGAAGGTTGGAATGTTGTTGAAATTTCACACAACATTTGACATAGTCACAACAATCATGGTTAAGGGTCGGCCAATAATAGCCTAGGCAAAGAATACGCTTAGCAATGGCAAGGCCACTAAAGTGACCCCACATATGCCATCATGAACCTCCTTAATGGTATAAGGAATTTCAGAACTTGTGAGGCATCATAAAAGAATACCATCAAAGCCATGCTTATAGAGGAGTCCCCCTAGAATGATGAAATGGAGACCTTTTTAAGGAAGGCGCGTTGTCCATTACGTGAGATCAGGAGGTAAGATGGAGAGGGAAAGGTAGTCGAGTATTGTTTATACCAAAGGTCACTCGGGTCAGGGGTGTCATTTCCAATTGAGTAAACATCATGAGGTAAATAAGAAGGTGAATGGAGGCATTGTATAGTGACAAATATTTTGGAATCGACAGGGGAAGTGGGTATTTGGGAAGCTAAGCAGGCCATGGTATCTACAAATTTGTTGGTTGAACGTGGGATGGTTTGAAGGGTGTAATGATCAAAGGTGGTCAAAAGTATGTCTACATGATGTTTATACTTTTGAAGTATCTCATTACGACATTGGTACATACCATTGACTTGGTTTATGACCAATTGTGAATCACCAAAGATGTGAATGGATTTGACATCTAGGGCATAGGCGGCCTGAGACCTAGTACGAGTGCTTCATACTCGGAAATATTGTTGGTGCATTCAAAGTCTAGTTTGAAAGACAAAGGCATGGGTTCTCCATCTAGAGGAATGAGGATAACACTAGCCCCACCCCCACACTGACACTTGGAACCATCGAAGAACAATGTCATTTGGTAAGGGGGTTCGTCTAGGGAAAGAGTAGCAATGGACTCATCGGGAAAGTCAAAATTAGAGGGTTGATCCCCGAAAATAGGTGCATGTCAGCCAGTTGGTCGGCATAGCCTGGCCCTTAATGGACTTTTGGTGAATGAATTCAGGTCAAGATCAGCTAAAAGCATAAGCCATCACATGCGTGACATGCTGATTTTGATAAGGTTTGGCATACATGAAGTGTAAAGGATCGGTGTTGGTCACAACATAGGTTTTGTGGTTGAGTAGGTAATGGCGAGTTTGGTGGCAACAAAACTAAGGCTAAGAAAATTTTTCGGATGGTTGTATCGGGTTTCATAGTCCAAAAGAGTACAACTTATGTAATAAACCACCTACTCCCTGTTGTTCATCGCGATGAGTGAGCATGGCTCCCAAGGAATGATCGGTAGCTGATATGTATAGGTAAAAAGGTTGATCATCTTTAGGTGGAATGAGTACGGGTGGTTGGAGAAGGTATTGTTTTAGGGCCTCAAAAGCTTTGTGATAGTCATCATCCCATTTAAAGGAGACATCCTTCCTAAGCAGATGATGAAATGGTTGACACCGATCAGATAATTGTGAAATGAAATGGTGAATGGACTACAATTTACCTTGCAGGCTACATGAGTTGTTTAAGGTTAGTGGGTGGAGGCATTTCCAGAATGGCCTTGACTTTAGTAGGGTCAACTTCTATACCACGGAGGGAAACAATAAATCCCAGGAGCTTTCCTGAGAGAACCGTGAAGACGCACTTTTTAGGTTAAGGCGGATGTAATATTTAATGAGGTGGTCAAAGATGGTTTCAAGGATGGCAGAGGTGCTCAGCATGACATTTAGATTTGGCCAAGAGATCATCCACGTAATCTTCCAATATGTGATGCATGATATCATGGAAGATGTAAGTCATAACATGTAGATATGTATAGCACCAACATTTTTAAGGCCAAAAGGCATGACTCGATAGCAAAAGGTTCCCCAAGGGGTAATGAATGCGGTCTTGTGCTGATCTTCCGAGGTAAGAAAATTTGGTTATAACCCGAGAAGCCATCCATGAGTGAGAGCATCTCGTGACCAGCGGTAAGGTCAACCAATTGATCAATACCGGGCAAGGGAAAGTCATCTTTCGAGTAGGCGAGGTTGAGGTCACGGAAGTCCATGCAAATGTGGAGTCCCCCTGTTGCTTTAGTAATAGGGACAATGTTAGAAATCCAATGAGGATAATCAATGGGTAAGATGAAGGAAATGGAAAGAAGGCACTAAAGTTCTTCTTTGATGAGAAGAGCAATGCGAGGGTGCATTTTCCTCAACTTTTGTTTGATAGGTTTGGCATCGAGAATGGTTACGATATTGTGGACCACTATGGTGGGGTCAATACTGGCATGTCTGCGTAAGACCAAGTGAAAGCATGGTTATGATCTCAGAGAAAAGAAGTGATGGCTTCCTGTTCAACAACATCTAAAGATTGTCCGATCTTTAGGATGTGCGGGTCATCCTGAGTATGAATGTTGATCTCGATAGTCGATTCATTCAACATGGTTTGTGTCTCAGAGGGTAATGACCGATGAATATATGAGTCTTCTACACCAAGGTAGGTGAGTATGGATTCATCATCCTGACATTGAATGACGTTAATTATAGGTGTGTCATCATCGATCATCTCAGGATACAGGAATGGGAGAGTGGAAGGGGCCTCGCCTTCACGTTGATAAGTCAAAGGCCCCAAGGAAATGGTGTTTATGAAAAAAAAAAAAGTTAGGAGGGATAGATTCAGGATCCATCGACTCTGCATCTGGTGAGGGTGGTGATGAAGGTGGAGCGGGTGAAGGTAGTGATGAAGATGAAGGTGGAGGAGGGCTAGGGTCTTCAATGAGTTCAATGCGGGCCTGTTTGGTAGGAGGTTCGGGAAGCCGATACCACTACGGTCATTATGTTTGCAGGTGGTACATGGAATAATGGTATGGCGGCCTTGCTCAGTAAAATCCAAAACCAAAACCCTTCCACACATAGTGGTGCAGAAGGTGTGGGTGAAATGGTGATTGGTAAGTGATTGGAAGTCAACGGAAAAATGGGCGGGGTTGTGATGGTGGTTCAGGTATGTAAGTGGTAGTATCAAGTCCCCCATAGGTGAGACTAGTACGAAGATGAGGAGGACCATAAAGGAGGCATTCTCCTATACGGTGATCATAGCGAGGGTGTTGGTGAAGGCTTCCATACTCATGCAGAGTAAGGAATGTGTTGACACTATATAGGTGGTACTCCCCAGTGAGTGAGGCATTGAAAACACCTTCCAAGGGATCAATGGTTGGTATGTAGGTAGTTGGTATGGATGATGTGTCAGAGGTCGATGCGGAGGTGGAGTTAATGGATTGGGTAGCTAATGGGTCAGCCATGGAGGTTATAGTAGCGGTAGGAATAGAGGTGGTATGTGTGGTGAAAGTAGTGGCTATACTAGTAGGTGGAGGTGTAGTGAAGTGGTAGTGGTCAGCAGAGGTAGATGGCTTGAGTATGAGCACATCATTGGGTTGGTAAAGCATGTTACATGTTTTGAAAGGTGATGGGTCAGCTGAATGGTATAAGTGTGTCCTTCATGTTCAAACTTTACACAACAATGCAAAGTGGAAGGAACACAACCCATGACATGGATCCAGGGTCTACCAAGCAACAAGTTATATTGAATTCCCCTCCAAAACATAAAACAATTCTGAAAAAGTGGGGGGCCCACACGAATGTGAAGGATGACAAAGTGCCTAGTGTGGAGGTGATAGCATCATTGAATGAACGCAACATGACCGATGTTTATGCATGTAATTGTTAGGTATGCATTTTGAGAAAATGCATGGGATGAAATGATGTTAATGCTAGCACCTCCATCATCATCACACATGGCGTACCCATATGTCATCAATGTGGACAAGATGAAGAGGGTCTGGGTCTGGGTCATCATTTTGGTATGGCACGATTTCTTCCTCTGAGAAGCTAAGGGAGGCCACTTGGTGAACAAGGTGAGGTGAGGATGAAGGTGGTAATTTGGTGAGAGAGGCTACATGATGGGGTGTGATAATGGAGGCTACGGGTGTAGGGTCATTGGGTAAAACCTCAATAGATTGAAGAACCTCCATGAGAGCTTGATGATGGGATTCCGAGGTTTGGATGAGGTCGTATAAGGACATTTTGAGGGGAGATTGGTGTAGTTGTTTGAGCATGGTGTGATGTGTGATGCCATTAGAAATGGGGTATGCGGGACCATGGATAGTTATTTTAGGTATGGGTGCCGATGGTATGTGGGGTATAGGATTGGTTGGTGGGTCAGTTGCCTTGTCTTTTCCCTTCTGCGCACGTGTAGTGACATGTATCATGTTGATTTGAGGGAAGTTGGAAAATGGAGAAGGTGTAGGGTGAGTGGTATAATGACATGAAGGGAAAAACCTACTGGAGGAGAAAAACCCTATGAGGTCAGCTGGGCGCAATGACATTTGGGTGGTGGCATGGCAAGTTCTCTGATGCGAACCATGTTAATTTCAAATTTTGTGTGTGGCTCTAGGAGTTATGAGGGTGGAGGTTGTGGTTGTTGAGTGGGCAGTGTGGGAATGGGTGTTGGTGAAGCAGATCCTCATCGAGAAGGTCATCATCATCAAAGTTGGTTTCTGGTGGACACAATTGATAAGGATGGTTTTCAAGGCCTTACAGCTCTCCACATCATGCCCTGCACATGATGGTATGCACAAATTTTAGTATCATCAAACCCTTTTGGCTTGGGTTTGAGGGGGTCGTAAGGTCGAGTGGTGGTAATGTGATAACAAAAGTCTCGAGGAGGTTGGTTAAAATTTTGGCATAGGACCCTACTAGTGGATCACAATGGGAAGTGAATGTGGGTTTGGGTGTAGGTGTGGTTGGTTATTGTTAGGAATTATTTTTGGAAGAGTAGGAATGGGTCGAGCTATGGGTTTAGGTGCCGTGTGGTTTGAGGTATCGGTCGGGTTCATTTTTTGGGTAGGGGTACAATAGATGGACGGGTAGGAGGGTGTGGGGTTGTTTTGACTACCTTGTTGTGGGGTAGTGGGGTTTTGTTTTTGGGTCACACCTTCTTGGTAAAGGTGATGTGGGTGTACGAGGTCTAGAAGGAAAAGTAGATGGAGGAAGAGGGTGAGTTACCCATGGGGATAACGGGGGTGCTATGAAGGTAGATGACGTGGGTCGTGCTTGGGGTGTGAGGGACAAAGACTGAAGTGTAGTGGGTAGTGAAGCAATAGCTGAAGGTATTGGAGGTATTGGTGGTAAGAGACTACAGTGTAAGGTATAAGTCATGTTGTGTGCCTGGGTAGGTTAGAGGTTTGTGAGGAAGGAATGGGTTGTTGTGTTATTGGTTTATGGATGGGTGAAGGGTGCTTGACCATGTTGGACAACTGAGGTTTTAAGGTAGATGGGACAAGTGCGGGTGTGATTGGTGTGGTAGGGTATGAGGTCAAGGAGTTTGTTTCTTTGGTTTGGGTGTCGAGTAGGTGTGGTTTTGACGTTGGAGGATGTAGCTAAATCCAGTTTAATAGGTGGATGAGTAAGGTTGGTGGTTGGGGTAACCCCTAAAGTGGTAATAGGTTTAGTGGAGGTAAATGTTGTGGGTATGGGTTTGGGTTTAGGTATAGTATAGGTCGGGTTATGGGTAAGGGTGTGGTGAGTGCTAATGGTATCGTGGAAGGGGTTACGATAATAGTGGTTGTATTTGGTTTGATGGGTGGAAATGTGTTTGGGTAGATAGTGGAGGTGTCATCGAGGGATCTCTGCATCTGTGTTGAGACAGGAGTAAGAGGCACCCCCATAATAAAGCCCTATCCACATAATCTAAGTGATCGGCCAAACATGTGAGAACGACATGTCTGTGGGTGGAGTTGGTGAGGACCTAATGGGAATTCCCATAAAATGCATCTTAGAGATGGGGAATTGGCCAGCTTCAGCTTCCGTGGGTAAGAGAGCCAAAAGTAGGTCTAGTTGGATTTGGGTAGCCAATGGAGAATGCTCACCAAGAGGAAAAGGTATCTCCACTGGGTCTATGATGGGTGGAAGAGATGATGGGAGCTCCTTTATAAGTGGAGGAATGGATAGGTGCTCCTCTGTAGGTGGAGGAGGTGATGGGTGTTCTCTCTATGGGGGAGGAGGTAATGGAGGTGGAGGAGGTATGTAGGTAAAGGTTCTCTCTAAGTGGAGAAGCTAGGGGGTGAGAGGGGCTCAATGTTAGTGGAAGACCCTCCATTGGTGATGAAGGAGATGAAAGGTGTTCCTCTATTGGTGAAGGAACAATGGAGGTTGGTTCCAATGTGGAAGGAGGATTTTAGGCTAGGATTTCCTCTATGGAAGGGATGTGAGGTAATTAAGAGGCTGACAGTACCTCGTTAAAGATAGCATGAACCTCACGGGTATGGGTATCGTGAGTGGATGTCTCACCGGTTTGATTGGATGAAGGGGCATGATTGGGAAATGGTTTTTTGAAGATTTGTAGATTTTGGTTGGGGGTGGCATTGGGATTATCCACAGTTAACTCACCTTTCTCAGCATTTCTTGGACAATATTCTTGAAAGTGATGCATTTTCCATCACTATGACCCTTCACTCGGTGATAGTTACAGAAATCATGCTCTTTATACCACGCGGGCATGGGGTGAGCAGGGTCAAAACTAGTGTGTGGTTTTATGGGTGGAAGGGTGATGGCTCCCACTTTGATAAGCTTTTCTAAGACATAAGAGTAAGGTTCCCCAATTGGGGTATATTTTCACCGCTTCTCTTGTCTCGAATCAAAAGCCTGACAGTGTGATAGATTAGATGAGGGTGTAGCCTCGATTGATGGATGAGTGGGCTGGCCTTGAGTACCACTGCGTTAGCGGTACCTTAGCCTTTGAATAATTGGTTGGTGGTTTGGAAGAAGAAGAGGTTTCATTCGAATTGAATGCCAAATTCTTATTTCAGTAATTGGATTTTCTTCTCTTCATGGCCCGAATCTCTAACTTTCATGCCATAGTGAATGCCTCATCAAATGTTCAAAAGTTTGGACCTGCAAGGTCAAGGAGATATGTCTAGCACAAGCTCATGTGAAGAGCTCAATGAGTTCAGTTTGTGGCAGCTGGAAGGTAAGTTGATTGATCAGGTTGTGCCAAATGAGTGACAAAATCTATGATAGATTCATCCTCATACTGACGTGTGGAATATAGATCGGTCATGGTAACCTTCTTGGTGATATTGATAGAGAAATGGTCCAAGAAAGCTTGGGCTACCTGATTGAATGAAAATATAGAGTGTTTAGGTAACCCACTATACCAATCTAATGTAGGTCCAGTGAGGGACATGGGAAAAGTTCTCAAAAGCAAGGCATCATCATGAGTGATCAGATAACACCCGTGTTTGAATGAGCATAAAATGTTGTTGTGGGTCTTCCTTGCTATTGAAGCGGTTGAATTTAGGCATTTCCCAATGCACAGGGTATGAACGGATAGGAATGGATGGGTGAATAGGCTCATTGCAAATCTCGTCATAGGTGAGAGTGTTGAGCCGAAACCGATGCCTCTAGTGTCTGGATCTTGTCCAACATCAATTTAATTAGGTCATTGGTGGGTTGTGATGATTGGATGCCTCCTATAGCATGAGGAGGTTGGTTTTGGGCATATAATGGGGGTGGCATTCCAGTGTATGGGGCTGCCATGTAAGGTGGTGGAGAAGAAGGTAATGAAATAGGGGTACGTACCCTGAATGAATAATAGATGAAACAGAGGTTGTTGGTAGTATGTATATGGGGGTGGAAGGGTCATGGTAACCCTAGTGGCAATAGGGGCTAATGATTGTGGAATGGAAAGAACCACGTTCTAGAAATGGGGTAGGAGTCACCAACACTGGAGGTGGGAGTGTAGCTACAGTATGTATGAGACATTAGGGGTGGATGAGGTTGTGTTTGGGGTAGTCATCGAGGGTATGGTGGATGTAATGGGTGCCACAGAGGTAATGTATGACGCATAGTCATAACAGGTACATAACCTAACTATGAAACGACTGGGGTAAAGTGGATGCGGGCAAACATGGAACCAGATGGAGCCGATGCGGAAGTGGGTGTGAGAGTCGGGGGATAGATACGGGCATGTCGTATATCAACTAACCCGAGGCATCTCGTGGATGAGTGGGAAAGGTAAAACTACAAGGCAATAGGGTTCTAGTCAAGGAGTCATGCAAACTCCTCATCTCTCGGTAGCGATAGTGGTAGGTTGGATGGGATCCATGGCTGGTGATAAAATAGAAGGTGGTGAGGGACTAGGTGGGAGTGGTTGACAACTGGCATGGAATACAAGGGCATTTGCTTGTCTTCTGGGTCAGCACCATGTGAACCAGTATTGACCTGGTAGGGCTACTTTTCTATAAATAATACAGAGAATAACAGGAACAGGTGAATCTGGTGATAAAAAGTGGATAAAAGACCAAATGATGGCTGGAATGTGAAATAGATAACCGATGTCGGTTAGGTAAAACTACGCGTAAGGTATAATCGGTGTTTGTCACCGTAGAAATGACAAAGTGAGTAAACAACGAGGCAGAAGGTAAAATCTGACAGGTATGCCAAATCTGGGATGTTTAAAATGTCAATGAGAATGATGATAGTGACAGAGACTATGAAAAGTGGAAGAAAGTGAAGTAAAATGTCCTTTTGAGTAGATTAGCAAAAGGACCTGAACCGACATCGGTTTGGTATAACCGATGGCGGTCAGAGGTAACCGATGACGGTTATTGTGAAATTGAAACAGTGATGAAAGAAAGTGGTTGTGAATTAAAATCTGATGTAGAATCAGACCTAGAATTCTAGAAATGATGATGATATGGCCTAGGCACACTCAGGTGAAGCCGAATACACCAGCTATGATGAGGAGTGTGCAAGGATGAACAAAAAAAAGTGATGAACGTGATCTTTCACCTCAAAACACAAGCCAAGCAAAACACTAAGAAAATGCAATCCTAGGAGTGCCCTTTCTATTATGTTTGTTTAGCTTATGCTATTTAGGACCGACACATGAATTGTGAAATAGAGTTTTTGGTGAGGATGGCTTCCTACAAAGAAGGAGATCTAAAAGGTGAGGTTTCAGGTATGTTATGGTGGGGGTGGGCTTTTCTCTGAAGTATGACTCGACAGAGCAATGAGCTGGGTGCCCACTATGTCGTGATCGTGTGATCACCTACAACTTCTTCCAGTAGGATGTTGTTTAAGAATGTATGTATTTTGAATTTTTGTGTGGTTTGGTAAGACTCGGAGAAAGAGAAAAGGATAGAAGTGCTTTTCTATGATTCATTTCAAACCATCAGCTCGGTAATGACTTCCAAACAGATAGGTTGCCCTCAATTAATGTGAGCTAATGCAGAAAATCAGAATGAAATGCAATGATTTTAAAACCCAAATCAAAAATGTGAAATTGGATGACACAATAAGATGAATAGGAAGAGGGATGCTCTTTCACTAGAATGCAGAAAACATGAAGAAATGATTCTTTTAATTACACCAAAAGAAAAGTTTCCTTTAGAGAAAATAGAAAGGAGATGTGGATTACCAAAGAAGAAAATTAGTGTGTACGCTTTTCAGAAGGGAAACAAACACACAATTTTTTCCTAGGAATGAATGAAATGCAAGGAACCCCGAATGGGTCCCACCGGGCATGCCAAAATGTTTCACCTTTTTCTTAGATTGTTTCTTTGAAGTGTTGACAAAAGATAGGGTAACAAGCGTAGGAGGAATACCTGTTCAAATGTTGGTTGATGGGTTGTTACATGCGTATGACTTCCAAATCCACAACTGATCGTGAGAGCTTCCTTTTGGCTAGGAGGAACTACCTGTAATGAAAACAAGACCACCAGAAGGAATTAAACAATATGGGTAGTGAACTGCCTAACGTGAGCTAGATCCGGAAGTATGATACTTCCTAGATGGTTATCAGTCCACTATTTTAAACAAATTAATGTTGTAAACAAAGTAAATCCTATTGTTATTTTAAAATGATTTAGGTATCTCACTTAAAAACACAATAAGAAAATAGATCTAATCTAATAGGCTAAGCTAGAATAGAATCCAAAGGTCAAATGATTGGTTTTGGGTCTCTACAGTCTGATAAAGGTCTCAGGTAGGTCACAGGTGAATGAGGGTGAGGTAAAATTAGGTGGGTAGGTCTCTCTTTTAAGGCTATGTGGGCAAACACAGAGACCGGTGTCGGTCAGGGTGACCGATGATGGTTAGGTATAACCGGTGCCATTGTGAGATCTGAAATGTCACAGAATAGGGTTTTGGTCTCCTTTGTGATTACACAAAGGATTTTGGTTGGTCGGGACGAGGTATTGGGTGACTGGAGTAGGCTTTTGTGAGGTTTTAATGGGTCTATGGAGGTGAAAATGTTGGAGAAGGTCAATAGGGAGCAAGATAAACAATGGGTGATAAAATAATGATGAAATGAAATAAACCAGAGAAGTATGACGTTATACTTACTTGGATTTCATTCCTGAAGGTCTGTGTGTGAAGGATGGAGGTGTTGATGATGGGTTTGAAGGTTGCAAGTGATCACCAACTAAAGAAAAGCTTCTGCATGGGCTGCATGCACACTCCTCTTTGCTTGGATAGATCAAATCGTGGTTGGGATGGCTATGTAGGAGAAGATGCTCAATCTCCTTCCTTGGATGTGAGTTTTCGCTGGAATTGGCTCTCTGAAGATGCGTTATCTCTCTGAGATGTGCTCTTGCTCATCAACCTTCTTTCTTCCAACTTCCAAGTTCCAACCTTGAGAATAAGGTTTTTTTGGGTTAAAAGGGGTAACCGATGGTAGTCCTTCCGCTTAACCGGCGATGGTTAGGGGTAACCGACGTCGGTCAAGGTGGGATTTCCTAGGTTTACTAAACTAGGAGATCCTCTTGATTTCCTTGATCTCATGTGTCGTTATCCCATGGATTAGACTCAAACTTCTTGTGAGCATGTGGGAATGTGGTTAGAGGGAATGTAGGCATTGATTTTTAGGGTTTGGGTAAGTCTTAGTTAGTTATGGGAACTTGCTAAGAATAGGTCTTAGGTTGAGTTAGCTTGGTGAGGTGTCTAAACTGAACTATATGTGAAGATATTATTTAAATAATAAATATAGTGAGGATAAAAATATTAATTTAATTAAATTAATATTAATGGGGTGAAGGGGGTCATGGCTAGGTAAATGTAATAATATGTCGAAGGACAAAAGGGGAGTGCTTATATGTCGAATAACCCCTCTTCTCTAGTTCTTGACCTTGTTTAGATTCTTCTCATGAACTTGATAAACTTAGGCTATCGAAACCACTTTGGATTTGAGTGACGGAGTCACCGGATGTGTTGCTAAAAATCTTCAAGGGCTATAATTTCACCAAGACACACACCTAATCTTGATAAAAATGAAAATATTGACTTCATCCCACTCGGGCATTTGCACAACTATTATGTTGGAAAGTAGCACCCTAGGATTTGCACATTACAAAACCCTACTTTTAACTAACATGGGATTTTCTCAAGGTGTGGGACCTTTGCAATTGAGACAAACCTCCATAGAAGGAAGGCTAATGACTTATTCTAGTGTTGATCTACTCCTAAACTACCAATTCCAAGGGACAAGAAGAAGATAATCCTAAACTAAGGGAGGTGGTAACACCAAAACAAGACTAGAGAGATTTGTAGTGAGTAAACGTGGAGGGAAATGAGGAAGAAGAGGGAAGATAAAATTCCACATGCAAAACACATTCAAACCTCCAATCTTGTGGAGCACAACAAATTTAAGCCCTACAAAGGAACACAATATGCATAATATACCTACAAAATATAATAGAAGGCAAGAAATGAAATATAAATCAAGCTAGGGAAAGAAGAGCCACAAAACACTAATTTTATTGCTTAAAATGATGCACAATCCATTACAATATAGGCACAAGGCAAGAATCCTTCAAAAAATGCATAAATTTGAGGCCTGCAGCTCACAAAAGTGCTAGAACAATTTTGGCAGAGTTCCTTTACAATTTCAAATCTCCTCCCAATGAGGGGAATTTACATATATATAGAGAAAAGGAGATACCAACCAACAATCTTCATTAAATTCCTATTCATAAGTTTAGTACTTTTCTTGCACGGTGAAAAGGGTTGCCATACCTCATTAAACCAATTGTTGAGCTACCTTGTATGGTGTCATTCATGTCTAGTCCAATGGAAACCACTAACTCGACACACGACAAGAAGGAAGATTAAAATGATGTGCATCATGGGGAATGGCATATGCGTGACAGAAGCAAGCATTGACATGTGTCAAGGAGAATTGTTGATGTGCGATAGGAAGCAAGCGGTTGACACATGACTGCAAAAGGAGGTTGACGTAGGACAAAAGGAAGTGGTTGACATGCGACAACAAAAAAAGGAGGTTGAGGCACAATAGGAGGAAGTGGTTGATGCACGACAAGAGGAAGCAGTTGACATGCGTCAACAAGGCAATAATCTATACATTTTGCCAGTTTGACCATTAATGCAAACCTTTGTTGCGGCTCACTACTCCCATTAACTATCAATGCCCAAACCTGTAGGTTGATCCATTTTGCAAAAGGGGTGCAAAAATGGATAACACTAAATATACCAGCTTACAAACAGGTGGAAGGTGGAAATTTGGCAAAGGTAGGGTTTTATTGGATGTATGTTGTTCTATCTAACTAGAAGAGTTCATTGCATATATATTTTGGCTTAATTCATTGTAAATGAGCTCTCATTGAGGACACATAGTTTTACCTTATATCCCAATGCACATTCCACTTAAAGAATATTGTATTAGGAAGCCGATGTAAGATTTTTTAGCCTAGCATTCTTGATTAATTGATGAATTAAAACTAGCCCTTCAGATTTGACTATGGTTTCACACTGACACTATCATGATTATGTGGCTCTTATTCAAATGTTACTATCCCATGTTCCTCGCTGTTGTCTATTTTCTGGTTGAAATTTGCTTTTCATATGCATAACATCAAATATCAGAAAATATACCATGTTGTTTTGACACCATATTTACTTAACTATAAGTCTGGAAGTTCGGTAGTTTACAGGAAGAAAGAAAAGAAGGGAAATGTTATCTGTGAATGTTGAAGCTCCTGTGGTATTGGGTGCTTCGTCCAATATGCCTCCAATCCTAAACAGGTCTGTTGAATATAACTTTGATGTGTAAAATTGTTTTCTACAACCATTCCTGTATTCATTGACATTTAAACCAAAATCCACTTCCTTCATTAACGATTTTTTTGTTGTCTCAAAAATTATTTGTTGAGTGAGGTTATGGGTTTCCTTTCACAGCCTGCAAGCCAAGTTTGGAACGAGTTCTTAAATATTTATGAATATGGGGCTCATTCTTAATATTTGTAAATATGGGTCATATTTTTTTCAGATTTGTAAAGATGGGTTACATTAGAGACTTAAAATTTCACAATCTTTTATGTTGAGTAATTAAGTTTCTGAGATAAATTTCTATGTATTGAAAGTTTGGGTTTTGTGGGCCATTGATGAATGAATGATAAGATTACATAATGGAGATCCTTATATAGATAGCTCTAAATTACATCATGAAGTGGGTCATGTTTTGAAGATTGTAAGTGTGAGTTAGGTTGTTACTTAGTTTCTAAACCACAACCTTGCCACTTCTTGGCTGGAGTTAGCAGGGGCCTTATTGAAATGAAGGGGATTTAAGCGTACATTACACTCTTGTAAGTTCCCTGATTAATATTAAACTGATGCTCCTTGGGTCGCCATTCATGAATTTTGTGCAGTGTGGGAATGGTAGTTTTTGGTAACTAAATTTACACGATACACATATTTTTCTACAACTTAGAAACCTGAATAGGCTTGGCTGGCATTATTGTTCCTGGAAATTGGTTGGGAATTGAACTCGTGATCCATGGCCTAGTAGCACGATTTAACAATGTGTTTGACTCCTCCTTTGATAGATCAGCCCTCTTGTGCTTTACACATAGGCGACTATTAGGATTCAGTAGTTTGCGTAGCTTGCGCAATTACTCTTGCAATTAGGGGTAATCTTTGGGTAACTAGGATTGGTGACCTGCATATACTACCTGCCAGAGAATTTTTGTAAACTCTGGCACTCTTGTAAGCACAGTTAAGAATTTTAGTCCCGAGCCTCATCATCTCAAAATAAAGAAAAAAAAAAAACCTAGAGATGTGAGCCTGATGAGCTATATGCGTGAGTCGTTAACCCATGGTTTGTTTTGGTCCATGTAGTGTTGCGTATGGATAATACAGAGTTTTACAAAATGGAGTGCAACTTGAACCCATAGACTGAAGTCAATTTTAAATTCTTCCTACTTCATTACATCATGTGTTTTGTTGCTTGATGACCCTATTCAAATTTCTCTCTTAACCTCATTTCTGAAACATACAAGGTCTTCTTCACGCTCACTCCATGGATCAGATTCTTTCACCTCAATGGCCTGAATTTGGAAGACTGTCTCAAATAGTTATTAGAACAGTACTTGCCCTCTGGATTCTGACTTAAAACCGGCATTTACTGTTTCATCATAACAGAAAATAACAGAGGGAAAGTATTGTTATAATAACTAGATAAAGGATGCTTCATCCTTTGTAAAATGGGGGTTATCAAGCAGATATAGTAAGCTTAGGATGCATATAGCCAGGTGTAATCTTCTTTGGATTTGGAACCTCTATGGTGTCTGCATAGTACATGATTCAACAAGGGTTGACGTAATAGTCACTGTTTACAAAGGTCAAGTAAGAACTATTAGACAAAAGCACCTTATTTCAAATTTCAGTGTCATCTCATTCAACATTTCTCAGAAACTCTGTTGGCATTTCTATGATATTGTTAACAATGATAAGCTACTTCCAAATCAAGTGGTCATTAAACTTTAGTGTTTTTGTAAAAATGAGTTGTGGCTTTAGATTCTATCCCTAATCCATTCTTTATTCATTGTTATGTAAATGTCATTCCATAATGTCTATGGATTTCCTCAGCTGCAAAGGCATTCTGCATTCATTCATTCCTGTATTGACAAGCAAATCACACTTCAAAAAAAAATTCGTCATAGTTTTAAGGGAAAGAGGTTCTCTTTGAAATGGAATATAAATTTACATGTTCCTGGAATTGACTGTTTAAAGTCTGAGCTTCCCTCTCCTCTTTGTGCTTATACTATAGATCATGTGATTGGATTGACTAAAATCAAAAAGAAAATATGTCATAAGCTTTTTTTTCAAAAATCAACAATGTATGGCCATTACCAAAAGCCTCTGTTGTAGAAGCTATTCTAGGTGTTAGTTCACATGAAAATGCATCTGCAATGATAGAACGGGAAGAGGAAGAGCATCAAAAAATAACTGGAAATGCATAGATCAAATTAGACCAATTAAGATAATGTATATTGAAATTTGCCTAGAAATACTCTGTGCAATTGTGCATAGTACCACTATGTTGTGTTAGAAAGTCAAAAGGAATTGTTCATCCTCTATAAGTTGCACCATTTGCAAATATCATGTTTGGAAGATGTTTTGGTCTGCATTTTTTCTTCGAAGGTATTTATGGTGTGTTTATCCATTTGGGTTTGCTTCTGGGAGTCTAATCAGGATTTTCTATACAAAGATTTTGTTTGGAAGGTATTTTGGGCCTCCATCCATGTGTTTTGGTTGGAAGATCATTCAGGTGGGTTTATGTTCTAGAGCTGGCTTTTGGTTTTGTAATCTTGATTTTCTGTGCAGGATTTTTACCATTGTTAAAAGTGAAACTGATGCTATTACATGCTGCAATTAAAATTTCTCTATTTAAGATGGTGATGGACTATGATGATTGCAAGGTATGTACAAAATGGGTTGGCTGAAAAAGCCTTGGAGTTGTTTAAGCAAATGCAACATGAAGGTAAAAATCCAAACCCCACAAACTTCGCCAGCATCCTTCTAGCATTTGGAAAAATCGGAGCTTTGGAACAGGCATGGAGATCAATCAAAAAATAATCAAGAGTGGATCTCTGTTAGATGTTGTAGTTTCAAATGCATTGATCGATATGTATGCAAAATGTGGATGCATTCATAAGGCACACAAGTTGTTCGATAAAGTCACTCGTGAACTTGAAGTATTTATAACCTTCATCCACTAGACCTACATGGTTGCATACAAATAAAATACAAACTAAACTTACATTGTCTGGGTTGGTTCCAGAGTGCCTCATCAGTTCAAAGAATTTGAGGGCATCCTGGCTATATCCATGCATTGCATATCCGGAAAGCATTGCATTATGCCTACAATAGAGCATTATGTATGCATGGTTGACCTTCTTGGCCATGTTGGCCATATAGATGAAGCCCTAAATTTTGTCATCAAAATGCTAGTGGCAACACTACTATTTGAGTTGGATCCTACAAATATTGCTCCTTATGTTCTTCTGTCAAACATATATGCAATACAAGGCAATATGCATTACAAGATATCTCCCTCAATATTTCGGCATTCACATCGTACATTTCGCATACGATTGCTAGTAATTAAAAACATTTGAAAAAATATTGCAAAATTGATTTTTTAACTTAATACTAAATTAAAGTGTTTGTATTTTTTAAATTGTTAATTAAAATATATTATATATGTAAATATATTGTTAATATATATTGTAGATAGTTATTTCTTTTTGAATAGGATTATAATAAATGAGATGAATTTTATATGTTCATGATATAATTTAAGATACCTATTTTTTTTTAAATAATTCATCTTTTTAATTGAAAATATTTTATTTTATTTTAATGACTTCTAATTTAACATAATTAGAAATTAAGATCTAATTATTTCTAAAAAAATCTTAGTGTATTAAATTTAACTTATTATATTATTTTAATTTGATTAAAATAAAATAATCAAATATATAGTGAAAACTAATTACAAATTTCTAAGAGGTGGTTGCTTTTCTTTGTTCAATTAATAGTTAGAAAAGAGGTGGTTCATTTTAATTTTTACCAGATTGAGTTTTCTTGTAGCTCTTGAGCCTCCAACAGCGTAAAGAAGAGAAAAAGAAGGGAAAAAAACAGCACGATAGAAAAATTAAAAACTTTTTCCAATCATTGGCTACTTAAAATCTTTGATTTAAGCTTAAAAGAGCACACAGAAGAACCTGTTAAACCATGTTGTCTGTCTATTCTCCAAACCTTCAGAAACAACCCTCAAAAATCTAGTCATTAACAATGCACAAAATCCAAATTTTCAAGACCTCCATACCAACTAGCTGGCATTGCAAGTAAACTTTGTAACAGCCTTTGTGCCCTCAGACACTGCATGTTTGGAAAGCTCCCCTGGAAAAATAAGCCTTGCAGCAGTCTGAATCTCTCTTGAAGTTACCGTAGGCTTCTTGTTATAAGTTGCAAGCCTGCATGCCTCTGCAGAAAGCTTGTCAAAGATATCATTCACAAAGGAATTCATGATACCCATTGCCTTGGAAGAAATCCCTGTTTCTGGATGAACTTGCTTCAATACCTTGAATATGTAGGCCTTGTAAGTCTCTGCAACTTTCTTGGTCCTCTTCTTTCTGCGCATGGTGGATATCTCAACTGTGTTCTTCTGTAAATTTGTAAATGGTTGCTTACCCGCCTTCACATTTGACTTGAAAAGAATTGGGTCCATTGAAAAACAGATCACAATTCACAAATGTGATAGAAATAACAGTTTTGGAAGAAAAACAGTGAATATAGGCATGCATAAAAAGAAATTAGTGGCAAAGATTTTATTAATAAACCCTAAAAGTGTGGAAGGAAACTGCGGAGATGGAAGGCTTAGGTGGCCGTTAGGTATTCCAACGAATAAGGAGGGAATGGAAGAGGGAGGCCGTTTGGGACCGTGAGGATTAACTGTCTGATGGCCTGTTTTTCCCTCCACAAGGCATGCTTTTTAGGCGTTTTTTCCGTAGGATTAACACAAATAGTGTTGTGTTTTGAGGTAAGAAATGTCAGTTTTTCGGAAAATCAAGAAACAAGACTTTTATTGTCAAAATGGAAGATGAATTAGATTTATAGTTAACTTATTAATTTTTAATCCTACTATGCCAAATACTTGGTCAAAGGGGGTTGCACTTGGATTTTATTTTATTTTATATCTATCAAGTAAACATTTGTGAAACTATGAGTCACATCCCGATTTTAACTGGTTATTAATATTTGTTTTCATTTTAGCACAAATAGAGTGATTTTCATAGAAATCACACTATTTAGTTGAGATTGTAATCTCCATGTCTATGGTCACATTTTGATGAAATTGGTTGTACAGTTTTACAATCTTTTTTTTTACGGAGTTGTTTGACTTGCCTTCTTGAGATTTTTCGCATACTACCATCAACGTTTTCAATTTACAAATTCTAATGTATGCGGTGCCTACCCTTATTTTCTCCAAAGTGTTTTTATTATCTTAAATTTTTTTATCATAGGTAAAAGAGGGTTAAGGGAACCCTACCCTAGACAAAAGCTGGCCGCTATAGGTTCTATAATTATGCGTGGTGGTCCCATGCTGAAATTTTGAACCAGCTACAGAGATAAATTTGAATCTTGCCCAGGAAAGTAGGAGCTCCACAATTTCTTCCCGTTCAACTCTGTGAGGGGCTAACAATTTCTGCTATACTTTAGGCATTTTTTTGTCCATCTGGCAACCCAAATGCATTCCCGCCAGTTTTTTTGGTCGATTTGGAGGGAGATTTTCAGCTTATATACCCTGCATCTGCTCATTATTTGAAAGCAGCGCTTTGGAGGTGGATACTGTAAAAAATGAAAATCTCATTTTTGCAGTGCTTTGGAGCACACTGGGC
Source organism: Taxus wallichiana var. yunnanensis (assembly GCA_018340775.1). NCBI lineage: Eukaryota > Viridiplantae > Streptophyta > Pinopsida > Cupressales > Taxaceae > Taxus > Taxus wallichiana. Next base: position 194,674,011 of record CM031233.1, read on the forward strand.
AGAATCCTGACAAGTTGCGAAGGTGTGAAGAATCCTGACGAGTTGCAACAGTGGAGACAGTGGGAAGAATCCATAGAAGTTTGAGGTAAGCAATTTTGCACTCCACATATTTTTTAAGATAACATGCCACTCCCTAAAGATTTAATTTATAGGCCCTGCATATCCCTTTTTAAACGATTTTCACCTAGAACTTCTGGAGTAACGGACTTTTGTAGTTCGTATCAGTCTTATTTATGTAAAACAAGGAATTGAAATACTTTTTACTAAACCATTGTTTGTTTGTTTGAAACCAACCGATCTTTGGTGAGTCGCTAGATGTGAATAATAAGAATGAAGACTAATATATGGCAAATGATAAACTTTCAAGCTACTTTCCTCAATCCAAATTTAGGAGTGTAGAGACTATACATGTCTCTCTCTTTGTACTGAGCAAACACTTCATCTACTGCATCTGAACAGTTTTGGTTGTCCCATGTATTGTTAGAATCAAAATCACAATTTTCTTTGATGATCCTCTATGTTTCATCAGACACAACTGCATGACTCCATGCATAATCCATTTGACCTCGCCAATCATGAGCATCGTGTGTCTCTGGATTGCCCACCTGAATGTATGCTTCACAAATATCAGTCTTTTCAATCATGTAGAGTAAGTGTTTCAATTAAAAACAAACCCATTCAATGCCACAGCTTACCATGAAACCTTTGAGATTTATATTAAGACTCTTAGGGGAGACCTTATTGCGCTCATGTATGAGTTCTGCTAGCTCAGGCACATATTTCCCTGGTGCATGTCACTGCAAGTGTTATTTGACAGTAGAAATGGATATTGTAGGATGCATGAGTATCTAATAAATGTAACCCATACCTGCATAGCTTTCCCTTGTAATATAGAACTCATGACTTTTGTATTGGGGAATATATTAAACCAGTTTTGCAGGAACTTGTAAGAATCCTCAGCTGATGAATGTTTCATGCAAGTTCCAAATTAGTCACTTTACATAAATTTCAAACTAAAATGTTTTGAAGACGTTCCAAGTAGCATAAGTTAAAAGTCAGATTCTTACCAGTACTGTTATCTCCAGTTACATTATAGTCCAAAGATGTATTGGTGTAGGAAAACCCCACTCCCGCTGGAGACTCCAAAACTAATAAGTTGGATACTGTTGATAAAACCATAGAATTGTGAGTTGGGTTCCAAATGCAGTAAGCTGCAAGACAACTTGACAAAAATAAGTTACATATCCAATCCATTAGTAAATTATGACCTTTGTTCCATGAGTGCTTATTCAAAGAGAGTCCGGTTTCATTGCCATTTAATAAAAAGGTTATCCAATCTCTTGTGTTGCTCCATAACCCATTGATGAACACCCTGGACCTGCACAGCCCATATAATTTTTACATTGCTGAATTCAACATTACTTTTCTATGAAATAATGGCATAGACTAGTACCTCCATTGAGCCATAGGACCAAAGGCCTTTCCTCTTTGACAATAGCAGCCTCAAAAAACCAATAGAAGAGAGCTCTTCCATGTTCTTCATTGACAGTCACATAGCCAGAATAATGATTAAACCCTACCTTAGGCTGCCCGGGCAAGTCTGTGACCAAATTCTCACCAACTCCATATTTCTTCCTACTTTTCAACGTGTTTCCAGTGTGTAAAGACTGTGCAACAGTAATCACAAAAAAAGAAAACACCACCCACCCACAAGACCAGTAGTTTTTAACCATTTTGTTTTAAAATGTAGAGACTAGTGTATGAGAATTTTAAAATGCCATATTTGCATTAAGGAAATGTACTGTCATAAAATGCAACGTTGGAAATTCAACCAAGAGATTCCATAAAATCTATTTCATGTATCCAACACAACACATGCTAAATTATATACATGTTTTCTTGTTTAAACTAAACCATATTGATGTCAGATTAACATATTAAAAATATAAGAGAGAGCCTTATTTGTATTTGAATTGAAACATTCACAATTGAGAAATCATATAGTATATTTTTTTTATTTAATTGTATTTACTTCATAAAGATGATAGGAGATACAAAATATACACTTTTCTTTTTTATTTAATTGTATTTACTATAAACATGATAGGAATTGTAGGGTTAACTTCTCTTTAAAGGTCATCCTGGAATTGATTTCTCAAAGTGGAACTGATTTATATCTCTGGTACTATATGTTTTAATCAACAACTATTATTATTCTTATTCAATCTCTATTGTCTGATGTGCATCTTTGTTATTGACTATGGTGGATATGAAACAATGTAGCTTCTTCTTTGAGAACTATCATGCTCACATACGACAGATTGTGGGCTTTAGGTTAGATTTTAGGTTCATACTTATCCTTGGTAGTAACTTCTACATGGGGTACAAGCGAACCGCACTCTGCAGTATTGCGTTAAAATCATAGTTACCTGATTGTGTCACTATCTGAAGCCCTTCCAGATCAGTTGGTAGAATGAACATAATTTTGTTGAATGTAACTACAGGTAACTTTTCAGCATGCTGATTTTTGCAGCCTTAAGTATTTTGTCAGTTTCATGGGAGTCCAAAATACCTGCCATGAAAACTGTATGTTGTGTGTGTGATATGTCCCAATTTGTTATTGTTGTTGTGCATTGATCAAGCTGGGATTCCTCCTTGTTCCATGTGTGGGATAGCACACATGTGTCACTATTATGTTTGGATACCTTCCTTTGCAAGCGGAATTCACCAAACTCTTGTAAAATGTCCCACACTTTTGAATTTTCTGTGATATGAGAGCTTGTACAGTCCTGATTGAACACCATTTCTTCAGTTTGATTTGTCTCTGCTTCTTCAATCACTTGTGTTAGAATATTTTGATCTTCGAATGGAAATTGTATGTCTGTTTCTGTAGAAATGTGGGCCATAACAATTGTATCTTTGCTTGATGCTTTGTCATCACTGGAAGATTCATCCTGTTGAATGAGCAGAGATTTACTGTTCCCTCCTTGAAAGTGATCATTGCTTGCTGGTTTTGTGGACTTAATTGTCTTTAGATCAGTTTCTTTGTCTGTCTTGGAAGCGAGGACTTCATCCGAGAGTTGGACTTCAGGATGTCGAGCAACAAGTCTTGTGCTGTCAGTTTCTTGGGAGATTGAGTCTTCTGTTACAATGTCGTTATCTGGCATATCTAATGCTGCTTTAAATAAAAGTTCACTTGCCATTTCTGAAGACTCCATTTGTTCTACAGTTGGAAACCCTGAAGCTTGCTGCATGATTTCAAGGTTTTAAGAATCTGCCTTACGCTTCTAGTGATGATTTCAAGGTTTTAAGAATCTGCCTTATGCTTCTAGTGACTTTTAGTGAATTGGTCTGATTTTTTATTGATATTTTTGCATTTTAAGAATATGTGATATGAGTAATATATAGATGATTTGGCTTATATATAGATGATATGTGGAGTTTACTTTAGTTTATTTTGTGAAAGTATTCTTCATTTGTTGTTTCATATAAATATAGGACTTATGCTAACGTTTCATGCAGCAGTGGTCAAACTAAAATTTGATTGTATATTTTATATTGCAGGTTTCAGCGAAGGTTTTTTTGTTCTTTGTTGTCATGGATAAATCATTATATCGTCCAAATCCAGTAAAGGCTGGTTTTAGGAGGTTCACTGCAATGCTTTCACAAAATGACATAACAGATGATGATATATATTCTATAGATGATGATTACCCTTACTCTGTGCCAAGTACACAAATGAGCAATGAAGAAGTAATCATTCCTACTTATGTTCCAAATACAGAAAAGATAATTGATGAAGTAAACATACCTACAACTGGTATTCACTTGGAACATATCAATGATTCCCCTCTTCATCATGACAAAATGTCAACCAAAGAGCCACATAGCCAAGGAAATCAACCTTCAGTTCCTCCTGCACAAAAGGGCAGGGCTCGTTGGAGCATCGCAGAAACTGTTGTCCTTATTGAAGCAAAGCGTATTGAGAGAGACACCCAACTCAACGGCGGAACAATGAAAAGAACTATAACAACAAATGAGAAATGGAGAATTGTGGAAGATTATTGTTGTACTCATGGGCTCCTCCGCACAACGAGTCAATGTCGAGATCGGTGGGAGCATGTGTTACCTGATTACAAAAGAGTAAGAGACTATGAAGCACATATACCTTCTGGGCATGATAGTTATTGGAGTATGACAGGTCGAGAGAGAGCTGAAAAGAAACTTCCAGCAAACTTTGCCATGGAACTCTTTGATGCCATGGATATTAGCTTTGGTAATGATCGAGCTATCAATCCTGGTAAAATATCAATTGATACTTCTGACACACAGTATGCATTCACTGAGGGTGGATGTTCTCCAATTGAAAATGAGCCATTGAAAGAGTGTGAGATACCGATGATGACTGGTGAAAGCTCGTTGAATACTGGAAAGGAAAAGGAAAAACTTTCAACAGGTAAAAATGGAAAACAAGCAACAAAACAACAAGTATTAAAGACAACATTGTTGAAAGCAACAAGTTAGTGATTTCTGCATTTCAGATGGCTGAAGAGGGGCGTATGAAACGCCATGAAATAGATCGTGAAAGGGAAGATAAGAATGAGGAAAGACTGTTCAAAATAGAGGAGCAAAAAATTAATGTGCAAATGAACATGGTTTCAGCTATGAATGCTATTGGACAGGCAATGTTGAAGATGACAGAGTCATTTGCAAGTGACAAATAAATCTTTAAATCACATACTTGGATTATATTGTTGTCATTTTTTGCTCTTTAGTGGATCTTCTATTTACTTGTTATGAGACTGAAATAAGTATATTAATAAAGATGTATTTGAAAATTGTTTGTTTTACTTACAAATTATGAAAAATAAAACCATCTTGTTTCAACATCCAAATGTTGTTATATTGTTGTCGTTTTTTGCTCTTTAGTGGATTTTCTAGATACTTACATTATGAGATTGAAATAAGTACATTAATAAAGAAGTCTTTGCAAATTGTTTGTTATTCTTGCTAATTATGAAAAATAAAACTATCTTGTTTCAACATCCAAATGTTATAATCTTGTAACATTTAAAATCCAATGGTATTTCAATACTTGCAATTTAATATAATTATAAGCCTTCAACTTTCTATTTGTCAGTTGTATCATCATTTGTTATTTGATATATTTTAATGGTGCATTATTTTGTATGCTTTTTTGAAGGGAGGAGAACAGTGTTTACATTTATCCATTTACATACAATGAATCCTACTTCAATGGAAAAATTGAAATTCTTTTCAAATGCATCAATTATTGTCCAATTAGCATTGCAAATATGGAATGATCTTCAAGATTCAACAAATACGCAACACATTTTCAAGAAGCGTAAGATAGATGACTTGGATGCAGATGACATGGAAATGGAGGTTATTGCTTTCATTTTTGGACAACAAAGTCAAATCCTTGATGCAGATTTATCTCGTTTTGAATGGGCAGGCAGGATACAAGGTGAGTGGTATATCAAACCACGTTCTATACACTGGTGGAACCACTATATTTTTGAAGTAAGATGTGATGATCAACGTTTCCGCAGCATTTTTAGGATACCTTACATGTTATTTCAAAATATTTGTCAACTATTGAATGACGACCTTAAACAAGGTGAAATACCCTTTTCATTTGCCACTTCTATAAAAGGCAGGGTCTTTCCAGTTGAAAAACAAGTGGCCATGGGAATGTTAAGATTGTCATCTGGAATGACAATGGTTAACATTAGTGAATTGTTTGGTTGTGGAAAGTCAACCACAGTGAGAACTGTAAATAAGTTCATAAATGTCATGTACACTAGGTTTCGAAGTAATGTTCAGTGGCCAAGTGAGCATATGGCATTGGGGCAAGTAAAAGAAGGATTTCGTAGAAAACGAGGTTTTCCAAATTGTTGTGGGGCTATAGATGTAACTCACATTCCAATCCGACTTCCTCCTAATGAGTGTTCATCTGATTGGTATGATCGAGATCACAATTATAGTATGGCATTACAAGTGATTGTTGATAGCAATATGCATTTCATGGATGTGTTTACTGGATGGCCAGGTTCTGTAAATGATTCTAGACTTCTTCGTAATTCAGCTTTTTATAGAATGTGTGAAGGAGGAGAGAGATTAAATGGTCTTCCAGTTCCTATTGGCTTAGTAAACATGAGGGAGTACATTATTGGCGATGGTGGATATCCACTATTACCATGGTTAATCACGCCTTTCAATGGATTTGTAACTACTACTCAAAGAGAATTTAATTTTAAGTTGTCATCCACACGCATTGTTGTCGAGTGCGCATTTGGAAGGCTAAAGCAATTATGGCGGATTCTAGAATCCAGAATGTGGCACCCAAATTTGGAAATGTTGCCCAAGACCATTCTTGTTTGTTGCATACTAGCATAATATGGTGCTAACGGTTGCAGAAGATGACACTGATGCATGTGATGATGTTGTTTTTGAACATGAAAATAATATACCAACCATTGAAGTGGCTGATCCAGCTGCTACACTTGCTCGAGCAGCCTTAATGGAATTTGTTAATGGCAATGCCAATAATGTGGACATGTAAGGAACATAGAATGAGAAAGGTATTTTGTTTTAGTCATTATGATTTCAATTTATATGTATGCTCAATTCGAGCCAACAGGATGTAAAATTCAAATAACATGTTTCTAATTAATGTGTTTATCATGATGAAGGTCAAGGAATGGATTTTTCATTTAGTTGTAATCTCTTCGTGCCACAACTATTGTATCTAAGCTCCGTTATACTGAGAAAGTTGCAGCTGTCTAATTCTATGTAATGTGCAATCTCTATTATGTTCATTCTTCCATGGTACTTTGTAAATGTGCTCTTTATTTGTGTAACACACACCTCCAACTTGACAAGTCATTTAGGCATCAAGCTCTTTTCGTACAACTGCTACTTGTAAAGGGCATTCATTGGCTATAGACAACAGTTTGGAAAAATCATATTTTACCTTGTGTATTGACAAATCATAGAACATGAGTTATACCAGATTGGTAACTGTATTTTCTCTATTTTAACATAGATCAGTTCAGTCCAACTTAGCTTATTAGATTTTCCCCAACAGATGGTTAATGACAGCATTCAATAGTACACCAATATATGCCACTACTCAAAGCATCTTCGGTGTGTCAGTGTATGTTCATAGCAGAAGACACAAGACCTGGTCTCAGAAACAACTTGGGAAGCCAAAGAGAAGGACTGGCTCAGCACTCTAGAAACTCTTCATGCTTAACCGCAAGTTGGAAATGATTTTACTTGAAACAGAACGGAAATTCGAATATCTTATGACTCTAGCCTCTAGCCCTTTCACTTTGGCATGTTTGTTACTGAATCCACCTTCTCTGACAACTCTATAAAATGCCACGAATTCAAATAATTGGCAGGACTTCAAAGACCAAAACCAAGAATTATGCATAGAGCAGCTGATTACCACCTCGTAATAACATCAAAGAATTATGCACAGAGCAGCTGATCAAGACAGCAGGATGGATACCCAATTGCATGAAGATGCTCAAGAACATCCCAATTCGCTGGAAGATCGAACTCTTGCTCTCCTTCATGACTCCAAGATCGACCAAGGTGCCATCTCAATCTACCAAGAATGGTTATTCTCATTGAATTTGGCCTCAAATACATACTAATCTATTTTTTTTTCATAACTATGGATATTATTTACATATACCCACAAAGTTTTTCTATAATCAAAATTTGATGCTTAGTAGCTTGTTATCTTGAAATTTGAGACGTGGGCATCTTTGGATAGTTGGGTCTAGAATGGGCCCTCGTAATTAAACTGCTAGAATTTGAAATGGTGTAGAGATTCAAGAGGTCAAAGTGAAGAAGAAAGGAGGATGTAAACATAAAGAAAAATGGATGAATAGGTCCATGGTATTGTCGGATGTAATTCTTGAGCTATATGATGATGATCTACGAGAAAATGGTCTCGGATGCCTCGGGAATCATCTCAACGAGGTTTGTTAAATGTGGACCTGCATTAATTACCTTTCTTTGTTATAGGGAAAGCATTGAAACAGTGTAAGAAATTTAGAGTATGCATACACTATGTACCCAATTGTCTTCACAGTACAAAACAAGCTAAAGGATAAAACTTGTACCCAATTACTTTAACAAGTAGAAGGCATGCCATATTATAGATTAATCTCATACCCAATAGCCTTATCTTGTATACTCAATGATAAAATTGATAAGATAGAGACTTAGTTCCAATTCCTGGTCTCACTGAAAGTTTCTAAGTCAAGGCGGAGATGCAAAAATTCGTGTAGCATAAGATATGGCGATTAAGGACATACCCAAATTCAAAAAAGAGTACTACCCACTAGTGCGGTCCTATAGCCCCATTAAACACTTTATGTTCCCATGTATCAGAGACACATCCTCCACCTGTGGATTTATGGCAGTTAAGTGCAAAGAGTGGATCATAAGGGACCAAACCAAAGCCAGAACTTCGGTTGCATTGTCCATCATCTGGCCAAGTCATCTCATCCATCAAGTTTGCAAGTTTTGGAACACCTAGAGGGAAATGTGGAAGCTTCACTCATGGTCATTGCAAGGCCAACACTGCAATGTCCATTGTAGAATAGGTATCAATACTAGTTTTTCCATCTAATCCTTCAATCAAAGAATAAAATCAATTATACGATAAGATTGCAGCCGCAACATATTTATTTGAAGTTTCACTTTTTGTTTTTTGTTAATTTTTGGATGGGTTATATTGCAGGCCTGCATTGGACGACAAAGTTGCTCAGTGGAGGTTTCAAGAGACAAATTTGGAGATCCTTGTGTACGCACTACTAAAAGTCTGGTATAAAACTAGCAGTATTCAGCTTCACATAGGAAAGTCCATGGGACCATAAAACTGCAATGGGCTCCTATTATTTCTCAGCGGAAAATGTTAATAAAAAAATTATAACCATGGGACCCAAAAACAACTAATATGCTCCTAAATTCACTCAGCAGCACCCGCTGAGATTTTTATGCAGCCCCCTCTCCATGGGACCATGCCCTTAGAGGTAAGAAATGTCGTGTTTTTGAAAAATCAAGAAACAAAACTTTTATCGTCAAAATGGAAGATGAATTAGATTTATAGTTAACTTATAAATTTTTAATCATACTATGCCAAATACTTGGTCAAAGGGGTTGCACTTGAATTTTATTTTATTTTATATCTATCAAGTAAACATTTGTGAAACTATGAGTCACATTCTTGATTTTAAGTGGTTATTAATATTTGTTTGCATTTTAGCACAAATACGGTGATTTGCATAGAGATCACACCATTTAGTTAAGATTGTAATCTCCATCTTTATGGTCACATTTTGATGAAATTGGTTGTATAGTTTTACAATCTTTTTTCACGGATTTGTTTGACTTGCCTTCTTGAGATTTTTTCGCATACTACCATTAATGTTTGCAATTCAAAAATTCCAATGTATGCATGTGCCTACCCTTATTTTCTCTAGTGTTATGATTATCTTAAATTTTTGTATTTTAGGTAAAAGAGGGTTAAGGGAACCCTACCCCAAACAAAATTTGGAGATGAAGATGTAAAATTCAGGAACATATGAACGTACTCTACCAACAACACTAAGGAACAATAAAATAGTACTTCCAAAACAAACAACATAAAAACCCATACAAAAGAGATCAACCTAGAGATACCTTCCTATGAGATCTTAAGTGCATCTAAAGTGGAGTATTGATCCTTTTATTTTTTTTTGTTCACAACCGTCCAATCCTTTTTAGTATTTGTATTTTTTGTTTTCATTACTATATATTGGAATCATAATTTCAATCTACTCCTTCGAATTTTTGATCCCAAATGACACAAGAGGAAGGGAACATGTTCCCTTTTCCAATTCCACTAACTCTGTGGTACTTTGAAGATCTTGTTGCTCCTTAGAAAAATAAGGAATCCCTTCCTCCTTTTTATTCTCTAAATAAACTACTTCCTTGGACTCGAATCAAAATTTGATGGATCATTTACAACCGGATGGCTAGGATTTGAATTCTTCCACCAAGAGCTTCTACTTTTAACTTGTTTTATTTCCATATAACAATCGAAGCTAAATTACCTAGGGAAAAACATGTTCGACACCCGAGGGGAATCCTTGGTAGTCCACATTTTGTGTCAAAATTATATCCTCAACTTTGAGTTTAATAGTGGCTGGAAAATCTACATAAGTATCCATATAACCCAATATTCGGGCATATTTAGTGTGTTCATAATCTTCAGTCTTTAGATCAATATCCAAACATTTTCCTAATGTGTTACCTATAGAGGTTAAGTAGCTCTCCATCCAAAATTGGAGGGGCAAATAAGGTAGATGAATTTTATGTAGTTACAAATTTATTCAAGATTAATTTCTTCCTATTTTACCTAAGACACAAAACTTTGTTGCTATTAGAAGTATCATACAATCATTAATAAGGGAAAAACTTGCAATGTGACTAATTTTCACCACACATGTCTTTATTAGACTAAATTTCATGTTCCAATATAGTTATTATGTACTACATGAGTGTCATGCCAATGTAGTGCCCACATTTTTATTGCCTCGGTTATCTCATTGACTTCCTTATTCATAGAAATGATTTGATGGGGATTTGATATATTCTAGATATTATGTTATGATATTTGACCTTCTTGGACATGTATAGAGATTTGGGCGTGTAGTGCCAATTTTACTTGATTAGTATATTGACACCTTTTCATTTGATGTTGTAGATACTAACTTATTTCGATCTTGCATGGACCTAAGTGATATATGTTGGATACTTAGTTTAGCTGCATGTATGGATTATATGGATGTATGTCATTTATATTTATCTTTATGGCTAACTCATGATAAATTGTGTGCAATTAAGCATGTTTTTGCATTTATAATTCCATGATGGTGTTATGATATCGTAGATTTAATTTGATCGCTTATTTAGTATTTGATTTATATTATATCGGACAGTGTGTTTAATGTGTGCAATGAGTGTACATGTGACAGGTCATAGGAGAACGTGTGTTTTAGTGCAGCTACACAAATTGTGTACAAGCGACCTAGAGGGCTAAGTCCTAACGTGTTAATCGTATGAGATCTTAGTATTATATTTCATTATTTTGAGCACTGTCATCACCAATCCGGCACTATGATAATTCTTCACCGGGAACTCCTTGTGCTATGATTATTTACTAATGCACAACCTTTAGTTTGGTGGATGTAATCTGGAAACAAAACAACAAACATAACACAAGAATACCATCGACTAAGATAAGACGTAATAATGACAAATCTGAAATATCAAAGTAAATTATAATATTAACATGAAATTGTTACAATCTCACCCATGAGGAACTTCAAGTGTTATTGACTTCACTTTCCTTCCACCAATACTATGGGAGAAACTTTACAATTACACCTCTTAATGGCTTCTTCAACACACCTTTAAACTGATGCTTCCTTTACACACTTCATACAATATTTCTCACTACTTCTTTTTATGCTAAATGAGGGGGGTGGCCTCTCTATTTATAGAACTTCCAGGCTTATCCATCTTATCTCTAAGATAGGATAAGAAATCCCCACTGACGAAAAATATATCCCATATTAACTCTTATCTCAGTACATGTAAGCTTATCTTTTAAGATAAGATAAACCTTTTCATTTTACCTCGGTTCCACATTTTTAGACTTTTTACAAATAAAATACACAAAATATTTATGACCTCACTCCTTGTCCTTATTACCAATATAATATTTCTAATTCCTAATCATGTAGACCCTACTTCTCTAATTACCCAAACTTTGACATTTTAACATTACCGGACCACTTACGAAAAATATTTACTTTTTACAACATTCCTATTGTACTTTGACTGTTACCGTACTCCACATTATTGGTGGCACCATACTGATGGCGCCGTTATCTTCTATCAAACACTACTACTAATTATACTTAACAACATCCTATTCCTAATACATACATTAATGAAATAGAAATTACAGAGGGAAATTTTAGTGTCGACATCTTCCCCCTTCCTAGCTTCTACTCCGTCCTCGGAGTAGACTATTCTGGTGCTTGGAAAATCTTCAACTTGTCGTGGTTGACCCATTTCGTAATGGGAGTGCCATCCAATTCCTCCAAATCAGTGCACGTACCATTTTCATGCACCGCTGCTATTTTGTAGGGCCCCATCCATTTTGGAAGAAATTTTCCCTGTCTTCTTTTTTTGTATCTGGAATCATATACTAGAACCAAGTCATTCACATGAAATGGAGACCAACGGATCTTTTGATCAAAGTATTCCTTCTGCTTCATTTTCTTCTTGTGGCTTGTATCCTTTGCTATTTCCCTCATTTCCTCTAGCAAATGAAGATGTACCAACCTTTCTTTTCTCGAATCACTTTCATCCATCCTTTCATTTTTCATAACTCTCACAAAGGGGGAATATCAAACTCAATAGGAAAAATCGGATCAATGCCATAGGCCAACCGAAATGGAGAGTATCCTGTTGCTGACTTTGATGTTGCCCTATATGCCCACAATGTTGCATGAATCCTTTTATCCCATTTATGTACATGCAAGGCTACATCTTTTGCTAGAATTTGACACAACACAAAATTTGTTCGTTCCACCTGTCCATTTGTGCTTGGCTTGTATGTTGTTGCCTTCCTATGCTTAGTAGAAAACTTATTGACTAGGGCTTCTACCACCTCATTAATGAAGTGGCTTCCTTGATCTGTTACAATTTCTAATGGACAACCAAATCTAGTGACAATGTGTTCATATATGAACCTTGCCACTTCATCCATGGAAGCTATTTTTAATGGCCTAGCTTCAACCCACTTGGTTAAATAATCTGTGGCAACTACAATATACTTATTTTGGCGTGAGGTAGTTGGAAGTGAACCTACAATGTCTATTCCCCACTTTTCAAAGGGACCAAGTGGAAGAATAGGGCATAATGGAGTTGATGAAGTCTTACGGTTACCATGTGTTTGACAAATATCACATGTCTTACAATAATTATAACAATATTTAAAAAGAGTGGGCCAGTGATAACCTGCATCCAAGATCCTTCTTGTTGTAAGTTGTCCAGAGAAGTGCCCTCCACATGTACCATTGTGGAATTCTTCTAGCAGCTCCTTCCCTTGATCACGTCCAACTGCCCTCTTGTATTTTCCATCAGGTCCTATTCGAAATAATACTCCATGTAGAATATAATATGGACGATTGGCTTGAGTAATCTTTCTCTTAGTCTTTGCATTGGAACCATCAGGAAACTTGAATTCATTCAGATAATTCCAAATATCTATGTATTCACTAGGGATTGTGTCAAGGATAACAATGCTACATCGGGAAATCATCATCATCACAAGATGATCCTAAACCATCATAGGCTCGAGAGAGTGCATCTCATTGACATGCTTTTTTCCCGGCCTATCTATAATATCAAATTCAAATTCTTGTAGAAAAATTATCCATCTTGCTATCATCACCGATGGGTTAGGCTTATTTACAATATATTTTAGTGCACGATGATCTGTTACAACTAGAAATTTTTTCCCTTGCAAGTAATTTCTAAACTTCTTTACAAAGAAAAATGATAGCGAGAGCCTGCTTTTCGCTTATAGTATAATTTACCTCAAGACCGCTCATTTGCTCGCTCCCAAAGTAAATTGGATTTTCATTCCCATTTTCATCCTTTTGGCTCAAAGTACTTCCTAGTGTTGTATCTCGAGGCATCAATGTACACAATGAATGGCTTGCACTAACTGGATTCTTCAAAACAGTCAAGACACCGTGGCTTCCTTCATTGTGCAAAAGCGTCATGCGCCTTATTTCCCGGTTCATAAGTAACATCCTTCTTCAAGAATTGGGTTAGTGGTTGTGCAATCTTTGAGAAATTCTTGATGAACCTTCTATAGTAACCCACATGGCCTAAAAATGATCTCAACTTACTTCTATTCATAGGAAATGGTAAATCTTTGATTTTTGAAACTTTATCAGGATCAGTACCAATACCATCTCTAGATATAACATGCCCTAACAAAACACCTTTAGAACATCCAAAGACACACTTTTAGGGTTTAGTGAGGCTTGTGCTTCATCTAACCTTTGAAATGCTATCTCCATCTCGTGCGGTGGTCCTACTTGCTCCCATAGATGCAAAAATCATCCAGAAATACTCTAATGAAGGTCCCAATGTAGGGTTCAAACACCCTATTCATCAAACGTTGGAATGTTGCTGGAGCATTACACAACCCAAAAGGCATAACTCTATAAGAAAACGTTCCCCAAGGAGTGGTGAACATGGTCTTCAGCTGATCTTTCTCTCGCTATACAAACTTGGTTGTATCCGCTATATCCATCAGCAAAACTATAGCACTCTGCCGCCTACTTCGGCCCAAGATCTTATCTGAGAATGGAAGAGGGTAATGATCCTTCTTTGTTGCCTTATTGAGCTTCCTATAATCAACACAAATGCATAGCTTCCCATTCTTTTTTATTGAGATCACAATGGGAGAAACCCATTCTGAATTCTCCATAGCAAATATGAATCCTGCATCAAGCAACTTATCTATTTCTTCTTTTACAATCTTGGAAAAATTAGGATTCATTCTATATGGCATTTTCTTTATGGGCTTAGCACCATCTACCAGCTCAATAGAATGTTCTACCCAACTTACTTGACAGAGTTCCTTGTAATCAAAAGTGAATAGGTGTATGTACCTTCGAAAGAGCTGGAGGTAGGATTCCTTCTCACTCTCCATCACAACATCACAAATCTTTATTTGTTGGAGAGGATCATCAACTTCTTCTTCGATAATTTTATGGGGTCATGAGTTGGTGTGGTGGAAGGATATCCATGACTCGAAACATCAACCTCACTTTCTTCATCTTCAAAGTGTCCACTTCACCGGTACTAGAGTAATCGAGGATGTCCAATCATCCGGTTTCATCACTTGAATCCACAGGTTCTGCCTTATGATGTCGAGGGATCACGTTTATCTTCACCCTCTCTCTACCACGTCCAAGTGTCATGAAACCTTCATTCCAGTAGTTTCTTGCATGAACTCTCCTTAGCCATGGTCTTCCCAGTAGCATTGGGTACGCAACAGTACCATTTTTCATCACCTGAAAGTCTACCACACATACAACACCCATAACAGATATTGCCACATTTGAAACTACACCTTCTGGTTTAGTTTTTCCTTTATTTAATGACCTTAACATAAGTGTTGAAGGGAGATCAATTTTTAAACCCAACATATTCATTACAGACTCAGTCATTACATTAACTGCAACACCTCCATCAACTAAGACATCATGAATTGAAATACCATTACATAGTACCTCATCTTGTGGAGCATAGGGATCCGCCTCTGCCTCCAAAATAGGGACCTCAACCTCCTTTCTTCATCGAGCATTGAGTCCACTTCGCAGCTCCCGCCTCTTCTCAGAAGACATAGCCAAGAGTTGACCATATGTAATATTTGCAGGCCTTTTGGACAGATCTTCCAGGATGGAGTATGGTCCTTGCCCCTGTGAAATCAGAAAATCCTGCACACCCAGCTTTCTTCTCCTATGTTTCTTACTAGTTTCTCCTTTCATCTTCTTAGGATCATTTCCATCTTGATTATCTTTTTCTTTCTTTCTTTTAGTACAAACACATCTACTTCATTATTTCTACTCTTATCTACTACATCAAAAGAATTCACAGTGCTTTTCCTTTATCATTATCTCCTTTACCGGATGTAGAAGCTCTATCTCGACAATTATACTTATAATGACCCTTTTATAACAACCATAACGTACAACTTTAGAAATATTTCTTTTCGGACCTCTATCTCCTCCCCGAGAACTAAATTATTTTCCTTGAAGAAGATTAATAGTTAACTCCACCCATCTTTTTGAGCGATCTTCATACTCGGTAGATGTACTAGGAGAAATATTTGTGTTCACCAGAGTGGTTGTGGATTCTGACCAAAAGTGCTGGTGTAGGCTCTACTTTAGCAACAATTTCTTTGGGCTCCTCTTCCATTCTTTCTTCTTGCCTTCTTGCAATCTCCTTTGCTTGTTCAATGGTAGTTGGGTGGTCATACTTCACTCGTTGTCTGATCTCTGGCTTCATCCCAATAATGAAGTGCTTACATAGGAGATTATCCACGCCATTCATCAATCCATCCGCTAATCCTTCCTTCCGGATCTGGGCATCGAGCTTCCTCCTTAGCTCTAGAACACGAGCATGATAATCCCTTATCTTCTCCTTCTCTCCTTGGGATAGCTTTGTGATCTCGATCATGAGATCTGCATATTTCATTGTTCACCAAATTCTTCAAGAAAACTTTCAGTTAATAAATCCCATGAATTTTTCACATTATCACCTAGTGTTTCAAACCACCTAAGTGTTGAACCATCCAAAAAGGTAGGAAAAAATTCAGTCCATTGTTCCCTTCTTATAAGGTCATTACAAATACAAGATCGCTTAAACTCTTGAATGAAAGAAGAAGCATCTTCATTAGATTGAGCTGAAAAAATAGGAATCTTTCCCATTTTCAAAAGTAACCACCGTGAAATACCAACCCACAAGTACAATCAACAAGACTTATGTGCACAAATAATTTGAATCACTATACTAGAAAGTGACTTTACACCTTTCTACAGTAAAATAGAAATGACCACGGTAAACTATGGTAAAACTTGACTTACTGCGGTAAAAACTGACTTTACTGTGGTAAACACTATTCACGATAAAAAATGAAGTTACTGCGGTAAATACTATTCACGGTAAAAAGTGACTTTACTGCGGTAAATACTATTCCCAAAAAAATGACTTTACCAGGGGTAACTACTATTCACTTATTAGTAAATGAATTTACCATGGTAACTACTATGCACAAGATAAAACAAGGTTACCATCCAATTGATTTTCGACTAAGTGGGAATATCTCTCCGCATAATCCACTAATGAGGAATGGTCCCGAAACGGAACCAAAATGTCATCACCAATTCGGCACTATGATAGTTCTTCACCTGGAACTCCTCGTGCTTGTGATTATTTACTAATGCACAACCTTTAGTTTGGTGGATGTAATCTGAAACAAAACAACAAACATAACACAAGAATACCATCGACTATGATAAGATGGAATGATGACAAATCTGAAATATCAAAGTAAATTATAATATTAACATGAAATTGTTACAATCTCACCCATGAGGAACTTCAAGTGTTATTGACTTCACTTTCCTTCCACCAATACTATGGGAGAAACTTTACAATTACACCTCTTAATGGCTTCTTCAACACACCTTTAAACTGATGCTTCCTTTACACACTTCATACAATATTTCTCACTACTTCTTTTTATGCTAAATGAGGGGGGTGGCCTCTCTATTTATAGAACTTTCAGGCTTATCCATCTTATCTCTAAGACAGGATAAGAAATCCACTCTGACGAATCATATTCCATACCTTAACTCTTATCTGTACATGTAAGCTTATCTTTTAAGATAAGATAAACCTTATCATTTTACATGGGTTCCACATTTTTAGACTTTTTACAAATAAAATACACAAAATATTTATGACCTCACTCCTTGTCCTTATTACCAATATAATATTTCTAATTCCTAATCATGTAGACCCTACTTCTCTAATTACCCAAACTTTGACATTTTAACATTACCGGACCACTTACGACAAATATTTACTTTTACAACATTTCTATTGTACTTTGATCATTACCGTACTCCACATTATTGGCGGCACCGTACTAACAAAGTGTCGTTATCTTCTATCAGACGCTACTACTAATTATAATTAACAACATCCTATTCCTAATACACACATTAATGAAATAGAAATTACGGAGGAAAATTTTAGTGTCGACAAAGCACAAGAGTGACCCTCATTCGTAATGTAGTATGTCATGTAAAATTAATCTTGTTAGGATGTTTTAGTTTGTTAAGTAAACTTGATTTGGGGAATTAATGGTCTCCACTTGCATTAAGTGTTGTGATTGGGTAATAATGTATTAATTAGAGAGGATTAGGGTCACATGTGAACCCTTGAGTGGGCTCCACATCCTCTACACTCATGCCCAAATGGGCCAAACTCGAATTTTGGCCATTTTAGGCATTTTAAGTGACCCTTTTAGTTTTGGTAGTTCACTTAGCATGAAACTAATCCCTTAGATCCCACCTAATAGGTAGGGGGCTTAATTTCAAGGAATAAAGGTATTTTCCCTCCCATTTTGCCTCTATTTGGTCACCATCCTTGTAAAATGGATTGGTATGTGTGTTTTGTAGAAATTTGCACAATCTTGTTTTACTTTCATTTTGCGCATTTTGGGAAGGGAGTGTTAAAAGTGAACTTATCTTTTTTTCTTTTTATTTTAGAATCTTTGAGTTGTAAGGAAAAAAGGAGTGACACATGTCACCCCCTCATTGGTGAGGAAATTTATTGGCTTCTCTTCAAATTCTCCCTCATGGGGAGAAAGAGAACTTTTTTTTAGTTTTTTCTTGGTGCTTGGAGATTTTGGGAGCTAGAGCTTGCTTGGATAAGGAAGTGGAAAATCTTAGAGTGTTGGAGAGCTTTTGGAGGTAGGTCCTTTGTGCTCATTTTATGTTTTAAGTTATGCTAGATCTTAGCCTTGTTTTGTTTGAAATATGTGCTTTGTTTCATGTGTGGTTGTTGTTGAGTATGCTTTTATGTTTTTAGTTTTCTCCATCCATCATATGGCTTGATGGATTTTGGAGTGTATGGAAGAAGAGAGAGGGATTTTCCCTCTCAAGCCTCATGTCTTGATGGGCAAGCCATGTAGGTTCCTTTTACTCCCCTCATATGGTTTAATTTGGGGAAGGTGGTTCATATGGTTTTAATCCCCTTCCCCATTCTTGGAGAGGAAACCCAATGGATTTGAAAATCCTCCCAAGAAGGATTTTGGCAAATGGGTGGAGCAATAAGGAGGGTTTGTTGATTTGGAGGAATAAGGAGGTTATGAAGATTCTTGTTTTTGTGCATCCTATGGTTGGACCACACTTTTGGCACCTTGGATATATCCTCTTCTCTTCCCAATTTTGAAGGAATAATATGGGTTTCTCCTCCTTTGTTTTATTCCAAAATTTGGTGTTTTATTAGTGTGTGGATTGTCTTGAATGTAAAAATATAATGTTGTTATGTCTCCCTATATCTTGTGCACAAATTTGTGGAAGCTAGCTCTCTCTC
This sequence comes from Taxus wallichiana var. yunnanensis, assembly GCA_018340775.1. Classification (NCBI taxonomy): domain Eukaryota; kingdom Viridiplantae; phylum Streptophyta; class Pinopsida; order Cupressales; family Taxaceae; genus Taxus; species Taxus wallichiana. The sequence continues at coordinate 194,693,301 of CM031233.1, forward strand.
CCATGGGCTTGGGGGAGGCTAGCATGTCTTCCAACCTTGGAAAGGCATGTAATGATGCCTAAAGGTTGGGTGGTAAAACAATATTTTTCTCCTTGTGTTGGTTCTTTGAAAGCATTCGAAGTTGGAGCTCAAGTGGAAGATAGTTGGAGTCTCTTGTCATCTTGGCTTCTCATTGTCTTCTTCATCCTTTTTGTGGACACTACTCTCATTGAAATCTCATGGATATGGTTATATGGGGATTTCTTTGGCTTGTAAGGTTACCTCTTTGTGTATGGGATCATTTGAAAACTTGTGTCACATTTGTTGAGTAATCTACTTCAATCTTGGTAAGAAGATTTGCTATGTTGATTTCTTACGTATTCTAAGTAGTTGGAAAACATGTTGCATTTGTGAGTTAAGATCCTCGGTAGAGATAGTTATATTCCTCTAATATGATTTGTTAGAATTCCATCTTTAAAAGAAAGACTGCTTTTTTTTTTGAAGAATGTCCCTACAAAAAAAGATATCACTTTGTTGGAGTTCCTACTTGTTGAAAATATGAAAACTTTTAAACTAAGCTTTTCATTTCAAAATAAGTTTGTCCAAAATGGAGCTTTTGGATACATTGTATAGAAATATTAATCTTCTTGTGTTATAACTTTTCTTGTAAATTTTGTGACATAAATGAACGGAATGAAATAATTTTTGTCTACTTTCGATGAGAACACTAAAGAAATTATTTTATTATAAAATTAAATGTGAGTTGGCTTCTTTCTTTGAAAATTGTAAACATACTTCAAGTCTTTTCTCTTTTTGAACTAGTTTACTACACGCTCTTATCTTATCACATAACCGAGTAGATCATTCAATAAAGATAGATATATTGCAAACATTAATGATAATCCATCCTTTTACAACTTGTATACTTTCAGCCTCATAACATATGATATGATTATATTAATATATATTTCATTTAGTTAAATTTTAAAATATAACTATAGAGTGTTCTTTCAATTTATTCATCATTGTATATATATTATCACAGTTATAAATCTTAATTGTAAAATTCAAAAATCCATTATAATTAATCATATATTATTCATAGATAAATATAAAGTATGATAGTAATATAATAATAAATATTAATTAATATATTATTTTATAATATAATATTATATATATACATATATAATATTTATTAATAAATATAAACCAAAAATAAACAACAAAAAGTAATAAACAATAAACAAACAAACAAAAAGGTAATCATAATGAAATAAAATTTACGGTGATGTAATGAATAGGTTTTAAGGTAAGCAAAGAAGTATTGGGGAAGGGTCAAACCCTCCCCACTCGCTACGCACCTACACAAAACCACAACCCACCTCTCGTCCTCCACACTCCCACCTCCACATCCTCCCTTCCCCAAATACCACTCACTACCAAAAAAAAAAATAAAAAGAACAGAAAATCTACGACACTATTACATCCACAATTTTTATTTTGGTTTTCCAACAATTATTTGTTTTAATTAAATACAATCCTGAATATATATATTTATGCCTAAAACACACACACACACACACCTTTGTGTGTGTGTGTGTGTGTGTATAGGTATTCAACCATTACCCAACCAAAGAATGTATCCGTAGAAACTCTTACAAAATAAAAATAAAAATGAATAAAAAATAAGGGAACAATATTGATATTAATCAAAAACTCCATAAAAGCTAACTTCCAAGCTCCTCCTCAACCTACAGCTGCAAAGACCAAATAAAATAAAATGAGAAGAGGAATAGAAAAGAAAAGAAAAAACACATAAGGATGTTTAGGGAAAATTTAGGTTAAGATTGAAATCTATGGCCAAGATTAAACTGATCCTAGGGTCCATATGTGACCCTACACACTTTTAAGTCAAAGTCATTTTATGGGAATGGGAGAATAAATTGAAAGAGGTGTGTGTGGTAATTAAATAAAAAGGTGGGGGATAACTAGTTAATTTTAAAGGGGTGTATATTTACAAGTGGTGACTCTAGTAATTTTATAGAAATAAATATTTTAAATTTGATATGGGACTAGAGATTATTTCGTTTGGGTAAGTAAAATTGTATAAATTAATTATTAAGGGGGAAATGGTTAAGCAAACACATTTGTATTAATTAATCACTAAAAAAATACATAAATATTTATTGACACATTGATATGGTTTCCATTATCCCGAGGCAAGGCATTACAACCAACCATTAAATAGTTTATACTTCATGCACAAATCACCTAGGGCCTAACTTCTTAAGACAAGATTATTTTCTTCCCCTAATACAAACAAGGTTCTAGGGGTTGTTTTCAAGGACTATTATTTCCAAATTACCTTCTATAATAGGGGCTCAATGTCTTAATATCCAATCATGAAGAGAGGGAAAAGTTGGACGAAAATTCTTGAATCAACATCAAGCCATTTTTCATAAAAATTCTTCATATTGTAGAACCTCTACTCCAAAAGTGACAGAGGGGGTGGATTTAGCATAAGACATATTCTTAAAAATCTTCTTGGGGTCCATCTTTCCCCTATTCTCATACCTTTCCCCGTAGTGCATCTTGGAAGGATTTAGCTTTTTCCAAAGTGATTGAACAGGGGAATTGTCGGTGGTTGTATTAGTATGTCTCCATTATGGGTGTTAGGTTCCACTTAATGGGGCTAAGCCACCTCCATAAATATTGTTTCCCTTTGAAATAGTGTCACCCCAAGTGGCCACATCTTGCGAAGCAATCACAAAGTTAGGAAGATCACCGACATGATGATAGGAGGAAGATTTCTATGTCCGCATAGATCAACCGCCATTCCTACCACCAAATCCACTAAGAATAATAGACGAGCTCCCAAACACCACCTCCTCACATCCGTTAGAGACCTTGTTTCCGTGTTCTTACATTTTCATATGGTCTAGATAGTTTCTTTATGTAATTATATTTGAATTTATTTATTTATTCTAAATTAGGCCTAATTATAAATGTGGTGTGGTTTAAAAATATTTTTGTATATAAAACCACTTTCACATCATACATTGTGGTGAGCCTAGGTTACGCTTAACAATTCACATATTAGGGTATTACATTTTTCACAAAACCCAACATAACATGTACACATCCTTATGGTTTCCCCTTTTAGTGAACCTGCACCTACCGACATTAAACACACAATTAATGGTTTTAAATTTTTTTACAAAACCCAAATAACATTATATTCATCTTTATATTTTCCTCTTCCAAAGTGAACCTACATTGATTAAACACCCAAATGAGGGTTTATATTTTGATAAACCTCGAACAACTAACACTCAACCAAGGGTTTTCACCTTGAATAAGTGCACATTTCTTGATACATTTTAAGGATTTATCTGTCTCTTGTTGATTATTGTAGGGTTTATTTTATTTAGTCAAATATTTTTCCTAAATATTATGTTTGTAACTTTAATCGTACACTATCTATTTAAATTATAAATTTTTACACCTTCTAAGTTAATTAGATCTTAGACTCCAAATCGATGAACTTTTAGGGTAAAATTAAATCCAAACTATCTTATATAAATATCCTTTGTTCTTCCAAAAAAATTGTAAGAAAATAGAAATAGTGACATCTCGATGAGTCCCAAATTCAACCTATATTTATTAAGACTATAAGCATCATGTAAAATACACCTTGCACATTAGATCTCTTAAGCTAAAAAAACACAATAATTGTAACAAAATAAATAATACCACAAAACAAGTAAAAATTTAAAATAAGGTTTATTTAAGACATAATCCACTTAAATATCCCCACCCACTCACATTTAATATTTTTGCATCTCTTTATACACTTAATAACTTCATCAACCCTATTATCACCTCTAATGCACATTGGGCCCTTATCATTTCATATGTCTATACATGTAGTGGCCACTCCTCTTTAACACTTATCATATTTTGATTTCGATTATTGTTGACTATAGACATGGACATTACTATATATGTTTTGATTAGTATGATTTTTGACAGTGGAGGTATTTTGAGTATTGATATGTTGTGACTGATATTATGATTTGTATCAAGTCTTAGAGGCATGGATAGACATTTTGTATTGATGATGATGATGATGTGTTGTTAGCTTATATATATACTAACATTCTAAATTCTCGTTGTATTGATTATGTTTTGGTGTTTGAACTAATATTTTCATCTCATTGATATTGAAGAAATTGTAGAATTGAAATGTTTAGGAAATTGTAAATGAATGATAATATTACTTAGCTTTGGTGATGATTTCATGATATGATAATGTTTATTGATGGATGTGCATGTATTTTATTATTGATGTATTAATGCATCCATGAGGTTGAAGGAGGTATTGTTGATTTGGTAGGTGATTGTATAACAACAAATAAAAGGTGGTAGGGGAACAACCGTAGCGGAATATATGATGGTTATAACAATGGTCACCATTGAATATTTGTTGGGATATTGTTAGGTTGTAGAGTCTGCGTTTTCATATGGGAAAGTGTTGAAGATTGTATAATAAGAGTACTATATAGTTTCCAAAGTTGTCTCATCGGGGTTAAATAAAAAATTAAAAGGAACCCTATAAAGCAAAATTATAGATCGAGCTTGATTCAGAAAAATATACTAATAGAAATTAATTATTAAATTTAGTTACAACTACCTTATGAAAGAGTAAAGGTTATTAGACTATATTTAAACGAAGTTGATATTTATAATCCTTACAACCTTTTTAGGAAAAAAATAATAATTCCACAAATTCTTCCCCAATTAATTGATAGACTTTAATGTGGTTTTGGAGCATAAAAAATGTGGGTGTTACAATTGGTATCAGAGCCATGAGTTCAACGCTTTGACCACAGGCACACATGGAAATACAAATAGTTAAGCTAGCATAATCTACACGTAGAACACAACATTCTTGATAACTAGAAACGTAAAAAATTTAGAAAACTTAAATGAATATAAATTATGATGAATTGACTCTCGTCTTAGTTTATGCAAGAGGAGAAAACCAGACGAGGAGATCTTTCATGTGGAGTTAGATATACCACCCCGCAGTATGAATTTTCTATTATATTACCACAGATCTTATAGACCTTACAGGAGGTCAATGCAACTATACGGGGTGGAGCAAGAGGTGGACGATCTAGCCAAAGATGATAGAGAGTCATCAAGTAGAGGCTCATATTCATTCATTATAGAGAGAGGATTATAGAGGATAGAACTCCCATGCGGAGTAAGCTAGACCATATTCACCACATAGAGGACATGAAGATATGGCTACATGACATAGAGATATATCTAGGAGCCCTAAGCCGAGGGATGATCATGTGGAGATACTTACACACTTACAAACATCAACGGTATATCACATTCACGTGATCCTAAAATTTCATCCATCTCATTATGTTAGTGATATAGGATGATTTCATGAAGAGGCTTGGTTAGTGAGCTTAAGAGGATGCTTCAAGTTGTGCCCATGTACTACCAACACGAAGGCTTGTGCTGAGATTCATCTTCGTAGTGATGGAGAAGGTGTTTGGTGGAGGAAAGAGGAGCAGAATCTCCATGTTGATTTAGAGACTATTACATGGGATCTCTTTGAGTACTATTTCCATGGCCAATATATTTTCAAGAGGTTTATTCAAAGAGGATCAATGAGTTTCATGACTTTCCACAAGCTTATGTTATATCTTTGTGGAGTTTTTCCATAGCCAAGATATTTCTAGAAGGTTTATTCAATAGAGGATTAATCGGTTTCATGACCTACGATAGGATCATATAACAAAGGTTGTGTATGAGAGTCGGTTTCTTGAACTTATTAAGTATGTCGACTACATACGGGATAAAAAGGTTAGGATTCATAGGTTCATTAGGCCCCCGAACTTAGACTTCGTAGAGGGTAGTGTCCATTCATTGCCTATAATATTTAGTTGAGGCCATTAAGAAGGCATACATTGTAGAAGAAAATAGGGGAATACCCATGAGGATAGAGATAGAGTGAGTATTCGTATTCAGTAGATGTCGATAGTAGGTCGAGGGCTCAACTTCTCCTCATTATACATACGATTCAACACAGTCCTCTTTTAGATAGCCCACAATGAAGCGACTTACCAACCCACCTTTCGGACTCCACAAAGGTATGATGCATAGAGGGGGCAGAGGATGGGACCACCTCATAAGGGACCCATTAGGACTCAGTACCACTAAGTGCTCACTCGTTGGAGCTTGGAAATAGTGGCCACAAAAATCCATTACAAGATCATCGGGATCCATAGAAGAGACCACTATAGTACCTACAAGAGTCACATCTCATTGGAGGGGACAAGGTAGTTGTCATAGATGCAGTGTACATCAACATCATTTGATAGAGTGTCCATAAAACCCTAATAACGAGGATAAGGGATCCTTTTCATAGCCTATAGTTGGTGACATGGCCGAGATCTAAAATATTTATGCAAAGTTGAGAACCCCATACATAGTAGTAAGGCATAGTGATTGATTCTTTAGGTGGCATAGGTGGTATTTCTACCTCTTTCTTGTTTGATTCAAGCTCTTATAATTCCTTTATTTTCCATCATTAGTAGAATGATGTAGGATAGTGGTAGTCAGGAAAGGCCTTAGTTGGGATGTTGAGATGGCTTATGGAGTCTTGTTCTCAGTGGAATCCTTAGTTAAGGAGTGTGTAGTTGACCTAGGACCCTTTACAATGACCTTAGATCTTCGCATCCTTCCTTTGGGTTCTTATGGAGTAATTTTGGGAATGGATTGGTTATCTGAACATAGAGATCAAGTAGATTATTAAAGAAAGTTTATATCTTTTGCAAATGATTTAGGGGTTGATTCGGTGATAGTTAGAGTTAGAAGGAATATTTTTATTTGAAGCATATCCATTATGTAGCTGAAGCGGTGTGCACGTCTGGATGTCAACTATATGCTATTACTGTTAATGACATATAAGAGGATGAGATGAGTGGTTATTCACTTGATGATCACCCCATTTTACATCAATTTTTATATGATTTTCCCGGTAAGCTACATGGTCTACCACACCTAGGTGCTATAAATTTTCATATAGATTTGGTTCTTGGAGAAGATCCTATCTCACATGTGCCATATAGGATGACTACCCCCGAGATTTGTGATCTCAATTTAAAGCTATAGGTCCTTCTTGAGAAGGGCCTTTTCCATCCCGGTGTATCCCCTTGGAGTGCACTAGTGATTTTTGTTAAGAAGAAGGATAGATCTTTGAGATTGTGTATTGAGTACAAATAGGTGAAAAAAGTAAGGATTAAGAATCATTACCCCCTTACACGCATTAATAACTTGTTTGATCAAATGAAGGGGAAATGGTATTTTCCAAGATAGATATTAAGTTGGGGTACCATCGATAAGGATCATAGAGGTAGATATTCGTAAGATATCCTTCTGCAAGAGATATGGCTACTACGAGTTCATAGTGGTGCCCTTCGGTATGATGAATTCCCCTGTAGTATTCATGAGTTTGATGAATGTGATATTTTATACATTCTTTCACCACTTCATGCTATTGTTTTTAGATGAAATATTAATATCCTCATACATGCATGAGGAGCATGAGGAACACCTTTGACAAGTTTTGCAGTGTCTTCTGGAGAAGAAACTTTACAGAACTTGAGAAGTTTGCATTACTTCGCAGACAAAGGTTCAATATCTAGGTCACATCATATCTATAGCATGTATCACAATCAATCATTCTATGATTAGGGCTATCAATTATTCGACACTCGCTGAATAATGTGACCGAGGTACACAACTTCATGGCATTGGAAGGATAATACATGATATTTGTTTAGGAATTCTCACGTGTTTCTCATCCCATCACTTCCCTTAAGTGGAAAGGGAAGAAATTTATTTTTCAAACAAATGTGAGTACAACTTAGGGAACTTGAATGATTTCCTCACTACAACACCTATTTTAGAAGTGATTGATCAATAGAGGGACTTCCTTGTTTGCATAGATGCTCCATTTGTAGGGATATGAGGAGTTTTGATGCAGGGATGGTTGTGTGGTTACTTTTGAGTCTCCTAAACTCAATGATTATGATCTCAACTATCCAAATCATGACCTTGAGCTTTCAAAAGTGGTGTATTCTCGGAAACATCACTTAAGCCTATGACATCTCTTTACACGCACCAATCACAACGCCCATCAATGACATTGGATGGAGATTCAATGTAAGTATGACATGGAGATTGATCATCTCAAGGGGAAGGATAATGTTGTTGTGGATTCTTGATGTCGTAGGATACATTTGGCTATGACTACTTTGGTAGATATAGACTTACGGAGTAGGATTTTGGAGCAGCTTCAACATGAAAGTTTCTACCTATCAAGTAGATAGAGATTGGGTCTCGAGACCCTTGAGGAAAATTTTAATGGATTGAAATTGGAGATAGATGAACTTATCGGACATAGAGGTCCAGTCTATGTACCTAGAGATGGTGGTTTATGATAGGATTTTCTTATAGAGGCTCATTGTGCACCTTATTCAACCCATCTATGGGTGAATAATATGCACGCCACACTTAGAGAGTTATTCTATTAGAGAGGACTTGAGGGATGTAGCTCCATTTTTATTGTTATTTGGAGTTTCAAAAGGTGAATGTCAAACATCAACATCCATCTAGTATTCTTTATCCTCATGTTATACCAAAGTTAAATTTGGACACCATTTCCATGGATTTCATAGTAGGGCTACCTACGTTGAGATATCACTGTGACATGATTATGGTCATCGTGGAACGATTGAATAAAGTGGCTCATTTTTCCCCAATGAAGACCACCTATACATCTAGTGTAGTGGCATGAGTGTACTTGGCTGATATTTTCAGACTTCATAGGATTCTGTGGAAGATTATTTGTGACCGTGAACCTTTATACACCTCTTATTTTTGGACTACCATACAATATGCTCTTGGTACAAGAATTAACTTTAGTACAACCTATCACCAAGAGACACATGGTCAAAAAGAGTGGGTGAACAAGATATTGGAGGATATGCTTCACATGTACATCATGGATCATCAGTCATGTTAAGATAAGTACCTTGATATGGTAGATTTTTCTTATAACAACAACTTTCAGAGTTCCATCGGCATGGCACAATTTCAGGCACTATATGGTAGGGAGTGCACGACATCTTTGACTTGGGAAAGGTTGAAGGTTAGGTATCTCTTCGACCAACCATGTTGCAGGATATGGAGTTGTAAGTTATATTAATTAGACAAAGATTACATGAGCCTTAGGATATACACAAGAAGTATGTAGATTAGAGGAGGAAAACCACAAGTTTTGAGGTTGACACAAAGGTGTTTCTTCCTGTCAGACCTCATAAGATCCCTATCCATTACAAAAAAGGATCTAAGAGAGATCTTAAATTTTTGGATCAATTTGAGATCTTGGATCAGATTGTTCCATTAGATTATTGTCTATCATTACCTCCTAGCTTTTCTCACATCTTTTATGTTTTCCATGTTTCTATATTACAGAGATACATTCCAAATCCTCATTTATTGGACTAGACCGCATTGCATGTCAAGGATCGGGAAACGTGAATGTGTAACCTATATGAATTTTAGAGCATAGAACCCTAGGCCTTCAAGGTCGTAATATTTACTAGGTGTGTGTAATGCCCACATTTTACACACACAAATATAATACTGAAATACTTGGAATTATTATTAGTTTTTTTTACTTAAATCGTAGTTTACACAACACCACACAAGATCACATAGGACAACACATAACACATGATATGTTCACACAACACTAACCCACATAGATAACTTGAGAATATGTGATACAAAATAACCTACTCCTTTTTTTCCAAATGACAAGGCACAACATAATGAATCAACTACAGTATAACTGATAGACAGGGTCTTCCCATGGAATGATATTTTTAGGATTACACATTTATTATGATCATGTCTCAAAATTTAACTTAAGATATAGAAAGGATAATAATATGTGAATAATAAATTTCCTTTCCTTTTGTTAGATTTCATTTATACCATTTAACATTTAAATTTAGGTGTATCTCATTACATAAAGATCATAGATATTATTTTAATTACTTGTTTTATTCGCTCGTTTGTTAGAAGGATATTTATTTACACACAAGGCTATTTACATACACATATGCTACTAGGTCTTATCCCTAGGATTCACTCCTAAGCCATACATCTTCATCTTATATCATACCTCCATTACACAATGGAACAAGTGTAACTCCAAAGGATGTGAAGTTCATCTTTTTTTTTTTAAGGATTTAGGGTTAAGTTTCTTTCATTCATTTATAAATTTATAATTGAGTTAGTACACAATAAGTATTCTAGAAAATTGGTTTGTTGTCCATAGCAAGAGTGTTTTGTTAAATTTTCAGGAAGATCATGCTTCACTTCACATGTGGAATAGCATCTCATGATAACAGTTCCCAAGGACAAGCGTCGATTATAGTTTTATTATAGTTATGTTAGTTAAGGATTCGAAGGAACTTAACATGACAACATACTTCCTTACTTTGTTTCAAGATTTGGTTTATTGAGTATTGTTTTCATCCAACATAAGAGGTTTTTCCCTAACTAGGTTCAAATGCCTTTTGTAATAATTTTTTTGACCTATTTGCTAGCAGGGGCGTTTGAATCCTTAATAAGACCACTTGTCCCTATCTTAGGGAATTTATCTCTAAGAAATGATCACAAAGTTTCACATCATACATCCAATACATAATAGGACAAGTGAGAGAGAAATATGAAGTAGTTCATCATTTTAAGGGGTTAAGGTTCACATTAGAGTTTGCACAACATGGGTCTCACTTCTCACCACGAGATGGTGTTAGTGTAGGTTATTATTTATACTTTTATTTATTTATTAGGATGATTCTTACACTTGTTTTATCCCTACACTAATTTTGTTAGCTTACTTAGGTGTACTAGTTGTTTGGAGTTAACTTACTAGTTATGTTGATTTAGCTTCCCGCTTATGTGGTGTTAGCTTACTAGTCTTTTGGAGTTACCTTAACTACTAGTATCGCTTAGTGGGAGTTAATCACCACTGATTTAGGTAGTAGTTGCACTTCCATCCTCCTATATTTACATCTTTCTTATTAAGAAACTTAATTCATTGTATTGTCTTGTATTGAGCATTATGGATTATAATGGATTTCCATATATGGTATTTTAGTTCTTTTATTTTTCTAATATAATGTGGTGTGTTATTATCATCTAAGATTGTGGCTTGGAATAATCTTCTTATCATTCCTTTCATGTTATCGAGTTATAGATGATGTAGACATCCAACTGTAGTTTTTATTTGCAAGCAAGGGTTTATTATTTTCATGTATTCGAAATTTGTTAGCACTTTTCTCGTAACATAAATTTTTATGCAAAACAAAGTGTGCCATTGGATTTGGAAAGTTCTAAAACCCTATAATCAACTGTAAAATTCACCATGTTTTGATATAGTCAAATCTAACCCTTGAGTGAATGTATTTGTATGTAGTGAGATTCATTTAGTATGCCCCCTCGTAGTCAAGAATGAACCATAAACAAGAGTGCATCATTAGGAAATGGTCAAACTATGTGTTTTGTGTAACGCGTTGTGATGAGTGTGTAGTGATGAAATGCAACATAGATATGAGGTGCATGAATCATGATCATTCACCTAAAGCGTATACTAAAATTAAATTACAAGATGAGTGATGATTTAGTCTACGATGTATATCACTAAATGATACTAGAAGAAGTGACCACAGTAGCCAAAAAAGCATATATCACTAATCTAGCAATGTGACATAAGAAAGAGTGGGAATGGTAAAATAGGTGAGTGTGATGTATCCCATTTGTAATGTATACCCTCAACAGTCTAGTATGGACCGTGAAACTAGAGTGAAATGCATATGAGTAGATGTGTAGGATGCATAATATGTGGAGTATACATAGTGTGATATGTAAGGTGTGTAATTTGGAAGATGTGATGTAAGGTGAAAGATATTTATATAATGCATATGATGTATATAGCAAAAAGTGTAAGATGTAGGATGTAAAGTGTATGTTGTATGAAGGCACGCAATATGTACAACCTATAGTGTAGTGTGTGGGGTTCATGTGTATAGGATGCCCTCAACAGTCAAGTGTGAACCAAAGCACAAGAGTGTGTCATTGGGTAATGACGATGTAGATGTGTATGCTAGGATGTATGTGTAAGTATTCTAATTAAACCACATTAAGTTAAGCAAGATAAAAAATACACCACTGCACATCACATTGTATTGCAGGTTTTGGAAAAGGGTACATCCCTATCCAGTCAACTAGAACATAACCCCTTTGGCATAACACCTTGATCTACAACAATGGGTGTGGTTCTAGGAACCCTAATGTAATCCACCACTGAGTAACCTCGTGGATGAAACAAGAAGTGCTCTGCTTACGCACTTGACTAGATTCTACACTTGCAAGTTAGAGTCAAATTTGTCTGTATCAGGACCCCAGTGAAAATACACATGAATGCACTAGAAACGCTCCACCTCTGAAGTATGAAAATTTTGGACTTTGGAGCTTCTTATTTTCCCAAAACTCTCTATAATTTTGTCAACCCATTTTAACTTTATTCACCCAGCTCCGAATGTAAGCCTCCAGGAATGAATCAACTCATCCATTTTAGCTGCTTGCAAGATCTTGTTTGTCCAATTTTTCCCAAGGGGAAAAATTTCATAACACTTCCCTAGGATTGAAAGTAGAGTTTAAGCCTCCTCTTTTTTCTTTGTAATGGCATTCTCTTGCTTCTTTCCCACTAATGATGTACTCTATGAACTCATAGAGTAATAAAATTTGTTTCATGATAGATTTTTTCCATCCTTTGCTTATTTTATCGTCTCTTCTTTCCTCTCACCATTGCAAGGTATACTATGCATATATGTGATGTATATTACAGGTTTTGGAAGTTGTGTTTAATGAGTTTGAAGTGTTCTGTGTGAATTTCATCTTTGGTCTATGATGCATCTTGTTCATCCTCTCCATCACTCATCTCTCTCCACTTTAGGAAATTATGATTATGATCAACAAATTACTTTTCTAGTATATCACCGCTTTAGTGTAGGCTTTATTTTCATGATATCTCTCTCTTGTTGGTTCCTTGGAAAAATTAGGTTAGGACTAGATAGTTTTCCTACATTAGAGTATATTGTGCAAGGCGGTTTAGGAGTAAGAACCAACTTTCTCTAGAGGATCATATCAAGCCCTCAAGTCCCATAGCTTCATAGATGATCACATGTTATCCAAAAACATCGTTTTCTCATTCGCATATGCATGAAAAATCACAGGGTCTTTTTTTTTTGTGATAATAATTTTGGCATGCCAGTGTGGGACATATTTGAAACACCTTACCACTTCATTTTAGCGAGGTTGGTGTGTTTGTATTAAAATTTAAGCTTTTTGAAGCATATGAAAGCACATATGGTGACTCCATTTCATCCAAACAACCCACATATCTGAAATTGCAGAACTTCTCCACATCCATTTTCATCCATTTTTTCCATCCCTTTCATTCTCTTTCATTCTATGAAGTTTTGCAATCATGGCTTCATTCCCATAGTGGAATTCACACCTGCAATAGTGCAATCAGCCTCTAACAAGTTTCACAACTCCTCTAGATCAGCATTATGATCAGATTCAGAATCATTATTCTTACCCATATGAACAATGCCAAAACTAGTTTGGCTATGGAACTTATCAAGAACAAGGGTATGCATATGATGTTAGTAGTTATCCTGGAGAATACTGATCGGGTAGAGAAGATTCAAAGAATGGAGGATAACATGGTTAAATCCATGGCTACAAAACACATGAAATCTTTCGAATTGGTTGCATGAGTCACCTTGTCCATGGGAAGTTCCTTTTCCAAGACACTATAGCTTATAGGAGAAGCTTGATTTCATTGTCGAAATGCTTCCCAACTTGAACAAAGAATCAAGGAGATAGAAGCATACAAGAAAAATACAAGACAACCTTGTCAATGGGTAAGTCAATCACCATCTCCTTATGCTCCCTTTTCTCCTTCCCAAGCTTTATCATTTCAGCAGTGTCAAGATTCGAGCCCATTATATGTTGCCCCAATTGTTGAATTCCCTTTTCCATCCCCTAGTCTTCCATATCACCTCAATTGCTTTTCCCTTTCCTCTTCCAAATATTTGTTCCCTCCAAAGAAATGATAAATTACACTTCCCTCACCACTACAAGCAATTACAAAACTCGTTGAAACCCCATCCACTCCTCCTGTTTCCTTCCCAATTCCATGTTTAGAAAAAATTCCAAAAACCAGTCAAGGAGAGTTAAGAAAAGAACAAATGATAAAAATCTTGGTAAGATTGGCTCTCAGATTTGGGATAAAAAAATCCCCTTGATGGTTAAACCTTCGAGGAGGTCAGGTTCATATCATAGATGGTGGAAGCTGAGTTTCCAATAGAAGGAGAATAAGAAGAAGAAGAAGAACAATTTGTTTTCTTTGAATGCAAAGTGTCCATAATGACACTTTTTCTGAAAAAATGTTGATCTATTCCAAGCTACACATTAAGTAAAGAGAGAAGAAGAACAACCAGCTCCAAGTCATATTAAAGAGGAGCAACTCAAAGACATTAAATCATATTTGAAGCCACTTGATGAAGAAAGCATTATTTAATATTTTTTGCTTTCATTTGAAAAGTCTTATTTGATTGATGAATCCATGATGGAGGAGAGAAATCAAGAAGACCTTGCTACCCCAAATAGTACTCTAGAGTAGTGAATTGAAGATTTTGACTTAAAAAACTTCATGTTAGAGGAAGGGGATATCTAAGAGAAAGTTAGTCTTTAACTAACAACGGAGGAAGGAAAAGAGCATGAAGATCCCATATCTTCCACACCATCCACCCATGAAGGATTGCAAGAGGAATCCATATTTAGAGTTAAGTATCAGAGCAATGGGTAAATTCGAAGGACTGGGCCTTGCCCAATAAGATACTTGGCTTCATTAGAGCTAAGGGAGAAGGAAAACTAGTCATTCCCACTTCAAATCATGAGGATGAGTATCAAAGCACCAAGGATCACCATCAACACCTATAAAAATCCAATGCCAATTAGCTTTAGGAGGTATTATTAATTGATGTTAGTACTTTGAGGATTTTGGTGGAGGATCGGCCTCTTTTCAGTTTTTCACTCATAATAATAGTCAGGTTCAGCACCAAATCATATACATGGCTGCCTATTTTGAGAAAGGGAAGGTACTTCTCCCTGCTAGTTACAAGATTTGTTTGAGTTCCCTTTGCTTTCGGTTAGCGTAGAGTAGGTAGGTTTACTTTTAGGAGAAGAATTGATTTCACACACTCTACATATCCCATTTCGGGTGTTTATGATTATTTGTTTTTTACATACTTTGCATGTGGTGGTGTTTTTTTTCTCATGCACAATACATTAGAGGTAGCATTTTGTGATATCAACTCCAGGTTTGAGGTAGTGTTTCAAGTGGTTCAGGGGACCAGATTTCAGAGTTTCATATCGATGTTTATTTATCGGGTTGAATACATGCCTAATGGATGATTCAATGCCATTGATTAGATCATCTAATAGGCATATGTCCCCACCAAGTCACCAAATTATTATCCAAAATTCTCCCCCAAGGTAATTTTGATAACTTGCACAATTTCTTTAGGCTTGAGAAAGTAAAAGTGATTTGAGGCCCAAAATCAGATTTTAAGGGGTCTATTGGATTTTGTCTAACTTTTCTATCAGAATAAAATCCATAAGTTAGAAGAATTTGTAAAATTCTGAAAAAATGAAGTCAACAACCTATTGTAGTGAAAATTGAGTTTGAGGGCTACAGATGGAACCAATGCGGGTTATACCAAGGTTAATCATACTAAGTTCAAGCCCGAAATAATAAGGAGGTAGTTAAATGGGGAAAAGGAAGAATATTTTATCTCGCGTGCTCAGCGGGATAGTTGGGACAAAGGTACGTGTAGGACTTGACAACCTGAAATGGTCGTAAGTTAGTGTATTGCGGATATGGCGGAAAAAAAGTGTCCAGGAATGTTGGGCCCAAAAAAGCTGAAAAATCCATAGAATGAATTCCATGGAAAAATCTATAGAAAAATTCCATAGAAAAAGGCTGCAGAGCAAATTCTTTGGATAAAGCGTAAAACAAAGTCCGTGGAAAAAGGAACAAAAAAATCCACGAACAAAGTTCGCGGAAAGAGCTACAAAACAAAGTCCGTAGAAAAAACCTTCGAAAAAATTCCATTAAAAATTTGTAGAAAAATTTGCGAACACTCATTCGCAAAATCCATGGAAAAATTTGTAGAACAAAGTCCGTGGAAAAGGGAAATGACAATTTTTACGCGAAAACTTTGAATGCGTATAAATTTTGATCTAATTCTTGAAATTTGACAAAACTTATATCATTGTGAAGGTCTTAACATCCTCTATGTAATGAGAATCAATTTTTTTATTTCACTTAGGTTAGATGTGCAAAAAATTGGAAAATGTCTTCAACATGAAAATTCACAATTCCAAGCACAACCACTACAATTAATGAGACATGGGAAGATGCTTTTTACTACTACAACACATGGGATAGCATGGGGAGCTTTTTGCAAGGAACATACCATCAATTACACTAATTTATGACAGTTTGCAAGTGGTGTAACAGACAAATCCAGATTGCAATTCTCTCTCTCGTTCTCAATTCTTTAAAATGTAATCTTGGGCTCATTTGTAAAGGAGTTGGTCATTTTTCTCTATTTCCCCTCTCTCTTTCTTCCCTAGGGTTGAATGTGGAGTTTAAGCCTCCTCTCTTTTCTTTGTAATGGAATTTTATCGCTCTTTTCCCACAAATGATGTACATTGTGAACTCATTGCGAAATAAAATTTGTTTCGTGATGCATTTTGTCAATCCTTTCCTTATTCTATTGTCTCATCTTGCCTCTCACCATTGCAGGGTATACTTGTGCATATATATGATGTCTATCACAAATATTGGAAGTTGTTTTTAATGGGTTTGAAGTGGTGTTCTGTGTGAATTTCATCTTTTCTCTATGATGCATCTTGTCCATCCTCTCCATTGCACACTGTCTCCACTTGTGGCGGTTGTGATTATGATCACTAATTCATTTTTCTGGTGTATCACCACTTTAGTGTAGGATTTATTTTCATGTTATCTCTCTCTCTTTGGTCCCTTGGAAAAGTTAGATTACGATTAGATAGTTTTCCTATTTTAGAGTAAATTGTGGCAGGAAGTTTAGAAGCAAGAACCAACTTTCTCTAGGGGATCATCTCAAGCCTACAAGTCCCACAGTGCTTGAGATATGATCCCATGTTATCCAAAAACAAATTTTTCTCATTCACACATGCATGAGAAATCGGAGGTTGTTGTTTTTGGTGATAACAACTATTTTTACCTCATTGTAAAAAGCATGGTTATTTTATTCCTTTATTTATTCATGATAAAGGCTAAAATTAGCATGCATGGGTGAGTTCAAACTACAACCTATTTTTGGGAGGGTTGGGTGAATTATTTTTTCTATATTGTGTGCATTAGCAAAGCACAAGGAGGAAGTTATTTATGTAGGATTGCTAAAGAAAAGTTTTGTCAATTTTTCCCTTGAAGGAGAACCAGTTATTACCTTTCCAATTATTTGTAGTGGTATGTATCTTTCAATTATATTTTGTGAATGTTAATTCCCTGAATTAATTATCCTACCTTACTCCAAATTTGGTGTTTTTTGCAAAGTCTTAGTGTGCATGTTATCTTTTTTTGTTGTTGTTATTTAAGCCTCGACACATAAGTGTTTTGCCATATGATTTAACTGAAACCCATTTGTTTGTGCTCCTTAAATTTGTTTCTCCATAAATTTTACATGTCCTCAATAAAATCCCTCAATAATTTTAGTGTTTCACCCCATTTAAATTTCAGTTACAGCCATCTTTTTACACTTAAAACCAAAAACAAATAGTTTAGGATACATCAATAATGAACCATCCTTATAATCCTGAATAATCACCACAACAAAGGGATACCCACAACCCCGAGGTGTTTCCATTGTATCTTCAAAAGTGAGGGAAGACCAAGATTAAAACCCCTATTGTTATCCATCAGCTAGGCTACACTTATGAGAGATAACAGTTCATTCAATGATAAAATTATTCCCAACCATCTTCTTAAGAATATGGTTGAGCACTAAGACACGAAACTCCAAAATGAACATTGAAATCTATTTCATCCATGAAGATGAGTAGACCTATGACACCAAGAAGCGTTAGTCCAATTTACCTTATCAATGACAAGGTTAATCAAATGATCTCTTGCTTCATGCAAGGACATTTCAGTTATAAAAATGTTCTTTGAATAATTTTATTAAGTGTACGACAAGAAATATCATTATGAAGATTAAAGTATTTCTTAAGATGTTAGATTTTTACAAACCTATATGTGACATGATTGAGATGGAGAGTACGACAATGGTTGAATACTCACTACATTTATATGGTTTAAAAATGATAAATTACTTCTAAACATTTTGATTTTATCTATGAACCTTAATAACTATTAGTGTTAGTGCAAAATTACATCACCCGTGAATGTCTACAACTCAATGGGTTGAGAATCTCAGTGTCATAGCATAACATGGAGCATATCTCAAATTATGGGACTTTTAAATTGAGAGAGCTCTCTAGATGAATGTTGGTTCCTATTCCTCTTTTCAGGTGCACACAAATAAATTGCAGAGGATCTACTCTAAAACTTACTCTATATTTCCAAGGAGATAGGGTTGAGAATATGTGAGAAAATAAACCTAAGGTAATAAGGTGATGCACCAAAGGGATGTTAAACACTCGGTTTTGCAATTTAACATAGACCATAGAAATGCAATACAACCACCATGCACAGATAACCAAACTATGAATGAGAGATCAAAAGACAATAATGAACACTTGAGAGGGTTGAGAATCATCCACAGATATATATTATTGCTCCAAAATTGATACAATACATTATAGTAGCCAAGAGGAAAAAAATTGTATTAAAACTTGAATGGGAGGTTTGGAAAACTCCACAAATTCACTTACAGACAAGGGAAGAAGGGACGGTGCAAAAAAAAATTCCAACCCTTTACAACGAGTGAAGATCTTACCATTATAGATGAAGCAAAGAGAGGAGAAGAAAAGAGGTGGGAAACCTGATTGTGTGCTCAGCTACTACCCATCAATGCCCTTGAAAATCCACCCACAATCTGTCGAGTTTGCCACTCGATGTCTGTTTGGCATGTCGAAGAAGGAAGAATGACAGATCAAATCAAATCTGATCTGGTTGTTGGAGCAATCAGATCACATATTAATGGCATGAAGACATTTTCCCATTTTTCACCCACCTAACCTTGTCAAAATTAAATTTCAAGTTTCCATGGTGTAGAAAAGGTTGAGACCTTTCTAATGGTGCCAAATTTGTTGAATTTCAAGTACTGGATCGAAATATATGTCCATTTGAATGTTTGAGTCAGATCCATACAAAAATGGTGAAAACTAATTTAGCAAAATGGGTCCACAGACCCGAAATTCACTTTGTGCACTTTTGCAAAAAAAATACAAAAATGCAAAAATGCCCCACAACCCCACAATTCAATTTTTCCAAAAAAATCTTCGGGCCCACTGGTCCGCATTTTCCATTTGGGTGAAAATTCCCCCTCAGGCCCACCGCCCACATCTCGGCAAAAAAAATCCTTCCAAGCCCTACCTTCCCTCATGTAATTCAAGCCTAACACATTGCTCCTTTGGGCATCGGTTAAGGTGTGGCTTATTTTTACACTTTACGCCTTCTCGGGCCAAAAATTTCAAACTACCTCCGATGACCCGCCTTCCCGCCTTGACTTGAGACATGGCAACGTGTAGAGTTTTGGCGCATTTAGGGACCGCTTTTAGTTTTTGTTTTTGTTTTTAAAGTTACGCCAAAGAGACATGTGGCTCCTCTGTGGCTTCCTCTGTTTCTTTGTGTTTTGGATAAGTCCCTTTTGTTTTGCGGGGGCATACATCTTACCCAGGACACGTGGAGGGTTGGCACACATTTGGGACCTGCTTTTGATTCTACCTTTTTAATTTGCGTGGAGATGACATGTGAAGGCATCTGCCATCCCTTTTATACTTAGTTGATTTAAACAGCCATCTCTATCCCCCCTTTTGGCTTTTGGGCACATGGAAGGCTAGAAATTTTCTAGGAGATCTGATTTTAGATTTACCTTTGAAGATGCGGTGGTGACGACACATGGCTCCTTCCTCAAGTCTCTGATACTTATCCAATTTAGGCCAATGCGTGTTTGGAATTTTCAATTGTTTGCTTTGTCCCTTTTCGGGCTTGGGACATGTTGAAGTTTTACACTTATTTGGGAAAGTTCCCTTAGCTTTGACCCTTGAAGGTCCGTCATTGAGACACTTGGCAGCTCTCTTGTCTCTTCCATACTTAGCCAATTTGGGCCCACTCTGAATCATTTGTGAAGCCCGAAGACTTTGAGCCTTTCCCTATTTCTCTCCTGAGAGCCTCTGGCCTCCTTGACATTGTTTTCCTCCTTTGAGCCTCTAGTTTCTCCATTTCGAGTCCGCCTGCAACCTGATTGTTGGATTCAAAACATGGGCTTATATGATGGAACCAACCCTTTAGATTTCTTCCTATGTAGGGTTGGGTTTGGTCAATTTTTCAGGGGGCAAAATTGGAATAACAATTTGGCGACTCATGGGGACATCTTCCTACTAGATGAAGAGATCAATTGCCTTGTTGTATCCATTGGGAAAAAGTCATAGGTGGTTTCTTAATACTGGTCCCTATTCTTTGAATCTTGAATCTGATGTTTACACTTGGTGACCTTGAACCTATGTCATTTTTCAAGAAATGACCCTCAAAACCTGATTTGTGTTGCTCTATATTTGTTCTATTTTAAAATTAGCAACTGTCATGGTGACCATGGGTCTCCCTATTATAAATGCTGAAGGGCCTAGCGCATTCACCTAGAGGCACATCAAACTATATAACGATGCAAACCTGGAGCAAAAAAACCTATGCCATAGCACTTAGGAAATAAAACCTATGCTACAACAAGACAATGTGCATACGCACTTGGAGAAATTGAAAACCTAGGCTAATATTTACAAGGGTGAGGAATTTTTCCTTTTAGTAGCAGTGTTTGAGGTAGATCCCATTGACTAGAATCTATAATTCTTTGCCATCCAACTTAGCCAGCCGAAAGGCATTGCTACTTGTACATCTTGTGACCATGTAGGGGCCACTCCAAATGGCATCAAACTTGGAATGTTTTCCTAGTTTTCCCGATCTACATCCCACTTTAGAACTAAGTCCCCCTCTTGAAAGGTCCTTATTCTTGATTTCTTATCAAATCTCTTCTTGATCAATGATTGATCTTTCTCCATGATCCACATTGCATGTTCTCTTGCCTCTCCTACTTCCATTAGCTCTATATACCTGATTTCATAGGTTCAAACTCGGCTAGTTCCAACTATTTCATGAGCTCCAAAGTGGGAAAATCCAATGATATGGGAAATACTACCTCTTTTCCATATACAAGCTTGTATGGGGAGCTACCTGTGGACCTTTTGGATGTGATCCTATCAGCCCATAGAGCTGATTTGAGCTTTGTGTGCCAAGTTCTCTAATTTTCATCAAGAGTCCTTCTGATAATTCTTAGTAGGTTCTTGTTTGTGGACTCTTCTTGGCCATTACCTTGAGGGTAATAGTTTGATGAAGTGTTGAGGTATACACCATTCTTGATATCCCATTCAGTGATCCTTGTACCAAGGAATGCCAATGCATTATCTGATATAATAGTGGTAGGGACTCCAAACCTAGTGGCTATTCCTTCATATAAATCCAAGATGTTGGATTCATTTGCCTCCTTAAGTGCCACTGCTTTAGTCCACTTGGTGAAATAGTTTGTTGTTATAAGTATCCACTTGTGGCTCGACTTGAATTTGGGTTAATCACTCCAATGAAGTCTAGTCCCCATTGCATGAATGGCTGATCCACTGAAATTGGACGAAGGGGTAGGGCTGCTAACTTTTCCTTCCCTATGAAGAATGCACACTTCTTGCACTTCTTGATCCATGAGTAGTAATCCTAAACACTCATAGGCCAATAATAACCAACTTTCATGATTTTGAGAGCTGTTACTCAAGGAGAAAAGTGGCCTCCTGCTTCTCCATCATGGAACTCATGCAACACCCTCTCAATTTTTCCTATCCCAATGCACCTCAATAGAACACTATTGATATCCTTCTTGAACAAGATACCACTGATAAGCACATATGGGATGGCTTGTAGTCTAAAGTATCTCCTCTTTGCTTTGTTCCATTCTGGAGGGCACAAACCTATTTGGAGATAATGCACTAAGGCTTGAGTCCAACATGGAATAGGTGCATCATTAGCTGGCTACTCTTGATCATTCTATAGTAACAGGACAACCTCTTCTTCATCCACTAACTCGGCTTGTTTCTTGGAAGTGAGCTTCTCACACAGACCCTTGCCACGAACCAGTTTGGTCACTTTGATTTCAATATCATACTCCATTACATGAGTGATCCAACCTCTCTCTTCTCATTCAAGTCCTTGTTTAGGAGAAAATCCTTGACACCAACATGAGACACTAGCAGTTGAATCTTGTTGTTTGAGACCAAGTGTCTGAACTTCTTCAAACTCCTAATGACAGCAAGGACATGATTTTTAATGAAAGAATAATTTACCTCATAATCCTCCAAGCTCTGATTGAAGAAGGCTATGGGTTGTTTTGAACCTTCCTTGTTAGGCTGAACCAAGATAGCTGAGATTGTGTCTGACCCTCCAAAAGCATACAACATGAAGTCCTTTGAAAAGTCTAGGTTAATAAGAGTTGGGGCCTATGATATTACGAGCTTGATGGCCTCAAAACTCTCTTTTCCTTTTGTTATCCATTTAAATGCAAGACTCTTCTTTAACATCATTGTTAAAGGATTTACAAAGAGTGGAAAAATCAGGCACAAACCTATGGAAAAAGTTTATTCTCCCCAAGAAGCTTTGGAGAGACTTTTTGTGTTGTGGCAATGGAAGTGTTTGGATGGCTTCAACCCTTTTAGGATCAATTGTTAACCCTTCTCTTGAGACAATGTGGCCCAAAATTTTCCCTCATGTGCCAAGAATACACACTTCTTTGGATTCAATGACACTCTAAACCTTCTACACCTCTAAAATACCTATCTAAGGTGGAAGAGATGGTTTGCAACATTCTTTGAGAAGACGGTGATATCATCTAGATACACCATAACTATATTGTTGATTAAGCCTTTGAATTCCATGTCCATAGCTCACTGAAATTTTTCTTTGGCATTTGACAGTCCAAATGGCATCTTCTTATAAGCATATGTACCCCATTTGGTGGTGAAGGCTATCTTGAACTGATCTTCTTCTTTCACCATTATCTAATTATAGCTTGAATATCCATCTAGCAATGAAAACCTCTCGAGAGCAGCTACAACCTGTAAGATATGTTCCATTGATGGAAGTGGATAATGATCCTTGAGTGATGCTCTGTTTAGATCACGAAATTCCACACACAATCTGATTTCTCCATTTCTTTTCCTCACAAGCACCAAGTTTGTAACCCAACTTGAATGCTTGATAGGGAAGATAATGTTGGCCTCAATTAGCTTGTTCAACTCTTTTCTCATGAGAGGTTCAATGTGAGGGTTTAGTGACCTTTTTCTGTCTAAAAGGCTTAGATCCTGGGTCCAACTCGATAGTGTGTTATGCCAACCTTGGGTTGAAACCTCTTAAATCCTTGTAATTCCAAGCAAAGACATCTGGAATTCTTGAAAAGTTGAATGAATTAATATTTTTCTTGTTGATTACTTACCTTGCTAATTTGCAATGTTTTTCCTTCTTCTATGGAAATGGGCTCTAAATCTTCACCTTTTACCTGAATATTTTCTTTCTCCTTCCGAATTGATCATTTGGGTTGAAGATTGACTCCAAAGTTATAAGGCCCTTTGGTAATTTGTTGGTTCTTAGCTACACCACTTGGTCACCATAACATTGTTCCAATTTGTCTTGGTTTCTAGAGGAGAACTCAGCTTCTTCTTGTAGAAAATTGACAATTTGTTGATCATTCTCGAAGACTTGCCAACTTGTGTTGTTATCTAGGACAACTGGTCTTACAACCACTTTAATATGGGGTTGGGATTTCTCACTCTTGATACTCTCTACCACATCAAATGCCACCCCGATTGCTGCCAATATGTCTACTGCTTCATTCTTCTTCCTTGGGATGGAATTGATGCTAAATGCTTTGAAATCTTTGATGAGATCCCATACCCGGTTCTTGTAGTTTTTAAAAGATCATTCTTTGTAGAATTCTATCCTTAGACTTGATTTGCAACCAACTCACTATCACCAAATACTTGCAAGTTTTTAATCCCTCTTTTTCTTTCCCAATGCAGTCCATGGATCAAGGCTTCATACTCTGTTGTGTTGTTTGAGAAAGAAAATTGGAAATGGAAGGATGAGTAATATTTCATACCTTGAGGAGAAACAAGCATATATCCTCCTCCGGCTCCTTATCTACTTCTTGAGCCATCAAAGAATAATAATTTCCATACCTCATTATCATCCTTGTGGTCTGGCTTAGTGATATCAGGAAGAGGATGATTCTCCTCATGCAAATAGTAGACTCCTAGCTCAGATTCCTCCATTTCCTTGTAAGGGTCAAAAGCATGCCTCTTATTCACCCACTCATCAAGGGTCAAGTTTGGAATACACCCAACCTTGGTATCTACCTCATAAGTGCTTGGGAGGTCTTCCTAATCAAAGGATGAACAATTTGCATTGATTGGGATGGGTACATGAGGCTCAATATGGAAATCCACCATGGGCTTAGATTTAGCCTTAGCATTCTAAAAATCATGTGCGACCAATCAATAGACAAATAGCCTCCAATTTTAGTGGTGAAGTCTCTTGACAAACATAATACAAAATGTGGTGGTAAGTCTAATTTATGACTAATACATTTTGGAATATGGTCACATTAGGGGAATGCATGTAATGTGTGAGGCTCAAATCCTTAATGACTCCAACTGTTATTACCGTTGTCCCATCCAATTGCATTATGCCCTTGGAGATGACTTCATATTAAAGATCCAGCTGATCGGCTATCTGCTTTGGCATGACCAAGCTATTTTCCCCCAAATCAATCATGCAATTATGTACCAATTTGTCTCCAATGATCAATGAAACATAGAATGGAGGGGGCTTTAGATTCTTACCTTATTGTCCTCCATTGTTTCCTTTGGGCTTCTGCATTGGTAATCACTTTCTCTCGTTGGTTAGGGGGTTGATTTGAGGTTGACCAATTGGCCATGGCAGCTGTAATAGGTCTCTCTGTCTAGGATAGCCAATGACTCCCACATTGAGATGTTTACATTTGTTTTCTTCATCTGTTCAATGATGTTAAATGGGGATGAGCTATCTTTTTTTCCCCTTTCCTTGTACATTCTTCTCTTGCACATGGGTCATTACAACCGGTGCTGAGTTCTACACATGGCTTGAGAATCACACATTGCGGGGGAAAAAGGGGGATGGGACCATTTGAATCGGAGGATTTCCCTTCTCCAATATTCCTCTTCTTGGACCATGTATTTTCTGCCACACTATGAGGAGATGCTTGATTCATACCATAAATCTTCAGCCTGCCAATTGACAAGCATGGTCTCACTTGGAGGTGCCTCTTTCTAGGTTTCTTGCTGTTGATTTTCCTCTTGCTTTGGGCTCTTAGGACACACCAATGGTCTGTACCATCAAGGCTTGGTTTATTGCACCATTGAAACATATTGATTGGTTATGGGGCTGACTGCATGGGAAACACCAATCATATTCTTGAGCCATATTGTTTTGTGTTGGAACCAAGGACCTCAATGTTGAAGTTGTGTTTAGATCATATAGTTAGAAAGGCCTAGAATTTTGAGGTTGTCCTTGGTTTTGGTTTTGATTTACAGCATGAGTTAGTTGTCTATTTTGTTGATATGGGGGTCTAACCAAATATTGAGTTTGAGGTTGATATGGCTTAGAACTATGAGCTTGCTTCCTGTTGATAATCACTAGCTCATTCACTAGGTTTCGTAGCTATATCATAACCTCTTGTGGCTCTTTTGAAGTGCTAGAGGATGAGGTGAAAGATTAAGCTGAACTCTAATTGCTTGGAGTAGGTATGGGAGCTAATGTGGGTGTTTTGACTAGTGTTTGGAGATCTTAGTTCTGGATATAGAGGCATAGGTGGCCTAGGTGCAAGTTTACTAGCCTAAATTAAAAAAATTTCAAGCTCTAATGGAAATGTTATAGGCTGTAGGTAAGGTCACACATCCCATGGATTGAATCATTAAGGCAATATTAGAATTTAAATCTCTAAGGTTATAGAAAAGTACCTTCATACATTGGTCTCATGGCCAATGGAATCCTATCCCATGTCCTTTGAAATCTGAAGTTGAAATCATCAACTACTCATTAGGATCCCTCTTGATGGTTGTCAAATGTTCCAACAAGGATATATTATCTCCCTTCTCTCCAAATTGGTTGTGAAGAGCTCTGCATAGATGGTCCTAGTTCTGAATAGAGCTTTTTGTTAGACTCTTGAACCATTGCAACACTTTCCCCTTAGAATGAAGAGGCTAACAATTTGATTGCAATGTCCATCTTAGTGATTTCATTAATTGTGCGAGACATTTGCAATGTCTTTAATGTGGTCACTAAAAGTAGTCTGGTTCTCTCATGTAAAATAGGGAATATTTTTTAATGTTGCAACTGGGATTGGGTTTTTTCCATTGAGAGTGAGTGGGCTGCTGCCAGTGAAGTTGAAATAGGGGTTGGGTGGTGGATGTGCCATTATGATTGGCCTAAGAACCCTTTTGATTGGATGAAAGGCCTACCGGGGGGTGTCGACAAGGTTCTATTTGGTGGAGATGGAGACATTTGATCTCTTCTTCCCCATCTCCCTTTGTATGGGGACAAGTGCAGATAGACAAACACTCCTTCTTCTCTAGTTCTTGATCTGGTTTGAATCCTTCTCATGAATCTGTTGAGCCTGTCCTGCTAAAACTAGTGGACTTTGCCTCTTTTGGAGTCATCGGATGTGCAACTTCAGAGCTTCTTAAAGTCTACAAAATTACAAGTACACATTAATCTTGCTATAATAAAATGAAGACCTCTTGGTCCCACTGTACATGCAAAAAAAGGTTAGTGCAAAATCATAGCACCCCCAGAATGTCTGCAACTCAATGGGTTAAG
Organism: Taxus wallichiana var. yunnanensis; assembly: GCA_018340775.1. Lineage (NCBI taxonomy): Eukaryota > Viridiplantae > Streptophyta > Pinopsida > Cupressales > Taxaceae > Taxus > Taxus wallichiana. Next base: position 194,720,692 of record CM031233.1, read on the forward strand.
ACTCTTAGTTTAATAGCATAACAAGGAGCATCTCTAAAAGTGTGGTACTTTGAAATTGAGATAGATATCATAATGAAGGTCGGTTCCTATTCCTTTGTTCAGGTGCACACAAATAAATTGTAGAGGATCTACTCTAAACTTACTCTATCTTTCCAAGGAGACAAGGTTGAGAAGATGTGAGAAAATAAACCTAAGCTAACAAGGTGATGCACCAAAGGGATGTTAAAAACCCATTTTGCAATTTAAAACAGACCATAGAAATGTAATACAACCACCATACGGAGATAACCAAACTCAAAGAGAGATCATGAGACAACAATGAACTCATGAGAGGGTTGAAAATCATCCACAGACATATATTATTGCTCCATAATTGATACAGTACATTACAGTAGCCAAGAGGCAAAAATTTGTATTACAACTTGAATCGAAGGTTTGGAAAACTCCAAAAATTCACTTGCAGGACAAGGGAAGTGTTAGTGCAAAATCACGTAACCCCAAAATGAGTCTATAGATCTACTTTTCTAAGACATAATCATTTGGTGTAATCCATATAACATGGAATCTTCCTCAAAGTTTAGGACTCGTATAATAGGAAGACTCTCCAAATTAAAGGTTGGTTCATATTCCTCTATTTAGGTGCATATGTAGAAACTTGCGAGAGGGTATGTTCTTAATCCTAATCTAAAATTTACCACGAGACAAGGGGCTAGAAGGAATACAAAAATTAAAACAAACTCTAAACTATGAGGTGATGCACCGAAGGAATGATGGACAATTATTTTTCACATAGACACAAACCGAATAAAATGCATACAATAATTGAGCACACATAACCTGATTAATAATGAAATAACAGATGAGAGAAAATAAGATGGGAAAGGATCTAGAATTGATCACAAAACATGTTTTATTACTCGTGGATTGATACAATACATTAATAAACAGCCAAGAGGTGAGAAAGCGTATAGCGCTTTAATGGAAGATCTCGAACTCCACAAGTCCTTTCTTTAGAAGGATAGGGGAGCCTATAAAAAACAATAGAATGTCCAACCCTTTACAATGAGTCCTGAGCCTTCATTTATAGATCAGATACAGATGGGAGAAAGAGAGAGAAGTGGGAAAAAACACTCCAAGCTCAACCACCACTATCTAATGACTCCCATTAAATATTTCTTGACTACACCAAACCATGATTTGACACCTTAAAAGAGGAGGAAATGGCGGAGCATATCGAATACGATCTTATAGTTGGAAGAAAGAGATCCTGCATTGAAGGCCCGAAGTCATTTCTCCATTTTTCTCCCACCTAACCTCCCAAAAATTAAAGTTTTAGACCTCCATGGCGTAGACGAGGCTGAGATCTTTCAAATGGTATCCGATTTGTAATATTTTGAGCCCTGAGTCGAAAGATATGCCACTTCAAAGTTTGCATCAAGTTTGTACAAATGGGTTGCAAAAACAAGTTTGAATAACGGGTCCCTTTTTCAATATGGGACATGTCACGACCAAATTACGGTGAAATCAGGTTTGCGGGTTCAGAATTTATCTTTTCCCCCCCATGAGAATCAAAAAGTATAGAAAATTCCCATGGCCCCGCTACTCCGTTTGGACACGTGGCACCCTTTGGTTGGCTGGGTAGATGTGCTCCCACTTTTTCCTTTGTACCCCTTTGTTAAAAAGAAAATTTTCACCTTTTCCTCCGACTCCCCACTTTGGTTTGACTCGGGTTCAAACACTGACTTTTTCCCTTTGGCGGAGTCGCAACCCATTTTGAAACTTTTACACTTTTTGGGGTAATGGAAAAAAAACCCACGATTTCCATGATTGCCCACTTTGACATGGGACACATGGCGGCACCACACTTGTTTGGAAACCCTTTTCTGGATTTAACTTTGAATTAGCACCATTTAGACACTTGGCAGCCTCCGTCGGCCTGGCCTATGCATTGACTATTCAACCGAATCTACCCCTTTTTAGATATGGACACGTGGCGGCCTCATGCTTGCTTGAAAGCCTGATTCAAAATTTTCCTTTGGAGGAGCATCGAGTTGACACTTGGTAGCCTCCACAAGTCTGTGTAATTTTTAACGGCCTCTCTTATCTTTAGGATTTGGGCTATGTGGTGAGCTCGCACTCATTTGGGTCTCCGCTTTTGGACCAACTCTTGGAGATGCGCCAGGATGACACTTGGCATTCTCCACTTGCACATTTATACTTAGGCAATTTTTTGAGACCCGCCTTGCTTGACCATTTAACCCTGCCTCTTTTCAGCTTGGGAAACGTGGAGATGCGGCACTTGTTTGAGCCCCTCTCCTTTTGGATTCATCTTTGGAGGAGCATTGTTAGGACACGTGGCTCTCTCCACAGGCTTCTCCATACTTAGTCATTTTGGACCTTTTCCTGACTTGTTTTGATCCCGAAAACTTTGAATCCTTGTCATTTTTTTCCCTTGTTGCTCCCGGCCTCTCTGCAGCACTTTTCCTTCTTTATCGAGGCTCAATTTCATTGTTGATTCTACCTGAAGATTACAAAATAGATTTAAGACATGAAACGGCTTGACAGAGTCATTTTCTTCTTGCATAGCATCTTCCACTCCATTTCTGAGTCTTTCTGCTACTTATTCATAGGATTTGAACATGATTTTCAAGTTTTTTTCTCTACGATTGTGGCTAATCCAATATTCTTCCCCGGGGTGAAATAGGGATAAATATTTGGTGACTTATAGGGGTATCTACCTACTAGCTGAAATGACCAATCACCACTGGTCATATCATTTGGGAATGGAGTCGAGAACATCGGTCGATGTTCATTTTCCTCCGATCCATGAACCTGACTTGCACTCTTGGTCTTCATAAGAAATATTGAAACAAATTTTTCTAAGAGTAGAAAATTGTTCCTACCCAGGGATTCATCTGTCTCTCTAAATGGACTACATAAGAGCAACAAAACAACACCACAACTATATACAAAATTGAAAACATACATGTCCCAAGTAGAACATGCAAAGTGTGCAAAGCACTTAGGAGAAAAGCAACCTAAACTACAACAAGACAATGTGCACAAGCACTTAGAGGAAAAGAAACTAAGCTAATATGTACAAGGTGGGAGCCTTCCCTCTAATAGCAGTGTTTAAGATAGATTCCATTCACTGGAATCTGCAACTCCTGCCATCTAATGTAGATAATTGAAAAGCATAGCTACTTTTACATTTTGTGACCATATACGACCCTGATGCATCCAACTTAGAATATCTCCTAGTTTTACTCGGTCTCCATCCCATTTCAACACTAGGTCTCCTTCCTGAAAGGTCCTTGCTCTAGCCTTCTTGTCAAAGCATCTTTTAATTGAGGCCTGATCCTTCTCCATTGTTTGAAGTGCATGCTCTCTAGTTTCTTCTAATTCCATCAACTCTGCATACCTGGCCTCCATTGGTTCAAATTCAGACATCTCCAGTTGTCTCAAGAGTTCCAATGCTGGCAACTCTAGTGATATAGGCAACACTGCCTCTTTCCAATAGACAAGCTTGAATGGGGAGCTACCTGTAGATCTTTTGGGCATTGTCCTATCAGCCCATAAGGCTGATTTGAGCTTTGTGTGCTAGGTCCTCTGGTTTTCATCAAGATTTCTTCTGATGATCCTTAACAGGTTCTTGTTTGTGGACTCAACTTGACCATTACCTTGAGGGTAATAGTTTGATGAAGTGCTTAGGTAAATCTTGTTCTTGACAGCCCACTCTATGACCTTGGAACCTATGAATGCCAATGCATTGTCTGATATAATGGTAGCTGGCACTCCAAACCTGGTCACTAACCCTTCATAGAAATCTAGTATGCTAGATTCATTTACCTCTTTGAGTGCCACTACCTCGGTCCACTTGGTGAAATAATCTATTGCTACCAGAATCCATTTATGGCCTTGGCTTGAATTTGGATTGATGACTCCAATGAATTCCAATCCCCATTACATGAAAGGTTGGTCAATTAAAATTGGGTGCAATGGAAGTGCTGCTAGATTTTCTTTTCCTTTGAAGAATGCACAATTCTTGCATCTTTTGATCCATGTGTAGCAGTCACTAAACACTCTAGGCCAATAATATCCTGCCTTCATGATTTTGAGTGTTATCACCCTTGGAGAAAAATGGCCTCTAGCTGCTTCAACATGGAATTCTTGTAACACTCTTTCAATCTAATTTGTCCCAATGCACCTTAGCAGAACACCATTGATGTCCCTTTTAAACAAGACACCATCAATGAAAACATATGGGATGGCCTGGAGTCTGAAATGCCTTCTTTTTGCTTTACTCATCCCATGAGGACACATGCCTGTTTGAAGGAAGTGCACCATGTCTTGAGTCCAACAAGGAGCAGTACATCAACATCTTCTTCTTCTTGACTATTCTGTAGAACAAAAACAACCTCCTTTTCATTGTTTGCTTCTTCTTGCTGCCCTGAGGCTAGTTGTTCACACAACCCCTTACCATGAACCAAATTAGTGACCTTGATCTCAATGTCATACTCCATGACATGAGTGATCCATCCTGCTCTTTTTTCATTCAAATCCTTACTGAGAAGGAAATCTTTAACTCCTACATGGGAGACTAACAATTGGATCTTATTGTTCAAAACCAGATGCTTGAACTTTTTTAGTCCTCTGATCACTACCAAGACTTGCTTTTCAATGAAAGAATATCTTACTTCATAGTCTTCTAGACCTTGACTGAAAAAGGCAATTGGCTGTTTTGTGTCTTCTTTGTTCTGCTAAACTAAGATTGTAGAGATAGTGTCACTGCCACCAAAGGCATACAATATGAAATCTTTGGAGAAATCTAGATTCACAAGAGTTGGGGCTTGTGATATAGCTTCTTTGATGGCCTCAAATCTTGCCCTTCCTTCAGTTGTCCATCTAAATGTTAAGCTCTTCTTCAACATCAATGTTATTGGCTTAACAAGGGCAAAAAGTTTAGGACAAACCTTTGAACAAAGTTGATCTTCCCTAAGAAGCTTTGAAGAGATTTTTGTGACTTGGAAATGGAAATGCTCTTATTGCTTCAACTCTCTCTGGGTCAATTTCCAGACCCTCCTTAGACACAATATGGCCTAAAATCCTGCCCTCATGGGCCAAGAATATGCATTTTTTAGGGTTCAATGATACCCCAAATCTCCTGCATCTTTGAAACACTTTCCTTAGGTGAAAAAGGTGGTTTGCTTTGCATTTTGGAGAACACAGTAATGTCATCTAGATAGATCAGCACTATTTTGTTGATTAGCCCTTTGAATGCCATATCCATGGCCCTTTGAAAAGTGGCACCGGCATTAGACAATCCAAATGGAATTTTTCTGTAAGCATAGGTGCCCCATTTGGTGGTGAAAGTAGTTTTGAACTGATCATCTTCTTTCACCATGATCTGATTGTATCCTAAGTAGCCATCTAAGAGAGAGAATCACTCTGATCCGGACAACATTTTCAAGATCTACTCCATTGAAGGGAGTGGGTAATGATATTTGAGAGAAGCTCTGTTTAAATCTCGAAAGTCTACACACAATCTAATTTCTCCATTATTTTTCCTGACTAGGACTAGATTAGCAACCCAACTTGAATGTTTGATTGGAAATATTATACTTGCCTCTATCAACTTGTTCAGCTCTTTCTTCATCAGAGGCTCAATATGTGGATTGACTAGTCTCTCGATTTTGACTGATGTGCTTAGCGGCTAGATCTAGTTTAATTGTGTTTTGTTTGTCTTTGGATTGAACCCTCTCAGGTCTTCATAACTCCAAGAAAATACATCTGGAAATTCTTGGAAAAGTTGTATGAATTCATACCTTTCTTGCAGATTAGCCACTTTGCCAATTTGGAGTGCTTTTGCCTTCTCCAACTAGGATTGACTCTAAACCTTCTCCTTAGATCTCGTATGTTAGCCTTCTCTTTTCTAAACTAATCATTAGGATTGAAGATGGAATCCAATGTCACTAAGCCTTTGGGAACTTGTTTTGTATGTAGATGTACTATTTGATTCCCATATTGTTGCTCTAGCCTGCTTTGATTATTAGCTGAGAATTAAACTTCTTCTTACGAGAAAATTAATGATCTATTGATCATTCTCGAACACTTGCCAACATGTGTTGTTATCTAGCATTGTTGGCCTCACAACCACATGGATATGTGGTTGTTATTTGTCTCTCTTGATGTTGTCTACCACATCAAACGTTGCTCCAACTACTGCAAGTCTATCAACAAATTCATTCTCTTTCCTGGGTATGGACACAATGTCGAAGGCTTCAAATCCTCCATATGATCTCATACTTTACTCTTATAGATCTTGAGTAGGTCACTCTTGACAGCATTAAGTCCTATGACTTGATTGGCAACCAATTCACTATCACCAAACACTTGTAAATTCTTGATTCCCAGCCTCCTTGCCCAATGAAGACCATGGACTAAAGCCTCATATTCGGTAGCATTATTTGAGTGGGAAAAGTGAAATCTAAAATCTGAATAATATTTCATACCTTTGGGGACACAATCATAGCTCCTCCGCCAACTCTTTGTCCGCTCCTTGAGACATAAAAAAAATTGCTATACCTCATTGTTATCTTTATATTCGGCTTAGTTAGGGAAAGAAGAGGATGATCCTCATCATGTAAATAGTAGACACCTAGCTCAGATTCTTCCATCTCTTTATAAGGGTCAAAATCATGTCTTTTGTTGGCCCATTCATCTAGAGTCAAGTCTGGGATGCATCCTACCTTGGTATCTAGCTTCACAAGTATTTAGGAGGTCTTCTTGATCAAAAGCTAAGTAGTTGGCATTGATTGGCTAGGCACATAAGATTCAATATGGTAATCAACAATGGGCTCAGATCTGATTTTGGCCTTCACCCCATACCTTGTTCTAAAGAGCATATGTGACCAATCAATAGACAAATAGCCTCCAATTTTGGCAGTGAAGTCCTTGGACAAACATACAACAAAATGTGGTGGCAAGTCTATGACTGACACATTTTGCAATACAGTTACATTGGGGCATACATGTAAGGTGAGGCTTAGATCTTTGATGATTCCAACAGTTGTCACTATTGTCCCATCTAATTGTACTACTCCCCTAGAGATGACTTCATATTGGAGACCCAATTGATCAGCTATTTGCTTGGGCATTACAGAACTACTTTCCCCAGAATCAATCATACAATTATGCACCAACTTGTCCCCAATAATCAATGAAACATAGAAAGGGGGAGGTCTCAGGTTCTTACCTTTTTGTTCTCCATGGTTCCTCCCAGGTTGAGCTGAATTGGTAAGCACCCTCTCTTGTTGATTAGGGGGTTGATTTGAGCTTGACCAATTTTGTATGGCAGTCTGTAATAGATCCTTCTTCCTTGGAATGGCTAGTGACTCCCATAGTGAAATGTTCACACTTGTCCTCTTCATTTGCTTAATGATATTGAATGAGCTATCCTTTTGCTGCCCCTTCCCTGACACATTATTTTCTTGCACATGGGTTGACACAACCGGTGCCTGAGTGGATTTGGGAGGTGGCTTGGATTGGCTCTACATATTGGGAGTTACATTTGGAGCACCAAAACCTTGTGGAGTGATGGAAGGTTGAGGGTTACCTGAGTTCAGTGGTTGGCCTTCTCTAATGTTTCTCCTTTTAGACTGTGTATTGGTAGCTACACTTTGAGAAGGGGACTGGTTCATCCCATAGAAGTCCTCATCTTACAAGTTAACAAACATAGTCTCACCTGAAGATGTCTCTTCTTTGAGATCCTTCCTGGCTAGGTTCTTGTGGCACCATACTGGTCTGCACCATCAAGGCCTAATTGAGTGCACCATTAAAGAACATTGATTGATTATGTGGCTGATTACATGGAAAGAACTAATCATATTCTTATGCCATGTTGTTTTGTGCTGGAACCAATGCCCTTGATGTTGAGGTTGTATTTGGATCATAAGACCTGAAAGGTCTAGCAGCTTGAGGCTATCCTTGGTTTTGACTTTGATTTATAGTCTGAGATGGTGGTCTATTTTGTTGATATTGAGGTCTAGCCTGATACTGAGTCTGAGGCTGATATGGCCTAGAGCTCTGGGCTTGTTGTCTCTTGATGGTCACCAACTCATTCCCTAGGTTTTGAAGTTGTTTCATGACTTCTTGAAGTTATTTTGAGGTATTAGATGATGAGGTGGAGGCTTCAACTGAGCTTTGACTCTTGGGAGTAGGTACAGGGGCTAATGTGGGTGTTTGGCTAACATCTGGGCTTCCTAGCTCGGGGTATAGAGGCATGGATGGCCTAGGAGTGATTTTGCACAATTGGTTCAAATTTTGGATAGAGCACCTTTACAGCTTTCTCCGAACCATTTTGAAGCTTTCCCCTTGAGTGAAGAGGTGAGTAACTTGACTGTAATGTCCATCTCATGGATTTCGTGGATTGTGCGGACATTTTGCAATATGTTGGACATGATCACTAGGAGAGGTCCGGTTTTCCCGGTGAAATAGGGGATGCTCTTTAATGCTACTATCAAGACTGGATTTTGTGCATTCAGGGTGAGTGGACTACTGCCAGTGAAGTTAACATAAGGATTTGGCTGAGCCATCCTAATCATCCTGAGCACCCCTCTTGATTGAGAGAATGGCCTGTTGGGAGGAGGTGTCGATAAGGCTCTATTTGGTGGAGACAGAGACCTTTGGGTTCTTTTTCTTTCCCTCCATCTATTTGGGGACAAGTATAGATAGATAAAAAATCCATCTTCTCTAGTTCTTGATCACGTTTATATTCTTCTCATGAACTTATTTGGACTACCAAAACCAATGGACTTGTTTCTTTTGGAGTCGCCAGATGTATAATTTCAAGAATTATTAGAAGCTAGAATCACAACAAGTGTACATCAATTCTTACTATAATAAGATGGACACTTCTCTAGTCCCATCGGGCATGCCAAAACTATTAGTGCAAAATCACAGCACCCCCAAATGAGTCTATAGATCTACTTTTCTAAGGCAGAATCATTTGGTGTAATCCGCATAACATTGAATATTCCTCAAAGTGTGGGACTTTGTATAATAGGAAGACTCTCCAGATTAAAGGTTGGTTCCTATTCCTCTGTTTAGGTGCATACGTAGAAACTTGCAGAGGGTCTATTCTTAATCCTAATCTAAACTTTACCAAGGAGACATGGATAGAAGGAATACATAAATTAAAACAAAAGCTAAACTACGAGGTGATGCACCGAAGGAATGATGGACACTTGTTTTGCTGATAGACACAAACCGAATAAAATGCATACAATAATTGAGCACAGATAACTATATTAATAATGAAATACCAAATGAGAGCAAAGAAGATAGGAAAGGATCTAGAATCGATCACAAAACATGTTTTATTGCTCTGTAGATTGATACAATACATTAATAAACAACCAAGAGGTGAGAAAGCATATAGCAGTTTTAATGGAAGTTCTTAACTCCATGAGTCCTTTCTTGGAATGATATAGGACCCTACAAAATATGAGAGGATATCTAACCCTTTAGAATGAGTCCCAAGCTCGCATTTATAGATCGATATAGATGGGAGAAATAGAGAAGAAGTAAAAAACAGCTCCAAGCTCAACCACCACTATCTCGATGAATCCCATGAAATCTATCTCAAATCATCACGACTACAAAGAATCATGATTCAATTCCTTGAAAGAGGAGGAAACAGGTGCAAGAGATTGAATCCAATCTAGTAATTGGAAGAAAGAGATCCTGTATTGAAGGCCCGAAGTTTTTTCTCCATTTTTCTCCCACCTAACCACCCAAAATTAAAGTTTCAAACCTTCACGGCGTAGACGAGGTCGAGATATTTCCAACGGTGTCAGATTTAAAAAATTTTGAGCTCTAAGTTGAAATATATGCCCCTTCAAATTTTGCATCGAGTCCGTACAAATGGGTGGGAAAACCAGTTTGAATAATGGGTCCCTTCTTTAATATGGGACACATGGTAGCCAAATTAGGGAAAAATCAGGTTTGTGGGTTTAGAATTTATCTTTTCCCCCCTTTCCCATGAGAATCACAAAATCTAGAAAATTCCCATGGACCCGCTACTTTGCTTAGACACGTGGCACCCTTTGGTTGGCTAGGGAGAGATGCGCTCCAACTTTTTCCTTTGTGCCCCTTTGTCAAAAGGAAAATTTTCACCTTTTCCTCTGACTCCCCGCTTTGGTTTGACTCGGGTTCAAACGCTGAATTTTTCCCTTTGGTGGAGTCGTGGCCCATTTTGAAACTTTTACACTTTTTGGGGTAAGGGGAAAAAAACCAACGTTTTCCCCAATGGCCCACTTTGATGTGGGACACGTGGTAGCACCGCACTTGTTTGGAAACCCTTTTCTAGATTTAACTTTGAATTAGCACCATTTAGACACTTGGCAACCTCCACCAGCCTGGCCTATGAATTGACTATTCAAACGACTCTGCCCCTTTTTAGATATGAACACATGGCGCGTTGTGCTTGCTTGAAAGCCCAATTCAAATTTTTCCTTTGGAGGAGCATCAAGTTGACACTTGGAAGACTACACATGTCTATGGAATTTTTAATGGCCTCTCTTATCTTTAGGCTCTAGACTACGTAGTGGGTTCGCACTCATTTGGGTCTCCACTTTTGGAACAACTCTTGTAGATGTGTTAGGCTGAAACTTGGCATTCTTTTCCTACACATTTATACTTAGCCAATGTTTTTAGACCCACCCCTGTTTAACCATTTGACTCTACCTTCTTTCGGGCACAGGACATGTGGAGTTGCGGAACTTATTTGAACCCCTCTCCTTTTGGATTCTTCTTTGGAGGAGTGCGGTTAGGACACGTAGCTCGCTCTGCAAGATTCTCCATAGTTTGTCAATTTTTCACCTTTTTCTAACTTGTTTCAATCCGAAAACTTCAAATCCTAGACCCTTTTTTCCCTTCTTGCTCCTAGCCTCTCTCTGCAACACTGCTCCTTCTTCATTAGAGGCTCAATTTCATTGTTGAGTCTGCATGAAGCTTGGAAAATGGATTTAGGACACGAAACGACTTGATAGAGTCATTTTCTTCTCGCATAGCCTCTGTCACTCCATTTCTGAGTCTTTCTGCTACCATTCATAGGATCTGAACGTGATTTCTTAGGTTCTTTCTCTACAGGATCATGGCCAATCCAATATTCTACCCCGGGGGTGAAATATGGATAACAAGAAGAAAGGAGGGTAAAAAAATGTCTAACCCTTTACAACGAGCCAAGCTCTTATTTTTGTAGATGCAACGAAGAGAGGAGAAGAAAAGAGGTGAGCAACCTAATTTGGAGCTCATTCCACCCATCAATGCCCCTACAAATATACCTAGAATCATGTCAAGTTTGTTACTCTATGTCTCTGTTTGGCGTATCAAAAGAAGAAGAACAACGGATCAAATTGAATCGATCTAGTTGTTGAAGTAATCGGATCGCATATTAACGGCATGAATACATTTTCCAAATTTTTAGCCACCTTACCTTGTTGAAATTAAAATTTTGGGTTTCATGGCATAGATGAGGTTGATACCTTTCTAATGGTGCCAAATTTGTTGATTTTTGAGCCTGGATTGAAAGATATGTACATTTGAATGTTTGAGTCGGATTCGTACAAAAATGGCAAAAACTAATTTAGCAGAATGGGTCCACAGACACGAAATTCACTTTGCACATTTTGCAAAAAATACAAAAATGCAAAAAACACCCCACAGCCCCACAATTCACTTTTGTCAAAAAATCATCTTCGGACCTGCTGGCCTGCATTTTCCATTTGGGAAAAAGTCCTCCCGAGGCCCGTCGGCCTGCATTTGGCAAAAAATCCTTCCAAATCCCACCTCCCTGCATGTAATTTAGGCCTGAGATGTGTCTCCTCTGAGCATCGGTGGAGATGCGGCTTATTTTTACACTTTACACCTTCTCGGGCAAAAAGTTCAAACTGCCTCCAATGACCCACTTTCCCGCCTTGACTTAAAACATGGCCACATGTAGAGCTGCCACGCATTTGGGGACCGCTTTTGGTTTTTGTTTTTGAAGTTGTGCCAAAGAGACACATGTTTCCTCTGTGGCTTCCTCTGTTTCTTTGTGTTTTGGCTAAGTCCATTTTGTTTGGCGGGGGCATACATTTGACCCAGGACACGTGGAGGGTTGGCACACATTTGGGACCTGCTTCCCAATTCTACCTTTTGAATTTGCATGGAGGCCTCACGTGGAGGACTCTTCCATCAATTTTATACTTAGTTGATTTAAACAGTCATCTCTGCCCCCTTTTTGGCTTTTGGGCACGTGGAAGGCTAGCACTTGTCTGGGAGACCCAATTTTAGATTTACCTTTGAAGATGCACCAAGATGACTTATGGCTCCTTCCAGAATTCACGTGATACTTAGGTGATTCTAGCCGATGCCTTTTGACTTCTGTTGGATCCTAACCACGTGGAGAGATGATGCTATTTTTAGTCTCTGCCTTGGGCTCTTACTTTTGAAATTACACTAAGCTGACACATGGTTCTATCTGCGCGTTTGGGCTTTCATCATCTGAATCTATCCCTTTTTCGGGCCTAGGACACGTGGAAGCTTTTTTATTTTTTGGGGAACCGCCCTTGGCTTCGACCCTTGAAAGTGAGCCGTTAAGACACTTGGCATCCTCTGCCATCTCTTTCATACTTAGCCAATTTGGGCCCACTCTAAATCATTTGTGAAGCCCAAACACTTTGAGCCTTTCCCTATTTCTCTCATGAGAACCTCTATCTTCCTTGATGTTGTTCTCCTCCTTTGAGCCTTTGGTTTCTCCATTTCTAATTCTACCAAAGAACTTTGATGTTGGATTCGACACGTGGGCTCATAGGATGGAACCGACCTTTACATTTCTTCCTGTGCAGGGTCAGGTATGGTCAATTTTTCTGGGGAGGAAAATTGGGATAACAATTAGGAAGGTGAATATTTCAATTGTCTAAACCATGACATTCATATTTAAATTCAAATGGGCTTAACACATATGAAGTGAATAATATGCTTTTACCCATTTAAAAAATTAAACAATCTTCCTCATTTATCTAGCTAACATAGTTGTTCCTACATTAATTATGTGTCACTCATATTGGTGTTGTAAGGTTAGATTTAACAAAAAAATATACAAAAAAATAGTTTTCCATATACAATGCTTTAAATATAAGATTCCAAGGGGAACAATAGTCTAAAACACACTAGTTTTTATAATGTAATTCTCTTTAATTCACTTTCATTTAACATTCTTAATTTTTATAAATATACAATATCTTAATGCCATCTCATTAATTGCAACATATCAACTCTTATCCTTCTTGTTTGGAGTACACAAACCAACATTGTGTCATTCCTAGGATCGAGTATGGATATCCCCTACACTCAAGCATAAATCAACACATTCATCATTGTTAACTTTTTCAATGAAATAGAAGAGAGAGAGAGAGAGAGGGAGGGAGAGAGGAGAGAGAGAGATAGGTAGAGGGAAGTATATATAATTTTTGTCTCATGCATTCGTTCTTTCACATTCAATTGCCCTTATTATTTTTGTACGAGAGAGAGAATAAGGAAGAGAGAGAAAGTTAATACACATTTTATTTTCCATTCAACCTGTCATAACTATTTTCATTTCATGTCCATTACCATTTCATTTCAAACCAATTCACATTTCCCAATTCATTTTCGTTTTCAAATCAATCAAGTATCATGTTCGTTCCTAGAGAGAAGTAGGTGGACGAGAAAATCAACATGCGGTTGAAAATTCATTTACACAAGATAAAAGATCTAATGAAATTGTACACAAAATTGCAATGGTATTACGAGGTCACAAGCATGGCTAGAACTCAAATGAGTCTCAAAAAGGGGATTCTAGCTAAGATTGAGGAAACTAACCAAAACATCAAAAGTGCCTACAAACAGTTTCTTAAAAACAATCGATTTGAGTTTGATCACAAAATTTGACGATTCCTACTTGTTCTCCCATATATAGAGAATTCACCGTGTTTGATGAAAGTTGATAATGATGAGAACATCTCAAGTTATAAGGGAACTTTTAGGTCAATTATCATAGTGTTTCAGACCTCTTGTTGCAAAGCGACCAAGTGGGTGAAAAAACCCACTTGCAAAATTAGTTTCCGAAGGAATTTTCATTGAATTGAAGGTGGGTTACGATCCTCTTATTGGCATTCTAGAGGTAAGAGGTAGTGGTTTTTAAGTTTCACTCAAGCTAAGAGACAACCATAAGCCAAATAATATCATGTTTTATTTAAATTAGCATGTCACCATAAGTGACCGATAACCTAAGAGGGTTTAGGAATACGACTTGCAAGAGAGTTAAAAAGTTTTGAACAACTCGAGTTAAGGTTCCCTAAGTTTTCCATGTTACCAAGGGTCATGCAAAGAGTTTTGGTTTTGCACTACATTTGGGTGTGGTGCTCTATGTGTGTAGTTTTAAATATTAGAGTTTTCTTCTTTTTTATTGGTGATTTTTTGAGAATTAACGTCAAGGAAATATTTTTTCAATTATTGGAATTATTATCCCTATTATTCAACATTTAATTTTGAAATAGCTGAAAATGATTAAGAAAAATTTAATGCAAGAAATTTTTTGAAAACCATACCTTGTTATGTAAAATTTACGATCCCCACATTCAATGATATCGCATCACCGCCATATTCACCAAGCGCAAACCACGAGACGAGGCATGATGAGCTCCACAAGAATGAAAGATGGAAATACTATGACTAGAGTCACGAGATGATATAATATAAACTTAGAATTTTCTCCAAATAACCAATCCCAACACCAAGGCATAAATAAGGTCCTTCTAGCTGCTCTAATGCATTACTTAGACACAACCAAGGAGGAACTAGGAAAATGAAATCTATTTGTTGGGAAATCTGCTCTAGCTTTTACTTGGAAGTTTGTTAAGCATAAAAAACACAACCAATTTTTTTCAATGCAGCGATTAACACACTCCACAGACCACTCCTCTTTGGAATGTGCCAATGCCCAATACTCTGTAATATTATTATTCACACTACAATATTGTTATGTTAAGCTGTGATACCATTTCAAATTCTATACTACACAAACCATTCTTTTTTATAACCATGATTTAACCAGCTCCAAGATGAAAATAAGTTTGATAGGAAGAGCATTCAAGGTAAATATAGATTGCATTCTTAGGCTTAGACTCACAATAGGAAGCGAAGCAAAGATGGAAAAAAATTTCAACGCCTTGATCTATACAACAAATTCTCATAATAAAAAGCAAAAAGGTAGGGAAAAAAACATAGTAGTCGTTGTCTACACCCGAGAATGGCACTTCCAAAGTTATAGTGCACATAACACAGTACACAAAATCGAAGAGGAAAATTCAAAACAACTATACACTACGCCTAAATGGAGAAACTTCTAACGTCCAACTTCATCCTCTCTTTTGCATAGAGGAGCAAAATAATGACAAACTATGGTTTTACTTCCTCTAAGATACATTGAACCTACGTTAGTTACATATATTGATCTAGATAATTCAATTTGTATATAGTCGGGTGAGCGGG
This sequence comes from Taxus wallichiana var. yunnanensis, assembly GCA_018340775.1. NCBI lineage: Eukaryota > Viridiplantae > Streptophyta > Pinopsida > Cupressales > Taxaceae > Taxus > Taxus wallichiana. The sequence goes on from CM031233.1 coordinate 194,736,268, forward strand.
TTTGTGTGTTTATATTTTTTCTAGCATGCGAGACCGATTCACCCACAACATACTTGATATTTGGACAAATGTTAGTGAGCCTTGCATTTAGCACGGTTCCCTTAAAGATATATTTATATAATTATGAGATTACATCACATGCTTTACCAAAGATAGCAAAACAAAGTGCAAACTTCTCCATTCGATGTAAATGACCAATTATTGTTAAATTTCCAATGTCAACTTGGGTTTCACTATGGTTAATGCCTCTGGATCTCAATTAATGTTCTTATCTTAGTATGTAAGGAAAATGACGGGTCTTAAAAGGTGTTTAGGATGAGTCACTCTCCATAACATTCCTCGAGCCATAAAAATGTACCTTGTTTCTTGCTTGTACATGGTTGTCACTTCAAATATTATTAAATTATTTTAATAATTCACCAGACATTGATGTAGATTAGGAAGGGGCCACTACATATCCCTCCCCTTATAAGAGCATCATCCTTGATGTGATTGAAAGCTAGGTATAAAATTATATGAAAACAAGGAAAGGTCAAGAATGTGTAATGTTGTTGTATTAGAACAACTTGTCGATACAACGTGACCATAAGGAAGCAAACTAGTTTTTTCAATCTCTTAAATTTTACTGTTATGTGAATATTGGTATTTAGTTATCTTTTACTTTATTAATTAATTTTTCTTTTTCCTTTACAATATTTCTTTATCTCATTCTCTTAATATTTATTGTTTAGAATTTCAATTGACTTATGTTCGTAGGTGCCCAAAAGTAATTTTCCTCAATATGTCATACAAAACTCAACAAAACAAAAACAACCCATGAGACATCTTGCTTAATATTATCACAATTGTATCACAATGGAAGACCTCTAATTCAACCATGGAAAGATAACAACTAGTCCACATAACAAATAATTTCCAACAATTATGCCATAGGCATAACTCCAACACACATGTGACTAAAAATAGAATCATCACATTGATACATATGTAACGGTATCACATGAATCAAACACCATGACTTGTATCAACACGGTGCCAAGTCTATATCCAACGAAGACATAATCAACAAGGGAGTTTCAATCCTTAATCATAATAATATCTAACAAACCCACAAGAGTACACATAACTCATAATACCAACTCCACATATCTCAAAACATCAGAAAACAACTCAATATATCTCCCGAAGTATCCAAAATTAACTCCATATACCTCCCAAAGCATCATAAAAAAACTCCATATATCTCCCAAAGAGAAATAATCATAGTGCCAAAACCAAGTCAGGTCACTCAACCATAGAGCCCAATCTCCTTATTTCTCCATATCGAAACACTCAACCATAGAGCCCAATAAAAATATTTGGTCACTCAACAATAGAGCCCCATTAAGAATATCAAGTCACTCAACCATAGATCCACATCAAGAATATCAGGACACTAAACCATAGATCCCCATCTCCTTATTTCTCCATTTAATGAGATCGGGTCACCCTATGGCCCTAGGCACATAGAGCCATGTCACCCCCACCCAAGTGGTGTATTAACTTTGTAGTTTGATAACTACATTATGTTATGACCACCTTGTGGAGTACCCCCATACAACAAAGCGAGTCCATTGGTCCAACCATTCTATGGTGAATCTCATGAATCTATTCCAACACATTACAACGTTAGAACCAACAAAACAATCTTTCAAATGCCAAGCTGAAAAAATCCCAAGCAATGGGCTACACTAAAAGAAAAAAAAATTAAACCTAAGAAAAAAAAAAAGGATGAATATCCTTAGTGCAAAAATCCGCATGATAGTGCGAGAACCAAATAAAATTCCCAAAATATAAGAACATATCAACCAAGAAACTCAAGCTAGTTTTGACAAAAAGAGAGATAGTGATAATTTTACGAATAAAATATGTATACATAAATAACACATTACAATCACTATGTGGCATTATAAGGCCACCAAAGGGGTACTCATTGAGTTATTGACACTCAGATATCAAGCCTCAACTTGCAAAATAACATGTCAAATAATATTTTTTATTAGATAAGGTAATAAGAATAAGGATTGTTTCTCTCGGAGGCCTTATAATAAAGATGCATCATTAGAGAAATAGAAAAGAGAAAGATAAGGCATTGAGGAACAACATAGATGACCTTTACCAACAGTCGAAGAACAAACCAACACCTAGAAGAGCTGAACCCAAATCCCGGTCAATGGTATTTGATTGGAGCCTTAGATAGATCTAAACCTTTAGATGTGCCTTTGCAGAGGCCGCCAAAGTGAGACTCCGCAACACTTGATGAGATGGAATAACTTTATGTTTCTCGTGGTTGACCGTAGTCCAACCTTCATCAAGATTCAATGTCACCTCCCAAACATTGTTCATAGCTTTGACATCGTAGGGGGATTTGAAAGTTGAGGGACCCCCATCCCCTAAATAAAGGAAATTTTCTAAAAGTACATCAATAGACTGCGTAGGGGGCTGAAACTATCAAACCCAAAATGACTTTTATGGAATGATTTTAATTCATTGACTCTGGATTCTAAATTTGATTTTACATTTGAAACATTTTCCCACCCACTAGGTGTGCCATTAAACCCATCTACCACATTATCATTGAGCTTCAAACCCGTGTCTACAACCAAATCTAAATGTCAAATAATATAATTTTCATCATCTCTGCCTAAAGCATCCCTCCATACTCCCATAAGGCTTAACATAGTATGAGAGGGGGTGTATTGTTTACATTCCCTCCACCTAATATGTTCGCAAAACACAATATACATGGTGGCCATGCATACCAAATGAATAGAAGTGGTTCGTCAACGATATACCAATCCTAAGGTACACATAGGTCATCCATATGAAAACCATATATGGAGAGAAAAAAAGGTACAAGTATCCATCTATCACACTTTAAGGTGTTCATGAAACACAATATATATGGTGCCCATTCGGAAATATGCCATAAATACCAAAAAAACATAGGTGTATTTTAAGTTTATGTAAGACTCCACCTCCTATCTTGTACTTGGCTCAAGTGACTAGTCAATGGTACTCATTTTCTCTCTCAACATACACCTTTTACCAATTTATTCCCTTAGGGTTAGTTAGTGTAAGGTTCACAACATAACACATAACTACATTTTAACATGATGGTTATTCACGCATATTAACCATAACATCTTACACATGGTATATAATAGAGGTATACAAAAATCATTACTTTCATGGGTTACCATACATCACGTTTCCACATAATGCACCCAAAGTGCAATCACTTTACAATAGGGGTCATATATTCACCATATGCCCCTAAATCACATCATGAACCATCATATATTAGAAAAATTATATATATGATGAACACAAAGAATATTGTTACAACATATAGTCAATTGCAACACAACATGGGAACACACATTATTCATCACAATATGGTGATGAAAACATGATAAAATCTAATTCACTATACAAAAATATTTCCATAAAACACATTAGCACACCCGCATGTCACCAATAACAAAACACTCCAACACTTTGCACAATAACATTGTTTTCACATACAACAAGGTGGCACATCACACGTGAACTACTCATTTAATCCATGAAAGGGAGAGATAATACTCTCATCACAAGCACATCATCATGATAACAAATACACACCGAGTCAAATACACAACACATGCATTAATAATATCATAATTAAAACGTTGTCCACATCACAACATATATCATATTACACTTCCCATCTCCACCACCACCATGCAAGATCTTCTCAAATCCAATCTATCCGAGAGGTTCGAGAGCATGAACTTCCGCTCCGATACCATATGCAATGCCCACATATTTGACACACAAAATACAACAAAAAAATTATCAGAATAACTTTTTTTTCTCTTTAATTGCATGCTACACAACACCACATGGGATCCAAATAAAGAAAATCAACATCACGTAGGACACTTTCACAAACATGGACCCACTCATACAATAGATAACATAGGGTACACATCAATGTCTTACTCAAATGACATAAACCAAGACAATGACCCAACTACGGTAAGACACATAGGATAGGCATACTCCACAACATGGCATTTTTATTGTTTACATGTTTATTAAATTTAATTTTCCAATATATAAGCTTACATGTTACAAGTGAATTTGACTGGTAAGTGTGTACAACTTTTTGTTTTTATAGAACTTCAAATCATTTATTTACGTATATAATTATCCTTCAAAAAGAATGCATTATTGGTTCCTTTCTCAATTTCCATTAATTATCCACAACTGTGGTGCCTAACTTTAAGAATAAAAATACAAATATATAAAACAAATTACAAAAATTAAAATTTAAAAAATAAAGAAGGTGGGATGCGTGTGGAGGGTGGTTGATTATGGCAGGAGTGGAAAAGACGTGGAGGAAGGTTGGGTCAGGAGGTACAAGGTCTATTAGAGCATGGGCCACCCAAAAAGAATTTTTAGACCTCTCATTCCTTGCATTATAACACATACAATTTATTTGAGAATCCAAAAGCAAAATCCATGTTGAAACCATCTAAAGGTAAAATTTTAGCAGTGTTGGACAGATTCAGGGATGGAATACATGTATGCAATAGTAGAATCATGTTATTGACATGTAAATTGGTCCTCAAATTTCCTAAAAGAAACGTGGTTCGTGCACTGCAATGACTGTAGGTTATGCAAAAAAAAATTATTTCTTGAAATGCCTTTGAAAATTTTGAGAAATTACTTTTGGCAAGAGTAAATTCAGCATCCACATCCCTTGCCTACCTTTCCTAGCTTGTGCCAAAATAAGAGATTTGGAAATGAGAGTGGACATCCAAAAAAACATAGAAGATAGAGGAATTTTGTTAGATGTTGTAGTTGCAAATGACCAACAATGTGTGCATGTAAAGAGAAGGGCATGAAAGGGTTGGAATCAGTTTGGGAGAGGTACAAATTTAAAATCCCAGTTTATATTAGTCCAAAGGTTATATCCTTATGAGAAATGCATGCTTCTCATATTCATCCAATGCTTTTGAAAGATTTATATCTCGCAAATGTAGCTGAAATTCCCTTTGTGAACGATTTCGATACAACACAAACAATCTTCCACACTGAAGGCTTACATTAAATCTGTAAGATGCAATATATTTTTCTTTGTGCACCAAGACATATACTTAGCAGGTCTGTTATAATTTGGAACTCTAGTCCACAAACACTAAGGAAGCTTGTGCAATTGTTCTTGAATTGGTTGTCGGTGGAAATAGAGGACAAGAACATATCAAGGAACTGAAAATACAATTGAAATTACCCACACCGAATCTTGAAAGTGAAAAGTTTCAATCTTATAGATTCTATTGCCATGAAGGAGGAATGTAAATCTATTTATGAGAGAAACATTCAAGCTGCAAGGGATGTAATTTTAAGACAAAAATATAAATATATAAAATAAATTTAAAAATAAAAAATAAAAAAATTAAAGGAGATGGTTGCGTGTGGAGGGTGGTTGAGTGTGGCAAGAGTTGAGGACACATGGAGGAAGGTTCTGTTAGGAGTACAGGGTCTCATAGAGTATGGGCCACCCAGAAAAGACTTTTTAGGCATGTAATTCCTTACATTATAATACACGCAATTTATTTGAGAATCCAAATGCCAAATCCATGTTGAAGCCCTGTCACGTTGAAATTTTAGCAATGTTGGAAATATTTAGGGATGGAAGACATGTATTGAAGAATGGAAGCATGCGCTTCACATGTAAATTGGTCCCCAAAAATCTTGAAATAAACGTGGCTCGTGGACTGGAACAACTATAGGTTATGCAAAAAAATGGTTTGTTTAAAAGGCTCAGAAAATTTTGAGAAATTACTTTCACAAGGAGTAAATTCAGCCTCCATGGCACTTGCCTGCCTTTCCCATATTGTGCCAAAATTGGAGATTTGGAAACGGGAGTGGACATCCAGAAAAACATAGAATATAGAGGAATTTTGTCAGATGTTGTAGTTACAAATGCCCATTGATGTGTGCATGTAAAGAGAAGGGTAGGGAAGGGTTGGAATTAATCTAGGAGAGGTAAAAATTTCAAATCCTTGGAATAATTTTCCAATAGGTTATATCCTTATGTGAAATTCATGTTTTTCATATTCATCCAATGCATTTGAAAGATTTATATCACGCAAATGTAGCCAAAATTCCCCTTGTGAATGATGTCAATACAAAAATAATAATCTTTCACATCGGTGGTTCACATTAAATCTGTCAGATGCAATATCTATTACTTTTTGCACCAAGACATGTGCTAAGCAGGTCTGTTATAATTCGGAACTCTAGTCCATACACACTAATGAAGCTTGTGCAATTGTTATTGAATTGGTTGTCGGTGGAAATAGAGGACAAGAGCATATCAAGGAACTTAAAATTCAATTTAAATTTCCCAAAATGAATCTTGAAAGTTAAATTGTTCAGCTTCTTAATTCTTTTTCCATTAAGGAGGAACATAAATCTATGTATGAGAGAAAGATTCAAGCTGCAAGGGATGCAAATTCAAGATTGGGCCATATTGACCAAGTTATGCAAATTTTTCTAGAGAAAGTTTCTTACATTAATTTGTAAATTGAACAGAAGCAAGGACTTGTGAGTAGGCTTGAGAGTGAGAAAAATAAAAATAAAAATGGAGTTATGCTCAGGGAAGTGAACTGTTTGACGAAATGCGTAAGTGAGATGTTGAACCAAATCCCATGACTTTGACCAGCTTCGTTCTTCTAGGCATGGTTCATCTCTCCCTATCTTTCATAAAAAAATTTTTTTAGTTGTTCATTTGTAGTGAAATAAATTTTAAAATGTAGCATTATCATAGAATTGATAGTTTTAAATAAACTTGTTTTCAAAACAAAAAGGCATCATACTGTAGCTTGTGCAATTAAAATATTCCTTGGTAGACAAGCATAAACTCAAACCCTCATTTTGAGATGATCTAACAAACTTCTTGATGAAACTATATTTCTATAGTACCTATTTTTATTACCGAGTTGAATTTGAGAACCCTGTAAATATGTTGACCACTCTCTTGTTAAAATAGATAAATCACAATTTTTAGAGAATTAGAATATGATCTTCATAACTCTAGAAAGGAGATGTTAATTTTTCTATGTGTACCTTGTTATGTGAGGAGTCATTTCAATCCTTGAATCAACCTCAAATGATCATCTGTGACCTTTTTGAAGCCCTTCTAGGAGCCATGTTACGCAACCTTGTAGAAATGTAGGAAGATGCTAAATTTGAAAAGTTGGGTTTCATATTAGTTCTCCATTTGAACCACGGCGAATAAATTCCTATCCACCTTCACAAACCTCTATTATTTTTACTAGACAATTGCCTAGAAATTTCAATTTGGGGAAAAACAATTTTCTTGATAGTTTGGCAATGGAATTTTTAGGCCTTCGGTTGCGGTTGGACTAGGTCAAGACTATACCAATTACGACTACTAGTGGCTCTAGAAAACATGTCGCCATTTGAAAACTGTTTGCTAGGTCTCGGTCCCGTCGACTCGTGAATTTTTTGTATATAGGGGATCTTATAGAAATTTTCTCGTTGTTATTTTGTCCATCAAACATCATTTTTAAACATGGGTTCCTAAGCCCTCGAAATAACTTTTGATCCTTTACAACTAGGTCAAGTATGATCGATGGCCTCATAAAATTATCCGCCAATTGTAAACCATTCTTCAATTCGAATCACGTTAGTTCATGTGAATTATTGGTGTATATGAGGACATGTAGAAACTTACCCATTGTGTTTTTTCTCATCAAGGGACAATGTTTGAATGTGGTTTCCTCACCTCTAAGCCTAAATTGAATGTTTTTGCAACTAGTAGGAAAAAATACAGCAAAAGTTGTATGACCCCTATTGGGTTTTCAAACCATCGTGGAAACTTATTGACACTTGTAAATAAATGCTTGAAACTCTATTGTGTGACTGTTAAGTGAATTTGAAATTTTGGCAAAATAGTGTTTCTCTCTCTTCCCTATTTCTTTCTCTCGCCTTGGTTAAGAAATGAAGTGAAATAAAATGAAGTAAAAAAGTGTCTCTATCCTCCTCATTTCAAATGCAAATGGTTAATTTTATTATTTAAATTAGAAACTAAAAATGTTAATTATGCTAGATTTAGGGGATTCCATGTCGTGATTTATCGGTGATTTCATGTTCACATGGTTTTACAGGATGGAAGTGAGATGGCAAAAAGGCATGGTGTAATCCATTGTTTATTATTATAATTTATATAAGTTATTGAAAAATGTATATATGTGTAATGTATTACCATCTTACGAAATTTATATTTGAAATTTGGTAATATGTATGACATGTTACTTTTAGGAATGCCTTGGGAAATTTGCATTTAATCGTGGGTACCATTTTGATTTAGATTTTCATATGGAAAAAGTTGGATATGTTAAATGAATTTGAATGTAATATCTTGTAGTGCATTTCCAGTTTGCAATAGCCGATTAATTAATTGGTGTGTTGTGTTCTTTACCTTGAAAATGCAATAAAGAAACCTAAGCGAATTAGCCAACCCTAGTACAAAATTTGTGTATAACTAACCTTCCTATGTTATTCTTTTTGCATAGAAAATTGAAACCTTAGAATGAACTTAAACTTGTATGCTCGATGGCACCTTCTATCTTAACTAAATAAGATCCATAGTTGAGTTACCATCATAGCCTGTATGTTTAGCGACATCGTCATGAAACAATCAGTTAAGAATGACTTGTTCAAACGTTATCTATAGTAAGTGGTCCCCTTCCAGGATTGGTTATCATTTTTGTAGTAAGTATAATGTGTTCTCTTCAGGTATGAGTTACATGTTAGGGGAAAAGTATCACCAACTACTCTTGAAAGTAACCTTTAGCAGTTGGGATTATCTAATGAATTTAATATTTAAATTTTTGCACCCTCCCTCTCATTCTAGCCACATTAGTTTGCAAAACTTTTCCATCCAAAAAGATAATTAATCCTCACAACTAAATTTTTTTGGTACAAACCCTAAGAAATATATTAATTAGTTAATTTCTATAACTTAAGAGTCTTTGTTTGAAGCAACAACTTTTTTTTGCAATCTTACCATATGTGGAGGAAGTAAAGTTATCACTTCTTTAATATCCTAGTGACTACCAAGTCTTAGGAAGTTAGATCTACAAATTTTCGTCATCATCAACTGAATTCCTTTTGGGACCCAGAGACAACACAAATAGAGCTAGTGAAACAGTTGTATTGTGACTTAAAATCTTATTAATGATGTCTTAAGTTCCTTACAGCTAAATGTGTTACTTTAGGTAGTGACAATATAGCACCTTAAACTTTTACGGAGGGTTTATAAGGTAAATATGTTTTCACAACTTAATTTGATCTATAATAGAGTATAGAGCCATGACTGCAAATTGGAATTAAACTAAACCTCAATTGATTAGGAGGTTAACTTGTGGGTAGAAAATGATAAGTAACTAATTGCAAATGAAATTGATTTGAATTATGTTGACTTTAGAGAACCCAGGAAACTGGAAACTTTGTCCCGTAATCCCTTGTTATGCCCTTTTATGACATTGAGAATAAAATAAAATTCACATGCGGAATCGTGAAATGTAGAAACATGGGATCTTACCTTGAATGCAAATCACTTTTGGTTCATGTGTAGTTTATAATACTTCAGAAATCCTTTTGTTATAAAAAAATGCTAATAATGAGACCATAATGCGATGTAAGAGTAAAGCATAAAAGAGTGAAACAAGATTTGAGGTTAGGAATAATGTCACTCTTGGAGTCCTTATAACTCAATTAGACATTTCCTTGTGTTAAGAATATGAATTGCCTTGGTGAGATCAAATTTGAGAAAAAAAAAGATATTTATAAATCTAAATAAAATTTCTTGAATTGGAAATGTTGAATGGATTCAACAATTTATCGAACTATATTAACTATGGTAGGGAAATAAAGATACCGTGATCAAAAAAATGTTTTGGAAAATGTATCTTGAATCTAAATCTGCCTCAAATCCTAAGATTTCTATCTTGACATCATGTCAGATTCAATATTGTAGTAAGGGTAAAATTTAAACATTGAATGAACGTTTGAGAAACATAATCTTAACCTATGAATGAGCGAATTAAGAAATTTGTATGCAATTTGAAATATGCCAAATAATTATGTAAGTTATGGAGATTGTCATAAGAGATAAAGAGCCAACTTAAAAGGTTGAACTGTAAGTTGAATGTGAAATGAATTAAAGAATATGTAGGTGGAAAAAGGATAAAATTATCCTTGCACAATAATGTTCTTGGAATGTTAATCGTAACTAAGATGTAATCATGGTAATGATGTGTTGTGGGTTTTCCAACCCTTGAGTCTTTTTCTTGTGGTTGGGTCATTGCTAGCATTCATTCATTGGGGAAAGTGTGGCATCGACATGTATATGGTGTTGTCGTGTGTCTATGTGAGTCTATGAATTATGTAAGTGTCTTGTGTGTTGTTGAGTTTCTCTTCTTGGAGCCCTTGTGGTGTTGTGTAGTGAGCAATGTAAGTACAAAAAAATTATTCTAGTATTTTCACTATTGTATTTGTGGGTGTAAAATGTGGGCGTTACAACAGTCATTTTTTCATCAAATTAATTTTATACACCTACAAGCCTCCTAATATTCATTCTTAGGTTAAATATGTTTTTTTCAAATTATGTTTAATTGACATTAAATTTATCCTTGTTACGAAAAGGAACTAGCAAGATGTTAAGGTTGTGCTTTTCAAGACATATAGTCGATGTTTAGATTTTAACTATTGTGAGGTCAAGAAAGATATATTAGAGTTTAAAGGGTAATTTAGATTCAATTTATCTCTTCCCACATACATCCTTCAATCATAGTACCCTATTTTTCATGTTACAGTTTTTTATAATTCAAAAATTAGTTTAAGTCGATTTAACATTTACACATCATAAATTTATTTATTTTAGTCTTAAAAGAGTTTGTGTTAGCTAAAATTCTTGATTTATCCAAGGAAAATTCGTATTATTATTTTTTTAATAAAAGAGAATGCCTAAATCAATTATGTATACTTCAAGCATGACTTTATTTCTAAACAAGTATCTTATTTACTCTTGTTTTCCATTACTCTTACATGGTTACTTTGGACTCTTATTGACATTATTTTGGAAAAATTGTAATTCAAATAAAACATAATTTACGCTTATGGGTTCATGACTATAAGGATCATCAAATTTTCCTTTCTCCTCTTCTCCAAGTACATCAATGTGAAGATCCTCCATTTTCCGGTGTGATCACAACAAGAGCGGGAGAAATAAAACGCTCTCCACCCAACAAAGACATCCAATGAAAAGGAGAATCCATCCTTCTTCATTAGTCCCCGAGTCCCAAAAACAACGCAATAAGAAATGTGTTTCAACTCATAGCAACAATAGGCTTCCACAACACACATACAAATTCATATTTAAAACACAGTCCAGAACAAAACTGCAGTTTGCAACCATAGATAAAAGACAAAAAACAACACTTAGGCTTCCTCATGCAAGCCAAAGGAGAAAGAAACTATGGGGGATGCTTCTTATGCCTCCCAAGGGGAAATGGGTATCACCACCTGAGAACAAACCACCAAAACATATCATTTCAAAACCCTGACATGCCCTTATGCCTCCCCCAAGTACCCCTTATTCCTCCCATTTCCTTATGCCTCCCCAACCTCTTATGGCACCCCATAACGAGTAAATAAATGCAAGCTATTTATTTTGCAAGGTGGAACCCAAATCCCAACTCCCTCCACACTTATACCTCCCCATAACACTAATCCCCATAGTCTTCTCCTACACCTTTCCTAGGCCATCTACCCAACCAACCAATGAATAAAATAACACATTCACACACTCAACCATTCACATAAGCATAAAAATGAAATAAGAGCATAACAATAGCCAAGCTCTTACCTTTCCATGATGGATTTATTCCAAGTTCAAAAATAGCAAGATTTATTCCAATACAAGCAATCCAAAATATCCTCCAAGCACAAGCATTCAACAATCTTCAAACTCCTCCAAAGAAAGATCTCTCAAACATTAAAATAATTTTCAAGAATGAAGCATTCTAAGGTGAAGTAACCCAAAAAAAAGCATGGTAATTTTAACATATAGAAGGGGAAAGATAATAGGATGAGGTGGATCCATGTAGGGTGCCAAATCACACATCCTTAACTCCAACACTAAAGTCAACTTCATTCTCCAAGGAATATTAAATAGGTGGGCGAATAATATGACAGATTACTTACACACTCAAAAAGAATCCCACACTCCAAAGAACTAAAATTAAAACATGGAATAAAATTGCAATTAAAATTTACAACTTGACTTACAAAAATGCATGATGAAAGTGTAAATTCAACTCCAACCATAGGTATGGTTGGTAAATAAATTTAAGAGGTATGGGACAAGTTTAACTTGTCCCACAAGCCTCCAAAATCATCCTCCAAGGAAAAATTCTAATTTCCAAGAAGGTGGAGTGTTTCATACTCTAAAATCAACTTACACATCTCTTATAACACTTAAACCAAGACCAACAACTCTATTAATTACATTCTCAAATCACAATTTAATTAAATAATGAAAAGGGAAAACACATCACTTATAAAACACATACAACATTAACAAAAGACAAAATAAAAGAAAAGCATAAAGTCCCTTGGTCACATTCGAAGGTGATTCCCCCATGGGAATCCCTAACAAAATCCAACACACACAAACAAATACAAGTTGCCATGGTGACCTTGTTGAATTCATCTAGAATTCTAATGTGGTTGGTCTCCAATCCCCGATGTTTTTTTGTGATATTTTTAACCTGCAAAATACAAATACCTCCTTCGTCCTTATGGCCACATTATAACATCCAAAATGAATATAAATGTAATTCCAAAACCATATATACATATGAATCACAACATCATCAAGGAAAACAACAATATCATTTATAGTTTTATCAACAACTATATGATCATGAAATAAATTCCACTTTCTAGGTTGACTCAAAATATCCAAATATCACATATCCAAACCACATCTATAAGATAACCAGGTCAAATAGTATATCAACATCAATATATAAAAAGTTTCCAATAATCATCATGCACCACATATGAATCACATTCCACAATAAACCATGATCTAACATATAACATCATACTAAATCAAACTATAACAATGTCCATAATATAGTCAGCAATGATCGTGATCAATATCACAAGGTTTCAATGGAAGCGGGCACTACAACTATACACTGATTATAGGTCAGTTTAAGGTGTGAAACCATATTCATCCCATTAAACCTTCGTAAGGGACAAAGGTGGAAAGTGGTTAGTAGCCAAGGTGAGATATTTATCTTTGAGGAAATAGAGAGATCATTAACAAGAGTTTAATGCATAATACACTAGTACACTAATTCCAATTGTGTCATCAGGATATTACAAAGGGTTCATTCGATGATAAAGGTATCCCAAACTATCTTCTTAAGAATATGGTTAGCCACTAAGACACCAACGTTCAATGTGAACATTGAAATCTAACTCGTCCATGAAGATGATGAAACCTATGACACTAAGAAGTGTTAGTCCTATTTACCTTATGAAGAACAAGGTTACTCAATTGATGTGTTGCTTCATGCAAGAAAATTTAAGTTATAGAAATGTTCTTTGAAGAATTTTCTTTCTTGTAGGAAAAGAAGTCTAATTGTGATGATTAAAGTATTTCTTAATACATTAGAGTTTTACAAACGTAGGTGTGTCATGATTGAGTGGGAGAGTACAAAGTAGGTTGAATACTCGGTGAATTTATATGGTTTAGAAATGATAAGTTACTTCCAAACATTTTGATTTTATCTATGAACGAAAATAACTATTAGGCGGGTGATTGTTTTAATATTCTAAACCATGAGATCCATACTTATACTCAAATGGGCTTAACACCTATGAAATGAACGGTATGTTTTTTACCCATTTACAAAATTCAAATATCTTCCTCATTTATCTAGCTAACATAGTTGTTCCTACATTAATTATGTGTCACTCCTACTAGTTTTGTAAGGTTATCTTTAACACAAGACAAATACAAACAAAATATTTTTCCATATACAATGCTTGAAATATAAGATTCCAAGGGAACAATATTCTACAACACACTATTTTTTATAATATAATTATCTTTAATTCACTTTCATTTAACATTCTTAATTTATATCAATATACAATATCTTAATGCCATTTCACTAATTACAATGTATAAACTCTTATCCTTCTTGTTCGGATGGGAGAGAAAGTTAAGAGACATTTCATTATCCATTCGAAATTTGATAACCATTTTCATTTCATTTCAAACCAATTCACATTTCCTAATTCATTTACGTTTTCAAATCAATTAAGTATCCTTATTGTTTTTGGAGAGAGAAGAGGGTGGAGAGAGAAAATCACCATACATTTCAAAATTCATTTATACAAGATAAAACATCAAATAAAATTCTACATAGCATTGCAATAGTATTACGAGGTCACACGCACGCTAGAAGTCAAACATGACTCGAAAAGGAGATTCTAGCCAAGGTAGAGCAAACTAACCAAAACATAAAAAGTGCATGAAAATTAAGTCTTGAAAACACTCGGTTTAATTTTTATAATGAAGTTTGATGATTCTTACTTACTCTCCAATATATATATATATATATATATATATATATATATATATATATATATATATATATATATATATATATATAATTCTTCATGTCCGAGGAAGTTGATTACGTTGAGAAGAGCCCAAGTTACAAGGGAAGCTTCGAGGTGAGTTATCATAAATGTGTCAGCAGCTCTTGTCGTCAATATAACCAAAGGGGGCTCCAAAACCCACTTGAAAAATTAGTTTCTGAAGGTTTATTTCATTGGACTAAATGTGGGTTAATACCTCTTGTTGACATTATAGAGTTAGGAATTAATGGTTTTTATTTTTGCTCAAGCTAAGCAACAACCGTAAGACGAAACCAATCGTGTTTTATTAAAATGACCATGTCACCATAAGTGATTGATAAGCTAAGAGGGTTTAGGAATACAACTTTCAAGATCGTTAAATAATTTCAAACAACTTAGTTAAGGTTCCCTAAGGTGTTCCATGTTACCAAGGGTCATGCAAAGAGTTTTGGTTTTGAGGTATGTTTGGGTGTGACGCTCCATGCGCATAACTTACAATATCAAAAAAAAATTGGTTTTTTGAGAGTTCACATTAAGGAAGGAATTTTTCATTTTTGGGAATTATGTTCCCTATCATTCAACATTTAATTTTTGAAAATGCTTGAAATGATGAAGTGAAATTTAATGCAAGTAAAAAGGGTAAAACCATACCTTTATACGTGAAACTCGTAATCCCCACATTAAACGAGACTACATTAGCTAAAGCCTAACACATTCACTAAGTGCAACCCATGCAACAAAGCATGATGATCTCAAGAAAAATGACAACTGGTCATAGTGTCACCGGAGTCACAAGATGAGATATAATACAAACTTAACATTTCCTCCAAACAACCAAACCCAACATCGAAGCATACATGCCATCCTTTTAGTTGTTATTTAGACACAACGAAGGAGGCGGGGAAAATGAAACTGATTTGTATAAATCTACCTAGCCTTTACTTGGAAGTTTGTTAAGCCTAAAAACACAACCATTTTTTTGTCAATCTAGTGATTAACACACTCCACAGACCACTCCTTTATGGCATGTGCCAAATCCCAACTCTCTGCAATATTTTTATGCCCACTAACAATATTGTTATGCTCGTTAACTACCATACCATTTCAAATTCTATACTGCACAAACCATTCTTTTACTATAACCGCCATTGGACCAGCTCCAAGCTGAAAATTTTTGATAGGTAGATCACTCAAGGTAAATATAGCTGGCATCCTCATGCTAAAACTCATAATAGGAAGCAATTCACAAAGCCGATCGGATACTTAGGGTCTACCATGGTACAACTACAAAATTGATATGACTTGGGAGGGAAAATATTGACAAAATGAATAGATTTAAAGCTTTTTGACTGCATTTGATGGAGGTTTCTAAATCATTGTCAACAAATCCCTTCTGCTTCCTTATACATGCCTAAATGTTGCTCTATTCTCCATTGACATCAGCTGACAAGAACAAAGAGACTATTCCATGCGGAGAGGAAGGGTGAAGGAGACAAATCTTACAAACACATAAGTGGAATAGAAAGAAAAGGAATTTCAATGCCTTGATATGTATAACAAATACTCATAATAAAAGGTAAAAGGTATGGAAACTAATGTGGTAGCCGTTGTCTACCTAGAGTACTCAAGTTACAATGCACGTAGCATAGGTACTTAGAACCAAAAGAGGAAAAAATAAAATAGCTACACAATATGCCGGAATGGAGCACCTTCTAATCTCAAATCTCATCATCTCTTCTGCATACACGAACAAAATAATGGATAATAGTGGTTTTCCTTCCTCTAAGATACTTTGAATCCACCTTGGTTACATATATTGATCTAGATTAGTCAATTCGCATATAGTCGGTGAGCGGTATGTGGGTTTAGATTTATCTCAAAATGCAAGACTGATTTAACCCACAACGTATTGATATATGGACAACTATTAGTCGAGCCTTGTTTAGCAGAGTTCCCTGAATGATATGTTTATTTAATTATGAGAGTACATCACAAGGTTTACTATAGATAGCAAAATAGAGCTTAGACTTCTGCATTCACTACAAATGACCAATTATTGTAAAATTTCCTATGTTAACTTGGGTTTCACTATGGATAACACCTCTAGATCTTAATTAAAGTGTGTCTTATTATGCGAGGGAAATGATGGGTCTGAAAAGGTTTTTAGGATTTGTCACTCTCCATAAAATTCCTTAAGCCACAAAACCTACCTTGCTTCCTATGCAAGCACATGGTCATTGTCACTTCACATATTATTAAATTCTTTAAATAATTCACCGGACATTGATAGTAGATTAGGAATGGGTCACTACACTCAAACAATTTCATATTCGAAGGTGACAACAATCCAATTTAAATTATTGCTTTACATCACTACAACAAACAAGCTCTTTTAACCACAATTATTCTAAAAATTTCTATAATATAAGGGAATTGTAAAATATTTGTAGTATCTCTACAATAATGTCATAATTTATTTTTTAAGTTATGTAATTGTTCCACAATTTTAATATATTTGTAAAAAACCCACATTTCTAAACATCCATTATAGAAAATCCACATTTATTTTTTCAAAAATATAATTTAAATAATATCTACCACATTTATATTATTTTTGAAATAAATTAATGAATTATAATAACAATATGTGGGGATTCCACATTAAATAGTTCGTGAATGTTATATTAAAAATTGTAGAAATGCCACATAACTCAATATTTAGAGTTTTAATACATTTTCTTTGTGTAAATTCAATATTAAACTATATATATATATATATATATATATATATATATATATATATATATATATATATATATATATATATATATATATATATATATATATATATATATATATATATTATTGTTCAAAATCCCTTAAAGTGTTGCATGTTGTATCATTACATGTTTGAGTGTCTACATGTGATGAACTAACATCTTCACCAATTCAATCATGTCACTTGTTGACATAAATTTGTTATTAGGAATAAATCAAAAATTAGGGTTGGGATCGCTTGGTATTGGTCTCCACTTTAAAGGGACAAGTTCATTGGTTTGATTCTTATTTACCCATAATGTGTTGAGTTGGGTATTTGCATGAGAATTTGATCATCAATGGTGATCACCTTATGTAAGAGACTCTTCAATAGAGCACGAAGTTAAAAAATAATAACTAATAAATATTATAAAATTATTATAAATTATGTGGATGCTCCATAATTTAATTTTTTTCTAAAAATGTAGAAAATATATATCTTATATTTTTGGTATCTTTGCTCATATTTGAGAGGAAGTATATACTATATTTACAATTACGAGTAAGCATACAACTAAACTAGTGATCACCTTCACCTAAGAAATTATGAGTAAGCAAAATCCACACCGTCAAAGTCATCCTGGGTGTGATCCTAGCCTCAACCGTTTTGACTCTCCATGGCAAGTATCTCCAAGCCTTGCACTCGGTAAGACATGATCCCCAGTGGGCTCATGGAAATCCTATAAACATCACCAATAGACCAAGGGCCCTTTAATATTATTTACTATTTTATTAATATTAACATGTATAATTTTTCAATACGTATTACTAATCTTGTTAATGTTAAATTATATTATATATCAAACATTTAAAATGTATTCCTCAAATATAAATTTTAAATGCTATGTATGAATATTTTAATTTGTAAAAAATAGTGAAATAAGTATATAACACAATTATAATGTCACTTTAAGAATTTTCAATTTTTTAAAAAATAATCACATTACTATAATTTTATAGTTTTAAAGAACAACAATCCATTCAAAACGTTTTCCATAAGTTTATACAAATTAATAAACTATACAAAAATAAATGGCTAATAAAGACCATGGGAAAAAAGGAAAATATTAATAGCAGATTGAAAAATTATATGGTAGTTTTATATTTATGTGACCACGACACATGGATCTTGGCCTTTTAAGTTACGCAATCTTGGCATCTTAAATTATTTGGATTAAGTCAAAAGTGGATCATAATAGTTTGTTATGATTTACTCACTAACAATATTACCAAAAATATCGTAAACCTCTTAAATCTGGGAGATCATGAATCCTTATTTTAAGGATTTCTATTTGGCTATAATAGGTTTTTGTCAATTATCATTCTATTAAAATACCCAATGAAAAAGCCACTTCCTAAAAATTGGTTTGTTATTGCCGTCACGATGTTATGGGTTTTGTTGGTACCCAAATTTGTTCTCCTTTTCAAGCCAAGTAGCAACACAGATTCAACAAGGATCTTAGAGGTAGATAGATCATAAATGTATGTCATTTTGTAGCCAGGAGAAATCTAGTTGTCCCTTTGTTACTTGGATTTGTGGAGAGATGGATAGCACCTCAAAAGGATATGATCTTATCCTAACTATTTTAGGTTGTGCCTTTCAACCAAGGTAAGAGAACCTATTGTGTAACCTTTGTCATTTGAAAGGAGATACAAGTACCTTTCTTTTGCATAAATTTTATAGAGAAGGCCTTGGGGAAAATATGATCAACACACCAGATCTGACTCTCACGAGTTGTCACTTCTAGATCATGGAGATATCTTCACAACAAGGAAAAGGTTACTAAAGACATTTGAGACCCTGATCTGTTCTGCATACTTTAGTAAAAGGATTTTGGTCTTGTGTGGGTATTATAGACACTAAAATTAGGTTACACTCCCCTTTGGTCCCTCGACAAATAAGCACCCTTCATCACATTTACCTAGCCATGACCCCCTTCACCCCACTAATATTAATTTAATTAATTTAATTACATTAATGCATTATCCTCAATATATTTATTATTTAAATATCTTATTTAAATAATATCTACACATATAGTCCACTTAGACACCTCACCAAGCTAGCTCAATGTAAGACCTATTCTTAGCAAGTTACCATAACTAACTAAGACTTACCCAAACCCTAAAAATCAATGCCTACATTCCCTCTAACCATATTCATGCATGCTCACAAGAACTTTCGAGTTTAATCCATGGGATAATGACACGAGATCCAATAAAATCAGGAGGATCTCCCTAAGTTTAGTAAATCTAGGAAATTTTGTCTTGACCGATGTCGGTTACCCCTAACCATCGCCGCTGATTAACCACCAGCTACGATTACCCCTTTTAACCCAAAACAACCTTATTCTCAAGGTTGGAACTTGGAACTTGGAAGTTGGAAGCAAGAAAGTTGACAAGCAAGAACACATCTCAGAGAGATAACACATCTTCAAAGAGCCAATTCTAGTGAAAACTCACATCCAAGGAAGGAGATTGAGCATCTTCTCCTGCACATGAATCCAAGCCACGATCTGATCTATCCAAGCAAAGAGGAGTGTGCATGCAACCCATGCAGAAGCGTTTCCTTAGTTGGTGATACCTTACACCTTCAAACCCATCATCAACACCTCCATCCTTCATACACGACCTTCAGAATGAAATCTAAGTAACTAAAACGTCATACTTTCTTGGATATTTCATTTCATCATTATTTTATCACCCATTGTTTATCTTTCTCCTATTGACCTTCTCCAACATTTTCATCACCATAGACTCATTAAAACCTTGCAAAAGCCTACTCTAGTCACCCAATACCTCATCACGACCAACCAAACTTCTTTTGTACAATCACAAAGGAGACCAAAACCCGTTACGTAACATTTCCGGATCTCACAAGAATCGGTGTCAGGTTATACCTAACCACCGTCGGTCACCTCGACCCCGACCGACATCGGTCTTTGTTTTCCCACAAAGCCTTAAACAGAGACCGACCCACCTAATTTTACTTCACGCTCACTCACATGTGACCTACCCAAGACCTTTATCAGACTTACAGAACCTAGAACCAATTATTTGACCTTTGGATTCTATTCTAGCTTAGCCTATTAGATTAGATCTATTTTCTTATTGTGTTTTTAAGTGAGATACCTAAATCATTTTAAAATAACAATAGGACTTACTTTTTTTACAGCATTAATTTGTTTAAAACAGTGGACCGATGACCATCTCGAAGTATCATACTTCACGGATCTAGCTTACGCTAGGCGGTTCACTACCCATATTGTTTAATTCCTTCGGTGGTCCTATTTTCATTACGGTAGTTCCTCCTAGCCAAAAGGAAGCTAACACGGTCGGTGTGGATTTTGAAGTCATATGTGCATAACAACCCATCAACCGAAGTTTGAATAGGTATTCCTCATATGCTCATTACCTATTTCTTTTGTCAACACTTCAAAGAAACAATCTAAGAAAAAGGTGAAACAGGTATACAAAGCAAAAACATGGGTAGTATGGGTAGGATTGGTTGTTTTAAATAGATTTTTGGTGGGAGGGGAGACAGGATGGACTTGACTCACTAGATCCTTGAGAGTTTATGCAAAATGGAAAGATTCAATCAACAAAATGCCACAAAAAGTTAAATTGTTTCCTCAACTAGAATATGTGCTTCAATGGAGGCCTAGATCAACACTCTTTCACACAACCTATGGGATTCTATCATGAAGGCTCGAGTCAAAGGACCCAATAAAGCACCAAGATTTAAACCAAGTCACACTTGAGGTACACCTAGAGGCTTATAGAGAATATCTATCAACAAAATGAAAGAAAAATGATTTTAAACCTTTTATCCCACTCCAAGATGAAGGATCTTCTGAGAAATGAAATTGTAGATGCCACTAAACTATCACAAGGTCTCAGACTTATGTGATTGGACTATATTTTGGTACAATATTGCAATACAAACAAGAAAAACTACTTTATATGCATTTAGAGATGAAATAAATACACTTTACTCAAGCTTAACACAAAATCACTCAAAGTTTGATCAAATTTATCAGCAAGGGAAAGTTTCCAGAACAATCTCAAAGCTTGTCAATGGATATATACTTGCAACCACCTTGACACGATAAAATTTGACACAAAGAGAGATATACAGGCTTCTCTAGATGGATACTCAAAATGGATGGGCTCTATCAAACTTTTTTTGCTAGAGAAAATTAGTCCTGATCTTTTCCAAAAATTCCCAACCATTTGCACAATGAATTCATGCCATTTATAGCATTTCCAACAAAGCCCCTACCTCTAAAAAGAAAAACCATTAAATGTACCAATGCTCGCCATGATTCTTTTGTGGTTCACATAATTAGATATGCTAAAAGCCTTGGTGTGCTCAATGGAAAATCTCTTCAATTTTCCCCCGCATTCAACTCCTTTCTTGGAAAAAAAACACCTCCATCCATTCGCCAACCACTTCAACCCCATATCAATCAAATCTGGTGCCTCACGTGCTCAAGAGAAGAAAAATTGAAAACCAAATCAGTCTTAAGAATCAGACCGTTTTAAAGGTGAAAGACGTCTCCAAATCTCTCCCACCAAACTCTAGATATCAAAATTAAATCACTCCTCTATTTGGCATGTAGAAAATAGTAAGAAATCATAAAGATTCATACTCCTAGGATTTTTATAGAAAAATGGGGGAAAATCATATTTAGACACTCAACAGCCATTGATCTTTGATTTTGAATGTGGACCATCAACGTGGAAGATGCAAAAACAAGCTCGGGGCTTCCTTTGATCATTTCGACTCTTTTGAAAAAATGGGAAAATTTACCATTTTTCTCCGCACTCATCCGCTTCCTTCGAAAAATGGGCCTAACTCTTGTCTGAGGTGGGCCCCAAAAGAAACGTGGAGAAATTCTCGCCATTCGATTCTTTTTTGAAAAAGGAAAATTTTAAAAGTTTTCCCTGCAGATCCGTCCTTGAGATATTATTTTGACACGTGTCCCAATGTGGGTCCCGGTGGAACTACGCTTCCCCTTTTACTTTTAAATATTTTTTTCTCAAAGGAAAATTTTCCACTTTTCCTCCACAGTCTCACCTCCACCGTTGACCGGGAAAAAGCATTGACTATCTTTCATTGGGATCGTGGGCCATTTTTGCTATTTTAACCTTTATGAAGCAAAGAGGTGAAAATTTCGAATTTCCTCTAATAGTCTACATCCACACCCCCTATGACTTTTCAAATTGCAACATGTCACAATGTGGCACCTTGAGGTGATCCCAATAATTTTATACCTTGAATGAGTGTGGGCTCACCATGTGTCCTACTCTAAAAAAATTTGTTTGAAGACTTGAAGCTCAATGGAAGGCACCATGTGTCATACTTTAAGCGCATCTCCTTTTGGCCTTATATAAATCTAAGTAAAATGTAAAGTGAGCAGAGGCCTCCACATGCTAGCTTGGCACTTCTTTAGAATGAAACTCGGGGACCGGTTCCTAAACATGTGTGGTTGCTCCACGTGTCTCCATGGCGCTATTTCAAAATTGTCCATGAGCGGGAGATCTTGAATGAGCGCAAGCTCACCATGTGTCCTGTTACGCTAACTGTTTCAATCTGCATAAAAATTTTCTAAGTCTAGGCCAAGCAGCAAAAGATTCCACGTGTCCTCTCAACGCTACTTCAAAGCCAAAACAAGACGTTGATTCTCAAACGAGCATCGTTCCTCCATGTGGACACATTTTAAAAATGAGGCTTTTCATGGAATTTCCAAAGTATTAAGCTGATCCACATCCAACCAAGAGGTGCCATGTTTCCTGTCAGTCACTGAATGATGCAAATTTGACCAGGAGAAATGCCCATCAAACCATAAAACATAGAGAAACATCCATTTGAGCTAGAAAATGAGGTTTTCTTCAAGGAAAGATAATTTAGAATGTTACAAGGCTCAAACATGATCCTTAAGGACACATCAACTCATTTCTCCTCAAGTACCTAGGGAAAAAATGGCAAGAACAACAAATTTCAACTATGGAGAATGGAGAAAATCGAAACACAAGAGTTTTGAAGGACAAAACACGGAGACCTAAAATACATATATTTTTCAGAGGAACAAAGGAACCATGAGACAAATACAGACCCACACATGATCCTTGACCCAAGAGTAGATTAAAATGGTAACAAAGATCGGCCAAACACAATATAGGGAAGGATAAAATGACAGAGGCTGTTAATCACTAAATATTTTAAGGGCAAAATGGTGTGAGATAATTCGAGCACCAACATTGGCTCTAACTTAGGGATGGGTACTCCCTGTGAGTTCCATAAGAACAAAAGCAGATTAAGTGCCAAAATATCCATTAGGCAGTGGAGTCATCTTTGTAGGGTTGAAAAATAGAGCCATCCTCAAAAACAAATAGAGAAACTAGCAAAAACAAATCACTGAGGACCGAACGAGCAAAAGCAGAAAAAACAGGGACAAAAACAAACTATACATTGTAGAGAAGACATTTCCTGATTCAAAGAGAATAATCAAGGAAACAATTCAAGCACCTGCCATCCTTGTTATGACCATGCCAAGAGGTTTTGATATGTTTTGATCAACTGGAAGTAGACCTCTTTTTCTTCTTTGTTACTGTTTGTAAACCACCCATATTCTCTGAAGCTCCTCCATTGTGTTTAAGTCAAATTCTTGGACATTCTTCAAGGCTGAAACACGAAAAAATTCCCATAAAAAGTAACATACTTAGGATATTTGTTTTCAACACTCTCATACTCCCAGAAATCCACAAATCTTACAAAAATTTTTAAGATCGAATCTGCTTGCAAAACTTCATAAGATGCATTGCTTGGGTCTACGATCAAGTACATCATCTTCTTTTCTTTATACAATTTCACCAGGTTGTCTTCAATGGGGATAGTGGCATAAGACATGTCCATTTGTACACTGCCACCAAATATTGCTTCCCACTTTCTTGACAACAACATCCCCCACTTGGCAGGGCAATCAACAATGACTACATTAAGCTTTAAGTTCCTTCCAAGATAAGATGCAAGTTGTCTTTGCTAGATTTTTGACACACCCCACCACTGGCACCTCTCTAGAGTCCATGGTAGAGCACTTCCCATATGTTGTTGTTCCTTTGATACCTAATTCATTCATGACCTCAAGAGGCATGAAATTACATGAAGCTCCGAATCAAACATACGGTTATGTAACAGACTTGTCTTTGATAGCCGGGGTAGTGAAAAATGAATCCACATTCAGTGGGATTTAGCCAAAGAAGTTCCTAAATAAACCTTTGGTGGTTCCCCATCTCTTCCAATACTTGTGGCTTTTCCAACTCTGCAAACAATGGGGTGAACCTCAACCTTGTTTACATCTCTACCTTGTATGATCTCTTCCCCTTTGAATCCAAATTATTCAAAAGCCTTCTTCCCGTGCTCGGGATCCTAAGCGCTTTAACAATTGGGATAAGAATTTTAGTTTGAATCAAAATTTTGGCTATGTCATATGGAGAAAATTTGGGTAGAGAAACACTAGGGGAAAGATTGGAAAATTCATCGAGATGGAATGGGATTCTTTTCATTTTGGGAATGGAGAGGAACACAATTTTTTCTTAGGAAACAAGCTCTTTACCGATGCATTTTCTTTGGGGTTTCTTTGGTAAGCACAGAAATTTTAACTTGGCTTGTGGCCCCTTTGCAGCTTTACTTGTGGTATTGTGCTCCTTTTCTTGTGTAACTACAACATTCATTAATAGCTTCTTATATTCTTCTGAGGGAACTCCTCCATCATACTTTTCAATCATTAATGCCCTCAAGTATTCAAAATTATTAGTGGGAAATTCAAAAGCTTTTAAAATTTCTACTTCTCAAGTATGAGAGGTGGGGAAGAAGAGGTATCCTATAGATGAAATCCCAAAAATTGGAAACAGTTCTAGCACTTATTACCTCAGTTGAAATTGCTTCCCTTGGTGAACTCGCAAGGATATCCATCATGCAGGCATCATCATCATTATCATCATCAGCTGCTTCTTCTTCTTGTTGATCTTCTTCACAAGGAGCATGGGGCATGAAACATTTTTCACACCAATCAATGACCTCTGTTTCTTCCACAACAACAACTCTAGCAGCCAAAGGATCAGGCACCATTCTATTTTCTCTGCCTTGGGGCTACCTATTCCCAAATCCAATAGCTCCTTTTCCTTTGTCATCAATTATTTGATGATTTGTAAATCTATCTTGGCCTTGTTGCTTGTGTTGTCCTTGTGAACTCTGCCCAACTCCTTTCTCAGCTCGGGCTAGCTTATAGGATATCTCCTTGACAGCCCTTGCCAAATTTTTCACCACTTCTTCCAAATCAGCAACCTTTCTTGTCGAGGTTTTCCTTGTTAGCTTGACTTCACACCTTCCCTCTTAGGAGGTTTTCCTATTACCTTGATATTATTCTCTATCTCTGTAAGGCCATAGTGAATGCTTGCCTCAAATCGGTAGGGTTCTTGTCCCTCAAGTAGTAAGAAACCTTTTTATCAAATGCATCAGTATATTTGATCAAACATGACTCATCACATGACCTTATCCTAATAGGAAATCTCCTTAAGGTCTTATTGAACCTTGTATTGAAGTCATGTACTGACTCATTGGGATTCTTCTTGATGTTTTCAAATTCTGATAAAATAAACCCAGGGTCATTCCTATCAACATATTGTAATATGAATCCATTGCTCATCTTAGCCCAAGAGTCAATAGAGTTATCTAGAAATTATTTGTACCAGTCCCTTGCATCCTCCTCTAGAGTGTGAAAAAACAATTTGATGTATACATCTTCATGTTCAATCTCAAAATCTTCCATCATATTGAGGAAGAGCTTTAGATGTTGGTCACCAATAATAGCATTATTTCCCTGGAACTTTGGCATTCTGTTCCTTACATCTTGAGGCACTGCATTTGGGTAACCAGTCATTCCCACAAAATTTATAGGTCCAAACGTGCTTACAACAAACAGAGGCCTAGGTTGAGCCATATTTATTTGAGGGGGTTGTTATCGTGAATCACATACCCCTGGATGTTGATCAGATTTCTAGTTTGATCACTCTAAGCATCCAGTGTGATTGGATAACATGGGTACTATCTCCAAGTTGTGGGACTTGCTACTTGAGATAGACCTCCAGAGAAAGCTGGTTCTTGCTCCTAAACTACCTGCCACAATCTACTCTAATGCAGGGTAAGCTAACTGTTCTAATCTAAATTTCCAAGGGACCAGAGAAAGAGAATACATAAAATGAAAGCCTACACTAAAGCGGTGATACACCAGAAAAGGAGGGTGGGAGAGTAGTCTCCAAATGTGTGAAATACAGAGGCAAAGTGCACACTAGAAGAGGTGATGACAGTTCACCATAATCTAGCAAAATGCATTCACAATAATATTCCAAGCATACACAATGATAATGAATTCCTGCAAGAACATAATAATAGACACAATATTCTTGTAGAAAGATAAAAGGGGCAAGAAGAATGCAAGAAAACACAGCAGGGGAAGATACATCCACAAACTTGTATTTTATTGCTTCCTGGTATGCACAGTTCAGTCTATTACAAGATAAGGGCCTGGATCACCATGCAAGGAGTCCACTACAAGGGCCTGCAACACACTGGCTTCACAAAGCAATTTTGACAGAGCTTTGTTACCCAAAAACTCTCCCTTTTACCATGAGCCCAACACTCCGATTTATAGAAAAAATGAGAAGGAGAAGAGAAGGGAAAATGGAAATCCTGAAATCTGTCCTCCAACTACCTATAAGAGACATTAAATTGAGTGGAATGGGTACACATTACTTGCAAAAGGCTCCCCATACTATCCCATGTGCTGCAGCAGAGAAGGAATGATGACCATGCCTCTTAATTGCACTCCCAGCTACCAAATAAAACACTGTTCTGAACCCGGCCACGTTTTCTTAAAAAAATCAATCAATTTCTGATCAAATATAGAATTTCTTGATTGCTGTGCATCGGGATCAGAACCACGATTCCAACGGTACCAATTTTGTGCGATTTCGTTGAGGAATGCAAAAGTTATGGCCTTCTGAGTGCGGGCAGCTATTTTGGGCCTGGCAGGCGTTTTCTGTCATCTGACGGGAAAGAGCATTCACTGACTGGAGCCGAACACGTTTCCTTAATTTAAATATATCTACCCTCATTAAAATTAAGAAATCCAATTTTTTTGGCGTAGAGGACGTCGTGCTCGTTCCAGAAAGTCCAATTTTATGAAAATCGGAGCTCGGAGTCAAAAGTTATGGCCGTTTGAAGTTTCCGGACCAAACGTTGACTTTTCTTCCTGTGACACGTGTCATGATTTGATTGGTCGACGGGTCTGCCGGCTCTTTCGCGCCCTTCACGTCTTTTTGTCCCGGATGTCCCAAACCGTTTGGGACAAAAACCTCCGATCCGCCCGAAATGGGCTTCCTTGTCCCTCTTTGCGTTGGACACGTGGCAAGATTTGATTGGCTCTCGGCTCCTTCGGGTTTTCGCGTCCCACGCGTCCCTTTGTCCCATTTGGTACAGTGCTCTTTGTGCTGATTTCGGCCGAACCGGCCGGTTCGGCCTATTTGTCCCAGATGTCCCATTTGCTTTTGGACTGTTTGTTCCCATTTCGCCGGTTCGGGTATTTTTGTTCCACTTGGCCCACTTTGTTTTGGACTGCCTTGACTGATTTCGGCCGAACCGGCCGGTTCGGGTCCATTTGACCCAAACGTCCCAGACTGTCCCTCTCAGCAGTTAGTCGATTTTTTCTTTTTAATTTTTTGGCCAGATCGGCTTTTCGCGCCCGCCGCGTACTTTTGTCCCAGATGTCCCAATTGCTTCCGGGGCCGCCTGTGCTCATTTCGGCCGATCCGCGCCTTTTTGTCCCAACTGTCCCGACTGTTGCGAGGACTAGGACTTAGCCATTTTTCGTGATTTTTCCTGGCCCGAGCCTGTTTTTTGCAATTTTTCTTACATTTTCTCGGAACTTGCTCCCTCCTTCTTGGACATGGGAGTTAGAAAATTCTGAGGGGACCCAAAAAACATGACTTTTTCCCCTGACTCAATCTATTTGCCTGGGACTTGAGAATTTAATGCATGTTATCAAAATTACCTTGAGGGGTGAATTTTGGATAACGAGGTGATCTGGAGGGGTGAAAAAATGATGGGGGTAGAAGGTTCTTGGAACACGGGAGTATAATTTTCAAAATGGATACCCCCCAAAGTCCTTGCTTCTTGGAAATCCCTATCTACTTCAGAAAATACATCTACAAAATGTGAAGAAACTATTTCAAAATCAAATGAAGGCCCTTCTCCAGCTGGAGAATTCAGTTCCACAAAGAGGCTACCTGATTTAGATGCACTTGAGCTGCAATCTTCAATGATAGGCTGTTCACTTTCATCAATAGAGATCCCTCTTCTTGTCTGCTGATCTCCAACAACTCTCTAATCTTTTGTTCCTTTTGACTTTTATTTTCTTAACTCGGAAACAATGTCCTAAATAGGATCCTTAGCAAAGAAAGAACTTCTTCCTTCCAGCTTTGCAAATATTAGTAACAAATCTTACTTGAAAGAGGTTTAAGACACTGGTCCTTATCAAAATCAAATCAACAGGGAGTCACCACTAAGGAATTCCACCTTAGTTGTGCAAATGCACTAAATATGATATGTCAAGTGTCAAGGGTCTGAGTATGAACTGTATCACAATGTCCCCGATAATGGCGCCATTAGTGTTGGTACCAAAATTTGTTCTACGTTTCAAGCCAAGCATCAACATAAATTCAATAGGGAGCTTAGAGGAAAATAGATCATAAATGTATGTCATTTTCTAGCTGGGGAGAAATATAGTTGTCCCTTTGTTACTTGAATTTTTGGAGAGATGGATAGCACCTCAAAAGGATATGATCTTATCCTAACTATTTTAGGTTGTGCCTTTCAACCAAGGTAAGAGAACCTATTGTGTACCTTTGTGTCATTTGAAAGGAGATATAGGTACCTTTTTTGCATAAATTTTATAGAGAGTTACTTGGGAAAAATATGATCAACACACTAGATATGACTCTCATGTGTTGTCACTTCCAGATCATGGAGATATATTCACAACAAGGAAAAGGTTACTAAAGACATTTGAGACCGTGATCTATTTTACATACTTTAGTAAAAGGATTTTGGTCTTGTGTGGGTATACAAAGCAAAAATAGGGAAGTATGGGTAGGATTGGTTGTTTTAAATAGATTTTTTGGTGGGAGGGGAGACAGGATGGACTTGACTCACCAGATCCTTGAGATTTTATGCAAAATGGAAAGATTCAATCAACAAAATGCCACAAAAAGTTAAATTGTTTCCTCAACTAGAATATGTGCTTCAATGGAGGCCCAAATCAGCACTCTTTCACACAACCTGTGGGATTTTTCACGAACGCTAGACTCGAGGACCCAATAAAGCACCAAGATTTAAACCAAGTCACGCCTTAGGTACAAACAGAGTCTTATAGATAATCTCTATCAACAAAATGAAAGAAAATTTATTTTAAATTGTTTATCCCACTCCCAGATGAAGGCTCTTCTGAGAAATGAAATTGCAGATGCCACTAAACTATCATAAGGACTCGAGACCTATATGATTGTACTATATTTTGGTACAATATTTGAATACAAACAAGAAAAACTACCCTTATGCATTCAAACATGAAATAAATACACTTTACTTAAGATTAACACATAATAACACAAAGTTTGATCAAATTTATTAGCAAGGGAAAGTTTCTAGAAAAATCTCAAAGCTTGTCAATGGTTTTACACTTGTAACCACCTTGACACGATCAAATTTGACACAAAGAGAGATATACATGCTTCTCTAGATGGCTTCTCAAAATGGATGGGCTCTGTCAATATTTTTCTGCTGGAGAAAATCAGTCCTGATCTTTTCCAAAAACTCCCAACCATTTACACGATGAATTCATGCCATTTATAGCATTTCTAATAGATCCCCTTCCTCCAAAAAGAAAAAAACTTTAAATGCACCAATGCTTGCCATGATTCTTTTGTGATTCGCGAAACATATTTGTTAAAAGTATCCAAGTGCTCGAGGGAAAATCTCTTCGATTTTCCCCCGCATTAGACTCCTTTTTTCGAGAAAAACACACCTCCATCCATTCACCAACCACTTCCGCCCCATATCAATCAAATCTGGTCCCTTGCGTTCTTAGGAGAAGAAAAATGGAAAACCAGATCGGTCTTGAGAATTATATCATTTTAATGGTGAAAGATGTCTCCAGATCTCTCCCACCAAACTTTAGATATCAAAATTAACTTGCTGCTCTATTTTACGTGTAGAAAATAGAAAGAAATCATGAAGACTCATAGTCCTAGGATTTTTACAGAAAAAATGGGGGGAAAATCATATTTAGACGCTCAATGTACTGTTGATCTTTGATTTTGAATATGGGCCATCCACATGGAAGACGTAAAAACAAGATCGGGGGCTTTTTTTTTTACCTTTTCTGACCCTTTTGAAAAAATGGAAAAATTTCCCATTTTGCTCTGCACCTCCACTTCTAAAAAATGGGCCTAACACGTGTCTTGAGGTGGGCCCTAAAAGAAACGTGAAGAAATTCTACCATTTGATTCTTTTTTGGGAAAAAGGAAAATTTTCCAAGTTTTCCCCGTAGCTTCGCCCTTGAGAAATACTTTTGACACGTGTCCCAATGTGGGTCCCAGCGGAACTACACTTCCCCTTTTACTTTTAACTCTTTTTTCTCAAAAGGAAATTTTCTAATTTTCCTCTGCGGGTCCGCACCTACTTCGTTGATCGGGGCAAAACATTGACTATCTCCCATTAGGCTCACGGGCCATTTTCACTATTTTAACCTTTATGAAGCAAAGACGTGAAAATTTTGAATTTCCTCCGATGATCTGCCTCCCCACCCCCTATGAATTTTAAAATTGCCACTGTCAAAATGGTGCACCTTGGCGGTCCCAAAATTTGACACGTTGAATGAGCACGGGCTTGCCACGTGTCCTACTCTGAAAAAAATTTGTTTGAAGGTTTGAAGCTAAATGGAAGGCGCCACATGTCATGCTCCAAGGCGGTCTCCTTTTGGGTACTGTTGAAAAGTATAAGTAAAATGCAAAGTGAGCAGAGGCCTCCACGTGTCATCCTGGTGGTTCTTTAGAATGAAACTAAAGGGCTTGTTCCCAAACATGCGTGGTTCCTCCACGTGTCTCCATGGTGCTATTTAAAAATTTTCCCCAAGATGAAGATCTTAAATGAGACCGATCTTGCCACGTGTCCCATTCCGCCAAACATTTTCCATCTGCATAAATTTTTTTCTAAGTCCGAGGCCAAGTAGCGGAAGCTTTAACGTCTCCTCCCAACACTACTTCAAAGCCAAACCAAGAATTTGATTCTAAAATGACCACCATTCCTCTAGGTGGACACATTTTTAAAATGATGTTTGTCATGGAATTTCTGAAGTATTAAGTTGATCCGCATCCAACCAAGAGGTTCCATGTTTCCCTGTTGACTTAATGATGTAAATTTGACTGGGAGAAATGCTCATCAAACTGTAAAACCCAAAGAAATGTCCATTCGAGCCAGAAAATGAGGTTTTCTTCAAGGACAGAGAATTTAGACCATTTTAAGGATCAAACATGATCCTTAAGGAGACATCAACTCATTTCTCCTCCAGTACTTAGGGAAAAAACGCGAAAAGAACAACAAATTTTGACTGTGGAGAAAGGAGAAAATGGGAACACGCGAGTTTTGATGGGACAGAGCACGGGAGACCCAAAATACGAGCTTTTCCGAGGAACAAAGGAACCATGAGACAAATATAGATTAAAATGGTAACAAAGATCATCCAAACACAATACAGGGGAAGGATAAAATGATAGTGGCCGTTAATCACTATATGTTTTAAGGGAAAAAAATGGGGCGAGACAATTCAGAGCACCTACAGGTTCTTCAAATGGGGTAAAATCACGACTTATGTATTCCCAAAATTGTGGTAGAAAGAGGGAAAGTAGTTGACGTGTTAGAGAAACCAACTAGCACACTTTTAGCTATGTATCTCATGAGGCTATATCATTGTTGTGCCATGTCATAAGTGGCTATTCAGGGGCTTGAAATGAAGACCACTATTTATGAGCATGATGAAGAGCATGGCGGGAAGGAGATGGAGAAGGGAATGTTCGTAATGATCTATATTTGTTCAAATTAGGGAAAACCAAACAACCAAGTACCTTGATCGACCAAGTAAAACCAATGGTGGCGGATGAAAAAAGTGGAGTGTGCACCAACATGTGGAGAATGAAGAATCTACATGCTAAAAGGGGAGAAAAGAATGACAAACACCTCAACCAACCACCTAAAACAACACTTCATTCTATGACGGAGAAATGAAGCAGGAGGACAAACAAGTGGTGCAAAGACAATAGTGACAAGCATCTCGAGCATGACTATTGTCGTCGAGGGTAATTTTCATGGTAGAAACACGCCTTTGGCGTAATTATTATCATTAGTGGGAATATTTTCATCTTTAACCGACCAAAAATCAATTATTTCCAATGCTTTCTCATCTTGGCCATTTTCTTCCAAAGGTTGCACTTGGGCCTTTTATTCAATAGACTATATGAAGTGTGAACAGGTTGCAGGATTTTCTTCTATGGGATTCAAAATCAATCGATAAATCTGTGGAAAAAAATGGAAGATTTTGTACCAAATTTGACAAAGGATGTTCTTCTTTTAGTGTTAAAATCTTGGAGGGTTGAGGCGTTTTTTTTGGCATCTATTTGGCACTCCGAGAGGGGTTTTGCCTTGCACTAGAAGGAGGGGTTTGCATTTCCATTTTTTCTCCCCTCTCGTTGTGTCTTTGATTTCTTTCTTAGGTTTTTATTTTTATAATTATGTTGAAGTTTCGAAAGGCAAGATTTGACTATACTTTCTCAAACGAGTGTTTCTAATATTGTAATGAACTTTAGATAATAAGTGATATAACATTATATCTTCCAAATTTCCAATCATATAAACGAAGGCCACAAGCGAGTAGTCGAAAAGACGAGAAAAAAAGATGTGCGGTGGTCATTCTCTCGAAGAATCTAGTCTAGACTATCAAACTGTTCAAATATCTCGGATCAATTATGTTAAACCGGTTGTAGTCAAATAACATGTATGAAAAAGAAAATCAAGATTGTATCATTTAAGATCATATCCCGAATTAATTTGAAAGTCTTAAGATCGTATCTTGAATTATAGAGATCATTAATGGATACAAATATGCGTATTAGACAAAAAAATATAGTTGAGAGTATCTTTTTGCAACCCTTTTAAAAAATATATATATATTCCTTACTTTTCCTAATCAAGTATTGAGTTTTGTCTTGGTTTTTGTGTGCCAAAAATGTGGGTGTTACACTTATCCTCTCTTATATTACATGACTAACATTTCACAATCTCCATTCAAAGATGATATGAAGTACAATCCTCGTTCAACACGCTAGTAGCTACAAATCCTTCGGCTCTCCACAAGGTTTACTCTTCCTATCTACTTTATGCTACCAAATATTCATTCACCAACATAAAGTGGGAGAAAATCTAGACACGAAATCACACACTTACTACTTACATCATGCCTCTAAATATGTTATTATATGCATGATATGCCATGTTATACAATATCTAATTGAGGAATATCTTTTATACCGAAAGATAATGTATGGGAAGCCATGATAACACAAATGAAGACAAACCTAGAGCTAGGTTAAGTGCAAACTGTATTTTTAGTAAAAAAATTATATATATATATATATATATTCGAAGGTTAATTTTTACTATATTTTATTAGAACACATAATATATTAATCAAGAATACAAACAATTACACTGAAAAAAACAATTCCAAAGAAGTCGTTGATCTTATCTCCTATCGAAACAAAACCAACTACACAATTCGATCGAAAATCCTCTCTCGTAAAATTTATATTTAAATGGTACGGAATTGCCATGAAAATAATGGCGTACGGAAACGGAAGGTGTCGAAACACACAGAAATTCCATCATCATGTTTCCTACGGAGGCCGGGGTAAGAAGTGCCACGTGGAACGCCATAGCCAATGTGACCGGCCACGTAAGCTCGACTTTTCCTGATAAGGAAGTAATTCATTAAGTAGCATCCTTTAAAAATAAGACAATGTACATTATTCAAAGGGAAAGTGGAAATAAGTGTTGAATTTGAGCATCAATGGCCGTTACCAGGCGCCCATACAGTTCCGTGCTTTCTCATCAGGTGCCACCTGAATACGACGATGCAGAGAGTGCCACAGTGAAACTCTAGATAGTCTCTCACACCAGTGACTGGCTTCACCCTGAGGTGTTGAGACAGTCAAAGGATTCCACCAAACAATGAGCTCTGCTATTTACTTACACTCCCTACAAATGCCAATCCAGAGACATACAAGAACCTCATCTGCCGCACTTACGACTCTTACAATGGCCACAGGTGGATTTTTCAGGACGTGGAGGAAGCCGAAGAGATGCTCTGTGCGGCCTTGGATTTGCAGTTCGCAGACGGCATCAAGAAATTCACATAATTTCTTGACAATGCAGACGATCTTTTGTATGTTCTTGACCATCATATGTGAATTTCCTTTTCCGGAGGATTCAAAGCACAAACCTTTTGGCCATGGGAAGACTCAAACCTGGGCATACTTTATATTACAGAATGATTTTCCTTGGCAGAAGTCTAACATTCTTTATTTTTTTGATTCTTTGAGCATCTTCCCCTGCATAGGCATCCCAACCACGATCTGATATATTCAAGCAAAGAGGAGTGTGCACGCAGCCCATGTAGAAGCTTTTCTTCAATTGGTGATCACTTGCAGCCTTCAAACCCATCATCAGCACCTCCATCCTTCATACACAGACCTTCAGGAACGAAATCCAATTAAGTACAACGTCATACTTTCCTGGATATTTCATTTCATCATTATTTTATCACACATTGTTTATCTTGCTCCCTATTGACCTTCTCCAACATTTTCATCGCCATAAACTCATTAAAACCTCGCAAAAAAGCCTACCCAGGTCACCCAATACCTCATCACGACCAACCAAAATCCTTTTTTGCAATCACAAAGGAGACCAAAAGCCTATTCTCAACATTTCTAGATCTCATAGTAATCGGTGCTGGTTATACCTAACCACCGTCGATCACCCCAGTGACACCGGTCTTTGTGTTTTCCCACAAAGCCTTAAATAGAGACCTACCCACCTAATTTTACTTCACGCTCACTCACATGTGACCTACCCAAGACCTTTATCGGACTTGCGGAACCTAGAACCAACAATTTGACCTTTGGATTCTATTCTAACTTAGTGTGTTAGATTAGATCTATTTTCTTATTGTGTTTTTAAGTGAGATACCTAAATCATTTTAAAGTAACAAGATAGGACTTACTTGTTTTACAGCATTAATTTGTTTAAAATAGTGGGTGACAAATGATCTCGAAGTATCATACTTCCTGGATCTAGCTTACGCTAGCGATTCACTTTGCCCATATTGTTTAATTCCTTCCGGTGGTCCTATTTTCATCACAGGTAGTTCCTCCTAGCCAAAAGGAAGCTCTCATGGTCGGTTGTGGATTCGGAATTCATATGCGCAGTATACCCATGAACCAAAATTTGAATAAGTATTCCTCCTACGCTCGTTACCCTATATGTTTCACAACACTCCAAAGAAACAATATAAGAAAAAGGTGAAACAGTATACAAATAAAAAACATGGGTAGTATGGGTAGGATTGGTTGTTTTAAATAGATTTTGGGTTGGAGGGGAGATAGGATGGACTTAACTCACTAGATCCTTGAGATTTTATGCAAAATGGAAAGATTTAATCAACAAAATGCCACAAAAGTTAAATTGTTTCTGAACTAGAATATATGCTTCAATGGAGGCCCAGATCAACACTCTTTCACACAACTTGTAGGATTCTATCATGAAGGCTCGAGTCAAAGGACCTAATAAAGCACCAAGATTTAAACCAAGTCATGCCTGAGGTACACCT
The DNA here is from genome assembly GCA_018340775.1 of Taxus wallichiana var. yunnanensis. Taxonomy (NCBI): domain Eukaryota; kingdom Viridiplantae; phylum Streptophyta; class Pinopsida; order Cupressales; family Taxaceae; genus Taxus; species Taxus wallichiana. The sequence continues at coordinate 194,772,930 of CM031233.1, forward strand.
AGAGGCTTATAGAGAATCTCTATCAACAAAATGAAAGAAAAATGATTTTAAACCTTTTATCCCACTCCAAGATGAAGGATCTTCTGAGAAATGAAATTGTAGATGCCACTAAACTATCACAAGGACTGAGACTTATGTGATTGGACTATATTTTGGTACTATATTGCAATACAAACAAGAAAAACTACTTGTATGCATTAAGAGATTAAATAAATACACTTTACTCAAGATTAACACGAATGACTCAAAGTTTGATCAAATTTATCAAAGCAAGGGAAAGTTTCAAGAACAATTTCAAAGCTTGTCAATGGATATACACTTGCAACCACCTTGACACAATCAAATTTGACACAAATAGAGATATACAGAGCTTCTCTGACATGATTCTCAAAATGGATGGGCTCTGTCAAACTTTTTCTACTCGAGAAAATAAGTCCCGATCTTTTCCAAAAATTCCCGACCATTTGCACAATGAATTCATGCCATTTATAGAATTTCCAATAGAGCCCTTCCTCCAAAAAGAAAAAAACTTTAAATGCACCAAAGGCTGGCCATGATTCTTTCATGGTTCGCAAAATCAGATCTCGCTAAAAGTCTCCAGGTGCTCGAGGGAAAATCTATTCAATTTTCCCCGCATTCAACTCCTTTCTCGGGAAAAACACACCTCCATCCATTCGCCAACCACTTCCACCCCATATCAATCAAATCTAGTGCCTCACATGCTCAAGAGAAGAAAATCGAAAACCGGATCTGTCTTGAGAATCGGACCATTTTAAAGGCGAAAGATGTCTCCAAATCTCTGCCACCAAACTCTAGATATCAAAATTAACTCACTCCTCTATTTGGAAAATTATAAAGAGTCGTACTCCCAGGAGTTTTATAGAAAAAATGGGGGAAAATCAAATTTAAACGCTCAACAGCCATTGATATTTGATTTTGAATGTTGGCCATCCACATGGAAGATGCAAAAACAAGCTCGGGGGCTTCCTTTGAGAATTTCTGACTCTTTGGAAAAAATGGAAAAATTTACCATTCTTCTCCGCACCTCCGCTTCTGAAAAATGGGGCTGACACCTGTCCTGAGGTTGGCCCCAAAAGAAACATGGAGAAATTATGTCATTTGATTCCTTTTTGGAAAAAGGAAAATTTTACAAGTTTTCCCCGCAAATCTACCCTTGAGAAATTCTTTTGACACGTGTCCCAATTTGGGTCCCAGTGGAACTACGCTTCCTCTTTTACTTTTAACTATTTTTTCTCAAAAGGAAAATTTTCCAATTTTCCTCCGCGGGTCTGCACCTCCACCGTTGACCGAGGAAAACATTGACTATTTCCCATCGGGATCATGGGCCATTTTCGCTATTTTAACCTTTATGAAGCAAAGAGGAAAAAGTTTGAATTGCCTCCGATGGTCTACGTCCCCACCCCCTATGAATTTTCAAATTTCCACGTGTCACAATGGCGCACCTTGAGGTGGTCCCAAAAATTTGATACCTTGAATGAGCGCGGGCTCGCCATGTGTCCTACTCCGGAAAAAATTGTTTGAAGGCTTGAAGCTCAATGGAAGGCACCATGTGTCATACTCCAGCGATCTCCTTTTGGCCATTAAAAAGTCTAAGTAAAATGTAAAGTGAGCGGAGGCCTCCACATGTCAACCTAGCACTTATTTATAATGAAACTCAAGGGCTAGTTCCCAAACATGCGTGGTTGCTCCATGTGTCTCCATGGCGCTATTTCAAAATTGTCCCCGAGGAGGAGATCTTGAATTAGCATGAGCTCACCACGTGTCCTGTTCCACCAAATGTTTCCATCTGCATAAAAAAATGTCTAAGTCCGGGCCAAGTAGCGGAAGCTTCCACGTGTCCTCCCGACGCTACTTCAAAGAAAAACCAAGAAGTTGATTCTCAAACGAGCGTCGTTCCTCCATGTGGACACATTTTAAAAATGAGGCTTTTCATGGAATTTTCAAGCATTAAGCTGATCCACATCCAACCAAGAGGTGCCACGTTTCCCTGTCGATTGAATGATGCAAATTTGACCAGGAGAAATTCCCATCAAACCGTAAAACATAGAGAAACGTCCATTTGAGCAAGAAAATGAGGTTTTCTTCAAGGACAGATAATTTAGACCATGACAAGGCCCAAATATGATCCTTAGGGACACATCAACTCATTTCTCCTCAAGTACGTAGGGAAAAAGTGGCAAGAACAAAAATTTTGATAGTGGAGAATGGAGAAAATCGGAACACAAGAGTTTTGAAGGGACAGAGCATGGGAGACACAAAATACGAGATATTTTCAGACGAACAAAGGAACTATATGAAACAAATACGAGACCCACACATGATCCTCGACCCAGAGTAGATTAAAATGGTAAAAATATCGGCCAAATACAAAACATAGAAGGCTAAAATGACAGAGGCCGTTAATCGCTAAATCTTTGAAGGGCACAAATGGGCCGAGACAATTGAGCACCGACATTGGCTCTAACTCGGGATGGGTACTCCTGCGAGTGCCATAAAAAAAAAAGTAGACCAAGTGCAAAAATTCCCATTAGGTAGTGGAGTCATCTTTGTAGGGCTGAACAACAGAGCCATCCTAAAAAAAATAGAGAAACTAGAAAAAATAGGTCACCGAGGACCGTAACGAGCAAAAAAGCAGAAAAAACAGGGAACAAAAACAAACTATACATTGTAGAGAAGGCATTTCCCGATTTAAAGAAAATAATCAAGGAAACAATTCAAGCGCCTACCATCCTGGATATGACCATGCCAAGAGGTTTTGATATGTTTTCATCAACTGGAAGTAGACCTCTTTTTCTTCTTTGTTCTGTTTGTAAACCACCCATCTTCTTTGAAGCTCCTCCATTGTGTTTAAGTCAAATTATTTGACATTCTTCAAGGCTGAAACACAGACCAAATTCCCAGAAAAAGTAACATACTTAGGAGCTCTATTTTCAACACTCTCATACTCCCTAAAATCCACAAAGCTCACAAAATTGTTAAGATCAACATCTTCTTGCAAAACTTCATAAGATGCATTGCTTGGGTCTTCAATCAAGTACATCATCTTCTTCTCTCCATACAATTTCAACAGTTGCCTTCAATGGGGATAGTGGCATAAGACATGTCCATTTTCACACTACCACCAACACTTTCTTCCCACTTTCTTGACAACAACATCCCCCACTTGGCAGGGTAGTCAACAATGACTACATCAAGCTTTAAGTTCCTTCCAGGATAAGATGCAAGTTGCACTGCTAGATCTTTGACACACCCCACCACTGGCACCTCTCTAGAGTCCATGGTAGTGCACTTCCCATATGCTGTTGTTACTTTGATACCTAATTCATTCATGACCTCAAGAGGCATGACATTAAATGAAGCTCCAGAATCAAACATATACCTATGTAACAACTTGTCTTTGATAACCAAGGTAGTGAAAAATGGATCCACATTCAGCTAGGATTTAACCAAATAAGTTCCTAAATAAACCTCTGGTGGTTCCCCCAGATCTTCCAATACTTGTGGCTTTTCCAACTCTACAATGGTAAGGGGAACCTCAACCTTGTTTACATCTCTGCCTTGTATGATCTCTTCCCCTTTGAATCCAAAATATTCAAAAGCCCTCTTCTCGTGCTCATGGATACTAAGTAGCTCAACAATTGGGACAGGAATTTTGATTTGAATCAAAATTTGGCCTATGTCATATGGAGCAAATTTGGGTAGAGAAACACTAGGGGAAATATTGGAAAATTCATCAGATGGAATGGGATTATTTTCATTTTGGGAATGGAGAGGAACACAATTTTTGCTTGGGGAAACAAGCTCTTTACCAAATGCATTTTTCTTTGGGGTTTCTTTAGTAAGCACAGGAATTTTGACTTGGCTTGTGGCCCCTTGGCAGCTTTACTTGTGGTATTGTGCTCCTTTTCTTGTGCAACAACAATATTCATTAATAGCTTCCTATCTTCTTCGAGGGAACTCCTCCATCATACTTTTCAATAATTAATGCCCTCAAGTATTCAAAATTATTAATTGGAAATTCAAAAGCTTGTACAATGTCTACTTCTAAAGTATGAGAGGTGGGAAGAAGAGGTATCCGGTGGATGAAATCCTAAAAATTTGAACTAGTTCTAACACTTATTACCTTAGTTGAAGTTTATTCCCTCGCGAACTCGAAGGGATCTCCATCATGCAGGCATCATCATCATTATCATCATCAATTGCTTCTTATTCTTGTTGATCTTCTTCACAAGGAGCATGGGGCATGAAACATTTGTCACACCAATCAATGACCTATGTTTCTTCCACAACAATAACTCTAGCAGCCAAAGGATCAGGCACCATTCTATTTTCTCTACCTTGGGGCTGCCTATTCCCAAATCCAACAGCTCCTTGCCTCTCTCATAAATTATTTGATGATTTGTAGGCCTATCTTGGCCTTGTTGCTTGTGTTGTCCTTGTGAACTCTGCCCAACTCCTTTCTCACTCAGGATAGCTTATAGGATATCTCCTTGATAACCCTTGCCAAATTTTTCACCACTTCTTCCAAATCAGCACCTTTCTTGTCGAGGTTTTTCCTTGTTAGCCACCTTCACACCTTCCCTCTTAGGAGGTTTTCCTATTACCTTGATATTATTCTCTATCTGTAAGGCCATAGTGAATGCTTGCCTCAAATTGGTAGGGTTCTTGTCCCTCAAGTAGTAAACAACCTTTTTATCAAATGCATCAATATATTTGATCAAACATGACTCATCACATGGCCTTATCCTAATAGGAAATCTCCTTAAGGTCTTATTGAACCTTGTATTGAAGTCATGTACTGACTCATTGGGATTCTTCTTGATGTTTTCAAATTCTGATAGAAGAAACCTAGGGTCATTCCTATCACCATATTGTAATCTGAATGCATTGCTCATCTCATCCCAAGAGTCAATAGAGTTATCTAGAAATTCTTTGTACCAATCCCTTGCATCCTCCTCTAGAGTGTGAACAAACAATTTGATGTATACATCTTCATGTTCAATCTCAAAATCTTCCATCATATTGAGGAAGAGCTTTAGATCTGGTCACCAGTAATAGCATTATTTCCCTGGAACTTTGACATTCTATTCCTTACATCTTGAGGCACTGCATTTGGGTAACCAAACCATTCCCACAAAATTTATAGGTCCAAATGTGCTTACAACAAACAAAGGCATGTGTTGAGTGATATTGATTTGAGGGGTGATCCTGCAGGGTGACAAACCGATGGGGGCGAAGGTTCTTGGAACATAGGAGTATAATTTTCAAAATGGATACCCCTAAAAGGCCTTGCTTTTTGGAAATCCCTATCTACTTCAGAAAAGACATGTGTAAAATGTGAAGAAAATATTTAAAAATCAAATGAAGGCCCTTCTCCAGCTGGAGAATTTAGTTCCACAAAGAGGCTACCTGATTCGATGCACTTGAGCTGCAATCTTCAATGATAGGCCATTCACTTTCATCAATAGAGATCCCTCTTCTTGTCTGTTGATCTCCAACAACTCTGTAATCTTTTCTTCCTTCTGACTTTTATTTTCCTTACTCAGGAAACAATGTCCTAGTAGGATCCATAGCAAAGAAATATCTTCTTCCTTCTAGCTTTGCAAATATTAGTAACAAATCTTACTTGATAGAGGTTTAAGACACTGGTCTTTATCGAATCAAATCAACATGGAGTCGCCACTAAGGAATTCCACCTTAGTTGTGCAAATGCACTAAATATGATCTGTCAAGTGTCAAGGGTCCGAGTATGAATCGTATCACAATGTCCCCACAATGGCCCCATTAGTGTTGGTACCAATATTTGTTCTCCTTTTCAAGCCAAGCATCAACATAGATTCAACAGGGAGCTTAGAGGAAAATAAATCATAAATGTATGTCATTTTGTAGCTAGGGAGAAATATATTTGTCCCTTTGTTACTTGAATTTTTGGAGAGATGGATAGCACCTCAAAAGGATATGATCTTATCCTAACTATTTTAGGTTGTGCCTTTCAACCAAGGTAAGAGAACCTATTGTGTAACTTGTGTCATTTCAAAGGAGATATAGGTACCTTTCTTTTGCATAAATTTTATAATGAAGTACTTGGGGAAAATATGATCAACACACCGATATCGACTCTCATGAGTTGTCACTTCAAGAATCATGGAGATATAGTAACAACAAGGCAAAGGTTACTAAAGACATTTGAGACCCTGATCTATTCTTCATACTTTAGTAAAAGGATTTTGTTCTTGTGTGGGTGTACAGAGAAAAAATAGGGGTAGTATGGGTAGAATTGGTTGTTTTAAATAGATTTTTTGGTGGGAGGGGAGACAGAATGTACTTGACTCACGTATCCTTAAAATATTATGCAAAATGGAAAGATTCAATTAACAAAATGCCACAAAAAGTTAAATTGTTTCCTCAACTAGAATATGTGCTTCAATGGAGGCCCAGATCAACACTCTTTCACACAAACTGTGGGATTTTGTCATGAAGGCTAGAGTCAGGGGACCTAATAAAGCACCAAGATTTAAACCAAGTCACGCGTGAGGTACACATAGAGGCTTACAGAGAATCTCTATCAACAAAATGAATGAAAAGTGTTTTTAAACCATTTATCCCACTCCCGGATGATGAAGGCTCTTCGAGGAATGAAATTGCATATGCCACTAAACTATCATAAGGACTAAGACCTATATGATTGGTGTATATTCTGTAAAATATTGCAATACAAACAAGAAAAACTACCCTTATGCATTTAGACATGAAATAAATACACTTTACTTAAGACTAACACAGAATAACTCAAAGTTTGATCAAATTTATCAGCAAGGGAAAGTTTCTAGAACAATCTCAAAGCTTGTCAATGGTTTTATACTTGCAATCACCTTGACACTATCAAATTTGACACAAAGAGAGATATACAGGCTTTTCTAGATGGCTTCTCAAAATGGATGGGCTATGTCAAGCTTTTTCTGCTCGAGAAAATTAGTCCTGATCTTTTCCAAAACTCCCAACCATTTGCACAATGAATTCATGCCATTTATAGCATTTCTAATAGAGCCCCTTCCTCCAAAAAGAAAAAAACTTTAAATGCACGGTTTCGCCATGATTCTTTCATGATTTGCATAATCATATTTCTAGAAGTGTCCAGTGCTCGAGGGAAAATATCTTCGATTTTCACCCACATTAGACTCCTTTCTCGGGAAAAACACACCTCCATCCATTTGGCAACCAATTCCACCCCATATCAATCAAATCTACTCCCTCGTGTGCTCATGAGAAGAAAAATGGAAAACCAGATCGGTCTTGAGAATTATATCATTTTAATGGTGAAAGACGTCTCCAGATATCTCCCACCAAACTTTAGCTATCAAAATTAACTTGCTCCTCTATTTTACGTGTAGAAAATAGCAAGAAATCATGAAGGCTCATAGTCCTAGGATTTTTATAGAAAAAATGGGGGAAAAATCATATTTATACGCTCAACAACTATTGATCTTTGATTTTGAATGTGGGTGTCCACGTGGAAGACGTAAAAACAAGCTCATGGGCTTCGTTTCACCTTTTCTAACCCTTTTCAAAAAATGAAAAAAAATTCCCATTTTGCTCCACACCTCCACTTCAAAAAAATGGGCCTAAAACGTGTCCTGAGGTGGGCCTCAAAAGAAACTTGAAGAAATTCTCATTTGATTATTTTTTAGAACAAGGAAAATTTTCCAAGTTTTCCCGTAGCTTCATCCTTGAGAAATACTTTTGACACGTGTCCCAATGTGGGTCCCAGCGGAAATACACTTTCCCTTTTACTTTTAACTCTTTTTTCTCAAAAGGAAATTTTCCAATTTTCCTCCACGGGTCCGCACCTCCTCCGTTGAGCGAGAAAAACATTGACTATCTCCCATCGAACTCACGAGCCATTTTCACTATTTTAACCTTTATGAACCAAAGAGGCAAAAGGTTTGAATTGCCTCTGATGGTCCGCCTCCCCCCCCTATGACTTTTCAAATTGCCACGTGTCACAATGGCGTATCTTGAGGTGGTCCCAAAATTTGATACGTTGAATGAGCACGGGCTCGCCACATGTCCTGCTCTAGAAAAATTTGTTTGAAGGTTTGAAGCTCAGCAGAAGGTGCCACATGTCATGCTCTAAGGCAATCTCCTTTTGGTTGTTCAAAAGTCTAAGTAAAATGCAAAGTGAGCAGAGGCCTCCACGTGTCATCCTGGCGCTTCTTTAGAATGAAACTAAAGGGTCTGGTTCCCAAAAATACGTGGTTCCTCCACGTGTCTCCATGGTGCTATTTAAAAATGGTCCCTAAGATGGAGCTCTTGAATGATACCGAGCTCGCCACGTGTCCCATTCCGCCAAACTTTTTCCATCTCGCATAAATTTTTTACTAAGTCCGGGCCAAGTAGCGGAATCTTCCACGTGTCCTCCCAACGCTACTTCAAAGCCAAACCAAGAATTTGATTCTAAAATGACCACCATTCCTCCAGTGGACACATTTTTAAAATGAGGTTTTTCATGGAATTTCTGAAGTATTAAGCTGATCTGCATCCAACCAAGAGGTTCCATGTTTCGCTGTCGACTGAATGATGTAAATTTGATCGAGAAATGCTCGTCAAACTGTAAAACATAGAGAAACGTCCATTCGAGCAAGAAAATGAGGTTTTCTTCAAGTATAGAGAATTTAGACTCATTGTAAGTCTCAAACATGATCCTTCTGGGACACATCAACTCATTTCTCCTCGAGTACCTAGGGCAAAAACAAAAAGAACAACAAATTTTGACTGTGGAGAATGGAGAAAACGGGAACACGCGAGTTTTGATGGGATAGAGCACGGAGACCCAAAATACGAGAGATTTTTCGAGAGGAACAAAGGAACCATGAGACAAATACAGACCCACATATGATCCTCGACCCGGACCGATTTAAAAATGGTAACAAAGATCAGCCAAACACAATATAGGGAAGGATAAAATGACAGTGGCCGTTAATCACTAAATCTTTTAAGGGCACAAATGGGGTGAGATAATTCGAGCACCAACAAGTTCTTCAAATGGGGTAAAATCACGATGTATATATTCCCAAAATTGTGGTAGAAAGAGGGAAAGTAGTTGACATGTTAGAGAAACCAACTACCCCACTTTTAGCTATGTATCTCATGAGGCTATATCATTGTTGTGCCATGTCATAAGTGGCTATTCTGGGGCTAGAAATGAAGACCACTATTTATGAGCATGATGAAGAGCATGGCGGGAAGGAGATGGAGAAGGGAATGTTCATAATGATGTATATTTGTTCAAATTAGGGATAGTCTAACCCAAAGGGACATGAGATCGGTTTCAACATGCCCTGTGCTTGTGCCTATAAAAAAGGTGGAAAACCAAACAACCAAGTACCTTGACCGACCACGTAAAACCAATGGTGGCGGATGAAAAAAGTGGAGTGTGCACCAACATGTGGAGAATGAAGAATCTGCATGCTAAAAGGGGAGAAAAGAATGACAAACACGTCAACCAACCACCTAAAACAACACTTCATTCTATGACAGGAAATTGAAGCAGGAGGACAAATAAGTGGTGCAGAGACAATAGTGACAAGCATCTCGAGCAGCTGACTATTGTCGTCAAGGGTATTTGTCATGGTAGAAACACGCCTTTGGCGTAATTATTATCATTATTGGGAATATTTTCATCTTTAACCGACCAAAAATCAATTATTTACAATGCTTTCTCATCTTGGCCATTTTCTTCCAAAGGTTACAAATTGGGCCTTTTATTCATCGACTATATGAAGTGTGAACAAAGTCACAGGATTTTCTTCTATGGGATTCGAAATTGAATCGTCTCATGGAAAAAATTGGAAGATTTTGTGCCAAATTTGACAAAGGATGTTCTTCTTTTAGCGTTAAAATTTTGGAGGGTTGAGGCATTTTTGTTGGCATCGATTTGGCTCTCCGAGAGGGATTTTTCCTTGACCGGAAGGAGGGATTTGCATCTCCATTTTTTTCTCCCCCTCTCATTGTGTCTTTGATTTCTTTCTCGGGTTTTTATTTTTACAATTATGTTGAAGTTTCAAAAGGTAAAATTTTACTATACTTTCTCGGACGAGTGTTTCTAGTATTGTAATGAACTTTAGATGGTAAGTGATATAACATTATATCTTCCAAATTTTCAATCATATAAACGAAGGCCATAAGTGAGTAATCAAAAAGATGGAAAAGATGTGCAGGGGTCATTCTCTCGAAGAATCCGATCTGACTATCAAACTGCTTCAAATATCTCGGATCGATTGTGTTAAACAGGTTGTAGTCAAATAACATGTATGAAAAAGAAAATCAAGATTGTATCATTTAAGATCATATCCCGAATTAATTTGAAAGTCTTAAGATCGTATCCTTAATTATAGAGATCATTAATGGCTACAAATATGCCTATTAGACAAAAAAATATGGTTGAGAGTATCTTTTTGCAACCCATTTAAACAAAAAAATTATATTCCTTACTTTTCCTAATTAAGTATCGAGTTTTGTCTTGGTTTTTGTGTGTCGAAAAATGTGAGTGTTACACTTATCCTCTCTTAGATTACATGGCTAACATTTCACAATCGCAACACGATATGAAGTACAATCCTCATTCAACACACTAATGGTTACAACTCCCTTCATCTCTCCACAAGGTTTGCTCTTCCTATCTACTTTATGCTACCAAATATTCATTCACCAACATAAAGTGGGAGAAAATCTAGACACGAAATCACACACTTAATACTTACATCACGCCTCTAAGTATGTTATCATATGCATGATATGCCATGTTACACAATATGTAATTGAGGAATATCTTTTACACCGAATGGTAATGTATGGGAAGCCATGATAACACAAATGAGGACGACTACGAGACCGCCGAAAATGAACCTGCCAAAAGCCACGACTCCCAAAAACTGAAATTTAAAAAGTCCGCAAAGAGTACAACTACACAACTCGGTCGAAAAGCCTCTTTTGTAAAATTTATATTTAAACGGTACGGAGTTGCCGTGAAAATAACGGCGTACGGAAACGGAAGGTGTCGGAACACATGGAAATTCCGTCATCACGTTGCCCGCGGAAGCCGGGGTAAGAAGTGCCACGTGGAACGCCGCTGCCAATGTGGCCGGCCACGTACGCTCGGCTTTTCTTGATCAGGAAGCAGTTCATTAAGTAGCATCCTTTAAAAATAAGACGGCGTGCATTATTCAAACGGAAAGGGGAAATAAGCGTTAAATTTGAGCATCAATGGCGGTTACCAGGCGCCCATACAGTTCCGCGATTTCTCGTCAGCCGCCACCTGAATACGACGATGCAGAGACTGCGACATTAAAACTCTGGATAGTCTCTCAGACCAGTGATTGCGGTCCTATGTGGCTTCACCCTGAGGTGTTGAGACAGTCTCTGTTTTTCAACATTATGTTTCCCTGCCTGCATCCCTGCCTCTATCTTCCCTCCGCGCAATCCAAATGCGTCGGCAGGGACGAGTGGATCGTCTGCCACAGCCAAAGGATTCCACCAGACAATGAGCTCTGCTATTTTCTTACGCTCCCTGCAAATGCCAATCCAGAGACATACAAGAACCTCATCCGCCGCACTTACGACTCTTACAATGGCCACAGGTGGATTTTTCGGGACGCGAAGGAAGCCGAAGAGCTGCTCTGTGCGGCCTTGGATTTGCAGTTCGCGGACGGCATCGAGAAATGCACAGAATTTCTTGACAATGCTGACGATCTTTTGTATGTTCTTGGCCGTCATATGTGAATCTGCTTTTCCGGAGCATTCAAAGCACAATTCTTTCGTCCATGGGAGAGACTCAAACCTGGGCGTACTTCATATTACCGAATGATTTTCCCTGGCAGAAGTCTAACATTCTTTATTTTTCTGATTCTTTGATGCAAATAAAACTGGTATAAATTCCTCTGTTCTGTTGTAAGTGTATATTTCCTCTATCTTTTGTACAGTTGGTCTGTATATCCACCTCAAAGAAGCTGTCCAGGAGTTTCTTGAGGGGCATATTTACAGCTCTTAAGCTTATTTTTCGTATGTGTATTTGGGGGCAGAAAGATACAGTCAAAACAAGAGACGCTTAATCCCATGTGTCCAAGTTTTTCGACAAGTTGTCCAGCTGATTAATGCAATAATACTTTTGTTTAACAGAGGCTAAGAATTTCCTTTCGTCTTTCAATATTTGTTCCGTTTCTGGAATCTGCATTTGCTTCTTCCATTGAGGAGAAAAATCACAGGTCCTTTTATTTCACCAATCTTGATTTAGTTTTCTTGATTCAATCTTGGTCGTAGTTTTCTTTTCATACAAAGAAGTTCAATTTATCCAAAACTTGCACATCAAATTAATTCAGGATACGATCTTGATTTTCCTTTTCATACATGTTATTTGACTGCAACCTGGTTAATGCAATGGATCTGAGATATTTGAACAGTTTGATAGTCCAGACAAGATTCTTCGAATATTTACCAGAAAGAATCCTTCTGATAAATGATTGCAATCAGTAATTTTTTTTTGCAGAGGCTAAGAATTTCCTTTAGTCTATCTATTTTTGTTCTGTTACTGGAATCCTATTTTTCTTCTTCCATTCGGAGGTTTCACATGATTCAATTGCAGGAAAAAAACTTTCAACATTCGTTTTAACTCACCAATCTTGATTTAGTTTACTTGGTTCAGTCTTGATCCAAAGGTTTCACCTCAAATTAATTTAGGACACGATCTCAATGATTAGTTACTATTAAATTTGATGCAATCTTGAAATTTCAATCAGAATTATTTGAACAGTGTCGTAGTCGAGACAAGATTTTAGTTTTTCTTCTGAATATTTGCTCCTGCAACTCGTTTTTTCTTCTTTTCGACCACTCGCTTGTGGTCTTTATTTATATAACGCCATATCACTTGGCCTCTGAACTTTCTAAAAATTTGACCACATCATTTATATATATATTAAAAATGCATTTTAGAGTTTAAGATAAAGTCAAATAAACTAAATCAAGATCGATAACATAAAATAAATTAAAATGTGATAAGAAATTTTTTCGTTCAAAAAATTATTTATGTTTCTATCGATTTTTTTAAAGCCATAGACCTATGCATAGAAAGAGGTCTATACCTTGCCAATACAAGACAAAATGGAAATACTCCAGAAGTTAAAAAATTGGCTTTTTTGAAATTTTAGGTTAACCGCAACAACATTGTTATCAAGAATTTAAGATTTTGAACAATTCTGAAAATAATATGTTGCTAACAAGGATAGTAGAGTTATGTAGGTAGACCTCTCTATATGCATAATTGAATAAAATGAAAATTGTCCAATAGTTTAAAAAAATGATTTGATGAACCTTTTTGTTTGTTTCTATGTTTTGGAAAACTTGTACCTTTTCTAGAATTCGTTACAAGTCAATGGAAAAATGGACTTCTTTGAACAGATTAGATTAATGGTAACAACATTATTATCAAAGACCTAAGATTTTGAAATTTTTTGAAAACATGTTGCGCAAGGATAATTGAGTTATGTAAGTAGTCCTATATAATGTAAGTGTCCCAACCATAATAATTTCAATGATTGTAACATGTAATTAAATACTACATGATATTGTATAAATACTTGAATATGTTTTTAAATAAATGAATTATTTACTATTACAACTTCAATGGTTAGTCTCTTGTGTTTCCTAAAATGCACTTATATATTTATAAACTTCTTGAATTTGAATTAATACCTTATTGGAAATAATGCTACACACAATGACAAGGAAAATAGGAAAAAGAGGACTAAACACCTAGAAAGACCTATTGGTATCCAAATTTGTTCTCCCTTTCAAGTCGAGTAGCAACACATTAGATGTGGAGCTTAGAGATAGATAGATCACAGTGTGTGTCATTTTGAAGCCGGGATGAGATCTAATCGCCCTTTGTTAGTCAAATTTGTGGAGAAATGAATAGCACCTTTAAGAGAATTTGACCTGTCCTCACTACTTTAGGTCGTGCCTCTTCGACCAGGGTGAGAGGACCCTTAGTGTAACCTCTCTTTGATGAAGGAGATGGAGATATCCTTCTTTAGTACAAATTCTATGAAGAAAACCTTGGGAAAATATGGTCAATACTCCATGATTTAACTCTTAAGAGTTGTCACTTCTAAACGATGGAAATATTTCCAACACAAGGCTAAGATCATTGAAGACATTAAGAAATCCCGATTTTTCTACATATTTTAGTAAGTAGATTTTGTTCCTTTCTTGATACACAGGGCAAACAGGGGTATTTCGGGGTGGATTCGTGGTTTTGAATAATTTTGGTGGGAGATGAAGCGGATAAAGCTGATTATACTAGATCTTGAAGGGACTTTACAACAATCAACAACTCAATAATAGAAAGCTTCAAAACAATTAAAATGTTCCTTCAACCAAAGGTGTGCTTCAATGGAGGCCCAGATCAACACGTTTTCACATAATATTTGAGACTCCAACACGAAGGCTCGAATTGAAAGACTCAATTAAACACCAAAGTTTCTGATTAATCACGCCTAAGGTACACCCAAAGACTTACAGACAATCTTTATCAACAAATGACAGTGAATTGATTTTAAATTTGTTTATCTCATCCAAGATGAAGGCTCTTCTTGAAATGAAATTGAAAATACCATTAGACATCACAGGGACAAGATCCTATGTGATTTCACAAAAATTTCAATGTAAGATTGCAATAGGAATGAAATAAACTATTTGTAGACATTCTGAAACAAAGCAGACACAAATTGCTAGAGATTGGACACAAATTAATTTCAAAATTGCTTAGATTCATCAGTAGGGGAAATCTTCTAGAGTAATCTCAGTTCTCGTCAATGGCTATATGTCCGCAACCAACTTGACTCGATAGAAAATCTAACACATAAGAATTAAATAACATGTTACCTCGAAACTTTATCTCTTAGGAAGATGGATTTCTCAAATTTTCTCTTAAGAATTCCACCTCCAACCTTTTACAAGAGTATTCTCATTGCATTTATACATTTTACTTACTCAATTTCCCCCAAAAAAAAAAAAAGAATATTCAAGGGACCTTTTCTTGTTAACAATTTTCTTCAGAAAGCAATGGTTAACAAATTTAGATCCGAAAGCTGCCAGGTGGACCAATTGTCAACTGATCATGTTTCTTGGACCCTCGAATAATTACTAGGATGCCATGCCACAAATTTTTGCTAATCCTTCTAATCATTCTCGATTCTCATCATGAGAAATCCCCTTCTTAATCATTTTCCGAGAGACTCGCACAACTAGATATGACAGTAATCTTTTTTTGCTCTTGAGGCAACACCTTTTTCATCTTTTGCGCATGTGCTTTCATCATTTCATCCCTTTTCCCTCTCTTTCCTCTACAATTCTGCCCCACATCCATTTCCTCTGGTAATTCCCATTTTTTCAAGTGCCTGAGCAACTCCAACTTCAAAATATCAACCCCACAAATCCTTGGACTCACAAATTAAGTTCCGAAACCATCAAATGACATTTACGACAAAGATGACAAGGAATTTCATCAAAGAATGATGAAAAATAGTGCTTATTTGTGTCTCTAAGAGTCTTGCAAGAGTAAAAAAGGTGAAAAAACAAGTGAAATGCACAACAACCGTTGATTCTTCCCCTTTTCCACTTTATATCATAGTCATCCACATCTTTCCTTGGTACACATGTAAAGGAGAAACAAAGAGGCAAGTCCCGAGAAAAGCGCAGTCCTTCCACGTTCCTTGGGCCCAAGAAAAATGCCTTTTGACCTTTGAAATGTCTCGGTGTAAAAGGAGCCAGTGGAAGCCTCCACGTGTCTCAATGAAATTTTTGAGATTGTCTCCAAAAGCAAAGACCCCAAACAAGTGCAAGCTCAACACATGTCTCATTCGAATAGAGTTTTTTAAAAAATTAGAAAGTTCAGGAAAAGGTGCCATGTGTCTAGGGTTCGAGACATTTTTCTTTGGTCCATTGAAAATTCCAATCAAAGGGCAAAGTGAGCGGAAGCCTCCAAGTGTCTACCTGGCGCTTCTTCAAAATAAAACATAGGGGACGGTCCCTAAACAAAGTAGCAGTCCTCCATGTGTCCCGTGCCTTTAAGAATTTCTTTGAAGACTTTAGTACAAAGTGGAGCCGTGAAGCCTCCACATGTCTCCCTATCACAATCATTAAGGTGGGACCACGAGGTAGATCCTTAAATGAACGCCAACCCTCCATGTGTCCATGGTCCACCAAAACTATATTGGTGTTGGGTTTTAGAATAGAACATGGGTTGAAACCACGGTCGAGGACAAAAATCCCTCCTCTGTAATGAGATAGGTTCCCTTATTGAAAGTAGGAAAAAAAAATGTACATATATACAACTCTCAATGTTTGGACCATGATATTCTGGAATGTTTTCATATTTAAAACACTATCAATAAGAAGGAATGGAAGAATAAATGGATAGGAGAAGGAAGAAAACAACAATGCTTTTAGGAAATATAGATAGCAAAGTATCTCCATACTTACATTGAACCAAGAAAATATAGAAAAGGATAAATTACTTTATCATCGGTGCAAATCTACAGACACAAAGTTCTAAAGATTCACACAGACCATAACACAAAGTTTCTATTGAATGCAAAACAAATGATCCATTGAATCGAGCAAGGAGAGAGAATGATATAACAGAGGAAAATAACAAAAGAAAGAAGTTCTGTATTGAATTTCTTCAGAATTTACAACCTTTCCGTAAAACTAGAATCACCTTTTCCCGTGGCAAAACCATATATTCATAAAAATACATATACATCCATAGTTTTTCTCAAAGAAAAGAATATCCGAAAGGAATAATGTTTGTTGCAGATCCACTTTTTGAAAGTGACATGAAACAAACGCACTCATGAAAATTAGAGGTTCAAAAAGGTGAATATTTCGTCAGTTTGAGCATGATTACTTTAGCAAGGGGCATCTCATGATTTTCTTCTTCATGTGGTCCTGTCATTTCTACCTTTTAACCACTTTCATAGCACTCAAGTACTTACTGGGTAAGTTTTATCTTTTTTTATCATGTAAGCCTAACAAACTATGTTTTTTGATAAGAAAACTTTACATCCCTTTATACTTATCAATTTGGCTCCGTAATAAACCAGAAATGCATGTCATGGAGAAATGACAAGAATACATAAAAAGAATGAAGAAAGAGCCATTTTTGCATTTCGCAAACCTTTGGTTCGCTAATGGCATTAAAAACCAAATGAGTACGTTTGGCGATCTTTTCCTATTTTTACCTTCAATTTTGGACCCTACATGTGGCAAGATCTAAGCAATGGTAGCCCCAGAGGAGAAATTTGCATTTCCTGACATCTGGGAGAAAAAGTGTGATTTCTCATTTTGCTCCTCCCCTCCGTAGCTTTGCCAAAGGCGGGACATGTGGCGCCATCTGATTGGCTGAGGAAATATGGTTCAAATCTACCATTTAAACTCTTTTTAACAAAAGGCTCAAATTCTCAAAAACCTCCATAGGCCCGTTGTTCCGATTTCATTCTTCAACACGTGGCATCACCTGACTAGTTACGAGGGTGTGTTTCACTTTTATAATTTATCTATTTGGAAAGGGAAAAATTCCAATCTTTCCTTGAAAGTCCATGTCCCCACCATTTACTTTTCAATGTAGGCCACGTATCCCTTCCTGACTGACTATGGGCCTTAACTTAAAAAATTTCCCCTTCGTATGAGCGGGGCTCCAATTTACACAAAATTAGATTAAAGAAAAATTGAGAGGACAAAACCTGGCTCCTTCTGGGGATGATTTGGCAAATGAAAGAGAAAAAATTAACAACCTTACGAGTGCAGGTAATCATATCGAATCGATGTCTTATCTATTGGGCAATGGAGTAAAAAGAAGCAATACCAACACAAAAGACAAGAGGTGAAAAGTTTGAATTGCCTTCGATGGTCTATGTCCCCGCCCCTATGACTTTGTAAATTTACACGTGTCACAATGGTGCACCTTGAGGCGATCCCAAAAATTTGATACCTTGAATGAGCGCAAGCTCGCTACATGTCGTGCTCCAGAAAAATTTATTTGAGGGCTTGAAGCTCAACGGAAGGCACCACGTGTCATAATCCAAGGAAGTCTCCTCTTGGCCATTGAAAAGTCTAAGTAAAATGTAAAGTGAGTGGAGGCCTCCACATGTTAGCTCGGCGCTTCTTTAGAATGAAACTCAAGAGTGGCTCCCAAACATGCGTGGTTGCTCCACGTGTCTCCATGGTGCTATTTCAAAATGGTCCCCAAGGTGGAGATCTTGAATGAACGAGAGCTCACAACGTGTCCCGCTCTGCCAAAATGTTTCCATCTACATAAAAATTTGTCTAAGTCCAAGCCGAGGCGGCGGAAGCTTCAATGTGTCCTCCTCGACACTATTTCAAAGCCACACCAAGAAGTTGATTCTCAAATGAGCGATGTTCCTCCACGTGGAAAATTTTTAAAAATGAGGCTTTTCATGGAATTTCTGAAGTATTAAGCTGATCCGCATCCAACCAAGAGGTGCCATGTTTCCCTGTCAACTGAATGATGAAAATTTGACCAAGAGAAACGCTCGTCAAACCGTAAAACACCGAGAAACATTTATTTGAGCTAGAAAATGAGATTTTCTTCAAGGACACGAATTTAGACCATTGTAAGGCTCAAACATGATCCTTAGGGACACATCAACTCTTTTCTCCTCAAGTACCTAGGGCAAAAATGAAAAGAACAACAAAGTCCAAATGTGGAAAATGCGAGAAAATAGGAACACGTGAGTTTTGAAGGGACAGAGCATGGGAGACCCAAAATACAGAGCTTTTTCAGAGGAACAAAGGAACCATGAGACAAATATAGACCCACACATGATCCTTGACCCAGGAGTAGATTAAAATGGTAACAAATATCAGCCAAACACAATACAGGGAAGGATAAAATGACAGAGGCCGTTAATCACTAAATATTTCAAGGGCACAAATGCGTCGAGACAATTGAGCACGAACATTGGCTATGACTCGGGATGGGTACTCTCTGTGATCGCCATAAGAACAAAAGAATACCAGTGCCAAAATATTCATTGGGTAACGAGTCATCTTTGTAGGGATAAACAATAGAGCCATCCTAAAAAAATAGAGAAACCAACAAAAACAGGGCACCGAGGACTAGAACGAGCAAAAACAGAAAAAACAGGGAACAAACAAAAAACTATACATTGTACAGAAGACTTTTTCCTGATTTAAAGATAATAATCAAGGAAACAATTCAAATGCTTACCATCCTGGATATGACCATGCCAAGAGGTTCTGATATGTTTTCATCAACTGGAAGTAGACCTCTTTTTCTTCTTTGTTCTGTTTGTAAACCACCCATCTTCTCTGAAGCTCCTCCATTGTATTTAAGTCAAATTCTTTGACATTCTTCAAGGCTGAAACATAGGCCAAATTCCCATAAAAGTAGCATACTTAGAAACTCTGTTTTCAAGACTCTCATACTCCCTGAAATCCGAAAAGCTCACAAAATTGTTAAGATCAACATCTACTTGCAAAACTTCATAAGATGCATTGCTTGGGTCTTCAATCAAGTACATCATCTTCTTCTCTCCATAAAATTTCACCAGTTTTCCTTGATGGGGATAGTGGCATAAGACATGTTCATTTGCACACTACCACCAACTCTTTCTTCCCACTTTCTTGACAACAACATCCCCCACTTGGCAAGGCGACCAACAATGACTACATCAAGCTTTAAGTTCCTTACAACATAAGATGAAAGTTACACTACTAGATATTTGACACACCCCACCACTAGCACCTCTCTAGAGTCCATGGCAGTGCACTTCCCATATGTTTTTGTTACTTTGATACCTAATTCATTCATGACCTCAAGAGGCATGACATTACATGAAGCTCCAGAATCAAACATACAATTATGTAACAGACTTGTCTTTGATAACCAGGGTAGTGAAAAATGGATCCACATTCAGCTAGGATTTAACCAAAGAAGTTCCTAAATAAACCTCTGGTGGTTCCCCAGCTCTTCCAATACTTGTGGCTTTTCCAACTCTGCAACGGTAAGGGGAACCTCAACCTTGTTTACATCTTTGCCTTGTATGATCTCTTCCCCTTTGAATCCCAAATATTCAAAAGCCCTCTTCCCATGCTCAGGGATCCTAAGCATCTCAACAATTGGGACAGGAATTTTGATTTGACTCAAAATTTGGGTAGAGCAGCACTAGGGGAAAGATTGGAAAATTCATCAAATGGAATGGGATTCTTTTCATTTTGGGCATGGGGAGGAACACAAGTTTTGCTTGGGAAACAAGATCTCTACCAGATGCATTTTTCTTTGGGGTTTCTTTTGTAAGCATTGGAAATTTTGACTTGGCTTTTGGCCCTTGGCAGACTTTACTTCGGTATTGTGCTCCTTTACTTGTGCAACTACAACATTCATTAACAACTTCCTATCTTCTTCTGAAGGAACTCCTCCATCATACTTTTCAATCATTAATGCCCTCAAGTATTCAAAATTATTAGTGGGAAATTACAAAGCTTGTATAGTGTATACTTCTAAAGTATGAGAGGGGGAAAAAGAGGTACCCGGTGGATGCAATCCCAAAAATTGGCAGCAGTTCTAGCACTTATTACCTCAGTTGAAGTTGCTTCCCTTGGCGAACTCACAGGGATCTCCATCATGCAGGCATCATCATCATTATCATCATCAACTACTTCTTCTTGTTGATCTTCTTCACAAGGAGCATGGGGCATGAAACATTTGTCACACCAATCAATGACCTATGTTTCTTCCACAACAACTCTAGCAGCCAAAGGATCAGGCACCATTCTATTTTCTCTACCTTGGGGCTTCCTATTCCCAAATCCAACAGCTCCTTTGCCTCTGTCATCAATTCTTTGATGATTTGTAGGTCTATCTTTGCCTTGTTGCTTGTGTTTTCCTTCTGAACTCTGCCTAACTCCTTTCTCAGCTCGGGCTAGCTTATAGGAGATCTCCTTGTGACCCCACTCGCCAAATTTTTCACCACTTCTTCCAAATCAGCAACCTTGCTTGTCTCGATTTTTTTCTTTGTTAGCCTGACTTCACAACTTCCCTCTTAGGAGGTTTTCCTATTGCATTGATATTATTCTCTATTTGTAGGGCCATAGTGAATGGTTGCCTCAAGTTGGTAGGGTTCTTGTCCCTTAAGTAGTAAGCTTCCTTTTTATCAAATGCATCAGTATATTTGATCAAACATGACTCATCACATGGCATTATCCTAACAGGAAATCTCCTCAAGGTTTTATTGAACCTTGTATTGAAGTCATGTACTGACTCATTGGGATTCTTCTTGATGTTTTCAAATTCTGATAGAAGAAATCTAGGGTCATTCCTATCACTATATTGTAATCTGAATGCTTTTCTCATCTCAGCCCAAGAGTCAATAAAGTTATCTAGCAATTCTTTGTACTAGTCCTTGCATCTTTTGCGCATGCACTTTCATCATTTCATCCCTTTTCCCTCTCTTTCCTCTACAATTCTACCCCACATCCATTTCCTCTGGTAATTCCCATTTTTGCAAGTTCCTGAGAAACTCCAACTTCAAAATATCAACCCTACAAATCCTTGGACTCACAAATTAAGTTCTGAATCCATCAAATGACACTTTACAGACAAAGATGACAAGGAATTTCATCAAAGAACGATGAAAAATAGTGCTTATTTGTGTCTCTAGGAGTCTTGCAGGTAAAAAAGGTGAAAAAACAAGTGAAATGCACACAACCTGTTCATTCTGCCCTTTTCCACTTTATATCATAGTCATCCACATGTTTCCTTAGTGCACGTCGCAAAGGATAAACACATAGGCAAGTCCCAAACAAGTGCGGACCTTCGACATGCCCTGGGCCCAAGAAAAATGCCTTTTGACCTTTGAAATGTCTCGGTGTAAAAAGGAGCCAGCGGAAGCCTCCACGTGTCTCAATGGAAAATTTTGAGATGGTCCCCAAAAGCAGAGACCCCAAACAAGTGCAGGCTTAACACGTGTCTTAGTCCAATAGAATTTGTTAAAATTTTTGAAAATTCGATGAAAGGCGCCATGTGTCTAGGGTTCAAGACATTTTCCTTTGGTCCATTGAAAAGTCCAAGCAAAAGGCAAAGTGAGTGGAAGCCTCCAAGTGGCCTCCTAGTGCTTCTTCAAAATAAAACTTAGGGGCCGGTCCCCAAACAAAGTCCCTCCATGTGTCCCGTGCCTTTAAAAATTACCTTGAAGATTTTAAGTACAAAGCGGAGTGGCGGAAGCCTCTACATGTCTCCCTATCACAATCATTAAGGTGGGACCCTAAGGAAAATCATTAGATGAACGCCATCCCTCCACGTGTCCATGGTCCACCAAAAATATAACGGTGTTGGGTTTTAGAATAGAACATGGGTTGAAACCATAGTCAGGGGACAACAAATCCCTCCTCTTTAATGGGAGAAGTTCCCTTATTGAAAGTAGGAAAAATAAATGTATAAATATACAACTCTCAATGTTTGGACCCTGATATTCTGGAATGTTTTCATATTTAAAAGACTATCGATCGAAGGAATGGAAGAATAAAGGGATGGGAGAAGGAAGAAAACAACAATTCTTTTAGGAAATATAGAATAAAGTGTCCTCTTGGCATTTCTTCAAAATAAAACTTAGGGGCCGGTCCCCAAACAAGCACGGTCCCTCCATGTGTCGCAAGCCTTTAAAAATTACTTTGAATATTTTAAGTACAAAGCGAAGCCAAAAAAGCCTCCACATGTCTCCCGGTCGTAATCGTTAAGGTGGGACCACGAGGCGGATCCTCAAATGAATACCATCCCTCCACATTTCCATGGTCCGCCAAAATTGTACTAGTATTGGGTTTTAGAATAGAACATGGGTTGAAACCATAGTCGGGAAAACAAATCCCTCCTCTTTAATGGGAGATGTTCCTTGTTGAAAGAAGGAAAAACAAATGTACGAGATATACAACTCTCAATGTTTGGACCCTAATATTTTGGTATGTTTTCATACTTAAAATATTATTAATCGAAGGAATGGAAGAATAAAGGGATGTGAGAAGGAAGAAAACAACAATGATTTTAGGAAATATAGATAGCAGCGTATCTCCCTACTTACATTGAACTAAGAAAATATAGAAAAGGATAAATTACTTCACCACTAGCGTAAATCTACGAGACACAAAGTTCTAAAGATTCACACTGAGACCGAGACACAAAGTTTCTATTGAATGCAAAACAAATGATCCATTAAATAGGGCAAGGAGAGAGAAAGATATAACTAAGGAAAATAAGAAAAGAAAGAAGTTCTCTATTGAATTCCTTCAGAATTTACAACCTTCCCAAAAACCCAAGAATCCCCTTTTCCCGTGGCCAAAACCATATATTTATAACAATCCGTATACATCCATACTTTGTCCCCAAGAAAAGAATATCTGAAAGGAATAATGTTTGTTGCAGATCCTCTTTTGGAAAGTGACATGAAACAAACGCACTCATGAAAACTAGAGGTTCAAAAAGGTGAATATTTCGTCAGTTCGAGCATGATTACTTTAGCAAGGGCATCTCATGATTTTCTTCTTCATGTGGTCCTGCCATTTCTACCTTTTAACCACTTTCATAGCACTCAAGTGCTTACTGGTAAGTTTTATCCCTTTTTATTGTGTATGCCCGATAAACTCTATTTTTTGATGATCAAACTTTACATCCCTTTAAACTTATCGATTTGGCTCCATAATAAACCAAAAATGCATCTCATGGAGAAATGACAAGAATACAGAGAAAATAATGAAGAATGAGCCATTTTTGTGTTTTACAGAGCTCTGGTTCGTTAATGGCATTAAAAACTAGATGAGTACATTTGGCTATCTTTTCCCCTTTTTACCTTCAAATTTGGACCCTACACGTGGCAAGATCCAAGCAATGATGGCCCAGGGGAGAAATCTACATTTCTTGACATCTGGGAGAAAAATCGTGATTTCTCATTTTGCTCTCGCCCCCTCATGCTCTGCCAAAGGCCGGACACGTGGCACCATCTGAGTGGCTGAGGAAATGCGGTTCAAATCTGCCATTTAAACTCTTTTTTAACAAAAGGCTCAAATTCTCAAAAACCTCCACGGGCCCGCTATTCTAATTTCATTCTTCGACACGTGGCATCACTTGGTAGTTGTTATGGGGATTTGTTTCACTTTTATAATTTATCTATTTGGAAAGGGGAAAAAGTTCAATCTTTCCCCAAAATTCCATGTCCCTATTATTGAATTTTCAACGTAGGCCACATGTCCCTTCCCGACCGATCTTTGGCCTTAACTTAGAAATTTCCCCCTTCCTATGAGCGGGGCTCCAATTTCCAAGAAATTAGATTCAAGGAAAATTGAGAGGACAATAACTAGCTCCTTTTGGGGATGATTTGGCAGAGGAAAGAGGAAAAATCAAGAACCTTACAGAATTCTGGGTAATTAGATTGAATCAGTGTCTTATCCATTAGGCAATGGAGTCAAAAAGAAGCAATACCAACACAGAAGATAACACACACAAGGTGGGAAAGGAAACAAAACAAACCAAAAGACAAGACCCAAAACAAACACCACACACAACAAGGAACAAGGAAAAGAAACAAGCCAAAACAAAGACTATACAAAATATACAAAGGGGGTCCTAATCACTTTGGACTTGAAATTACACAACTCCAGAGATAGGCTGAGAAAAATAGGTACCTTTGTGGAACAACCAAGTGAAAGTATGAGGTACCCATGAATTGGGAAAGAGAAATTGGGCATACCAAAACATCATGTGAACACTATGTGGTTTGAAAAGAAAAAATGAGGCAAGAAAACCATCCAGATAATGATACCCAAGACCAAAAACATTCAGTCCTTGTGAAGAGTTGAATGTCTGCCAAAAGCTCTTCTCTTGTGAAGGAGTAATGCCATTTTTAAGCTTTAAAAATGCCTGACTGCCTCCACACTGATCCCTACACACCACTGAATTATGACAACTGGATTCATGACAAAATCCAATTCTTATAACACCAACTTCTTGCTTCAGTGCAATTACCAATCACATATGTTTGGCAATCATCATGGAATATACCTTGAGACCCATATGTTTGCACAAAATATTTCTTGTAATAATCCTCAAAAGGAAATGGGAAAGAGACACTGAATGATTTATCATTATCATTTCCTTCGGCCTGCACATTTTCTGATTTATCCTCATGATGAGAAATTTCTACCATGCCCATCAGAAACATCTCTGCTGCCTTTGCAAACTCAACAACTTTGTTTTCCACTTCTAGGAGATCTTGGCTCTTGGGTGCGAGTTTCACTACTGATTTGTCTTCATGATCCGAAGGGAATTTGAAAGTTGATAGACTAGGTAAAGATAAATCAATCACATCATCCCCTTCTCCTTGTTTGCATCCCAAAGGGTGAGTTGAAACAGGACTATCATAATCATGAAGAAAAATTTCCAGGTGTGGCTCATTGACTTCTATTTGCTTTGAAGGGCTGCAAAAAGGTGTATGTGTGCTCATCTCATTATTAAATATAGCAAGTGGACCAGTGCTCCAACTGACTCCATTTTCTTTAGGTAAAGGCACTTGTTTGTCATTGAGGTAATTTAAAACAGCAAGAGAATGGTCAACAGAGATCTCCATCTCAGTATATTGGAATCCCTCAAACACAGGAGAATAAAACCTATTCACTCTTTCGTAATGCACCTCCTCTTTTACCAACATGAGGTTATTTCCTTCAAAACAAGAACATCCAATCCTAGCACATGACATATCTTCCATAAACTCTATTTCAAGCTGAAACAAAGCCTCAAGTTGTTTATCTTCCTCATCATTGGAAGAAAGACCAAATTGGCATGCATCATGAGGGGCATTAAGAAGACATTCATTTGTGAGATTAAGATAATGTTGAGGAATGAATACCTGAAGGTGCGAAGAATCACTATTAGCAGTTTTAAGAACTTGAATGTTCTCGTTTTTATTGCAAGGTATCCCAAATACATTGGATGAATTTCCTCCCACTGGCTTTGTCTCACCTTGTGACATAACCATGTAATTACCACGCCCAATATCTACATACAATATTTGTGCTTTTGGATCATCTATTTTTTACACAATATATTTAGTTTTCTTTTCAGGCATCAACTTCCTCATCTTCCCATTAACTGGAATAAGGGCATGTGACCAATCCATCATGATTTCTCCTCCAACATCTTTGTAAAAATTCCTACTCAACGCAGCATGCCGTAGGAAGGGGGAATATCAACTACCAAAATGGTGGCTAAAACTCTCTTCTCTGGTATAACAACAAAGGCTACTTGTGCATCCTTGATCCTTCCAACCAATGGAACTTCTCTAATTTCCATTGAGTAACATGAACCGAAAGCGTGGGTTAGGGTTAAGCCTAGGGCTTGAGCTACCTTAGTAGATATCACATTATCCTCGAAGCACCAAAATCAATAACACAATTGCCAAGTTTGTGGACAGCTATGAGGAGAGTGACATAAAATGGTTTAATCTTCCCATCAAATGAAGTGATTGCTGCCACAAGGCTTGGTTGAGATGAAGGAGGATTGGGAAAGATACCTTTAGAACTAGGGGATGAAGGCTTGGATTTGGAATTTACAAAGTCTACCATCTTAGCAAAGGCCTTGGGATGGGTTTGGTAGAATTCAGCTTCTGAGATCTGGAACTTCGTTTTCTTGAGATGGTCAATAATGTCAAAATAACTAGAGGTAGATGGAGTATCATTGATAGGAGTAGATGAAAATTTTGACTTAACAAATCTATCATTTGAAGGAAAATAAATTTTAGCAGAAAAAAAAGAGGAGGAAGGAACAACAGAACCTACCTTGGGTGTAGAAGAAGTTGGAATAGGATCTCCTCTCCTTACAATCACCGGAATGACCATAGGAGGTCCCTTATATATTTTAGTAGGCCGCACCACTTTTTCCTTCCTATTGGCTTGCTCATGAGTCATGAAAACATCTGATTCATTGTTCATCTTTGTAAATCTTTCTCCATAATCATTCTCTTCATCTATACCTTCAGTGGTGAGAAAATGGACATGAGATCCATTCAACTCTTCTAATTCTTCATCAACTTCCTCTTCATGTTCTTCACATATTCCATCCTCTTCCTCATCATCAGGCTCTAACACTTCACATGTTGCATTGACTAGAACTTTAACAGGTGGACCTTCAATTTCCAGTCTAGTCTTGAGTAGAGGGCAACCAATTTCTGGGTTGAAAATTCTTCCTAGGAACATCCTGATAAGGAGCATGCTTGGAGTGAACTGCTTCTTGAGGGAAATAAGATCATTAGCAAGTTTTTGTACCAACTGATCTGCACTAGCTCCAGGAGAAGATGTGGAAGAAGGAGATGCTTTGGATTTGGATGAATCTCTCCTTAGCTTGCCAGACATGATCAGATCATCTTCAACACTAACAAAAATCTCTTGATCAACATCCAAGGTGGCAAGATTGGCTCTCCTAAGTGCATAGCTCACTTCAGGTAATTGGGCATTAAGGAAGAAACATTTCGAATCTGATCCATAGGGCGTGCATTTTGTGGGATCTTGTTAACCATCCTGTTGAATTTGGCCACAAATTCCCTCATGTGCTCGTGTGACTCTTTCTTGATTTGAGAAATCTCCACCAAGAGGGCATGTACATCCTCAACATGTTTGAAACGCTACTCAAAATGGATCGTCATGGTGTTCCAATTGGTGATGGATCCAGCAGGGAGATGATAGAGCCAATCAACAACATTATCTTGCAATATCTCCAAAAAAATTCTAACAAAGATATCCTCATGTTCAACTTCGAGAACACCACAAGTAACAATAAAGGCCACAATATGTTCATCTGGATGAACCTTTCTATCACCGCTGAATTTATGGAAATTCTTTCTATTGCCTCTACGTAATTCATGCAATGGCTGGGGAAGAGCAAGAGGCCCAACCCTTTGGCCCCAAGGTAGAGGAGCTGCCATCCTTGGAAAGATTGTTTGGAGAGGAACTGAAACACCAACAAGAATCAAAGCATGCAAATTAGGACTGATTTGATCTTTAGGGATGTCACTCCCAAAAGTTCTATCTTTAGCACAAGGAGTGCTTCCAGGCCTTGTTCCTCTTCTTTTTCTTATTGATGAAGGGAGAAAGAAACCTTGATGATCCAAAAGTTGGAAATGAGGGTCTTCTTCCCAAAGGGTTCTTCTACCTTGAGTGTATCTTGGACTCACCAGATCAAAGATGATCAAAAGTTGTTATTCAAAACTAGAATCCATTTGCAATGAATTCCCAAAGTAGAGTCACCAAAAACGATTGGGTTTCAGAATATAACATGGGTTAAAACCACAGTCACGCCAACAAGTCCCTCCTCTTTAATGGGAGAGGTTCCCTTATTAAAATCAGGGAAAAACAAATGTACAAATATACAACTCTTAATGTTTGGACCCTAATATTTTGGAATGTTTTCATACTTAAAAGATTATCAATCAAAAGGAATGGAAGAATAAAGGGATGGGAGAAGGAAGAAAACAACAATGATTTTAGGAAATATAGATAGTAGAGTATCTCCCTACTTACATTGAACCAAGAAAATATAGAAAAGGATAAATTACTTCACCCATCAAGCAAATATACGAGACACAAAGTTCCAAATATTCACACAGACCAGAACACAAAGTTTCTATTGAATGCAAAACAAATGATCCATTGAATCCAAAGCAAGAAGAGAGAAATATATAACAGAGGAAAATAAGAAAAGAAATAACTTTTGTATTGAATTACTTCAGAATTTACAACCTTCCCAAAAAACCAAAATCCCCTTTTCCCATGGCCAAAACCATATATTTATAACAATCCGTATACATCCATACTTTGTCCCCAAGAAAAGAATATCCGAAAGGAATAATGTTTGTTGTAGATCCGCTTTTGGAAAGTGACATGAAACAAACACACTCATGAAAACCAGAGGTTCAAAAAGGTGAATATTTCATCAGTTCAAGCATGATTACTTTAGCAGGGGGCATCTCATGATTTTCTTCTTCATGTGGTCCTGCCATTTCTACCTTTTAACCACTTTCATAGCACTCAAGTGCTTACTGGTAAGTTTTATCCCTTTTTATCGTGTATGCCTGATAAAATCCATTTTCTGATGATCAAACTTTACATCCCTTTAAACTTATCAATTTGGCTCCATAATAAACCAGAAATGCATCTCATGGAGAAATGACAAGAATACAGAGAAAAAGAATGAAGAATGATCCATTTTTTCATTTTGTAGAGCTCTAGTTCGTTAATGGCGTTAAAAACTAGATGAGTACATTTTGCTATCTTTTCCCCTTTCTACCTTCAAATTTGGACCCTACACGTGGCAAGATCCAACCAACGGTGGCACTGGGGGAGAAATATGCATTTCCTAACATCTGGGAGAAAAAGCGCGATTTCTCATTTTGCACCGCCACTCCCGCAGCAGATCCACCAAAGGCCGGACAAGTGGGGTCATCCGAGTGTCCGAGGAAAGTGGTTCAAATCTACCATTTAAATTTCTTTTAACAAAAGGCTCAAATTGTCAAAAACTCCACGGGCCTGCTTTTCCAATTTCATTCTTCAACAAGTGGCATCACCTGACTGTCATGGGGTATGTTTCACTTTTATACTTTATCTATTTGTAAAGGGGAAAATTTTCAATATTTCCCTTGAAATTCGATGTCCCCACCATTTAATTTTCAACATAGGCCACATGTCCCTTCCTAATTGATTGCGGGCCTTAACTTAGAAATTTTCCCTTCGTATGAGTGGGGCTCTAATTTCCACAAAATTATATTTTGGGAAAATTGAGATGACAACAACCAACTATATGAAAAAAATTTCTAAGTCTGGGCAAGGCAACGAAGACCTCCACGTGTCTCCCTACGCGCAACTCCAAGGCCAAACCAAAAGGTGAATTTTCAAATGAGCGCTAACCCTCCACATCAAAAATCTTTGAGTCCGAAGCGAGCCTTGGAAATTATAAAGTGCCTGCTGAACCACATCTAACC
This sequence comes from Taxus wallichiana var. yunnanensis, assembly GCA_018340775.1. Lineage (NCBI taxonomy): Eukaryota > Viridiplantae > Streptophyta > Pinopsida > Cupressales > Taxaceae > Taxus > Taxus wallichiana. Next base: position 194,803,058 of record CM031233.1, read on the forward strand.
GAAATGAGCCATGTTTCCACTGATGCTGAGAAGTAAATTTGACTGGGAAAAATACACTGTCACAAATCAAAAATGCAAGAAAAACATCATTTGAGCCTGAAAATGAATCTTTCTTCAAAGATAGAATTTGGAAATGCTATAAGGCTCAAATATGATCCTTCGAGCTACATCCAATCACGTTTCCACATGTATTTGGGAAAAAAATGATGGGGAGCAAAAACGTGACTATGGAAAATGGAAGGAAAGGAGAAACTGAGTTTTATGCCAAAGTTACAAACTCTTTCACACAAACAGAGGAACGAAGAAACAAATTATATATTTTTAAGTGATCCTCGACCAAGGAAGGGACTGATTATGGAAACCAAATGGAGGACAAAGTCTTCAAGAATCAATACAGGGGAGATAGAGAAATGACAGAGCCTACAAACTAAATAATTTGAAGGACAAACAGGCAAGACCAAATTGAGCACCAACATCGGCTTTGACTCGGGATGGGCAATCCTCCGTGAGTGCCAAAAGAACAAATAGAAGACCAAGTGCCAAAAATAGACCATTGGGTAATGAAGTCAAAGAAAAATCTTGCAGAAAGCGAAAAATGACAACCATGTTCCAAAAATGAACCAAGAAACCAGCAAAACCAGGTCACCAAGGACCGTAACGAACAAAAAAGAAAAACATGGAAGAAAAAAGAAACCAAAACACTATACACTCGTATCAATGACGCGAGCATCCCGATTCAAAGAAAAAGTCAAGGAAAATCTTCAAGTGCTCGCTATTCGGATATGACCATGCTAATCGGTTCTAATATGTCTTTAACAATCGGTCATATGATTGTCCTTATTTTCCATCCAAGTCGCTATTTGACCACACTTTTTAGGCTTATCTTTTCTTCTTGGGTCGATTTTTTTAACATGTTTCGAGGCTATATCAAACTTCAAGTCTCAATAAAATCTTCCCGCTCATGATACCTACATTGATCAATCTTATGCTCTTTTCCTCAAAGAAACCCCACAAAGTTATCTCGCATCTACATCAACATATAACACTTCATAAGAAGCATTATTTGGATCTTCAATGAGGTGTAACATCTTCTTCTCTCCATACAACTTTAAAAGGTTTCCTTCAATTGGAATGGTGGCAAAAGACATATCCATCTCGAACACTTCCACCAAAATTTTCCACCCACTTTCTTGATAACAACATGCCCCATTTGGCAGGGCAATCAACAATGAAAACGTCAAGTTTATGGTTCTTACCCAAATAAGCTACAAGTTGTACCACCAAACGCTTTACACATCCTACAACAAGAACCTCTATAGAATCCATTGCATTAGAATTGCCATAGGATTCTCTCACTTTAATGTTCAATTCATTCATAACTTCTAGAGGCATAACATTACATGATGCTCCATAATCAAACATACAATTGTGTAGCAGTCTATCTTTAATAATCAGTGTTGTAAAAAATGGATCAAAATTTAATTGAGATTCAACCAAAGATGTTCCTAAGTAAACTTCAAGTGGTTCCCCTATCTCCTCCAATGTTGGTTGTTTTTCCAAGTCTACAATGGTTGAAGGAGGAGTGTTTACATTATTTATATTTCTGCCTTGGGCACTCCTATCTTCTTCCAACCCCAAATACTCAAAGCCCCTCTTCCTGTGCTCAGGAATCCTAAGCAGTTCAACAATTGGGACATAAATCTTGATCTGACTCAAGAATTGGAAAATGCATAGGGAATGTATTTGGGAAAAGCAATAGTGGGAGAAACGTTGATGAACTCATTAGATGGCACAAGGTTTTTAACATTTTGGGCATGGGTGGGAACACCAATTATACTTGAGACAATAGGGGATTTTCTAGATGCATCTTTCTTTGCAGCATCTTTGGAGACATTGGTGAGAACTGGGGTCTTTGGTTTGGCTTGAGGCTCTGCCTTTGATAGCTTTACTTTTTGTGTTATACTCCTTTTCTTGGGAAAAAAAGACATTCATTAATAGCTGTCTATCCTCTTCTGATGGGATTCCTCCATCGTACTTCTTAATCATTAGAGATCTTAGGTACTCAAAATCATTATTAGGAAGTTCAAATGTTTGTACCATATCTATTTCTAAATCATGAGAGGGAGGAAGAAGAGGTACCCAGTGAATGTAGTCCCAAAACTTGCAGTAGTTCTTGCACTTATTACCTTAGTTAAAGTTGCTCCTTGTTGTGAGCTTGTAGAATAGTCCACCATGCATGCATCATCATCAAGTGTTATCATCATCATCAGCTTATTCAACTTGCTGATCTATTTCACATGGCGGGTGGGGTAAGAAGCATTTGTCACACCAATCCATTTGATTTGTCTCTTCAACAACAACAACTCTAGCATTTAGAGGATCATGCACTACTCTATTTTCCCTAGCTTGGGGTTGTCTAGCTCCCATGGGTCCTTTACCTCTATCATCAAACCTCTGATAATTTCTAGGATGATTTGCAAGTCTTTCTTTTCCTTGTTGCCTATGTTGACCTTGAGAACCTTGTCCAATTCCTTTCTCTGCCCTGACCAGCTTGTAAGAGATTTATTTGATAGCTCCGACCAAAGTATTTATAACTTCCTCAAGATCCATAGCCTTACTTTATTGAGGCCTCTCGTGGGTTGATCAGCTTTAACACCCTCCCTTTTAGGAGGTTTTCCACTACTTTAATTTTGTTCTCAATTTGCAGAGCCATGGTAAAGGCTTTCCTCAAAGTTTCGGGTTCTTATCCCTCAAATAGTAAGTAGCTTTCTTATCAAATGCAACTGAATGCTTTATCAGACATGATTCATCACATGGCCTCAAATTAAGAGGTAGTCTTCTCAATGTTTTGTTAAATCTAGTATTGAAATCATGCACCGATTCATTAGGATTATTTTTATATTTTTAAACTCGATAAAAGAAACCTAGGGTCTGTTTTATAACCATACTGCATTCTATAAGAATTATTCATCTCTTTGTAGGATTCAATGGAATTATCTCGGTAGAGATTTATACTAGTCCCTCGCATCTTCTTCTAGAGTATGAACAAACAATTTAATGTACACATCCTCAAATTCTATTTCAAAGTCTTCCATCATATTGACAAAGAGTTTCAAGTGCTGATCACTAGTTATTGCATTATTTCCTTGAAATTTAGGCAATTTGTTTCTTACATCTTGTGGCATAGCATTTAGATATCCAAATACCTCTAAAATTGATGGGACCAAACGTATTAACAACAAATGGAGGTCCAGGTGGAGGCTGAGTTATATTATTCGAGGAGGTGATCTTACAAGAGAATCGTAATGATGAGGAGTGAGGGGTCCAGTGTGGTACATGGATGCAATTTTTAGAATGACTACCCTCTAAAGGCTTCGTCTCTTAGAAAACTCTATTAGATTTTGAAAATAAAGGGGTGGATTGAGAAGAAAATGTTTCAAATACAAATGAAGGACCCTCTCCATATGGAGAATTCAATTCAACAAAAAAGCTACCTAATTGAAGCACTTGAGGAAATATTACAATCTTCAATCACATGCCGATCGGTTTCACCAATTGAGATCTCGTATCTTGATGCTTGATCTCCAATGACCTTCCAAATTCTTCTTTCTTCTCGAATCGTACTTTCCCAAACCTAAAAACAACCTTCTACTTGGTTCCTTGGTGAAGGAAGATATTCTTCCTTCCACTTTCAGAGATTAATGACAAATCTTACTTGATATATGTTAAGACACCGGTATTTATAAATAATTTAAACATCACGAGTCGCCACTAAGGATTTTCACCTTAGTTTGTGCAAATGCACTATGAAATACCTATTGATATTTGTGAAATACCAGATTCATGCAAAGCTTACAATATCTACTCTTCTTTTACCCAAATTTATCAATGATGATACAACCTTTAGTGCAATAATCGTATAATTTGGAAATACCGCATTCGAACTCAAAATTTGAACAATTCTTACAGATCTGAATAGATAATGATGTTTCAGCAATGTACTTACACTTTAAGATATGTAAAAAGCATTACTAGGGTCTATATGTGTACAACTTTGTAAAATACTTCAAAGAGTCCCTAGCAATGGCGCCATGAGTGTTGTTGATGGGCCAAATGGATATGAACTGGCAACAAATCAACAAATCAGTTCCCGACAAAGCAAATCAGTCCTGCAACAAGACCACAAGTGTTGTTGATGGGCCAAATGGATATGAATCTGAAACAAATCAGGTCCTCGACTCCTCGAAAATGGCACCATGAGTATTGTTGATGGGCCAAATGGATATGAACTAGCAACAAATCAACAAATCAAGTCCCCGAAAACGTAAATTAGTCCCCTGAACTATGCAATGAGTGTTGGTATCTAAATTTGTTCTCCCTTTCAAGCTGAGCAGCAACACAGATTAGACGTGAAGCTTAGAGACAAATAGATCATAGTGTGTGTCAATTTTTAGCCGGGGATGAGATCTAACTGGGTCTTTGTTACTCATATTTGTGGAGAGATGGATAACACCTTTGAGAGGATTTGACCTATCCTCACTATTTTAGGCCATGCCTCTTTGACCAGGGTGATAGGACCCTTAATGTAAACTCTGTTTGATGAAGGAGATGGATATATCCTTCTTTTGCACAAATTCTATGAAGAAAACTTGGGAAAATATGGTCAATACTCCATGATTTAACTCTTAAGAGTTGTCACTTCTAAACGATGGAGATATTTTTAACACAAGGCTAAGGTTACTAAAGACACGAAGAAATCCTTATTGTTTTGAATATTTTAGTAAGTAGATTTTGTTCCTTTGTTGATACATAGGGAAAAAAAGGGTAGTTCAGGGTGGATTTCTTGTTTTTGAATAATTTTGGTGGGAGATCAAGTAGGATAAAGTTGATTATACAAGATCTTCTAAAGAAATTTACAACAATGAACAACTCAACAACCAAAAGCTTCATAACAGCTTAAAACTTTCCTTCAACCAGAAGGTGTGCTTCAATGGAGGCCCAGATCAGCACATTTTCACATAATATTTGAGACTCCAACACAAAGGCTCAAATTAAAAGACTCAATTAAACATCACAGTTTCAGATTAATCATGCCTAAGGTACACCCGAAGACTTACAGACAATCTTTATCAACAAATGACAGTGAATTGATTTTAAATTTGTTTATCTCATCTAAGATGTAGGATCCTCTTGAAATGAAATTGCAAATACCATTAGAATGTCACATGGATGAGATCCTGTGTGATTTCACAAAAAATTCAATGTAACATTGCAATAGGAATGAAAGAAACTATTTGTAGACATTCTAAAACAAAGCAGACACAAATTGCTAGAGATTGGACAAAAATTAATTTCAAAATTGCTTAGATTCATCAGGAGGGGAAAGCTTCCAGAGAAATCTCAGTGCTCCTCAATGGCTATACTTCTACAACCAACTTGACATGATATAAAATCTAACACAGAAGAAAATAACAAAGTTATCTCGCTTTGTCTCTCAGAAGACGACTTTCTCAAATTTTCTCTTAAGAATTCAACCTCGACCTTTTTCAAGAGTATTCTCATTGCATTTATAGATTTTACTTACTAAATTTCCCCCAAAAATAAATTATATTCGAGGGACCTTTGCTTGTTAACAATTTGCTTGAAAAGCGATGTTTAACAAATTTAGATCCGAAAGCTACCAGGTGAACCAATTGTGAATTGATCATGTTTCTTAGGCCCTCGACTAATGACTAGGATGCCATGGCACAAATTTTTGGCAATCCTTCTAATCATTCTGATTTTTTCATGCGAGAAATCCCATTTTTAATCATTTTCTGGAGACTCTGCATAACTAGATATGATAGGTAATCTTTTTCACTCTCGAGGCAACACCTTTTTCATCTTTTGCGCCCGGGCTTCCATCATTTCATCCCTTTTTTGTTTCTTTCCTTTGAAATTCTGCCCCACATCCATTTTCTCTGGTAATTCCCATTTTTGCAAGTGCTTGAGCAAATCTAGCTTCAAAATATCGACCCTACAAAACCTTAGACTCACAAATTAAGTTCCGAATCAATCAAATGACACCTTACAGATAAAGATGACAAGGAATTTCATCAAAGAATGATAAGAAACAATGCGTATTCACGTATCCAGGAGTCTTGGAGCAAAAATGGTATAAAAAAAGTGAAATGCATAGTAACTCTTGATTCTATCCCTTTTCCACTTTATATCATAGTTGTCCACATGTTTCCTTGGCGCAACTGCAAAGGACAAACATAGAGGCAAGTTCCAAACATACGTGGTCCTTCCACGTGCCCTGGGCCCAAGAAAAATGCCTTTTGGCCTTTGAAAAGTCTTAGTGTAAAAAGGAGCTAGGGAAGCCTCCACATGTCTCAATGGCACATTTTGAGATGGTCCCCAAAAGTAGAGACCCCAAAAAGCACGGATCAACACGTGTCTCACCCAAAGCAGAGTTTGTGAAAAATTTAAAAGTTCAAAGCGAAGGCACCATGTGTTTAGGGTTCGAGACATGTTTCTTTGGTCCGTTGAAAAGTCCAACCAAAGGGTAGAGTGACCGGATACCTCCAAGTGTCCTCCTGGTGCTTCTTCAAAATAAAGCTTAGGGGCTGATCCCCAAACAGACAGATGCGGTCTCTCCACGTGTCTTAGTGAGATATTTTAGTGAGCTTTTGTTCACACAAATTGTACTACTATAATTTTATTATCTCGGGATAAATTTTATTGTAGAAACTCATGACTAGCCGATTTAGACAAAATTCTAAAATATCTTAGTAGTTCGATTTGGAATAAGTGATTATGGGCATTTCATAGTGGTATTATATCAAGTTACTATAAATTCATTATCTTTGTGAATATCAAACATAGTTTTCTATTTGTTGATGCCATGGTTTCTACCATTCATTCTTTTGTAAGAATATGATCTCTACGATGACCATTTGCAAAAAGCCCTAAATCAAAATCAATAAATTAAAAGAAACACTTTACAAATTTCTATAATTGTACACTAGATTCTCTTACCTAGCCCATTACAGATCTTGGTAGTTATAAATGGGTTACATAAGTTGTGGCACTAATCCTTCTTTCCCTAGATTAGATAAATTTTTTCACACGAGCATATTTTTAATATTTAGGTTGGAACCCATGTTCTAATTAACGTTATAAAATATTCTCAAGAATATATTTTTATATAAGTAAATGAGTTTCATATGTGAAGTTAGGAGGGATCCAACTAACCATCACATGCTCCTAGATATAAATATGGATAGACTTGATATTCCAAGTACCCGTAGGTATATGAAAAGAGCAGAGGTTATATATTGAAACCTAACCATAAGAAGACTTCGCTTGTGTGAAATTTTTGGTGCATTGGTAAGAAATTATCCCCACGAAGTGACTCACATCAAACCTCAAAGATAGGATAGTGGGCTATAGGACAACTACTTCTTGTGTATTTAGTGTAACTTTGAAATACGGTGTTGATACTATTTATGAATGTGATTATTATGTATATGAGTTAAAAACTAAAGACTTCATATTAGAAATCCATTCTAGATATAAACCTAACTATTATAAACATAAGACTTTTATGACTAATAGTTACATAAGATAGAATGAAAGGAAGTTTCAAATAAAACATAAAGGAAAGAGTGGTCATAAATGTATGCACAATTCTAAAAAAAAGTTAAGTAATCATTCAAGTTAAAAAATTAAAAAATATAAAAAAATAAAATTATCACTTATTTTACAGGTATCTCAAATTGATTTTCTTACTATCTTGATCATTTGGTGTGTAAATAGTTTTTGACTCCATATATGGTGGTAGTGACATGATCTTAAGAAAAAAACTATATTCTCGGGTAGAGATACAAGCCTAAAGGATCAAAATGCATGTAACGCCAACATTTTTGATGCACAAATACCAAGACAAAACTCAATACTTAACTAGGAAAAATAATGAATACTTTTTTTTATTAAAAAGGGTTGCATCTTGTACTAACAACTAGGTTTAATATGTTTTTTTTTACCAAACTTCACACATATGAAGGGTTGTTGATTACTAAATTAATAATTATCCTTATTAATTTACACAAGGCTACTTTGGGATAAATCCCTTTCTAGTTTCTCTCTTAATTCATATTTTTTTAAATATCAATGAGTTGAATAGTTCCTACGTTAATTCAATTCTTACTTCCCGCAACATTTAACAATAATGTCTCCCATGAGGTTTTCTATCTAAACATTTAAAATTCTAATTAATCAATCCTTAAAATTCATTACCTAAATTATCATTTTTGTAATTATTTAATTTATCCCCAACAAACCCAAGCCATATATTCTCTTAACTTTCCAAGGTTAAAGTTTCAACTTTCCATAACCACTAATTGGCCCCATTAGACTCAAATACCCATACTTTTAAAATTACCCAACCCCATAAAGTGCCACAACTTGAAATGTGTAGGATTGATCCTCAACCCTTAGATTAAATGGATATACAACTTTAGATCTAGGTATTTTAAAATGAACCCTAAACATCCTTATGAGGTATTATTATTCTTTCTTTTACCCTAACTCACTCATTTGTTCCATTTTAATTTTGAAGGTTAGAGGAGTGGAAGGCATGGAGAAATTTGTTTGGATCAAGTTTGCAAGTGGGGAAATATTCCTCCACTCCATTCTTCACTTAATTTAGTTTATTTATGGGTTTGTTATTACAAGGTTTTGTATTTGATGTTTGTAGAGGTTCCACCTCGAATCAGGTTTTACTATTTCCTTATTTACATCCTTGAGTTCATTACTTGGGAAAACCCCATTTCATTAGATCTATGAGATTATACACATTTGAATGCCCATAAATGGATTTATATGCTTAAACAAATGATTTTTTTCATTTATTAGTTGGTAGTTTTATTTTGTAGTTTTAAAAATCACATTTTAATTAAATCCATTCTAGACTTTGCACAATATTTATTTTTATATATCCGTTAAAAGTGAGGAAAACACCACCCTAAACAGTGTGTCGACGGTCTTGTGACCAGCAACCTCTATAGCTAACGATCTGAAACAATCGCTCTTGGCGGGTGGGGATCCTAAAATTTTCACTCTGCACAAGGAGATGGTTCTATTTCCTAAAATAGAACTTTAATTTCAAACATTTTCTAATTTTTTTTACTCGGTTGGTTTCTAAGGTAAAATTAACATTAATTAAGTTTCCTACAATTCAAGAGTTAAGAGATTGATGTCAATTATTCATTTCATGTCTTAAATGACTAAGTACATAGCTTCTCCATTGCAATAGTGTATAAGAAACAACTTCAAGATTTCCTTTTCATTAAAATTTCTTTTAGTCAGTATAAGAGAGAAAATGAAATTCAACCAAGTACTAAGTTCCATTTATTTTCTTTTCATAATAAGAGTGATAACCATTTGAACAAGGAAAATCAAGCATAAATTTCATACATTCTTTCAATGCAAACAGATCGATTTCACCAAAGGAAAGCTCAAGCAACTATGATACATTTCAAGATTTGATAGAAATACATTCTCAATAAATTACAACTTTCAAAGTTATTCTTTCACTTTTTTTTCAATTCAACCAATTTGATGATAAATTTTACAAGAAATTGTACTTTTACAATAATATAAATTTCAACAAGGCAACAATGCATTTTTTTATAAGCATAGTTCATTCTCTTACAATACAAAAGTTCTTCTTTCCAACAATATGAAAGAATGATTTACAATTCTACAAATTTCATTTTTTTCCAACATTGAAACAACATTACAAAGGTGATCCTTTTGGCTCTAGCATAACATGAATCCTTGAATCTTGAACTTTGAGCTCAACAAGCAAAATAGGGGAGTAGGCAACACTCTCCACCCAACCTATAATCCAATGAGAAGGAGAATCCATCCTCCTCATTGGCCCCCGAGCCCCAACAATGAAGCAATGAAGGGTATCAAGAAATGATGGCAACTTTCATAAGCCTTCGACAATAACCATTTACAAAAAACTTTCCACACACGAAAACAATAATAAATAACTACAAACATACAATTTTCTCAAGCACAAAGGCTCAAATTCAAGCCAAGGGAGAGAAGAAACATGGGTAATCACTTATGCCTCCCAAAGGGTGTAGGTATCCACCTTAAAAAGCCTCAAAAAATTCATTCACACAACCACAACCAAACTCTTATCCCTCCCCTGTTTCTCTTATGTATCCCTCAACTCTTATTCCTCCCTCAATAAACATATCAAGATAAATAATAATTCTTTCTTATTATCACAAGGTGGGACACCCAACCCCATACTCCTCCAAATGTAAAATATAAACTCTTATCCCTCCCTCAATAAGTCCCCATTTTCTTTCTCCTACACAACCTTAAGGCCATTCTATTCCCAAAACAAAATACACAACATTCATTCATTTACAACCAATTTTCACAACAAATAAAAATAAAAATACATGGGTGAAGTCCCTACCTTGCCATTGCAAGATTTCTCCAAACCATAACAAAAACTCCAAGCTTTCCAATTGCAAACAAGCTCCAAAAAATCTTCCAAGCTTTAATCAAGGCTCCAAAAAGCAAGCTCCTCCAAAATGCAAGAGTGAAAATAAAACATCTAACCCCAAAACCATCAAACAAACTTGAATAAATAGAAAAGAGAAGAGGAGGGTGAGGTGGCTCCATGTAGGATGCCATATCAATTATCATCAACTTCACATCACATTGTCAAACTCAAACCCCAAAGCTCAATAAATTGGTGGGTGAGAAATGACAAGTTCTCCTTACAAACACAAACCAAAATCCATACTCCAACGGAAAAATTAAAATATCATGTAAGAAGGTGTAATTATTTCACCTTTTTAGCCTCCAAAACACATAAGGGAGCATGATTTTGACCTCTTACCCCATAGGTATAGTTGGTAGGTTAATTTAAGAGGTGCAAGACAATCTTAACTTGCCCCATAAGCCTCGAAAAATTGACCTTAAGCCCAAATCCAGGTTTGACATGAAAGGTTGAGTACACAACACTTAAACCAATAAAAATACGTTTCAAATCCAAAATAAAATCAAGGACAATATACCAAAATTAAATACCCCTTTGGTCACATCCAATTTACAATAACTAAAAATATTAATCAACTTAATTAGAACACATTTAACTAACAATAATAAAGTAAATCACATTACAATAATAAATTACATACTCAAAAAATAATTAAATGAAAAGGGAAACCAACACATCTACCCAAGGTCACATTTGAGGCCACCCCTAATGGGGACCTCCTCACAAATTTATCAACAACCAACAACATACAAAAACACACCCTGCCAAGGTGACCCGTTAACAATACCCAAAATTCTTTCATTGTTCGTCTCTTATCCCTTTTTGTTTCTTGTTTTACAATTTTCTGTAAAATGAAAACAATACCTCTCTAGCCTCATTTCCATATGAATAACATCAAAAAAATAAAATGCACATACACATATGAATTCACATCATCAAACAACATAACTATATCATCATCCGAAATCAAGCAGCGGTTCAAAAATTCTTCACCATTTCAAAATATTTCAATTCTATAATTTCATCAATCAATAATAAGATCACGACAACCTTTTCCCTCCTATAACATAATTGCATACTACTTATATCTATATTTAACCTCCTACAACCTTTGTCTAATAAAACCAACCTACTACTCCATATCATGTAAACACGATGGCTGAAGAGAAACTCTATCCTCTAACCTATCCCAACTCGGTGGTGTCTTGCACTGCCTACCATATAACACATAAAATAGAGCCATGCCACTAGAACTCTAAAATATGTTGTTGTATGCAAATTCAATCAAGTACACAAAATCCTTCCATCTCTACTGGACGATCCATGATGTACATCCAAAGAATGTCCTGCAAAATCTTATTCACCCGCTCTGTTTGTCCATCTATCTCTCGGGGTGATAAGTTGACTTGAAGTTGATATTCATCCGAGAGCATGTTGTATGTTAGTTCAAAAGGACAGTGTACAATAGTTCACATCACAAATTATCTTCCACGGAATCCCGTAACCTCACTATAACATCCAAATATACTCATGCCATTGCACTAGATGTATAAGTGGTCTTCTACCGGAGATAAATGAGTCACTTTCGTAAATCTATCCACCATGACCATGATCGTGTCGTGGTGGTATCTCAACGTAGGTATCCCTACTGTAAAATCCATGGAAATTGTGTCCCATCTCCACTCTATTATGCATGCAAGTAGAGAAGGCTAGTTGGATGCCGATGCTCGACGTCACCTTCTTACACTCCAAACATTGAGACACAAAACGAGATATATCTCTCCATATTCCTCTCTAATGGTACAACTATATCAATGTGGCATGCATCTTATTAACCCCAAGATGGGATAAATAACATGCATGAAAATCCTCCATCAATATATCCTGGCTCAAACCTCCATCCCTAGGTACATAAATCCAACCTCTATGTTTGAGAAGTCCATCTACCTCTAGTTTCAATCCCTCAAACTTCCCCTCAAGGGGTCTCTAAGACTCAATATTTTCTCTAGCTGAAAGGTAGAAGCTGTCGTGTGGAAGCTAGTGCATATCTTGCTCCTCAAGTCTATATTTAGTTAATTATCCATAACCAAATGCCTCTCACGACTCAAAGCATCTTTAACCACATCCTTATTCCCCTTCATATGTTATACCTTTAAATAATACTCACATAAGCTCCATCCAACACCGTTGTGATGGAAGTTGATATTAGATAGTGTGATGAGGCAAAATAGGCTCAAGTGATCTCGTCTTGAGAATGAACCTCCCGCCTAATAGAAAATGCATCTCAAAACCGAAACATGAAAAAAATACCACAAGCTCAAGGTGATGAGCTGGATAATTGAACTCATAATCCTTAAGTTTTCGAGACTCAAAAGCTACTACTCAAACATCTTACATCAAAACACCTCCTAACCCTGCCAAAGAAGCATATGTACAAATGAATAAATCCTCTCGTGGATCTAGCACTCTAAGAATAGGTGTTTTCGTAAGGAATTCCTTTAGTGTTCCAAAGGCCTGCTCACATCTTTTTGACCACACATACTTCTTCCCTTTTCACTATAGGGAAGTGATGGGATGTGCAATATGTGAGAAATCTTGAACAAATCTCCTGTAATAAATTTTCAATCCCATGAAGTTGTGCAACTTAGTCACACTTTGGTAGTACTCGACCAATCCTTGATAGCTCTAATCTTGGAAGGATCAATGGCGATACCTTCCCTAGAAATAATGTGGCCAATATACTTGAACTCGAGACTAAAAGAATGCACACTTCTTTAGGTTCCCATAAAGCTATTTCTCATGAAGAAATTACAGAACCTATCGAAGGTGCTCCTCACGCATTTGTGAGTATATCAATATGTCATCAAAGATATGAGTATGAAGTGATCTAAAAACAACTTGAATACTCCATTCATCAAACTCATTAACACTACGGTGGCATTCATTAGATCAATGTCATAACTATGAAGTCATAGTGGTCATATCTCTTGTGAATGGTTGTCCTATGAATATAAGTCTCCACAATCCTCAACGAGATGGTTACTCGACTTTAGTTCTGTCTTGGAAAATAGTAGCACCCCTTTTATCTCGATCACACAAATCATCGATGCATGGAAGGGCATAATGATTCTTGATCGTTACTTTGTTTAATTGTCTATAATTAATACAAAAACACATCTATCCATCCTTCTTCTTCACAAAAATCACGGCTACACCCCAAGGGGATACACTATGAAGGATTAGGCCTTTGTCAAGAAGGCCCTCTAGCTGCATGTTGATCTTATAAAGATTAGGGGCAGTCATCCTATATGGTGCGCGTGAGATAGGATCTACTCCAGAAACCAAATCAATATGAAAATATATCTCACGTAGGGGAGGTAAACTAGGTAACTTGCCTAGAAAAACATTTGAAAAATCCCTCAAAATATGATGATCATCAAGTGATGGTCTACCGTACTAATCCTCCGACTTGTCATTAACTATAATAGCATATAACCGACATCCATGTCACGCACACTTTGCTTGAGATGCATATGGCTAATAGTACAAATAAAGATGGGTCTCCTAACCCCAACTATCATTGAATCCAACCCCAAATCATCTACACAAGTGATAAATTTTTTGTAATAGTCCACTCTAGATCTATGTGTAGATAACCAATACATACCCAAAATGACTCCATAAGAACCCAAATGAAAGATCCAAAGATCCATGCTCATAATGAAGGGTCCTAGGTCAACTACACACTGCTTGACTAAGGAGTCCATTGTGAGCTTGGCTCCAAAAGTTATCTCAACATCCCAACTAAGGCCATGCCTAACTGCCACCAACCTACATCACTCTACTAATGATGGTGCAATAAAAGAATCAGAAAATCCAGAGTAAAAAAATATAGAGGTGGGGATACTACTAATGATACTTGTAGTCTCTATAACTATACCGTGATGCTCTCACTGGCAGCTTTTCAACCGAAGCATAATCTTGTGATTCATGAACATGTCACCAACAATAGGTTGTGAAATATGTCTCGTACCCTTATTATTAGGGTTTTGTGGACACTCTCTCCAATGATGTCCATGGACACCACATCCATAACAACTACCTAGATCTCTCTAACGAGAAGTGACTCCCCATAGTGATCTAGCGGTTTGTGGGGTAGATCAAAATGTTCCTGTAATGGATTGTTGTGGCTACTTATTGATGAGCTTTTGGTGCTCCTCGTGTCCCGATGGGTCCTCTAGAGGAGGCCCCATACTTCATCCTCTTTGCACATTAAATCTCTGTGGAGGTTATAGTGCCCACTTCCCTTTGACACCTTTTTTATATTAATCATGATACTACCGATTATATTATGGACCTTATTATAGTATGATGATAGATGTTAGATCATGGATTATTGTGGACTTGATTCCATTATGATGCATGATGATTATTAGAGACATTTTATTTGTTGATGATGATATACTTGTTTGACATGGTTATATTATGGATGTTGTTCGACTTGTGATAGTTGGATATTGTGAGTAGAACTAGAAATAGAAATTATTAGATGATGATATAGTTGTGGAAAAAACTATAAATGATATTGTTAGATTGATTTGATGTTATTGGGATTCATATATCTAAATTATTTTGGGAATTATATTCATATTATTTTGGATGTTCGATATGGCCATGAGGCCAAAGGAGGTATTTGTGTTTTACAAGAGTTAAAAATATCACAAAAACATTAGGGGATTGAGACCAACCACATTCAAATTCTAGATGAATTCAAAAAGGTCACCATGGCAAATAGTATTTTTTTGTGTGTGTTTGTGTGTGTTAGGGATTCCCATGGGGATCACCTTTAATTGTGACCAAGGTGTTTTATGTATTTATTCTATTTTGGTCCCTTTGTTTATGTTTGCATGTGTTTATTACGTGGTGCTTTTACCCCTTTCATTATTCATTAAATGGTGTGTAATATTAGTATCCAAATTGATTCTCCCTCAAAGTTTGAGTAGCATCACTAGTTTGACAATAAACTTAGAGACAAATTAGATCATGATGAGTCATTTTGTAGCCGGCATGAGATCTAACTAGCCCTTTTTCACTCAAATGTGGAGAAATGGATAGCACCCTCAAGAGGATTTGATCTATCCTCACTATTTTAGGTTGTGCCTTTCAACCAAGGTAAGAGAACCTATTTTGTAACCTCTGTTTATTGAAGAACAATGATAAATCCTTGCTTTACATAAATTTTATAGAGAAGACCTTGGGAAAATAATGATCAACACACCAAATATGACTCTCATGAGTTGTCACTTCCAGATCATGGAGATATTTTCACAACAAGGCAAAGGTTACTAAAGACATTTGAGACCCTGATTGTTGCTGCATGTTTTGGTAACAGAGATTATGCATTTGTATGCATACAGGAAAAACAAGGGTAGTACAAGTAGGATTGGTTATTTTTGAATGAATTTTTGGTGGGAGGTGGGGCAGGTGAACTTGATTCACCAGATCCTTGAGGAACCTTACAAAATGGAAGGTTAAACTAACAGAATGCCATAGAACTACTAAGATGTTTCTTTAACTAGAATATGTGCTTCAATGGAGGCCCATATTAGCACTCTTTCACACAATCTTTGAGTAACTATCATGAAAGATCGAATTAGAAAATCAAAAAAGCATCAAGATTTGAGTCAAATCATGCCTAAGGTACACCCAGAGGCTTACGACAATCTCTCAGAGATAGATGAAAGAAAAGTGATTTTAAATCATTTTTCCAATCCCAAATGAAAGCTCTTCGATAAATGAAATTGTAGATGCCACTAAAAAGTGTCACAAGGATTGAGGCTTGTGTGAATGAATCATATTTAACACAATATTGCAACAAGCACAAGAAAAGATACTTGCATACATTCGAAAATAAAACAAACACATTTTGCTCAAGACAACACAGAATAACTCAAGTTTGATTAAATCTATCAGTAGGGGAAAGTTTCTAGAATAGTCTTAGATCTTGTCAATGGTGGTACACTTGTAACCACCTTTACATGATCAGATTTAATACAAAAGAGATATACTAGTTTCTCAAACGGCTTCCCAAAATGATGGGCTCTATTAAGCCTTTTCTATTAGAAAATTCAATTCTCGACCCTAACACTCTAACTTCCAACCCTTTTTCCAAAAAAATTTGTGCCATTTATAACATTTACAACAGAGACCCTTCTCCCCAAAAAAAAAAATGTTTAATGCACCAGTGCTTGCCATGATTTTGATCGTGATTCTAAGAATCAGATTTGTAAAAAGTTGCTAGGTGCTTGAGGGGGTAGATCTCATCGAATATCTCCCACATTCAACTCTTTCCTCTGGTAAATCACTCTTTCTTCAATTTTCCAACCACTTCCACCCCTAATCTGTCAAATCTAGCTCCTTGTGTGCTCGGGAGAAGAAAAACAGAAAAATCCAATCGAGCACAATAGTCAGACCATTTTAATGGTGAAATATGTCTTCTAGATCTTCCCACCAAACTCAGATATCAACATTAACTCCCCTCTCTACTTGGCATGTAGGAAATACCAAGAAATCATGAAAACTCGCACTTCTAGGTGTGTTTCAGAAAAATGGGGGAAAATCAGATTTAGACTCTTAGTTGTCGTTAATCTTTACTTTGAATTTGGGTCATCCACGTGGAAGATTCAAACTTTAAAACAAACCCGGGGCTTCCTTTGACTTTTTACAACTTTTGAAAAATGGAAATAATTTCCATTTTTCTCCACACCTCCGCCCTTGGGAAATGATCCTGACACGTGTCCTAAGCTAGGCCCCAGAGGAACCACGGCCAAATTCTTCCATTTGACCCTCTTTTTGGAAAAAGGAATTTTTCCAAGTTTTCCCCGCAACTCTGCCCTTCCACCGTTGATGGGGCAAAATATTGACTATTTCCCTCATCGGGCTTCCGGGGCCATTTTGATGTTTTAACTCCTTTTCTCCCAAAAGGAAATTTTTCAAAATTCCCCGAGAGTCCGCACCTCCAACATTGACTAGAGAAAGCTTTGACCCTTCCTTTATCTAGCTTCCAGGCCATTTTGAGATTTTAATCCTTAAAGGGAAAAAATCCAATTTACCTCCGATGGTCCGCCTTCCCACCCTTTGACTTTTCAAATTGCCACATGTCACCATGGCACACCTTGAGATGGTCCCAAAAATTTGATACCTTGAATGAGAGTGGGCTCCCACGTGTCTTGGCCCGTCAAAGTTTGTCTCAAGGATTGAAGCTCGGTGGAAGGCGATATGTGTCATCTTGTGAGGAAGTCTCCTTTGCTCATTGAAAAGTCTTAAGAACATGCAAAGTGAGCAGAGGCCTCCACACGTCATCCTAGTCCTTCTTTAAAATGAAACTCAAGGGCCGGTCCCTGAACATGAGTGGTCCCTCCATGTGTCTCCATGGCACTATTTCAAAATGGTCCCCAAAGTGAAATCCTCTGAATGAGCATGAGCTCGTCACGTGTCCTATTCCACCAAATTATACCAACTGCATAAAAATTTATCTAAGTCTAGGAAAAGTAGCGGAAACCTCCACGTGTCCTCCCGGCACTACTCCAAGGCCAAACCAAAAAGTAGATCCTCAAATGAGCGCCATTCCTCCACGTGGAAAATTTTTGAGTTGAGGCTATTCATAGAAATTTTGAAGTACCCAATCGAGCTGCATCTAACCAAAAGGTGCCACGTCCCCTGTCGATGCAAGGATGTAAATTTGACTAGGAGAAACACCCGTCAAATCGTAAAATATAGATTATAATCATTCAAGATCGAAAATGAAAATTTCTCCAAGGATAGAGAATTTAGAAATGTTACAAGGCTCAAATGTGTTTCTCAGAGATACACTCTTTCATTTCTCTTCAAGTATTTAGGGCAGAAACAATAAGGAAGACAAATCTTGACTATGAAGAACAAAAAACATGGGAGAACCCATGTTACATGACCTTTTCTAGAAGAACAAAGAAACAAGGAGAAAACCATGGACCCATAAATGATCTACACCCAGAACAAATTAAAAATGGCAATATATATTAATCAAGATTACACAAGAATAAATTTGATAGATTTTCAAAGTAAAATTGGGGCGAGACTATTTTGAGCACCAAGATCAGCTCTGACTCAAGGATGGGCACTCCCTGTGAGTGCCACAAGAAAAAAGGTAGACCAAGTGCAAAAATAGACATTGGGAAATAGATTCATCTTACAGAGTAGAGAAATAGAGCCACCTCAAAAACAAATAGAGAAACCAGCAAAAATAGGTCACCGAGGACCAGAACAAGAAAAACACAAAAGACAGAGAACAAACAACAAACTATACACTGTACACAAGATTTTTCCTTGATTTAAGGGAATCAATGAAGAAATGCTTCAAATTCCTACCATTAATAGGGAGCTCGAGTAGTTCACCATATATATCCTTGAGGAAGAAGGTATGCTCACCAATCCTGATATCTATGGAGTAAGGGCCCATCCATAATGATTCAAATTTTCCATGCTTTCCCTTATCCTCATGTCTGCTATCCCATAACAACACAAGATCACAACATTGAAAACTCTGGGAGTGACCTTCTTGTCAAATAAATTCTTCAATTTCTCTTTGAACTTTACATGCCTCTGGTGGGATGCCCTCCTCTCTTCATCAAGCTCAACAATTTGGTTAATGTGAGCATCATAAGGACCTACTTCTTGATCTTCTAACTGTTGCATAAACTAATATGAAGACAATTGCATATGAAGGGCAGTAGGGCCTGAGTCCCATATACCAACTCAAATGGACTCTTTCCAGTAACCCTCTTGATAGTGATCCTATCTTCCCAAACAACAAACTTCAACTGTTCACCCCACTTTCTCTTGTTTAGCTCCAATGTTCTTCTAATAATCTTCAACAAATTTTTATTATGGAATTAGATTGTCCATTTCCTTGGGATTGTAATTGACTAGGCATATGCTAAGTTAATCCCATAATCTTGCACATTACCACCAAGGTTTATCTCTAAAATCTCATGTCATTGTCAACAATAATCTTGACCTAGTACCCCAAACATGCATATAATGTTGTTTAGCACAAAATCCATGACAACTTGGTGTGTTGCCTTCTTATGGAGATTTCCTCCACCAATTTATTAAAATAATCAGTTCTACAAGAATACATTTATGGCTAACACTTGAAGGGTCTAAAATCTCACCAATGAAATCCATTCCCCATTGCTCAATGGAGATTTAATTGATACTGAGGTTCTAAAGGAAGGAAACCTAAAGCTTTCGAGATCTTCCAGAGAAGCGCTAGAAACTTTCACATCTTCAAAATAAATTAAGGTTGTATCCTTGAAAAGATTTGGCCACCAATAGCTATCCCTCACGATCTTTATGTGTTGTGACACTTGCAGCAAAAAAATGCCCCCATAAATCCTCCATGGAGATCAACAATTATCTTGGGGGCTTCTTCAAAATGTACCTTAAGAGGACTCCTTCTGGTTTTTCCAAGATAACCCATAATCAAGTAATGACATATTTATGGGAATCCAACTTAAGGGATATTTTCTAGTTCTTACTTAAGTACTCATGGTAGTTCGATGTTTGAGATAAAAATTACAACTTTATACCACTCAGAACTCATAAATTTTTCAAAAAAATCTACCCTACCTTCTTCCACCTCATTTTTCCTCAATAGTTTGCAAGTAGCTCTCACCATAAGCTTAGCCAAGCCCAAAACTCTCACCAACTTCATGGTTTGGATATCCATGTCATATTCTTGCAACTTGTTCATGCACCTTCACCTTTTACTTGAGGCTTCCATTTCGATAACATGTCCTTGACCATGGTGTGGGGAACATAAGAAACAATTTTAGAACTTAGAATATAAGGCCTAAAAACCTTTGTTGCTTTTACCAAGGCAAATGCCTACTTTTCCATGATAGTGTACTTCAGCTCAGCCCCCTACTAGGCCTTATTGAAAAAAGCAATAGGCCTCTCAACCCCTTCATCATCTTTCTGTAGTAGGACAGAAGCAATAGTGTTCTCTGAAGCAAAGGAAAATAGTTGGAAAGGCTTCTTATAATCTAGAGCTGCCATAATAGGTGCATGCTTTAGTCCCTCTTTAATCCCATTGAAGGCTTGGATGGAATTCTCCTCCCATTTAATGACCTAGTCTTTCTTCAACATGGAAGTGATTGGAATGGTCAACTCAGAAAAATTTGATATGAATCTTCTAATGAAGTTTATTTTCCCAAAGAAGGACTGAATTCCTTTCTTGGTCCTTGGGATTGGGACCTTGTTGATGGCCTCTACTATTTCTGGATCAATCATCACCCCTTCTTGTGACACTATGTGACCAAGCAACTTTTCCTTCTACACCCCAAAATGACACTTCTTTGGATTGAGTGAGATTTCATATTCTCTACATATTACTAGCATCTTCACCAAGTGCAGGAGGTGATCACTTCTCTTTGAGGAAACAAACACATGAGTCACATCATCTTGATCAATTGTAATAAATTTGTTGATGTAACCAGCAAAAAAATCCATTGCTCTTTGAAAGGTGGATCTGAAATTCATCAGAGCAAAGGGCATCCTGACATAGACATAGGTCCCCCAAGGAGTAGTAAAGGCTATCTTGATCCTTTCTGATTCCTTCACCACAACTTGGTTATAACCAAAGAAACCATCCAAGGTGGAAAGCAACTCAGAACCAGTCACTAATTGCAACATGTTCTCCATATTTGGTAAAGGATAATTATCTTTCATTGATGCTCTATTTAGATTCCTAAAATCTACACACAACCTGATGTCACCATTTTTATTTTTGACTGGTACTAGGTTTGAAACCCAAGAAGAATACCTTGTGGGATGGATAATAAATCCATATCTCTTAGCTTCTTCATTTCTTCTTGTATTTTTAGAGATAAAAGTGGATTGATGGGCCTCTATTTCTACCTAAAAGGCTTTGCATTAGACTCCAAGGGGATCTCATGTTGAAACAGGTCCTCTCTATATGCTTTTAGTTCATAATAGGTCCAAGCCATGCAATCTTGATACCTTTTCAACAATTGAATGTATTACTTCTTCTTCTCATTTCCGGATTTGAGATTGCTTCCCAACCAAATCTTCCTTGGCTTATCTTCTGTGCTAAGGTCATGCTCCTCAATATCCCTTGAGGCTTCCATGCATCTATTAATAATGTGATCAACATTATCAAAATTGAACTCAAGAGAAACCAACCCTCTAGGAATGGTATTGGTATTTAGCTGGATGATCCCCTTTCCAAACAAGGTTTCCTTTCCTTCTGTTGTACATACCATTGGCTTCCAATCAATTCTTTGATCGAAAATTCTCCCTCGTTCTACAGAAATCTTCTGATTTGAGCATCATCAACAAAAACTTTCCAATGTTTAATGTTGTCAGGGATAAAAGATCTTGTTAATACCTCAACCTCATATTCACAATATGGGGACATTGTACAATTTTCAAACCGAGACCCCAACACTTTCTCAAGCTTTTCTTTCGAGTCATTGAACTTCCCATCATGATGATGCAAAATGTTGAATGAATCAAACATCTCAATGAAATCCAAAAGTGCATGCTTGTACTTGTTTCATTCATTGATTCTTTGTGACATACAGCTTTTTCGACTTGTTTTTAATTAATTTTGAGTCTCCTTTAACAATGATGTCTCTTGACACCATATTTCCACACAATTCTTAAACCCAAAATAGTTCCTCATACTTAAATGTTGTTAGTGCATTCAAAGTTGAGTTTGAAGGAGAAAACAATTTTTTTCCCTGACGAAGAGAAAGTAGAACAACACAAGCACCATTACAAACATGGAGCAAGCTCCATCAAACAATAGAGTCCAAAGAGATCCCATTTGTTCAAGGCATTTGAATTCTTCAACCTTGTGCTCCTTTCCATCAATTCCCCAAAGTTTTCAAACTACATCAACACTTGTGTACAATACTTGATAGGATGCATTGTTAGGATCCTCAATGAAGTGCAACATCTTATTTTCCCCATACAACCTGAAAAGGCTGCCTTCAATTGTGATGGTAGCATAGGACATATCCATTTGGACACTCCTACCAATACTTGCAGCCCATTTTCTTGACAGTGAGCATGCCCCACTTGGTGGCAAGTCAACAATGACAACATCAAGTTTTACATTTTTACCGGGTAGGCTACAAGTTGCACCACCAAACCTTTCACACATCCTTTACTGGAACCTCTTTGGAGACCATATTAGTACACTTACCATATTCTCCTTGTCACTTTGATATTCATCTCATTCATAACTTCTAAAGCCATGACATTACACGATGCCTCCGAGTTAAACATGCAGTTGTGCAACAGTCTATCCTTAATGATCAAAGTGGTGAAGAATGGATCCACATTCATCCGAGATTCAACCAAGGATGTCCCCAAATAGACCTAAGATGTTTCATCTAGCTCTTCTGATGCTTGGTGGTGCTTCGGTTCTTCAATGATTGGAGGAGTCTCCACAATGTTTATGTTTCTTCCTAGGCGCTTCTTCTTCTTTCAACTCCCAAGTATTCAAATGCTCTCTTTTTGTGCTCCCCTAAGCAACTCAAAAATTTTAATAAATACTTGATTTGACTCAACACTTGGGCAATATTATATGGGACATTCTTTGGGAAGGCAACATTGGAAGGAAATCCAACACACTCATTAGGTGGCACAAGATTTTTGAAACTTGGGCATGAAGAGGGGTATGATTCTTGTTTGGAACTCATAGATCTTAGAAAACATATTTCTTAGCTACCTCTTTAAGAATGTTTGAAAGTAAGGGATATTTTAGCTTGGATTAAGGCCACTCGCAAGCCCAAACCTTGCTTCTTGTGTTATATTTTTCTTTGAGCCACCAAAAACATTCATCATTATCGTCTATCTTCCTCACCCCTCCACCTTTTACTTGAGGCTTCCATTTCGATAAGATGTCCTTGACCATGGTGTGGGGAACATAAAAAAATTTAAGAACTTAGAATATAAGGCCCGAAAACCTTTGTTGCTTTTACCAAGGAAAATGCCTACTTTTCCATGATAGTGTACTTCAGCTCAACCCCCTGCTAGGCCTTACTAAAAAAAGAAATAGGCCTCTCAGCCCCTTCATCATCCTTTTGTAGTAGGATAGAAGTAATAGTGTTCTCTCGAACAAAGTAAAATAGTTGGCTTCTTATAATCTAGAGCTGCGAAATAGGTACATGCTTTAGTGCCTCTTAATCCCATTGAGGGCTTGGATGGCATTCTCCTCCCATTTGATGACCTAGTTTTTCTTAAACATGGAAGTGATTGGAATGGTCAAATCAGTAAAGTTTTATATGAATCTTCTAATGAATTTTAATTTCCCAAAGACGGACTGAATTCCTTTCTTGGTCCTTGGGATTGTGACTTTGCTAATGACCTCTACTATTTCTCGGATCAATCATCACCCCTTCTTGTGACACTATGTGACCAAGCAAATTTTCCTTCTGCACCCCAAAATAACACTTCTTTGGATTGAGTGAGATGCCATATTCTCTACATATTACTATCATCTTCACCAAGTGCAGGAGGCGATCACTTCTCTTTGTAGAAAACATAGAACATCATCTTGATAAATTCAATAAACTCATTGATGTAACCAGCAAAAGAAACATCCATTGCTCTTTGAAAGGTGGCTCTAGCATTCATCAGACCAAAGGGCATCCTGACATAGACATAGGTCCCCAAAGGAGTAGTAAAGGCTATCTTGATCCTTTTTGATTCCTTCACCACAACTTGGTTATAACCAGAGAAACCATCCAAGGTGGAAAGCAACTCAGAACCAGTCACTAACTACAACATGTTCTCCATATTTGGTAAAGGATAATTATCCTTCATTGATGCTCTGTTTAGATTCCTAAAATCCACACACAACCTGATGTCACCATTTTTCTTTCTGACTAGTACTAGGTTTGCAACCCAAGAAGAATACCTTGTGGGTTGGATAATCCCTCCATCTCTTAGCTTCTTTAGTTCTTCTTGCATTTTTAGAGATAAAAGTGGATTAATGGGACTCTTTTTATACATAAAATGATTTTCATTAGACTCCAAGGGATCTCATGTTGAAATAGGTCTTCTCTGTATGCTTTTAGTTCAAAATAGGTCCAAGCCATGCAATCCTGATACCTTTTCACAATTGGATGTATGACTGCTTCTTCCTCCTTGCTTGAGATTTCTTCCCAATAAATCTTCCTTGGCTTCTCTTTCGCTAAGGTCATGCTCCTCAATATCCCTTGAGGCTTCCATACATCTATTAATAATGCGATCAACATTATCAAAATTGGACTCAAGAGCAACCAACCCTCTAGGAATGGTATTGGTATTTAGTTGGATGATCCCCTTTCCAAAAATGGTTTCCTTTCCTTCTGTTGTACATACCATTGGCTTCCAATGAATTCTTTGATCAAAATTCTCCCTCATTCTATAGAAAAATATTCTGATTTGAGCATCATCATCAAAAACCTTCCAATGTTTAATGTTGTTAGGGACAAAAGGTCTTGCTAATACCTCAACCTCATATTCACAATATGGGGACATTGTACAATTTTCAAACCGAGACCCCAACACTGTAAGCTTTTCTTCCAAGTCATTGAATTTCCTATCATGATGCACAATGTTGAATGAATCAAACATCTCAATGAAATCCCAAACTGCATGCTTGTACTTGTTTCATTCGTTGATTCTTTATGGCATACAATTTTCTGACTTGTTTTACAATTAATTTTGAGTCTCCTTTAACAATGATGTCCTTGACACCATATTTCCAAGAAATTATTAAACCCAAAAAATTCCTCATACTCAGCAATGTTGTTAGTGCACTCAAAGTTGAGTTTGAAGGAGAAAACAAATTTTTCCTGACCAGTGAGAAATTAGAACAACACCAACACCATTACCAAACATGGAGCAAGCTCCATCAAACAATAGTGTCCAAAGAGAGACCATTTGTTCAAGGCATTTGCATTCTTCAATCTTTTTCTCCTTTCCATCAGCAAATCCCACAAAGTTAACTGCATCAACACTTGTGTACAATACTTGATAGGATGCATTGTTGGGATCCTCAATAAGGTGCAACATCTTCTTTTCCCCATACAACCTGACAAGGCTTCCCTCAATTGGGATGGTAGCATAGGACATATCCATTTGGACACTCCTACCAATACTTGTAGCCCATTTTCTTGACAATAGCATGCCCCACTTGGTTGGGCAATCAACAATGACAACATCAAGTTTTACGTTTTTACCTGGGTAGGCTACAAGTTACACCACCAAACCTTTCACACATCCCACTACTAGAACCTCTTTGGAGACCATATTAGTACACTTCCCATATTCTGCTATCACTTTGATATTCAGCTAATTCATAACTTCTAAAAAATGACATTACATGATGCCTCTAAGTCAAACATGCAATTGTGCAAAGAATCTATCCTTAATGATCAAAGTGGTGAAGAATGGATCCACATTCATCTGAGAGTCCACCAAGGATGTCCCCAAATAGACCTCAAATGGTTCATCTATCTCTTTTGATGCTGGTGGTGCTTCTAGGTTCTTAATGATTGATCGAGGAGTCTCCACAATGTTTATGTTTTTGCCTAGGGCAGTCTTCTCTTCTTTCAACCCCAAGTATTCAAATGCTCTCTTTTTTTGTGCTCAGGAATCCTAAGCAACTCAACAATTGGAATAAAGACTTTGATTTGACTCAACACTTGGCAATATTATATGGGACATTCTTTGGCAAGGCAACATTGGAAGGAAAGCCAACACACTCATTAGGTGGTACAAGATTTTTGACAACTTGGGCATGAAGAGGGGTATGATTTTTGTTTGGAACTACATGGCTTTTGCAGTACATCTTTCTTAAGGAGTGTCTTTAGGAATGTTTGAAAGTAAGGGAGCTTTTGGCTTGGCTTAAGGCCCTACCCCTTTGACAACCTTACTTGTTTATATTTTTCTCTTGAGCCACAACAACATTCATCAAGAATTATCTATCTTCCTCGATGGGATTCCTCCATCATATTTCTTTATCATTAAAGCCCTTAAATATTCAAAGTAATTATTGGGTAATTCAAAATCTTCTATAGTATCTACTTCTAAAGTGTGAGAGGGACGAAGAATAGGTAGCCTATGAATGCAGTCCCAAAATGTGGTAGTAGTCTCGGCACTTATCACCTCACCAAAGTTGCCCCTTGTTGTAAGCTTATGGAGAAACCCATCATGCAGACATCATTGTCATTATCATCACTTCTTCCTCTTCTTGCTAATCTTCCTCAAAAGGCGCATGAGGCATGAAACATTTTTCACACTAATCAATGACATTTTTATCGTCCACCACAAGAACTCGGTGGCCAACGGATCGTGTACCATTCTCGCTATCCCCGGCTTAAGACTATATTTTCCACATCCAACAAGTTCCTTTCCTCTTCCATTAGATCTTTGGTGATTTGTGAACATGTCTCGGCGTTGTTACTTATGTTGACCCGTGAGCTCTACCCAATTCCTTCTCACTTGGGCTGATTTGTAGGAAATTTCTTTGACAACCCTTTCACCAAAGTCTTCATAACTTCTTCTAAATCAACAAACTTGCATGTTTGGGTATTTTCTCGGGTTAATCAGCTTTACACCCTCCCTCTTTGGAGGCCTTCCAATTTCTTTGATATTATTCTCTATTTACAATGCCATGGTGAAGGCATGCCTTAAATTTGTGGGGTTTTTTTCTCTTAAATAATATGCAACCTTTTTATCAAATACATCAAGTATATTTGATCAAACATGATTCATCACATGGTCTTATCCTAACAGTAATCTCCTCAAGGTCCTATTAAACCTTCATTTGAAATTATGTACTCAATCATTTGGATTCTTTTTGATGTTTTCAAATTCTATCAAAAGAAACCTAGGGTCAATTCTATCACCATACTGTAATCTAAATGGATTTCTCATCTCAGTCCAAGAATCAATAGAGTTATCTAGAAATGCTTTATACTAGTCCCTAGCATCCTCTTCTAAGGTATGGATAAACAA
The DNA here is from genome assembly GCA_018340775.1 of Taxus wallichiana var. yunnanensis. Taxonomy (NCBI): domain Eukaryota; kingdom Viridiplantae; phylum Streptophyta; class Pinopsida; order Cupressales; family Taxaceae; genus Taxus; species Taxus wallichiana. Next base: position 194,830,710 of record CM031233.1, read on the forward strand.
CTTGATATATACATCTTCATGTTCAATCTCAAAATCTTCCATCATATTGATAAAAAGCTTTAGATGCTGATCACTAGTAATAGCATTGTTTCCTTAGAACTTTGGCATTTTGTTCCTTACATCTTGAGGCACTGCATTTGGATATCCAGCCATTCCCACAAAATTTATAGGTCCAAAAGTGTTTACAACAAAAAGGGGTCTGGGGAGGGGTAAAGCCATGTTTCTTTGAGGAGGTGACCTGGAGGAGGGGTGACAAATTGATGAGGGGCAGAGGGTCCTTGGAACACAAGAGTATAATTTTCAAAATGGAGATCCCCCAAAGGCCTTGTCTCTTGGAAATCTCTATCAACCTCAGAAAAGATAGGAGCAGAGTGTGAAGCAAACCTTTCAAAATCAAATGAAGGCCCCTCTCCAGCTAGAGATTTCAATTCCATAAAGAGGCTACCTGATTTAGAGTCACTTGAATGGTAGTCTTCAATGATAGGCTGATCAATTTCATCAATGGAGATCCCTCTCCTTCTCTGCTGATCTCCAATAGCTCTCCAGATTTTCTTCCTTCTAATTTTACTTTTCCTAGCTCTAGAAACAATGTCCTAGTAGGATCCCTAACAAAGAAAGATCTTCTTCCTTCCAAATTTGCCAATATTAGTAATAAATCTGACTTTGATAGAGTTTTAAGACACTGGTACTCATTAAAAATCAGATCAACAAGGAGTCACCACTAAGGATTTCCACCTTAGTTATGTTAATGCACTAAATATGATCTGTCAAATGTCTATCAATACTAGAAACTAGAAATGGAAAGAACTTTGGCTTTTCTTTACCTAAATTTATTAGTGAAAGGTAGTGAACTAGGTGTGGGAACTAAAAGAATTGCACTGTAACACTTGGAGTATATAAGAGATGTTTTACCATGGTCTGAAATGAACTCGCACTCACAATGTCCTCGACAACAACACAATTAGGTATTGGCATCCAAATTGATTCTCTCTCAAAGTATGAATAACATCACCGGTTTGACAAGAAATCTAGAGACATATTAGACCATGATGAGTCATTTTGTAGCTGTGGGATTGGATTTTGCATAAATTTTATAGAGGAGACATTGGAAAAATAATGATCAACACACAAGATATGACTCTCATGAGTTGTCACTTCCGTATCATGGAGATATTTTAACAAGGAAAAGGTTACTAAAGACATTTGAGACCCCGATTGCTGATGCATGTTTGGGTAATAGAGATTATGCATTTGTATGCATATAGGACAAACAGGGGGTAGTACAAGTATGTTTGGTTATTTTGAATGAGTTTATGGTGTGAGGTGGGGAAGGGTGAACTTGATTCACCGATCCTTAAGGAACCTTAAAAATGGAATGTTAAACCAAAAACATGCCACAAAATAATTAAAATGTTTCTTTAACTAGAATATGTGCTTCAATGGAGGCCCACATTAACAGCCTTTCACACAATATTTAAGATTCTATCATGAATGATCGAGTTAAAAAATACATCAAAGCATCAAGATTTGAGTCAAATCACGCCTAAGGTACACCCAGAGGCTTACAGAAAATCTCTATCAAAAGATGAAAGAAAAGTGATTTTAAATAATTTGTTCCAATCCCAAATGAAAGCTCTTCCTCGAAAAATGAAATTGCAGATGCAACTAAACCGACACAAGTATTGAGGCTTGTGTGATTGAATCAGATTTAACACAAGATTGCAATAGAAACAAGAAAAACTACTCGCATACATTCAAAAATAAATCAAACACATTTTTCTCAAGACAACACAGAATAACTCAAGTTTGATTAAATCTATCAGCAGGGGAAAGTTTCTAGAATAGTCTCAAAGCTTGCCAATGGCTATACACTTACAACCACCTTGACATGATTAGATTTAATACAAAAGAGATATACTATTTTCTCAATCGGCTTCCCAAAATGACGGGCTTTGCTAAGCCTTTTTTTCTATTAGAAAATTCAGTCCCGACCCAAAACACTCTAACCTCCAACCCTTTTTTCCAAAAACTTTGTGCCATTTAAAACATTTAGAACAAAAACCCTTCTCCCCAAAAGAAAAAAATGTTTAATGCACTAGTGCTCACCATGATTTTGATCATGATTCTTAGAATCAGATCTGTAAAAAGTCGCTAGGTGCTCGAGGGGGCAGATCTCATCGAATATCTCTCGCATTCAACTCTTTCCTCCTCAGTAAATCACTCTTTCTTCAATTTTCCAACCGCTTGCACCCCATAATCTATCAAATCTGCCTCCTTGCGTGCTCGAGAGAAAAAACTAGAAAATCCAATTGAGCACAATAGTGAGACCATTTTAATGGAAAAAGATGTCTTCCGATCTTCCCACCAAACTCGATATCAACATTAACTCCCCTCTGCGCTTGGTGTGTAGGAAATACCAAGAAATCATGAAAACTCACACCTTTAGGGTGTTTTAGAAAAATGGAAAGAAAATCAATTTAGACTCTCAAATACAATTGATCTTTACGTTGAATTTGGGCCGTCTACGTGGAAGATTCAAACTTTAAAATAGACGTGGGGCTTCCTTTGACTTTTTACAACTTTTGAAAAAATGGAAAAAAATTTGATTTTTCTCCACACCTCCACCCTCGAGAAATGAGCCTAAGATGTGTCCTAAGGTAGGGCTCAAAGAGTAACCGTGGCCAAATTCTACCATTTGAGATTCTTTTTGTAAAAGGAAAATTTTCATAGTTTTCCCGCAACTCGCCCTTTTTCTCGTTGACCGGGAAAAATATTGATTATTTCCCTCATCGGGCTTGCGGGCCATTTTTATGTTTTAACTCCTTTTCTCCCAAATGGAAATTTTTTAAATTCCCTCTGAGAGTCCGCACCTCCGGCATTGACTTGAGCAATCTTTGACCCTTCCTTTATCGGGCTTGCAGGCCATTTTGAGATTTTAGTCCTTAAGAGGCAAAAAATCCAATTTACCTCCGATGGTCTTCCTTCCCACCTCTTTCACTTTTCAAATTGCCACATGTCACCATGACACACCTTGAGATGGTCAAAAAAATTTATACCTAGAACAAGCGCGGGCTCGCCACATGTCCCGACCGTCAAAGTTTTTCTAAAGGATTGAAGCTCGGTGGATGGCGCCATGTGTCATGCTCTAAGGCAATCTCCTTTTCTGTTGAAAATTCTCGGCAAAATGCAAAGTGATTGGAGGCCTCCACACGTCATCCTAGCACTTCTTTAAAATGAAACTCAAGGGCCGGTCCCTGAACATGCACGGTCCCTCCGTGTGTCTCCATGGCACTTTTTCAAAATGGTCCCCAAAGCGGAAGCCCTGAATGAGCGCGAGCTTGCCACGTGTCCTTTTCGCCAAATCGTACTAACCGCATAAAAATTTGTATTAGTCCGTAAAGCAACAGTAAACCTCCACGTGTCCTCCTATCGCTACTCCAAGGACAAACCAAAAGTAGATCCTTAAATGGGTGCCGCTCCTCCACGTGGGCAAATTTTTAGTTGAGGCTATTCATAGAAATTTTGAAGCACCCAGACAAGCCGCATCTAACCAAAAGGTGCCACATCCCCTTTCAATGGAAGGATGTAAATTTGACAGTGAGAAACACCCGTCAAATAATAAAAGACAAAAAATAATCATTTGAGCCCAAAAATGAAAATTTCTCCAAGGACAGAGAATTTAAAAATGTTACAAGGCTCAAATGTCTTTCTCATAGATACATCCTTTCATTTCTCTTCAAGTATTTAGGGCATAAGTGACAAGGAAGACAAATCCCAACCATGGAGAACATAAAACATGAGAGAACCAAAGTTACAGACCTTTTATAGAGGAATAAAGAAACAAGGAGAAAACCATGGAGCCATAATTAATCTACGACCTAGGAACAAATTAAAAATGGAAACAAGATGAACCAGGCACAACACGACGAAAAATAAAGTGACAGAGGCTGCAAATCGATAGATTTTCAAAGCAAAATTGGGGCGAGACTATTTTGAGCACCAAGATGTAATATTGTGAGTAATCATGTTGTTAAGTTAATAAATTAAAATATGTCATAAGAAAGTAATTATTAGATTTGTTGGCTTTGAGCTAAAGTGTTGTAAGAGATGTGTAAGTTAACTTTTCGAGTGTGAAACACTCAACATTCTTGGAAATTCAAAATTTTCCTCGAAGGCTGATTTTGTAGGCTTGTGGGACAAGTTAAACTTGTCCCATACCTCTTAAATTTAATTACCAACCATACGTATGGTTGCGAGTTGATATTAGACTTGTATAATGATTTTTGTGAAGGCAAATAGTGTGTTTTAATTGCACTTTTCTTACATGATTTAATTTCAGTCCTTTGGGGTGTGGGTTGGATTTGAGTGTGTAAGTAAACTGTCATATTTTTCACCCACCTATTTATTATGCATTGAAGAATGAAGTTGAATTTTGGGTTGGGGTTGAGGATGTGTGATGTGGCATCCTACATGGACCCACCTCATCCTCTTCTCTTCCCTCTTCTATAAAATTTGAATTGCTTGCCTTGTTTTGGGTTGCTCAACTTGGGAGACTTCATTCTTGGGTGAATTTCTTGCTGTTTTGGGAGCTCTTTCTTTTGGAGAAGCTTGAAGATTGTTGCATGCTTGTTGTTTGGTGGATTTTTGGATTGTTTTCTTGGAAACAACTATTGTTTGGAACTTGGGAAACTCCATCATGGAGACATAAGAGCTTGGCTCTTGAAATACTCTTCTTTATGAATTAAAATGTTAATGTGTGAATGTTTTGATATGTTTAAGGGCTGTTGATTAGATGGCCTAGGAATGGTGTAGGAGAAGACTATGGGGTTTATTTTTGGGAGGCACAAGTGTGTTTTAGGGAGGTATAAGGGTGGAGGGAGTTGGGATTTGGGTTTCACCTTACAAAGAAATAGCTTGCATTTATTTACTCGTTATGGGGTGCCATAAGAGGTTGGGGAGGTATAAGGAAATCGAGAGAATAAGGGGTACTTGGGGAGGCATAAAGAATGTCAGGGATTTGATATACTATATTTTTACGGTTTGTAATTCCGGTGGTGATACTAATTTCTCCTTTAGGAGGCATAAGAAGCATCCCCCATAGTTTCTTGCTCCTTTGGATTGGCGGATGAAGCATCGTAATGTTTGATATGTTTTAATGTAGTTGTAAACTACATTCCGCTTTTGACCGTGTTTTATTGTGAAAATTTTGCTTGTGTGTTTGTGGAATCCTTGTTGTTGCTTGTGAGTTGGATCACATCTTTTATTGTATTGTGGTTAGCGATCGGGGCAAATGAAGAAGGATGGATTCTCCTCTTCATTAGATGTCTTTTTGGGTGGAGAGCGTTTCCTTTACCCTTCTCTTGTTGTGATCACAATTTGGGAGAACGAGAAGTATGCATGTTGTTGTTCTGGAGCTGAGAAAAAGACAATTGAACAATCCCTTGTTGAGATAAATTTTATTGTAACCTCTCCCACTTGAAGTGGATGAACTTGTAAATGTTTTGTAATGGAAAGATGTTGTATTGATTTGCAAGTTGTATATTGAAATGTGAAAGAGACATACTCTATGATCTTTTGAAAGCAAGAAATTGTGTTCTGTATGATGAAATTGAAGAATGAAAGAAAAGATGTAAATTTTTATTTGAAATCAATAAAGTATTGCACTACCTTCCTCAAATTGCATCATTGTATTGAATTTAATCATCTAAATGTGAGTTGTAATCTTTGATTGAAAGAAAGAAAAGCGTATGAAGAAGTGTAATACTTTGTCTTTTGAAATATGTGAAAATTAGAAATCGAAATGTATTTTAGCTTCTGAATAGTTGAATTGAATCAAATAAATGTATTATATTAGAATTGGAACGTATTATAATACTTGGAAGAAGAAAATGGCAAATAAACCCTTTAAAATTTGATCTCTGTTTTGTATTTTCAAACTGGCAATTTATTTAATCCAAAATGCACAGACCGAACCTGCAATCAAGAAATAATAATGAAACATTAAAATTGAACATGCCAGGATATAAATGAGTTCAATTAGACAAAAATACTTAAAATAAATCTTTCAAAACTTGGCAAAACCAAGTTCAAAGCTTTCACAGTCGTTTTGTTGTCAAAGTTGTAAAATTTCAAATTGGAACTCAATCAAATAGATCTACCTCACAAAATTATCCTAAAACCACCTAAGAACAATTATCCATGTCTATTTGACATGTTGAGAGAGGAAGAAGATCAAATTGAACAAATTTTATAATTTAATTTTTACCAGTTTGCATTGTTAAATCTTGCAAATCATTTTCTCAAAAATTACCCCTTAAACTTTATCAAAATCCAAATTTAATGATTTTTGAATACATAGGACATCGAGATATTTCCATAAAGTCCTCATTTTCCCAAAACCAAGCCCTTTATCAAAAGTTATGGCCTTTTGAAGTTTTTCCTTCACTTGGCATCAAAAAAATTTGGGAAAAATTTCCTTGGCGAGCCTGCGGGCCCGAATTTTCCCTTGACACTTCGGAAAATTTTTGGGAAATTTTTCATAATTTTCCCTACCATCGCACCAACCCACACCAATCAAAGGTTGCCACGTGGCACCACGAGGCATTGGTGGAGGGGTGGATCCCTTTTTAAGCTTAGCGCTTCAAAAAAAAAATTGGGAAAATTTTCCTAATTTTCCCCACCGTCCCGAACCAATCACAGTTTCCATGTGGCACCACGAGGCGTTGGCAAAGGGGTGGTTCTTATTTTTACTTAGTGCTTCAAAATAATTTTTGGGAAAATTTTCTAAATTATCTCCACTTCCTCGCCGGACTGCACCAATCAAGAGCTGCCATGTGGCATCACGAGGCATCGACGAAGGAGCAGGTTCCTTTTTGCCTTTTGTGTTTTCGAGAAAATTTTGGGAAAATTTTCTAAATTTTCCCGCCACCCCGCAGCCAATCAAAATCTGCCACGTGGAATTGTGAGGCATCGGCGGAGGTGCAGTGAATTTTAGCCCTTTTGCCTTCGGGCGTTAAAACTTTTTCATCCCTGCCACCATGATTTCCCTGTGTTGGCTGATGATGCACCACGTGTCCCTTGCAGACTTATGGACTCATGGGCGCAATGTTGGATTTTTATCCCACGCAGGAAATTTTCCTAAATGACTCTCGCCGCCTGCCGACTTGAGTCCTTTAGGAAATATTTCTCCCCATGGCCCGCAGACCCGCCCTTGGGAAAAATTTCTCCTCGTAGCCCATAGACCCGCCCTTGGGGAAAATTTTCTCCCCACGGTCCGCAAACCCACCCTTGGGGAAAATTTTATCCCTTGGGCCCACAAGCACGCTCTGGGAAATTTTCATCCCAAGGCCCGCTGGCCCATAACTTGAGAAATATGAGTTAAGAGGACTTCTTTATATCAATGGAAAGGTGAGGAAATTTCCTATCAAATGGGAATGATTTAGGAAAATTTTGAATGAGTTAATTTTGAGAAAAATCAAATTAAATCTTTAAGCTTGGTAAAGAGTGGGTATCGTGAGAAATTACTCTCTGAACCTAATTGAACTTTTTAACCCTACATTTTGGACCTTGTGACCTTTAATAATTGTTAATAAAAAAAGTATATTCTAGTGAATTATAATTTTTCTGGAACTTGTTAGTGACAACTATTGTCTTGTAACCTTGTTGTAGACTCTTTTACATAAAAAAATTATTCCATAATTTTTCCTAACTAATCCTAGGTTGTTCTTGGGTCTCAAGTGGGTTATTTTAGCGGCTTTACATAGGTCTAAATGGTGGATAATCCTATTTCTACTACTAAGGTGGCTATTGTGGTGGCTTGAAGGAAGTCTTTGCTTAACCATGTCTGCTACAAGGAGGCCGAATTGACCCCCTCGAAATATTATCCTACATCTGCTGAATACACCTCCTCACTATATCTCTAGCTTGTTGATTCTTCCCCCTATTATCCTCTATAATGTAGGCCTTCTCAATGGCCTCAGCTAAAGTATGTGGAAAATTCATACACACCGCCCCTCCCAAATCCAAATTCAGCCCCTAATGAACCTGTGAATCCTTACACTGCTTCATTCCCGCATGTACTCAACATACTCAAGAAAATCGTAAAAATGACTCTACATCGAGCTAATATAATAGATTCTTGACACAAGTCATGAAGCTCATCGACACTCTGTTGAATAAACCATTAAGATAAGTATCAACACCTGAAATGCTCCTCAAAGAGATCCCAAGTAACATTCGATGAATCTAAGTGGAGATTCTACTCCTCGCCTACCACCAAACTCCCGCTCCATCTCTCAAAATATGAATCGCAACACGAGATTTCATGTTAGTAGTACATGGGCATAGCTTGAAGTATCTTCTCAAGGTAACTAACCAAGCCTCAACTTAAAATTCACTTTTCTCTCCAAAGAAAACGAGATGGATGAATATTTATAATCTCTCTAATATGATTTGTTTATGTCGATTGCCTACCTCTAGTTCTCTCACCATGGAAATCTCTCTATCTAGGGATCCTAGATCTCTCCCTATGACCCTCAGCCCTATATCCATTCCCTCTTGGTAGTGAATATGGTCTCACTAACCCCGCATCGATTACTCCGGTCTATGCTCCTCATAATGTTGTGGAGGGTGCTAAGCCTCATGTGATGTATCCCTACTATGTTGTCTAGGTAGTGACCCTATTGATCCGCCTCGTATAGATGGATTGACCTCCCGTAAGGTCTACAAAATATATGGTAGTATAGCGGTAACTTCCTAATCTGGGGTTGGTAAGTCTAACTCAACGCACAAGAACTAGTCATCCAATTCGCTCCTCCTACACAGATTAAGACAAGAGTTAGTCCATTATCATCTAGGTTCTATTTTCATTTTTTTATATTTTCTATGTTTTAAAATATCATGCAATGTTGTGTGATCTAGTTGTAGATTGAACTAGGTTAAATTTTTGTCTTTCCAAGTGTTCCGAAGGGTACAAGCATTGAACCCATGGCTTTGATACCAAGTGTAACACCCACATTTTGATGGACAAATCCCAAGACAAAACTCAATACTTAACTAGGAAAAATACTGAATTATTATTATTTGATTAAAAAGGGTTGCATCAAGTACTAAAAACTAGGTTTAATTTGTTTCTTGTTTACTAAACTTCACACATATGAAGGGTTGTTATTACTAAATTAATAATTATCATTATTAATTTACACAAGGCTACTTTAGGTTAAATCCCTTTCTAGGGTCTCCATTAATTCATATTTTTAAAAATATCAATGGGGTCAATAGTTCCTAAGTTAGTTTAATTCTTACTTCCCACAACATTTAAAAATAATGCCTTACATGAGGTTGTCTATCTAAACATTTAAAATTCTAATTAATTAACCCTTAAAATTCATTACCTAAGTTACCCTTTTGTAATTATTTAATTTATCCCCAAGGGACCCAAGCCATATATTCACTTAACTTTCTAAGGTTAAAGTTTCAACTTTCCCTAACCATTAATTGGACCCATTCAACTCAAATACCCATACTTTTAAAATTACCCAACCCCATAAAGTGCCACAACTTGAAATGTGTAGGGTTGATCCTCAACCCTTAGATTAAATGGATATACACCCTTAGATCTAGGTATTTTCAAATGAACCCTAAACATCATTAGGGGTTTTCAAATTATTTTTTTACCCCAACTCATTCATTTGTTCCAATTTAATTTTGTAGGTTGGAGGGTCGGAAGCCATGGAAGCAAGAAGCAAAACCATGGAGAAATTTCTTTGGTTCAAGTTTACAAATGGGGAAATCGTCAACCACTCCATTCTTTTCTTAATTTAGTTTATTCACGGGTTTTCTATTACAAGGTTTCCATATTTGATTGTTTTAGAGATTCCACCATGAATCTGGGTTCTACTATTTAGTTATGTACATCCTTGAGTTCATTATTTGGGTAAAACCCCATTTCATTGGGTCTACGAGATTAATCACATTTGAATGCCCATTATTAAATTTATATTATTAAACAAATGAGTTTTTTCATTTTATAGTTTTAGAACTCGGGTTTTAATTAAATCCATTATGTAATTTTTACAGTCTTTATATTTATTTTTTCGTGAAAAGTGCGGTTTCGGGATCATCACGTAGACTAGACGGCGACAATGGACCATCGACATAGGATGATAGTTCTATTTCCTAAAAGTAGAACTTTAATTTCAAGCATTCTCCAGAATTTTTTTACATGGGTTGGTTTCTAAGGTAAAATTAACTTTAATTAATTTTCCTACAAACCAATAGTTGATAGATTGATGTCATTTTTTCATTTCATGTCTTAAATTACTATGTACATAGCTTTTACATTGCAATATTGTATAACAAACAAATACACGATTTTCTTTCCATTAAAATTACTTTTAATCTCTTAAAGAGAGAAATGAAATTCCACTAATTACTAAGTGAGTTTTTTTTTCTTTTCAAAACACGAGTGATAACCATTTCAATAAGGCAAATCAAGGACAAATTTCATACATTCTTTCAATGTAAACACATCCGTTTCACCAAAGGAAATCTCAAGCAACTATGATACATTTCAAGATTTGATAGAAATGCATTCTCAATAAATTACAAATTTCAAAGTTCTTCTTTCCTTTTTTTTTTCAATACAACCAACTTGATAATGAATTTTACGAGAAATCCTACTTTTACAATAATATAAATTTCAACAAGGTAATAATGCATTTTTTTATGAGTATAGTTCATTCTCTTACAATACAAAAGTTCTTCTTTCCAACAATATGAAAGAATGATTTACAATTTTACAACTTTCATTTTTTTCCAACATTGAAACAACATTACAAAGGTGATCATTTTTGCTCCAACATAACATGACTCCTCCAATCTTCAACTTCAAGCACAACAACAAAAATAGGGGGTAGGAAACGCTCTCCACCCAACCTATAATCCAATGAGAAGGAGAATCCATCCTCCTCATTGGCCCCCAAGCCCCAACAATGAAGAAATGAAGGGTATCAAGAAACCATGGAAAATTTCACAAGGATTCCACAATAACCATTTACACAAAAATTTCCACACACAAGAACAATACAAAATAACAACAAACATATAATTTCCCTAAGTAGAAATTTTAAAATTCAAGCCAAGGGAGAGAAGAAACATGGGGAATCACTTATGCCTCCCAAAGGGTGTATGTGTTCACCTTAAAAATCCACCAAAACTTATTCACACAACCAAAATAAACTCTTATCCCTGTGTCAATTTCTCTTATGTCTCCCTTAACTCTTATCCCTCCCTCAATAAACATATCAAGATAAATAAGAATTCTTTCTTATTATCACAAGGTGGGACACCCAACCCCGAAATGCCTCCAAATCCATAATATAAAATCTTATCCCTTTCTCAATAATTACCCATTTTATTTCTCCTACATAACCTTAAGGTCATTCTATTGCCAAAATAAAAATACAAAAGATTAATTCATTTACAACTATTTTTCATAACAAATTTAAAAAAATACATGGGTGAAGTCTCTATCTTGTCATTACGAGAAAATTCCAAACCAAAAGGACAAGATGGAAGCTATCCAAGTCTAAACAAGCTCCAAATAATCTTTGAAGCTTCAAACAATGCTCCAATAGTAAGCTCCTCCAAAATGAAAGAGTGAAAATAAAAAATCTAACCCCAAAAACATTAAACAAATTTGAATAAATAGAAAAATAGAAGAGGAGGGTGAGGTGGCTCCATGTAGGATGCCACATCACTTCTCCTCAACTCCAAATCACATGGTAAAACCCCAAACCCAAAGATTAATAAATTGGTGGTTGAGAAATGAAAAATTCTCCTTACATAGACAAACCAAAAGCCATACTCCAAAGGAATAAATTAAAAGATCATGTAAGAAGGTGCAATTATTTAACCTTTTTAGTCTCCAAAACATATAATTAGGCCTAATGTTTACCCCTTACCCCATAGATATAGTAGGTATGTGAATTTAAGAGGTTTGGGACAAGCTTAATGTGTCCCACAAGCCTCCAAAATGTCCCTTAAGCCCAAATCCGAGTTTGATATGCAAGGTTGAGTACAAAACACTTAAACCAATAAAAATCCTTCAAATCCATAATAAAATCAAGGACAATCTACAAAATTTAAATACCCATTTTGTCACATCTAATTTATGATAACTAACAATATTAATAAACTTAATAAGAGCATATTTAACTAACAATAATAAAGTAGATCACATTACAATAAGAAATTATATACTCACAAAATCAAAATATGGAAAGGGAAACCAACAAATCTCACTAAGATCACATTTGAGGGCACCCCCAATGGGGACTTCCTAATAAATTTATCAACAACCAACGACATACAAAAACACATGTTACCAAGGTGACATATTGCCAATACCAAGAATTCTTTCATTGCTGGTCTCCTATCCCCTTTTGTTTTATATGTTACAATTTCTGCAAAATTGAAACAATACCTCTCTGACCTTGTGGCCATATCAATAACATCAAAACAATAAAATGCACATACACATATCAATTCACATCATCAAATAACATAACTATATCATCACTAAAATCAAGCAAACAAGCAATTGTTCACAATTTCAAAATATTTCAATTCTATCATTTCATCAATCAATAATAAGATCACGAGACTAGCTAGATCATCTAACAAAATCTATGTAGCAAAATCTAATATGTCAGTATATATAGAAGGTAGTAACTCTAGATCATCATCAATACTTAAATGTCGATCCATGTATATAATCAACACTATGAGTCACCACATATATGTAATCAAAATATCTTTAATGTCTGAAAAAATACTAATCAAATATAGTAATGTCCATTGGTTTCAAAAATTATTAGCAAGACAATTTGGAAAAAAATATTAGAAATATTATTCTCTTATCATGGAAGAAGGGTAATTATATCTCCTTACTCCCATTCCCCTCATTGTAGCCCTAACCCTAGCCAAGATAACCATGACGGCTATAGGGAAAATCTTGATGAAGTAGCGAACTAGGATATTTCGTTGATAAAACCAGCGTTTGATAAAGTAAACGAGCCCTACGTCAAGAGGAGTCATGGTAAGGATGGTGGTGCAGATTCGAAGAATACTAGAGACAAGGCGTTAGATTCCAATGCAGATGCTAATTTTCTTGGAAAAATGAAACCAATTTTTCTTCCTCTAATATAATGCATCATGCACAAAGATCTATTTACGAAAAAGAAGTAGGGGCTAGCCAGGGAGCAATAAGGGAGGTTATGGGAACCCTTCCTTTGTAGTTGTTACACGTGGAAGAAACACAATGGGAATAAGATTAGAGGCCCTTCCTTTGTACAAGTAGGTTCTCAAGATCCAATGGCTAGCGTAAGGACTTTAGAGAAGCCCCTGAAACCCTCTAAGAAGATCCCAACACTAAAGATAGAGAATGGTCTACTTCACAAGGTCTTAAAGGAGGAGGAAAATCTTACTTAGTTGGGCCTTATTTTTTGGTTTCACAAATTCTAGTCTAAGCTTTCTCAACTTCATGAATGGATTACACAAAGATGGAGAGAAAAAATTCAAGGTAAGATTGAGCTTTATCCTTGTGCTAAAGCATATTTCATTGTTGTATTTGAAACCCTTGAGGATAGGGATTTGATTTTTAACCAATATTGGGTTTAGGGTGAACACAGGCTCATTTTCAAGCCATGGTATCCATCCTTTGATCCACTAAAATATTCCATTGATACCTACCATGTTTGGGTTCACCTTTCAGGACTCCCACTTCAGCTCTAGAGTAGATTTTGCTTTCTTTCCATAAGTGATAGTCGAGGCTCATGTGTGAAAGTTTATGATATGACCTCTATTCAGCCCCATACTACTTATACTCGAATCCTTGTAGATTATGATACCTCCCAATACCTATGAACAAAAATTAATTTGCAAATTGGTGATAGAATCTAGGTACAGATATTGGACTACAAGGGTTTTGCTTTCAGATGTCGGTGTTTCTTTCAAATTGGTCATATTTCAGAGGATTGTGAACATTCCAAATGTAAGGTAAAACCTGCATGGTGGAAGGATTCTCTACCTAAACATCTAACAATCAATCCTCATAGACACCTGATTATGGAATATAGAAAAACCTTCCAAGTTGACTTACCTGTCATTGAAGAGCTTCCGAACTCTACAAAGAATACAACTCAAGATTCTTCTCCTCAGGGTGTTGATTCAGTGATAGATTGTGACTTGATGCCCCTTACTAAGGGCCACATCCCTATCAAGTCACTTGAAGTTGTTCTTCCAATCTCAATGGAAGAAAGAAATGAGGAATGGAAGGTGGTGGATAGGAAAAATAAGGGATACACCAAATCTAAACCTTCCATTATCTCGGACAAGGCATGAGGCATGTCTTTTTGTGTGCTCTCATTACCGTATCTAGGTTGTTGGCTCACCGTGTTCACTCTTTGAGTAACAATTGTTGCTATGAAGTTAATTTCTATTAGCTATTTTTTAGTTGTAGGGATGCTGGAGATAGGTTGTGTTCTTGGCGGATTGTTTTTTGTTGTTGGGCTAATTTGTTAAAGCTTTATTTTGATCTTTTTCTCGATATGTTGAATTTGTAAAATATAGCTTTTGAGCCTGTTTTTACAAGGGTATAGTCCATTTTAAAAACTATTCTCCAATAATAATAATAATAATAATAATAATTCATGGGGGTATTAATCAGAGTTACTATAGAATTTTTCTCTTTGTGAATATTATATATACTTTTAAAATGATAATTTAGTATAAGGGTTAATGATGAATTCTTCAAAATTTGTTTCATAATTTACTTAAAGAATAAATTAGAGATAAGATAGTGGAACATAAGTTCATATATCATTTTAATAGTTCTTTGATATATATTTAATATCTAATTGATGTACAATTAAATTATTTGATTAATAATTATATATAAAAGAATTATCCATTATGTTATCCAAGTTAGTGGAAGATAAGTTCATAGACCTACATAAATCTTAAAAACTAACCCCTTTTAGGAGTTCAATCCCAACACAATCACTAAAATTCCCAAACCCTTGATCAAAACAATAAAATGTGTCATTGTATTAGAGATGAAAGGGTTATGATACAATTGTGAGACCAATTTATTGTCGACCACCGTAACATAGAAAATAAATCATACTTGTTATATGGAGTCACCTCTCAATATTGAAGAATGGGGAAATGAGAAAGAAACCTTTGGATCTATTCTTTGGTAATTTTTTGAACTGTAGATGCAATACTCAAATCAAGGCCACTATGCACGACTTAACAGAATGAATCTTGGATCCAATAGTATCATTATTTCACAACAATTGGGAAAATGTCTTAAAAATAGATCTTATAGGGTTATCACTAATGTTTGTGTTGTCTAGATCAAATAACAATTAATTATAACTACATTAATTATCATCTAATTTTTCTCTAAAATTCACCCCCAGGTAATTTTGACGCTTGCACAATTTCTTTAGACTTGAGTGAGCGAAATGATTCAAGTCCCAAAATCAGATTTTAAGGGGTTCCTTGGCTTTCCTCTAACTTTCCTATCCAAAGAAAATCCAAGGAGTTAGAAATTTTTTCAAAATTATTAAAAAATGAAGGTAAGGGCCTATTTTTGTTCAAATCAGGTCTAAGGGCATGGAGGAACCAATGCGAGGTTGTACTTTCAAGGTTCATCGTACCAAGTTCAGGCTTGCAATGCTAAAGAGATAGTCAAATGCAGAAAAGGTGGAATATTTTTTCCTGGAGACTCAGCGGGATAGTTTGGATGAAGGTACACATGGGACTCAAAACCCAAAATGGCAATAAGTCGAGTGTATTATGGATATGGCGGAAATAAGTGTCCGGATACAGTTGGGCCTAAAAATGCTGAAAAAGATGAAGAAAAAGTCCATAGAACAAAGTGCTTTGCGAAAAATCTACAAAAGCCGCAAAAAAGTTTGCGGAAAAATCCGTAGAAAAGTTCGCAGAACAAGGTGCCGCAGAAAAATTTGTGAAAGTTGCGAGAAAAAGTCCACGAAAAATGTCATAAACAAGTGCCGTAGAAAAATACATGGAAAAAGATGCGAAAAAAGTTCATGGAAAAATCCTTAGAACAAAGTCCATGGAAAAAGTTACAAAACAAAGTCCGCATGAAAAAATCCATGCAAAACAAAGTCTACGAAAAAGCCATAGAACAATGTCCTCGGAAAAGATGCTTTGAACAAAGTTCATGAAAAAACCATTAAAAAAACCACATAACAAAATGTCTCGAAATGCAGGGAAGCCTTAGAAAATCAAAGTCCGCAGAAAAAGACATGGAATGCCGCAAAAACCAAATTCGTGGAATGTTGCAAAAACTAGAAAATCCGTGGAACAAAGGAAAACGACAGTTTTTCACGCGAAACTTTGGATGGGCATAACTTTTGATCCAAAGGCTAGAAATTTGAAAAAATTTAAATCATTGGAAATGTCTCAATGTCCTCTAGGTAATGGCAATTGTATTTCTCAATTTTATTGAGGTTAGATGTGAAAAAAATTGAAAAACATTTCTAGTACAGAAATACACAGTTCCAAGCCCAACCAATGCAATTAATGAATTATGACACCCCATTTCTTCTTCTCAATGCTAAAGTATGTATGTAAGATGATTTGTAAGGGTCCCCATGCCATCTTTAGACCGTTGAATGGTAATTGTTGGTTGGTGAGAGAAAAAATCTGAGTTTTACTCTTTCTCTTTCCCTCATTCATTTTCTATATATTGTTAACACTTCTCATTTGAGAAGGGAGATATTCTAGGATGTGGGAAACTCTGTAAAATTTGTTTCTCAACAACATTGAGGTGTAAACCCTCTCCTAGGCTTAGAAAATGTATTTTTACCTCTATTTCAACAATGTAATGGACTGCATATTCCAAGAGCAATAAAATTTGTGTTCGCGGTCTTTTTTCAACCATTGCATTTTTTTGTTGTATCTCCTTGCCCCTCTATTTATGGTTTTTTTATGTCTATGTATGTCTCATTTGTAGGTGCAGGATGTTGTGTTTCATGGATATTTGGTGGTAAATGAAGATCTAGGTCTGTGTCACATTGGTCTGGCCTCTCTCAACTCCATTTTCTTTCTGTATGAACTCCCTCAAAGCAAGATATTTTACTCCATTTTCTTGGTGTTATCACCTTTGTAGTGTAGGATTTCTTAATTTTCATGCTCTCTCTCTCTCTCTCTATTCCCTTAGAAAGATTAGATTAGGAGTAGATAGTTACATTTTCTTCCTTTGAAGTAGTTTAGTGCTAGGATTAAGTAGAGGAACCAACCTTCTTTTGAGGTCTATGACAAGTACCATGTCCCACAACTTGGAGATAATACCTATGCTACTCCACACACCGTGAGCTCAAGCACACACAATTGTGCAAATCGGAGGGTGTTGTGATTCGGTGATAACAGTAATCACTAAAAATATTTTAGGATCTGTAAATACTTAAATATGAACCTAAATAATTTGGAAATTAATCATTGAAATTTATCCCAAGCCACAAACCATTGTACACTTAATCTGATTAATTCTAGACATTCCTTGCTTAGGTAAGACTACAAACCACTAGGTCAAACTTTTTAATTAACATAATGGAGTTAAAAATTCAATTTTTTTATGTAAAACATATATTTTAACATTTGGAAAGAATCTCCATTCAATAGATTGTAATGTGCACTCACCCAATGGATTATACCATGAAAAAATGCTCATGGGTGACTTTTTTTTAGATGAAAACTTCATCCTTTACTTGCTATAAAGATCCCATTTTAAATTTCACAAGCTACCCAAATCATCCTAGTATAAGTTAAGTGGAAAACATTGTCACAAATATAACCTAATGTAAATAATTCACATGACCCATTCTAAGGGAATCACCTCGAAAATATTTAGGGGCTACTTAAGAGATCAAAACATAGCACACAATTTCCAAATCACTCTCTCTCCAAATCACAAAATCATGCACTTTAGATATTATTTATCCCAATTTCATTTTACTATAAAGAAGGTTGTTGAGTGAAGAAAGTACTAGTTAACCCTCATTTTTGGCCATCTTCTTTTATTTTATTTCATCATTCCCAACCTCTTACACTCACATGCCCAGTCATATTTCATCACTTGGTATTATTTTACCCTTGACTAGGGTGCCTAGATTAGTATCTTGGGGCACCGATGGGTGCCTTGGTCCCACCATGGGTACCCTTATTGATATTTTTCACCCCTTGCTTTTGGCTCTTTCTAGCCATTTCTTCTTCTTATATTTTTTTAGGTTGGCCATTTCGGGGTTATCAAGAGAACATGATAGTTATAATACCATAATGAGGGACCTAGCACTAGTCACTACTATCACTCATCTAGAGTTGCATCCATCTATTGCATTTTATATCAATTGCATCCAAATAGCTCCATCATAAGACAAAATGCTTTTACATTTACATCACACACTTCATAGGGAGAGGATTCTATTCTATTCCATCCACATATTTTATTACATTTTTACATTTAGTTATTGCTCATTTGCTTCACAAAGTGTGACTAACACAAAAGGAAGAAGGGCACATTATGCACACACTCATAAGAACTACATTTGGGTCTGAAATGTAGTGGCACAATAAGGTAGTAAGCCCACTATTGTTGCAGCAAATGAGGTTAGTCCGATCCATTCATTTGAATTATTATTTTTAGGATTTTGATACTCGGTCTTTTGTATATCTTTCCATCATCTTCGAATATCAGTGGCATCCAGATCAAAGCACAGTGAAATTAAAGTGACAGACAACGAGGTTTTTAGACCATCTGCCAAACCTATGAAGATCAGTTTCAAGTCTTTTGCATAGACCAGGGTGCCCAATTTTCATACCAGAGCACCCGTAGGCACCCCAGTCCCTCTTCAGACACTCTAGTCCAACAAAATACTCCAGATCCATCCTTTTTGAGGCTTTTTCATAGTCGTTCCTACTTCCATATTCTCTAGTTTGCTCTACAACACAATCCATTAAGCATATTTTATTCATTTTATTTCTTTCCTCTTCTCTCTTGCACATTAGGGTTAGTATTTTATTTTCCATGGGTTTTTATGTCATTTTCATGATTCTTTATTACATTTATTTACATTTGTTCATATCTTAGATTAACAATAATATATCCCCATATTTCCCATTTTTAGTTAATCACTCTCAAGCATATCAACCACCTCTAAATCTATACATATGATACATAAATTCCCTAAGGTGTTTTACAAATCTACATCACACCAAATATAATATCGTGGTGCTAAAGGTTTGATTAGAATATTCATTACCAAAACACGTTGTGGTATGTATTTTTCACACATACATTGGGTGCGGAACTATGCGGGTTTGATACATCTTTATAGTATTAGTACACAAGCATAGTAGAGGCAACTCAAACAAATTTGAATAACCGATTTATAGTTTCCCAAGAGAATAAGAATAATAAGAATTCCTAAATAACTACAAAATTTCGATCGCATAGTGTGAATCAAGGAAGGAAAAATAAAAGCATAGAATGATATAGTGCTAAAGGCGAGATACAATGAAAATAAGTAAAGGAAAAATTTTCCCATCATGGAAAAAGTCACTGCGCATGATTTTTTTGTAACAAGTGACTTTATCCTACACTTAGAATCAAACTTTTAGATTTTAGGATAACTTGATGACATTTTTATACTATGAAATAATTTTCACTCCATATTGGTATGAAATTGTTTCAATCCTCTTTAATCCTAACTTACATTTTTCTTATTTATCTCATTAATGCAAATGCAATATCCATATTTTATCTAGACATGATTTAAGATATGAATGCGTAATTATATTTACTATAGTATGATCTTATTTTTATTAGATAATGTAATAAAATATGGGATTGTGGCTCCGAAAAGCCATAATAGAAAGATACATCATGAAAATGTAGAGGAGAGGAAAATAAAAACAATGAAGAAAAATAGGGTCAACCTCTACCAAAGCTAAATATCACAAAAAGATCAAACCATAGTTATGCTACACCTAAAGCCTAGTCAAGGAGTCTTGACCCAAGCTATAAAAAGAGCTAAAATTCCAGAAATTATATTAGAATCTGTAAAGAATGAATTCATAAAACATGATATGACAAAAACACCATATGTTTCTTATGGATGACCGTGGTCCATTCATCGTTACCATCCCCTGAAACCACCCAAGTTCCCCATCAGAAAAAATTTCTTCAAAGGAGGTGGATTGAAAGGAAATATCACCCAAACCAAGGAGGATAGCTAAATTTCCATCCAAGGACCCATAACCACCCATGCTCGTACCTTCTATGAAAAATTCAATCTATGGAAGTCAACCAATTTAAATTTTGAATTTCCTTTTATATCTATCCACTCAATGGGCTTGCCATAGTTATCCCCACCTACCTCGCCATCCACGAATGTTGGACCCAACTCTACCCCACCAACGTCCATCTTTCCTTACCAAAATTTCAAAATTTTAAATTTTCTTTGACATTTCGCGCCCGCCTTCGAATAACCCATCATAATCCCCATCCACCGATTAAACCTACTCAAAGACCACCGCTATCACCACTCCCAAACCATCCACTTGTTCCATGAGCAACTTCACTGATGGATCTCCCATCTCTCGAATCAAGATGAACGTTATTTGTAACGCCCGCAAAATGAAGCTCTAAGAACACACTACAACCCAACACTTAACCTGAAAATTGTGACTATTTTTTTTTTTTTAAGAGATAAGAAGGTTACGAGGGATCTTAACCTTTAGGGTTCATTAACTTAACTTACACTACTTAACTCAGCTTTACGATTGAAGAACCAGGTCTAGTTAAAAGGTTAACTTAATTTCATATTTATCTCCAAGGTCCATTAATCAATTATTCAAAAGGAAGGTAACAAGGATTAATTTACTTAATTAGATATTTTCTTCTCTTCAAATAATGTTCATCCCTAACAAGGTTAACCTTATGTTAATTTATTAAATTCATTATCTTAATAGTTTAAAAGTCCTTTTATTAAATTCCTACACACACTAAGGGTTCTAAAAGGACATTACACCCCTAGGCAATTAAATGGCCCCACTCACCCATCTACACATACCCTTAAGGATTTTAAATTAAACATTTAAAATACATTTCTTCTTAATAAAGGTAGGGTCAATCCTCCACCCTTGGATCAAATCCATCTTGGCCACTAGATCCTAGGGTTCCAAACTTAGCCCTAAAATCCTTATGAAATTCTATTAAAACCTTTTCTCATTCTATTCTTCTCATTTGGTCTATTTCCTTTTGTTAAATTTGCAAGTTGAAGAGGAGGAAGCCATGAAAGCACAAGAGGAAGGAACCATGGAGGATTCTACATGAAGATTTAGTCTAGGCTTAGTTTAGATTTAGTTTTATTATGTAATCTATTTCATTCAAGGATTGGGAGGGATTTCCTCCACCAATCTGGTTTTTTTATTTCAAGTTGATTTGTGTATTGGGTTTTAAATTTGGGGAAAACCCTACCCCATTGTTATAAATGAAAATAACTAGTTTTAAATCCACCATTTCACATTTTATTGTTCAAATCCATAGTATTTCTCATTGTTTTTCTTGCTGGTAAATATAGGTTAAATTTTACAACTTAGAACTTAGTACAAACTGGTCAAATTTCATGAACAGTGCGAGATCCACATAATTCTATCATAAGTGACAAGATGGCTGACCAGAGTAAACCGGCAAAATCCTAGGATCGCCACCCTCCTTGGGTGAAAAACCATGCACCACCACCCTACGGAGCAGCGGTTGTGAAACCGCCACCTTACCTAGGTGACAAACACTGGACCGCCGCTTACCGAGTGGCGGTTACGGGACCACCGCTCTGCACAGGGCGGTGGTCCTGTTTATGAGAAACAAAACCTTAATGCCGAGATTTTCACAAAAACTTAAAGTTACCAAAAGGTTCAAAAATGCATTCTGAGTTTGTTTTTGTTCATTTAGAGTTCCAGATTTGATATTTATTTCTCTTTTATTCATTTCTTAGTTAAATCTACTCATTTTAAAGTGTTTTCAACTCTAATAAAAATCCATCTACTTACAAGAATGATTTTCATTTACTTAACTAGATTCTTTCTTCCATTACAAGAGCAAAAAGAAATTTAAATCTATTTCATTTCTTTTTCATTTCCTTGCTATAAAATCAACATTTCTAAATACAATATAATCTAGCTTGTTCTCCTTTTCATTTCACTATAATATGCATACATTCTAGATAGCCACAATAACTTTATTTTTCCATACAATGTTATTTTGTATACAAGTTCAACTTCTTACAACTTCTATTTTTCCTTATTACATATTTACAATAAAAACAACTCTACAATGAAAGTAACTTTCTTTTCCATTGATATAACTTAAATCTTTTAACACAAGCACTACTTTTCTCATAATACATCCAAGATTTCAACAAGGAGAAAATACTTTCTTTTCTATTTGCAAAACTAACTCTACAATAACATTCTTTCTTCTTTCTTTTCTTATTTGTTTCTTTCCACATGCAATACAATATCAATAAAAACTATTTGAATACAACTTTCCTTTACAAAATCATTACAATGTCCTCCACTTGATGTGGGAAATCATACAAAATGTAAATACAAGAATGAAATACATTATTACAAGTTCTTCCACTCTAAGTGGGTAAAATACTAAGGGAGTTTCACATGGTCACCAACAAGACTCCAATCTTCAAACATCAACAAGATGGATCCTCCAATAATTTTCTTGATTCACAAAAAAATAGGGGAAGAGGCAATGCTTCCCACCCAACTAAGATATCCAATGGAGAGGAGAAGCCATCTTCTCCATTGGCTATTGAGCCCCAACCACATTACAATGGGAGAAGATTTCAACTCATGGCAACTACAAGCTTCCACAATACTTAAAAATAGTTTTACAATCCATTCCATCCACATTCAAACACAACAACAACACAAACAAGAAGAATCAACAAAACAACAATATAACAAGGCTTATCAAGAAAGCCAAAAGAGCAAGACCTATGGGGAGGCCACTTATGCCTCCCAATGGGAATGGGTGCCCACCTAAAATCCTCCAATGCATATCTCAAATCCCCTACAAACTCTTATGCCTCCCTCAAGTACCCCTTATACCTCCATATACTCTTATGCCTCCCTCATAACAAGAAACAAGAAGAAATGCAAGCATTCCTCATACTAGGTGGGGCACCCAACCCAAACTCCCTCCACAAGAAAGTAAACTCTTATGCCTCCCTACAAGAAACTCCCCATAGTCTTTGACCACTCCAACCTTAGGCAATCTACCCACACCCAACAAGCATTCCAAAGGAAAAACAACACACAACACAAACATATGAACACAAAATAAAAAGAACATAATTTAAACTAAGGTGAAGCTCCTACCTCTCCATGGTAGAGCTTGTTCCAAGTATGAAGTTCCAAGCTCCTCCTCAAAACCAAGCAAGCATCCACAAAGCTCCAACAATCCACAAGCTTTCTCAAAATCCTCTAACTCTCAAAAAATTCCAAGAGACTAAAATGATCAAGTAACCCCCAAACAAGCAAAATGATTTCAATAAATAGAAAAAAGAGAGAGGGAGGATGATGTGGCTCCAAGTAGGATGCCACCTCATTTCCTCTCCACTCCACATCACTTGGTCAACCTCATATTCCAATGCACAATTAATAAGTGGTTGAAGGAATGACAAGAAACTTACACACTCCATCTAAGCCCACACCCCCAAGGACAAAATTAAATATTTGAAATAAAGTGCAATTAACATTTCACCTTTTTATCTTCCCAAAACACCTAATAGGGCCTAAATTTGACCCCCAACCCATAGGTAGGGTTGGCATAGGCATTTAAGAGGTGTGGGACAAGTTTGACTTGTCCCACAAGCTTCCAAATTTGTCCTCTAAGGCCAAATTCGAGTTTCCCATGAAGGGTAGAGTGTGCTACACTCAAGACTCAAACATACAACACTCAACACAAAATCCAAGAGTAAATCAAGTCTAATAAATGAACTCTTTTTTGGTCACATCTTTAATTAGTTTATAAAAAAATTAAATTAGCTTAAATGAGGCATTACAACCCATGAATAATAAAATGGGGTAAACATATACCCAAAAATCTAAATAATAAACACACTTGTAATTTTCATTACTAAGAGAAAACACATTCAAACATTAACAAAAGGGAGTTTAAAACAAAACAACGCATGACCCGTTGGTCACAATTTTACCCTAACAAAATAACTCTAACACACACACAATTACATGATGCCACGGTGACCCTAGTTGAATTCTTCTCGAATTCGATGTGGTTGGTCTCCAATTCTCCCGATGTTGTTGTGAATATAATATACCTATAAAACAGAGAATACCTCCTTCGGCCTCATGGCTGCATTAAAACATCCATGCCAAAATATGTGATATAAATCTAAAATCAACTATATACGAATTAATATCATCTATGCAAATATGATATCACTTACAATTTCTAGCACATTTCTATTCCACATTTCATCCATGTCAAAATGATCACAACATTAGTTCAATTATCAAAGGTCTACTCAATATGACTAAATACATCACATGTCGAATTACGATAAATAAAAATGTCAACAAAGAAGTCAATATCAACATCAAATGTCTCTAATGGTCCATATGAATCATATACAAATCGAATTAACAACAGTTCAAGATCTCGATATCTACTAACATACTAAATCAAAAGGCTATACTATATCCATAAGTGCGATGATAGTATAGAAATCAACAATAAAAAAGGTGTTGAAGGGAAGTGGTCACTACATTATTACAATTTGTCTCTCCACAAGCAACAACCTTTGAAGCACTAGTAGGATGAGAGACAAACGCGGGGATTTCCTAGCTACAACATAGTTCCTACATCACTATTCTTCAAGGGATTTCCTAAAGACATCATCCCCATGAGGGAAATCCATTTCCAAAATCAACCCATCGTAGTATAACACTCCTCTGCATATCTTACCTTCCTCAAATGGCTACAAAAAAATTGAGAGTTCTCAAATTCAATAGACTATTCCCATTTCCCAAGTAGGGGAGTGCAGACAAATTCATTTCGGGACTTTGAAACCAACAGAACATTAATGTAAAACCTTGCGAAAACAAGCCTCGATCGAGCCTTAGTTTTGGATCAACTACAATCGATTCCTATTTCCCTAGCAATTCCCGGGAACACTTCACTTCCTAAAACTTGAAAGGGAGCCCAAGGAGGCAAAGCCAAATATTATGATCTTATTTCAACTTTAAATAATTGTACAATTCTTTAATTAGAAGAAAACATTATTTTTAGAATTAAATTTTGAGCCCTTTCTTACTTTAACTACACATATCTCACCCATAGGGTTTCATATTTACCCAAATTCAATTTGTTTAATACTTATTTTAGGCTTCTACAAACCCTAATTTAATTTTTGTCCTACGTATTATCACAATGGTCAATTTTAATAAATCCTTCTCTCTAAACTTGCTCCAAGAACACGATGAAAAAATTATGATAAACTATAAGGGATAAACCTACTAAAGTACCTTATTTGTTACATAATTCTAGAGTACAAAATGGTATTTTAAAAAATATAAGGTAGGGAACCATCAAATGATACATATCCACCTCTATGGGATCTCTTTCCCCTTAGTTGCTACTTAGGGTAGTGTTTAATCAACCTTTTCTACATCTAATGTGCACACTTATATGGGTGCATCACATATGGTTCCTCGACCTATTACATAAGCACATTTTATGGCTTCTACATAAGGACCTACCTAATCATATATGAATAATGTTCCTCTCGATTTATATTCATCAACTACATGCCATCCATATACAAATTTTAATCTTATTTCAAAACTAGTTACAAATCACTACAAGCTCTATTGGGTTACTAAATAACCTATTACAAATGAAGTCCCTAAATATTCATCACCTCTTTTATTTATTCCACAAAATTTCTTGTTTTACAATGAAAGGAATTATCCTTTTGATAAATCGTTATGCCATCATAGCCTTTTCTATAAAATAAATGCATGATGATACCTTACTAAGTTATTTCCACATATCCTTAAGGAATATGCACTTGATTTGTTCTATATAATTTCTATATGTGGGATCCATGAAAATATTCCAACCTCTAGTTCATATTTTTCTTGCAAATTTATCAATCAATATTAGACAACATTTTTACCTTTTAACAAATAACACAAGCCAAGTAAAAATCCCATAAAAGATTGGTATGTTATGTGTTACACTATAAGACCTCACTTTAATATGGACCTAAACACATACATGAAAATGGGGTAAGAAAAGTATTCACTACTATTCTAATCCCAAAGCTTCATGAAAAAGTCATGTTTTTAATTTTACACATTGAGAGGACCTATGTTAAGTAGTTAAAATAAAAGAGATGATTTAAGCCATCACGTTGACTTATGAAATCACATAATCATCTATAAAAAAAAATTCAAGAAAAACCCACTAGAAAAGGGTAAGTTGACCGAGACTAGTATTGTTAAAAATTTTAACATTGCACAACTTTATCCTCTTGCAAGTATTGCTATTTTTACATCATACTACGACTATTTTCAACAACATCCTCAGATTATATTATCTAAAATACTTTATTGTAATCTAATCCAACAACTATAACTAGGAACATTTAGTGCGTGGAATAATTTTATAGGAAACAGTTTGTTGTCCATGTTGTTCACCATAGAAGGAAAATTTTGAGTTACAATGAAATAAGGAGGAGATATTTAAAAAGTTTAAAGTCTATGATCTAAAGACTATTTTCCTTTGTAATTTTAAGAGGAAAAAAATACATTCTAGGGAAGCGGCCTGATCTATGACACTATGGAAGATATACTAAAAAAATGGAATTGATATTCCAAATCTAAGACCTAAAAAGGATTGTCTGAACAAGGAAAAGAAAATAAGCACGGTTAACAAATTTGGGTGATCGAAATGAAGAGATGAGAGTCAAAGATGTTGTGATTAACAATATAGAATTTTGTATTGTTTTGTACATATTGTTCAATTATGTTAAAATATATTTCTATGTGAATATATTATTTCTATAGACATTTAATTGTATACGATTACATGCCCCATTCAATTGATTAATTGTTATTAGGTTGAATTTTATTTCAAGCATAACATTGAGATGGATCTTAAAATATGCGTATTTTTACGTTTATGGGTATTAAAACATTCAAATTACGCTTTCATGCCCCAATACTATGCATGTTTTTACATTTTCTTTATTTATTTATTTTTTCATTTTTAATTTTTAAATTTAATTAATTTTCAATTTTATGGAATTAAATCATTAACTTTTATTAATGTTTAATTTGTCTTAATTTTTAATTCTTAATTTTATTTTTAGAATTTTTTATTAATTTTAATTTTAGAATTTATTTTTTATTTTAAATTAATTTTTAAATTAATTGTTAATTTTTACTTTTAAACTTTTAATATATTTTTAAAAATTTATTAATTTTTATTGATTTGCATTTATTTTTAATACTTTTTAGTTTTTAATTCTTACTTTATATTTAATATCCAAAAGTTTATAGTCAAATCATTAAATCTTAGATTATGATCAAAATTAGGGTTTTGACAAGTTTTGGATAGCGCACAAATATGGTGTGCTCATGGGAGATGAATCATGGGTGATTATACAATTGGAAATGATTATCGAGGATCATCGCTGATCCTAAAGGCGTGAAAAATTTATATAAATATCCCTTTAGGGGTATCAATAGTTATTGATAGAGTTAAATTTTAAAAAATTAATACCCTCTTTGGTTGCCTTAAGTGTAAAGATTAACTTATTCTAATTTTGTACATAATATTATTATTATTAATATTATCTTTTAAACATCTTCTAGTTTGGTAATTTAAAGTATCAAGAGACAACAAAAGAAGCGAGACAGGCTTTGTCGAAAGTTAGTGTGTTGTTGCCATTTTTATACTCATGTATTTATTGAGTAGTTGATAGGTTAGTAATTTTTGGGTTTATAATTTTTCACATTTTGTGTGCCTCATAAGACTGGAGAAAGAATATATATCACGTGTGTAAAGGAAAATCTCCTCGTAGAAAGGTGTGTAGACATATTTGACACTCTCATTATAAAATTGATTTTTATTCGTTGTATTTATTTGTTTCCGTAATGAAGACGTGAATCCAATAAAAATGTCAATATGTCCCGAGACTCCTATGTGGATGTTATGCATTAGGAACTTTCAATGTGAGGAAGAATTTTGTAGGAAACCATTTGTTGTCCGTGTTTTTCACCATAGAAGGTTATAGTGCCCACTCCTCTTCAACATTTATATGATTATGATTCTACTTATTATAGATTACAATTATGGAAATTTCTATCACAGTTTAGATATTGACAGATGGACATTGTTATTTTGATTAGTTAATTTATAGACAATATGGATGTTAGACTTATGACATGATTTACAGGATGGATTATATGCATGTTTGGATATATCAAATTGTTGATTTTGAGATTATATTGGACTAATGCATTTATTTCGATAATTATATGATGTTAGATGATGTATTTGATGTCGTGATCTTATTGCTAGTTGATAAATTAATGAAATTGAAATAATTGAAATTGTGAACGATGGAAAATTACTTGTTTTGGTTTAGTTACGATAATTGATTATATGTATATGCATGTATTTTTATTATTTTGATGTTGTTAATATGGCCACGAGGCTAGAAAGGTATTGTCTTGACTTTTGTAGGTGTTTGCAACACAATAAACCAAAGGGGGATAGGAGACCAACAATGAAAGAATATGGAGTATTGGCAACAAGTCACCATGGAAACACATGTATTCGTATGTTGTATGTTGTTGTAGTTGTTAGGAGGTCCCCATTAGGGGTGACCTCAAAAGTTACCTTGGGAATGTTTGTAAGTGAAATGGGGATGAAATTTTTGGGAGGTATAAGAGTTTCTCTTGGGTATTTAGGAGGGAGTGGGTTGGGTGACCCATCTTGTTCTCATCTTGTTATTTTGTCATAGTGGGAAACATGAGAGAGAGTGAGGCATAAGAGTGAGGGAGGCATAAGAGATTTTTAGGGTTGATTGAGTTTTGAGGTTTTGAGGTGGGCATCCAAACCCTTGGGAGGCACAAGGGTATCCCCATATTCCTTTCTCTACTTGGCTTGTTTTAGAGCCAATGTGTTGGGAAGTTTATGTGTTGAAAAATGAATGTTTTGTGGTTATTTTTCTTGTGTGAATGTTGTTTGAAAGTAAAAGTGGAAGCCTTGTCTTTGTTTCCATGGTTGTCAAATATTCCATATTGTCTCATTGTTGGGGCTTGGGGGCCAATGAGGAAGTAGGATTCACTTCCTCATTGGAGTATTGGTTGGGTGGAGAGTGTTGCCTACTCCCCCATTTTTGGTTGTTGTTTTGATCTTGGTAGAAGGTGGAGCTCAAAGGAGGAGTCATGTTTCTTGTTGCATTTGGAGGAAAGGACCAAGAATCCCTTGTAAACATTTTATCATGTTGTCTCCATTGTGTATGGAGGTCTTGTAAACTTGTATTCTTAAAGTGGAGATTTTTAGTTGTCTTATTTATTAAAATTGTAGTATTAGTTCTCTTTGGAAATGAAAGTAAAGGATTTAATATTACTTCTTTTCTTGTTGGGAAGAGAAACAATTTTAGTGTAACAAGTTCTTGATATAATGGAAATGTGATTGAAATGAAAATAACTTTACTTTCAAGCTAGTAGTTTCATTGCCTTCAAGAGGAGTGATATTCATTTGAAAATGTGGGGAAATCTTGTTTGAAATGATTGAAATTTGCATTGTGTGATGAAAGAAAATAGTTACTTACATTTCACTACTTGAAAGGCATATGATAGCAAGTTAAACTATAAGTTGTTTTGTTTTTGTATTGTTGAAGAAAGTTTAAACTTTATATGTGTTGATGGAAAAGTCTTAAAATTTTCATTGGTTATTTATCTTGTCAACAAATGGATTGATTTTCCTTTTTATCAAATAGAGTAAAGAAAATGCATGATTACAATTTAGACCATAGCTTTATTGGATTATATAAATTTATTATTAATTTATTATAAATTTATATATAAACCCAATATTAAATAATGTAACAATAAGTGGAATTTGGATTGATTTTAACATCTTATAAAATATTATCAAATTATAAAAGGAATTTTAAATTGAATGATATATATATATATATATATATATATATATATATATAAACTGAATTAATAAATAGTATTAAATATATAAACAAATTATTAAACAAAACTTTAAATAAAATAGAGGAAATTGTTTGGAACCAAAGGCTGGGGCCTATGCTTTTCAAAAGGAGAATGGTAGGGGAGATCACCGACCCCACCCCCACCCCATATAATGTGGGATGGGGGTGCGGAAGGCAACCTCTCCCCCACTGAGCAATAAACCCCAATCCAAATATAATCTGTGTACCATTTAAACCGGCCTACGCAATCCACGAAAAACAAAAATACAGTCGGCCTCCACATTTTGTTGGACTATGTAGTCCCTCACCGCGGCTGAGCATTTTAAATTTGTTATATATATATATAATGTTTGTCTAAAACATTAGGCAGAAAATTATGTGTACAAATAATTTCCTTCTAGCATTGAAGATTCAATTTTTTAAATGTTTTTTTGGAATTTTTAATTTTTGTAATTAGTTGTATTTGGAGGTATTCTTACTAACTTTCCAATGCATCCGGCCTATATTTAATTCATAACTTTTTAATTATTTTTAATCAAGAAAAAAGAGGCTCGAGGCCTCGCAATTTTATATATTTCAGTTTTATAAACCCTGAAAAATCAAGGAAATTTTTATTAAAAACCATCAATAAATGGTGATGCCAATAGGAGCTATACCATACTATTAACAAAAACAAACTAAACCATTAAAATTATTTTTCATCCTCCTCCAAAGAAGTGGTGACCATCACCGTGGGGGTTTCCACATTCCTAGCTTCATCTTCCACCATTAGAGAGACCATAGAATTGGCCAAATTAGAGACTTCAAATCGTTCCACATGAATGTTGAGAACAAAAATATGGCCTTGATTTTCTTCCTCTCGCTACATGATTTCTATGGCCGATCCTTGACGAGCTTTTAGAGCTGGTCCAAACCAAGGCCTATGTAAAAAAGCGAGTTGCTCCACATCCGCATTCATGGAAAAATCATTGCTGGCCCCAATAAGACATTCTACATTCCAATAATATGAGCAAAGTTTAGGTGTCAAGCTAAGCACTTGATTGGACATGGTCATTAATGGACTTTATAACTTCTTCAATGGTGGTTGTGTCACCTAGATGAGTCGAAAGATGAGCTCTTAAAGCAGGTTTGTTGCCATCCACCTTAATAGCTTAGGATCTTTTACACCTTCAATAAGAACCTTCTGCCAAAACTCCATGGCTTCTTTTGTAGTAAGCCTCATGCCTTTCTCAAGAAGGTGTCCCATATTCAGAAGCTGTCAGAGCTTCAAATCATTAACAAGGCCTAGAAAAGAGTAATGGACATCATCAATGTTGTACTTGTGCACCAGATGATCCTGCATCTCCTTAACAATATTACTTGCAGTGATCATTTACTTCCCCACTTTGGTTCTCATCTCAACCTTATCACTATTTTTTCCCTTTTCCATATTATTTACAAAGATGATAGAATTATGAAGGAAGGGATCGACCAAATTAAGTATTAATAGCTCCACCTACATATGAGGGAGAGTTTTCCACACATTTTTAAAGTATATTCCCATCAAATCCCTTAATGGGAATTAGTAGCTCAGTGCCTCCACATTATTAATTATTGAGGGAGGTGGGGTACAACACATCAACCACTTGTGTTGATGTGGATAACCCATATTTTTAAATTAAATCTCCCAATTTAGCTATTATATCAATAGGTAAGATAAGAATGAGCTTATCATTAACCTTATTTTCAACCCCAATATTGGCAAGCTTATCGAAACCTTATTGGAAATTCTGGGAATGTGAGAGATACTCCTATTATTGAGTAACAATGAGCAATCTTCCACACTATGGTGTAGATTCCAGTGATCAACTTTCCCTTTCTTGATTGCATTGATGATCATTTGGGAATCACCTTCCACTAACAAATGGGTCCATTAATTGTCATTGAAATTTTAAGTCATCGCCAAAGATCATTGGCTTCAACAAGGTTATTTGAACAAATGCCCAGAGCTTATGTGAAACCAAGAATTGGTTGACCAAGAGAATTTTGAAAATACCATCTCACATGCCACTTCTCTTCTTGGGTTGCCTTTAGCAGCACCATCAAAATTTAATTTGATGAAATTGCGAGGGGGAGGGCACCATTTGATTTGTGATTTGTTTGTTCTTTTCATTCCAACCCCAAGATTCGGGAATAACATTTTAATTTATTGAAATCCATTATTAATATAATATGTTTGATTCTCTTGCAATATTATCTATTTTCATTGATTTTATAATTTTATAATTTTCCTATTATACTTCAACACTTATATTATGAAAACATAGAATAATGCAATTGCATGTAGTGTTAAAATCCATTAAAAGGTAATACATTCTATGGTGATCAATGTGAAGCACCTATTCTTGATGTATTTAAGGTACTTCTTCTCAAAACCATCCTAGTGTTAATGAATTCTTAGGCATGATGAGGACAACTAGCCTAATGTTAGAGGTTTTTAATTTGTACATTTCATTCATATGGTTAAGTTCCTATTAACAAAAAATATATAATTAAGTATATTAAAATATATTTAATGTGATGTAACAATGATAATGATCAAATTAATGATTTGGTGCATCTTATTATTTTTTTAATTATTATTTATTAGTTATCACATACATTAATTCATCAAAGACTAAAATTTTCTTGATATTCAAGTGTATTTTTGTTTTCATCTTTTTTGTTTTTAATATTTGTATTGTTTTTGTTGCATGATTTTCATTAATAAAAATAAATTGTCTTCCTTCAAACTTTAAATATTGGTTACAAATGTGTGAGTTTGACCTATAATGAGAAAATAATTATTTATGGCAGGGATTTTCTCAATTAAATTTGTAATTGTTTCGTAAGTTTTAAAATATTTTACTTTGAATAATTTATTTATTTATTTTTGATTATGTATTTTAATCACTCAAAGGCACATATGTCTAGACAACCTCACAACTACTATTTAAATATTCACACGTTGATGTATTCTCTTAAGGATTATGTTTTTAAATAGGAGAACCATTAAATTGAAGAACAACGTAAATTATGTATCATATAAATATTCTTGTTCTTCTTTCTCTTTGTGTTTTACATTGATTGATAGAAATATCATCTATAAGAAAGGTGAATAAACACACAAGTGGGAAATCATACTTAGACTCATCCCTTGACTATGAAGGCCTACATTTTAGATGCGAATATTTTTTTCTTTAGGGAATTCCACCGTTGAATGCTAGATGATAAAGTGTAAAAATGATAATCCCAATTGGTGGAGAAACACCCTCCCAGAACATATTGTTTTTGAATCTAAGGATATCCTTGATTCTGACATTGAGGAGGAAGACTTCGTCGAATCAATGCCTCAAACCCCTTTGAGATAGGTCACAAAACATACAAACAAAGGGTTTCCATGGGTGAAACTTACAATACCAAAAACAAGGATCCATTAGTGCATGTAGCGGAAAAGGAGAATGTTCCTCCTCTTACTCCTTGCTCTAATAGTACATATCAACTCAAGTAGCAGATTCGGAGGTTGTTATTCAATTACATAAAGCCTCTCGAAGAGTGGATAAGAGTTTTTAACAATAAGAAACCTATTCACACAAAATCCAATCCCTTCACGTAAGGAATTTGGTTCGTGTTTTTTTCCTGGATGTTCATTTCCTACATTTTCTATCACTAAAGATGCAATCATGCGATGTTGTTTTTTTACTATCTAGCAAATGTTTGGGTGTTGTTTTTTGTTTTTAGTTTCTTGGTGGAAGATTGTTCTCTTCCTTTGTTCTTCACTTTAGATGTTGGCTTTTAGCCTTTTTACTTGGGTGTGGTCCCCATCTGTCAAAAAACCACTTTCAGTATTGATTTATCTAGCTCGTGAACCCTTCTCTCTTCCTCAGGGTAAGGTCCCCTTCAAAACCTGTTACCATTAATAAAAAAATGCACAAGTTGGACTTCATTAGAAATTTGATCCGACGTAAAATTCTCATTCCTTTTTCTATTGAATATTTCATTGTTTGATGAGATATCCATTCTAAGGTGCCTCTTATTTCATCGATGGATGTAAAAAAATTATGCCAAGAAGAATATGGAATTAAGAAATTATTGTGTTCCTTCATAAGCAACTAATATTTTGAAATTTATTTCATATATATTAGAGGAAGGAAAAATTATTAAAAGAGACATTTCATATGACTTGTAGTTTTGCATTGAAAAAAAAATCTATACAATTTCAAGTCCTATATTGAAAACAACTCCATAAGAATTCGGTTCCATATTTGAATGAGAATTCGTATCATGAAAAGGAATATTTACATCGAGAGGCATTCTATAATGGCAATAAGGGATGTAATTGAGTGTGTTGTTATTTTTTACTATCAACATTAAATTTAACTTATATTAGACTTTCACTTAAATAAATTTGTTTCTATTTTCTTTAAGAAGTGAATCAAAAAGTAATAGTATTTTAGCCATATAGTAATGTTTGGCTATTTTTATTTAATAGATACATGTTATACCGACACAATCACATAGCTAATTGATTTAATTTTCCACAAATGAAAACAAAATTGATAGGAAATTTAATGAATTTTTTTATTAAAGAGACGTAAAAAATAAAACTCAAGATCCTTGAAATTGATATGTATTGATGTCTTTCATATAGAAGACACTTATTATAATATACTTATTATATTATAATTATTTTTAATTGTTAAATTTTGTATATTTATACTACACTTGCATAGTTAGATAAGTGTCGTGTGATTGATATCTCTTGGCATATTTTAGATAGATATATTTAAGATATCTATACCAAGAATAATAGCTCTAAATTTTTCATTTAATACTAGAAAGAAAATGATTATGTATAGCATATGGACTATTTATATTAAGGGAATCCACTTTTGCTAAATTCTCTTTATTATAATGCAGTCTAAACCTTTTGGATTTTCCATTTACCATAAGAGAAATATCTCATTATAGATGGACCATAAGTGTGAGTTGGTAGAGGAATTAGAAAATAATATGAGTGATGGATGGTCATGTGCTCAAACAAATTTGTAAGTTTTCATGTAAATTTTGAAATAATTCACATTGAATATTTAAATAAAATAATTTTTTATTAGGTAAGGAAATAAAGTAGATTTTGAAGGGATCAGGAACCGTGTACAACTGCAAGATAAAATTTTTGGCAAAAATAGAGACATCAAGGAACAAGAGTCTATAGACTCAAGGTGAAGCAAATAGATAAGCCAAAAACCCACAAGCAGGAAAAAACCAAAAAGGAGAAAGGGATCCTTAAAGCATGCAAATGAGTAGCCCAAACTACCATGGTCTTTCCCCACTAAGAGATCTAAATCTCACCTAAAGAGGATAATTTTTACTCCTAACGTAAAGAGGAAGGGAGGATCGCTTAAATTTTCTTGAAGGGACTTTACACTATCTATCTTCCTCAATAGCATGATTAATAAGCTCTTCATGATTTCTTAATCAAGGTTTCAAATATATAATTATTATTGTAACGCGCACAAATTTCTACGCTCAAAACCATAATAAAACCTATTGATTTAATAGGCGAAAAATTGTGGATTTTTTTTTTTTTTAAAAGGCTCACAAGGGGAAAAATTGTTCACAATTTAACTAATTTCTTGATTAAAGTTCATACACAATCTTGTGGTGTTTGAAAATAAATGAATAATTAACTACTATTGATTTATTTCATAATGAATGTTGTGGTTTAAATAAAACACTTAATAAGTTCCAATGATTTATTTATTTACACTCTTAATAATAATTATTTAAAACCCCTTTAGGTCATTATCAAATACCATGCACATTTACTTTAATAATCCCATACAAAAAGGGTCACAACTTACCTAACCACTAAGTGGCCCCATTCAACCAATAACCCATAACCTTTTTAATTTAATTTCCATTCCCATAAAAATACCACCCACTTAAGTGATGTAGGATCTAATCTGAGCCATTAGATCAAATATGTCCTAGCCATTCGATTTAGGTTTTCTATAAAAGTGCTCTAATATTCTTTATGAGTTTTTTTCATTTCCATTTGCCTTAATTTTTTTTTCTCATTTTCACTTTGCAGGTATGGTAAAAAGGAGGAAGAGAAGCCATGAAGGCCAATGAAGCTTTAGATGATCTACAACTCCATTTATTTTTTAATTTGTGTTAAAAATGGGGGATCTACCTATTTTCCTTTGTGGGTATTATTTTCCTCATTGTATTTGTGTTATTTAGAATTTTTCTCTGTAATGCCCCGCCTCGGGACACGGAAACAACCAGAAGTTACTAAAAAATTTAGGAATTTTTTTTTAATAAACGTGATCTAAAATTGCTAAGGCTCTACTTAACCCCTTCCAATAATGTTTAATTTATAATACTTATTCATTTCTCTGAAAATGCCTAAAACCCTAGTCCAACACAATTAGATCATTTAATTCTACTGAGAATAATTTAAAAAAGCACAAGGTTTGCTAAAACTTTACAACCCCTTTAAAACTTAGTTAGTCTCCCTTCTTTTATTTATTTTTCAATCCCACCTAAAGGCACATGACCTTAAGTGTGTAGGGATAAACAAGAGCCCTAAGATTTAATCCATCTTGGCCCTTGATTTTGAAACAAGCCCTAAAGTTTGCCCTAATCTTCTTTATCTCTTCCTTTTTTTTCATTTGAATTTTCTCTTTTCTTTTTTTTTTCTCTTCTTCTCCTCATTGTTTTCTCATTTTTGTTTTGTGCAGGTTGCAAGAAAGGAACTATGGAGCTATTTTTATTATTATTATTTTTTTGCAATACTCTGGCTGTATTATTCTGGGTTATGGAGTAAATATATACATATATATATATATATATATATATATATATATGTATTTATGTGTGTATATATACAAATATATCACTTTTGACTGTTAAAAAAGTACATACTTATGTATATGTTCTTATTTTCCCGAGAGGGAGGAAGGGTGGATCTGGTTTTATCTGCAGGGGATGAAGGAGGAGGAAGGCGCGGGTTGGGAGGTGGCGAGTGGAGGCGTGGCTCGGGCGCAGCAGCGGCAGGGTGCGCAGCCGAGGCGGGACAGGGTCATGTGGGCCGGAATGGCTGTGGTGCATGAAAGGGGGAGGGGGGCAAGCCCATCGGGAGCAATGGAGGGGTTCGGGCGTGCGGGGAGGCCGTGGTTAGGGTGGTAGGGGAGGAGCAGCAGCAGGCGAGGTCGGTTGGGGCAGGAAAAGCCGCGAGCGGCAGAGCAGGGGAGGGTGTATGTGGGGCGGTGCCCCGTGAAGAGTACAGGTGGGGGTGGGCCAAACCCCCACCAATCCCTTTTTTATTTATTTATTTAAATAAATCCGATTTATAAATATACAAGATATTATATATATATATATATATATATATGTTGTTAACTATTGATTTTGTTTATTTGAAACTTATATATCATATTTGATATATAGATATGCGAAAACTTAATATATTTATATTATATATTATGATATATAATATATAATATATAATATATATTATTCTATATACATATATTTATTGCGAGTGTAACATGGTTATACCAAAATATATAAAGACATCTTATATATATAACACATGAAAACTTAATCATCCAAGTTGGAGAACAATAGATAAATTTAGATAATGCTATTTGATATGACATCCAATAGTCATTTCCAACATGCTTACATTAAGAAAATTTCATTATGTATGTATATATATATATATTATATTTTTTTTTTTTTGACAAAAGCAAACGATTGTAGCAAACCTATTTCAATTAAGGGAAGATGCTTGGAAACAAGTTTTACACTTAGTGAAGGATGATGTACAATCACATTTGACTTATTATTAAAGCCATTTGTCAAGTTAGCTAGAAAAGAGATTAATGCTAGTTTTATTTTAATCACTAAATTGCAATGTTACAAGGAGAGATGTATTTCACAAATGGTATTTTATTTCTCATTCAATAATGTTACAAAAATTTACAAGGAAGTCTATAACAAGAATAACTACACATCTAATAACTCAACCTTTCTTCAAGAAGGAGGTTCCATCAATCCATAAAATATCAACTATTTTTACAAGCTTTCTTTTAATGGCTCAAGCTCACATATCCACTAATTTTCCATGATACATGACATACTCATGTAGTACTATTACCAACTTCTAGACAAGAATGAAGGAAAATTGTGCAAGTAAAGAAAAACTCAAGTCTACAAGTGATACCAAGTTACAAAAAGAGAGAATTTTACAAGGAAAAGAAAGCTTTACATAGCCATATCCCACAAGGGGTTACAAGGAGGTGATGTCCACCAGAAGATACTTTACAAAAAGAATGGTCACTCTTCAAATAGCCATAGTTAGAGTCACAAAGAGAGGAATGTCAACAAAATGAAGGAGACAATGAGCACCAAGATGACAATAGATTCCAAGCTTGGGATACATCCTTCATGACTTCAAGAGATCCAACAAGGAGAAGGAGCTTGTTTGCCACCCAACCATAGGCATCATCACATGCCTATCCCAAGGTTGGGATGCATGCTAGCCTCCCCCAAGCCCATGGGAAAGAGGATAGCTAACCAAAACTTGCACAAGATGAAGGGTACACTAACAAGGATGCAAGCACACGAAATAAAATAGGACAAATACAAAACAAGACTCCAAAATTTACAAGGAGGAGAACCCATGTTCATCCTCAAAAATGGGGAAGAGAGGAGAAAGTTCTCCAAAGTTATGCATCAATATTATTTGCACAATAAACACATCTTCATATCCTCCTTATTGCTCCTTATTCAAACAAGACCCTCCTTATTCCTCCCCCTTTCTCCAAGTCCTCCTTGGAAGGATTTTCAAACCCCAAAAGGGGTTTCCTTACCAAGAATGGGGAAGGAGATTCAAGCCAAATGAATCAACTTCCCCACCTCAACCATTTGAGGGAAAAACAATAAGATCCTACAAGGCTTGTCCATCAAGCCTTGAGGATTGAGAGGGAAAATTCCCTCTCTCTTCCCCCACACTCCAAAACTCCATCATGCCATATGATGGAGGGAGTTAAAGAAAACAAGCAAGCAACCAAAATCCACATACAACAAATAACAATTTTAAGCAACAAATCTAGCAACAAAAGGAAACAACACAACAAAAGACATGAGAGCCTACCTCAAGGAAAGCTCTCCAAAAATCTCTCCAACTTCAAATGTCTTCACACCTTGACTCAAGCCAATCTCCAAGCTCCAAAATCCACAAGCATCCAAAGCAAGAAGTTCCAAAAAAATTCCCTTTCATTTCCCATGAATGAGAATTTGAAGAGGAGCAAACAAGCATCCTCACAAATGAGGGGGTGACATGTGTCACCCCTCTCCCTCATCAAGGTCAAAGATGCCAAAACAAAAGAGAGAAAGGGTAAAATTAACTTTTGCCCTCTTCTCCCAAATTCCCTTAAATGCAAGCAAGACAAAATAAGTGGAACTTTTGATAAACACACAAATCCACATCCCTTACATGGATGTGACTATTCAAGAGGTAGAAAGGGAGGGAAAACTCCCTCTAGCCTTGAAAATAAGCCCCCCTACCCATTAGGTAGGGTCCAAGGGCTCATTTTTGTGATAGGGGGACTCCCAAGCTACAAAGGGGTCCCCAAAAATGCCCAAAATACCCTAATTTCGGGTTTTACATTTTTGGCACAAGGGTAGAGGGTGTGGGGACCACCCAAGGGTCTCACATGTGACCCTAAACCCTTGTGATTAAGAGACACATTAAACATAACCAACAATTAAATGAAAGAGGAGTTATTAACTCCCAAAACAAGTTTACAACTTCACTAGCAACCCTAAACAAAATTAATAATTCAAAGCACAATACATTACATACATTGGGGTCACTCATAGTGCCCAAAATTAATAATCTCCTATACTAAGGCTTCACACAATGAACATGGCTAGGACTCGGCCCGTGGGCTGCTTGTGCAAGATTGAGTAGCTGGCCTGAATCCCACGTTCTCCTGTAAACCTGTCACCTGCACACTCATTGCACACATTAACCGCACCTGTCTGATACAATATAATTCAATGACATAGTAAGATATCAATGCGTTCTAAACTAACCTAACATCCTACTGAAATCAAGATGCGACAACGTGCACAATTATATTCCATATTCCAAAAGTTAGACAAGATGATAAAGTGACATATAATCCCACCATGCAACAATTATCCATCACTATAATTAGGTTCCAAACACATCATCATATTCATTAGTTTCCATGACATAACAAGAAAATGCGACAATATAGAAATTAAGCTAAATTGGCGCTATACGCCTAAATGTCCACACCTGTCTAATAAGATCAAATATCTAAATATAAAGTCCAAGATATAACCAATCACTGTCAAAACATGTCTATGAGCAAAGAAACAACAAGCTACTGAGCTATAAAAAGTGTGGGCACTACATTCTCTTTTACGTTAGGTGTATATCAATTATGTATATACTCGTTTTGGGTGAATGAAAATTAAACCATAATGTGTGTGTATATATATATATGTGTGTATGTGTGTATGTGCACAAATATATATATATGTGTGTGTGTGTGTGTGTGTACAAACATATATAAATATTGCAAACATATATACACACACATATATATAAACATATTGTACACATATATACACATACAACACAAACACACACACACACATACATATATGTGTACACACACATATATATGTATATATATTACATAATATATAAATATATTATTTTATATATTAAATAGAAATTTTCATAGTGGTTCGGCCTGGTAGAAAACATTCTGTTGTGTTGAAACAATGGTCGCGGCCCTTGAAAAAAGTATGGTTTAAATTTAATGCATTAGGGGTGGGGCTCTGCCCTACACCATATTTATTTAAAATTAAAAAAAAAAGTTGGTGGGGCGGCACCCCACCGAACTATACTTTAATCTATATCAAGCTCCCACCATAGGCTATAGGGCCAATATAAAACTTAACCCCTTTTTTAATTATTTAAATTTTGTTTTATAATCTCATGGCTAAGTATAAGGGGTGTTTCAATATGGAAGTTATATAATATTATATATATATATATATATATATATATAATTTTAAATGATTATTTATAATTATATTTATATATTGTTTTCTTATCTCATCTTAAATAATCAATCAAATTTAAAGTGAGTTGAATAGAGATATATTGCAAAATATTAAAGTTTGTAAGAATGGACGTTTTGGAGGAAATTTCACAACTAAAGGAGTAGTAGATTTCTCTCTTCAACAAGAAATTTTGTAGTGTTTTCATTACGTAAATCCTTTCTTACTATAACCACAACTTGATAAGAGTTTACTAATTGGAGAATTTTACAAGGAAGAGTAAAAATCAAAAGCCAACAATAAGCAATCTTCTTTCTCTTTTCAGTTCAAGTTTACCAATGTAGAACCCACTTCCATTCGAAAATTTTGATTTTTATTTCGATATTGTCAACTATACTTAAGGATATTATTGCCACTTTTTGACTTAGCATGATCTCAGATGTTAGAGACACTGGACTCTTATTGATTTTGATTCATATATGATGCATGTGGATTATTAGAGACATTTTATATTGATGTTAATATGATGTTGACATGGTTATATATTTATATTTTGGACATGCAATATTTTATCATATTGAGTAGACCTAGACAATTGAACTAATCTTATGATCTTATGGATATTGATGAAATGTAGAATCGAGATGTTGTTAGAAATTGTAAATGATATCGTTACTTGCCTAGATGATGTTTTGATTCATATATAGATGATTGTGGATTTATATTGTATATTTTATTCTAGATGTTTTGATGTGGCCACGAGGCCGAAGGAGGTATTATGTATTTTACAGGTAAACTTATCACAACAAAC
The DNA here is from genome assembly GCA_018340775.1 of Taxus wallichiana var. yunnanensis. Taxonomy (NCBI): domain Eukaryota; kingdom Viridiplantae; phylum Streptophyta; class Pinopsida; order Cupressales; family Taxaceae; genus Taxus; species Taxus wallichiana. Next base: position 194,873,031 of record CM031233.1, read on the forward strand.
AACAGGGGGATTAGAGACCAACCACATTGGGATGTTAGATGAATTCAACAAGGGTCACCATGGAAACATGTATTTTTTATGTGTGTGTGTTTGAATCGTTGTTAAGGGGTTCCCATGGGAGGGTAATCACCTCCAATTGTGACCAAGGGTTATGTGTTTTCTTTCATTTAGTTTCCTTTATTTAAATTTAGTATGTGAAATTTTAGTGATGTATTCTCCTTTTGCTAATTACTTGATTTATGTCTAGATTAGTAAATTAATTAGTTTACTAAATTAATTAAGAATGGGTGGAAAGGACTTCATTTATTAGATTAAATGGCTCTTGGGTTATGTGTTATAAGTTGAGTGCTTGTGATCTTGAGTGTTTTACACTCTACCCCTTCATGAAAATTCAGATTTGGCCTTAAGGGCCAATTTTGGAGGCTTGTGGGACAAGTTAAACTTGTCCCACACCTCTTAAATTGATATACCAACCCTACCTATGGATTGGGGGTCAAAATAGACCTCATTATGTGTTTTGGGAAGACAAAAGGTAAAATATTATTGCACTTTCTTTCTTGAAATTAAATTTGTCCTTATGAGGTGTGGGATTGGATTGTGTGTGTAAGTTACTTGTCATTCCTCTCACCCACAAATTTATGGTGCATTGGGGTTGAGGTTTGACTTGTGAGGTGGAGTTGAGGATGAGTGATGTGGCATCTTACATGGAGCCACCTCACCCTCCTCTCTCCCTTTTCTATTTATTCAAGTTCTTTTGCTTGTTTGGGGGTTACTTCATTTCTTTGTGCTCTTGCATTTTTGGGAGTTAGAGGATTTTGGAGTTCTTGTGGATTTGTTGGAGCTTCTTGGTGATTGTTTGGGCTTGAATAAGCTTGGTGTGGAACTCTTGGATCAAGCTCTACCATGGAAAGGTAGGAGCTACACTCTTGTAAAATATTTTCTTTTATATTGTGTATATGTGCATGTTTTTGAGTGTTTTGGTATGCTTGTTGGGTGCTTGGGTAGATTGCCTAAGTGTGGTGTAGGAGGGGACTATGGGGATCTTACATGTGGGGAGGCATAAGAGTTCATTTCATGTTTTGGAGGGAGTTGGGTTGGGTGCCCCACCTTGGACAAGAAATTGCTTACATTTCTTACTTGGTCTATTTTTATGAGGGAGCCATAAGAGATTGTAGGGAGGCATAAGAGAATGTGGGAGGTATAAGAGGTTCTTGAGGGAGGCATAAGAGTGTGTAGGGGTTTTGAGATGTTTATTGGAGGGTTTTAAGGTGGGCACCCATTTCCCATTGGGAGGCATAAGTGACCTCCCCATAGATCTTGCTCCTTTGGCTTTTGCATTTGAAGCCTTGTGTATTTTGTTGCTTTCCTTCTTGTGATTGTAGTTATATTGTTTGTGTTTTGGTATGGTTGTAAAATATTGTATTGTGATGTGGAAGCTTGTTTTGTTTCCATGAGTTGAATCCATTTTTCATTGCAATCTTTCCTCCGCGGCGGTTGAGCACACCAACAAAGCTCCATGGGTCACATCAGGAGAGATTTTCTCCCTCATTGGATTTTAGTTGGGTGGAGAGTGTTGCCTCTCCCCCTTTTTTTTGTTGTGATCAAATGAAACATGGTGGAGCTCTCTTGTTGGTGATGTGAAACATGGAGCTTTGTTGGTGTCCTCAATAAATCTTTCCTTGTGAGAAAACCTCCTTGTTATTCCCACTTAGGGTGGAAGACTTGTAATATTGTATTCCTTTTAGCTTTCATTCTTGTAAGTTTTCCCACTTTAAGTGGAAGATATTGTATTAATAATTGTGAAGAAAAGTTGTTTTGATTATTGGATATTAAATTTGTATTGTATGTGAAAAGGGAAAGAAAGATTTGTTTTTTTTTGTAAAGCTAGTTTGGTTGTAATAGGAAAGAAGTTATAAAGGGAATATCTTATTCATTGTAGTTAATTTATTTCCCACAAAAGTGTGTAGATATCATTGGAAAGATAGTACTTATTACTCTAAATGTTATTGAAAACCTTGTTATAATTGTTTGTGAGAATGGTTGGAATTTGTAGTTTGTAAAAAGAAAGAAATAGTTACTTTTATTGTATTCCATGAAATTTATAAAGTAGTGAAAAATTTATATTTGTTCATTCTCTTATAGTGGTTGAAAGAAATTTTAAACTTATTCAAGTAGATGGAAAGAATTCAAATTTTAATTGTTATCTACTTGGTCAACAAAATAGCTAATTCCTAAATCTAGTGGAGTAAAGAAATTGTTTATTTACAACTTAGGCCTTAGCCTCACTTGAGCATGGAAATTTATTATTAAATCCATTACAAACTTACATATAAAATCAATGAAAATTAATATAATAACTAGTGAATTGGGCTTGATTTTTAAACCTCTTATCAAATGCTATCAAATTTTAAAGGAAATTTTAAAGTAAGATTAAGACTAGCTATTTGCATGCTATTTAAATAATTCTACCAAAGAGTAAGCTTGACTTATACAAATAATACTATGAATATTAATTGCTATCTATAATAGCCTAATATTAATATAATATTAAATATTGGCCTTAATCATGCTTTTGATATTTTCAATATACTTTCACATATATAAATAATAATTATATATATATATGTACACACACACACACACACACACACACACACACACACACACACACACACACACACACATAACTTCGTATTATAAAAATACATAACATAATAAAAAAATAAAATAAAATAAATTTAAATCACTAAAAGCTACGATGTATTTGTTTTTAAGGGAAAAGGGGTTGGGGGGGAGGGTCACCCCACCCCCCACCCCATTAATAAATGGGATGGGGGTGGGTTCGGTGACCCTCCCCCCAACCTTAAACAACCATGTCCCATCGATCCTTAGTAAATCTGCAGCCCCAAAATTAATAAACCCTACACAATTCTTTGGTATTTTCTTGATATGTGTGTAAAAATGTGGCCGTGGCCAAAAATTTCTTATTCGCTTTGATTATATATATATATATATATATATATATATATATATATATATATATATATATATAAATCACCGATAAGTGTGATTTCGGGTTCTCTCAACCCATTAAATTTTGTTAATAAACAAAAAGAAAAAGTTTTAAAAATGTATATACATATATACATATAAACATATATGTAAACAAATACATATAGATATATTCATATGTATATATATCCACAAAACCCAAATGAAATATCTCATAAAATTTAAACTATTTAATATAAATAAAATAGAGAAAACCCATTTGCCATTTGGGAAAATATTATTGAAATGAAATAAACAAAAATGAACAAATGTAAAAACCCTAGGAGAGGGTGTAAACAAAATAAGAAAATAATAAAGCATGTATGCCTCTTCCAAGAGCTTGAAATGGCCTCCAATGGCTTCTCATCCTCCTCCAATAACCTACAAAACAAAAGAGAAACAATGAGCCAAATGAAAAGAGAGAGAAGCATTCTTAAGCATGCTTTAGGGTTAGTTGCCCTTTTCCTCATCAAGGGTCCTAAATGAATCCATCCAAGGGATGAGATTCATCCCTACAAAAAGTAGGTAGAGAGTGGGTGAGTGGAAATTGTCTTTTAATTTAAATGTTTTTAATTTCAAATACATGGGTTGACTTTTTAAGGGGTCACTTTATGGGGTAGGAGTATGTTATTAATTCTAACCCCATGTCAAATGGGGACCTTGTCAATTGTTATTAAACCTTGTGGGATTAATTAATTTTTAGTATTTATTTATATTGACCCTTTTACCCTTGAGATTTAAAAGTGGAAATTTTAACTATAGTGAATTAAATTGTTATTAAAATAATACTTAGGGGGAAATTAACCATGCTTAGTCAAATTAAATGTATTAAAGTTTAAATGTGGGTTTTCAATATTTTGTTATAATGGGAAAATTATTATTATTAAATTTAATTGACTTAGAAACATTAATGGGAAAACTATTTTTTTTCAAAGCCTGTATATGGGCATGTTTTTCAAAAAAAAATTATTCCATAATTTTTCTAGCTAACCCTAGGTTGTTCTTGGGTCTCATGTGGCATTTTTAGCGGGCATTACACTTGGTATCAGATTCATGGGTTCAAAGCTTGGACCCTTGGGCACACAGAAAACGTGAGACATGAACATTAACATAATACAATATTAACCCTAACATAATATACTAAACCTAGAAAACAACTTTGTCTAAAAATTGTATATTTTAGTAAACATAGAAAACTAGAATAAAACCTAGAATGATGAACTAACTCTCACCTTGGTCTGTGCAGGAGGCACGAACCAGATGAGGGGTCCTTTCACATAGACCTAGACTTGCCACCTCCGAGCAGGTGCCGTAGTGACCATTCTACCTCAGATTTTACAGACGCTTCAGATGTCAATGCCACTATACACGGAGGGTCCTTAGGAGGATGATCAGCCAAACATGATAGGGAGCCATCCGTTGAGGCTCATGCATCTCCTTGACATAGCAAGGAGCATAGGGAAGAGAACTCCCGCATGGAGTCATCTGGTCGGAGAGAGTAGTCACCACAGAGGGGACATAGGGAGATAGGATTTCAGGACATAGGGATGGGTCTCGAAGCCCTAGAACCTAGAGAGGAGCATGTAGAGAGGCCTAGGGGTCAATCAATAGTCAGAGAGCCATATCGGGAGATCCCGGCTTCGACCATCTCACTATTCTTGAGATACAAGTGGATTTTAGGCAGAGGCCTCATTGGTGAGCTTGAGTGGGTGCTTCAAGCTCTACCCTTATACTAGCAACATGAAAGCTCATGTTGTGATCCATCTTCTAAGGGATGGAGTAGGTGTCAGTGGAGGACCGAGGAGAAGAAGCTCCACATTGATTTATATATGGTTACCTAGGAGCTCTTTGAGGAGCAGTTCAGGAGCAGGTACTTATCCCAGAGGTTTATTTAGTAGCAGATAGACGAGTTCCATGACCTCCATCAGCATCTATGACTATAGCTGAGTATGAGAGTCAGATTTATAGACCTACTCTAGTATGTCACTACATGCAGGATGAGTAGGTATGAATTCACAGGTTCATCAGGGCCTAAATTTGGATTTGGGTGGTGCGGTGCACATTCACTACCCACATACATTAAAAGAGGCATGGAGAAGGCCTATATTGTAGAGGAGACATAGGGAAAGATGCAATAGGCTAGGGACAAAGTTCGAGCCACATCTACCGTAGATGCAGGATAGCAGATCAAGGGGGTAAGCTCCTCCTCCTCCCGGTGGAAAAGGTTCAAGATACAATCTTCTTTCAGGCCACCACAACAGCCACCTCAAGTAGTAGCAAGTGACAATGACTCATCCACCATTCAAACCTACTCAAAGGTTTGACGCACAGAGAGGAAGGAGTATGGGGCCTCCTCTTAGGGGTCCCATTAGGACACAAGGTGCACCGAGAGCTCAAGTAAGTAGGAGCTCATCAATAAATACCTCATATGTCCATAGCCGATCATCAAGATCCACAACATAGACCTCTAGAGTACCGGTTGGAGCTGCATCTCATTAGAGAGACTAGGAAGTTGTTATGGTTGTGGCATTATTGGAAATCATTGGAGAGAGTGCCCACAAAACCCTAGTAACAAGGGTAAGATGTAGATTTCAGAGCCTACTGTTGGTGACATGGGGCGCAACCATTGGATCTATGAAGCATTCAAAACCTCCAGGGCTAGCACTAGAGTACCATGATGAGAGAGACATGATAGTAGCCTTGGTGGTATTCCTACCTCCATTTTGTTTGATTCTAGTTCATCTAATTCTTTTATTACACCATCCTTAGTAGAGAATTTCAATTTGGTGGTAGTTAGGCATTGTCTTAGTTGGGACGTTGAAATGGCTTCTAGAGCCAAAATTTTTGTAGAATCCTTAGTTAAGGAGTGTGTAGTGGATTTGGGACCCTTCACCACTACCTCGAATCTTCGTATCCTTCCATTGGGTTTTTATGGAGTCATCTTGGGCATGGATTGGTTGTCTACATAGAGATTCGAGTGGATTGTTACCATAAGACTATATCATGTATAGATGATCTAGGAGTTGAGTCAATGATAGTAGGAGTTAGGAGGCCCATTTCCATTCACACCATCTCCGCTATGCAGCTTAAGTGGTGTGTGTGACAAGGTTGTCAGATGTATGTTGTTACGGTTAGTGATAGATCTGAGGATGAGTCTAGTGGGCCATCCCTTGATGACCATCCCATCTTGAGAGAGTTTTTTGATGTCTTTCTAGGGGAGCTACCGGGTTACCTCCCCCATGAGATATAGATTTTCACATATATTTGGTTCCAGGAGTAGAGCCTATCTCATGAGCACCTTATCGATGACTACCCCTGAGCTCTACGAGCTCAAGTTATAGCTTGAGGGCCTTCTGAGAAAGGCCTAATCCATCCTAGTGTATCCCCTTTGGGTACACTAGTGATTTTTGTAAAGAAGAAGGATGGATCTTTTTGGTTATGTATTGATTACCACCAATTGAACAAAGTAATGATCAAGAATCATTACCCCTTCCATGCATTAATGATTTATTTGATCAGATGAAGGGGGCAACAAGTTTTCTCCAAGATAGATCTAATTTAGGGTATCATCAGCTGAGGATCATGGAGGAAGATATTCATAAGACCACCTTCCGTACGAGATATGGCCACTATGAGTTCATAGTAGTGCCTTTTGGTCTGACGAATGCCCCCATTGTTCATGAGCTTGATGAATGGGGTGTTTCAAGATCTTCTTGGATTTCTTCATGCTTCATTTTTCCTTGATGAAATTCTGATTTACTCACGTACACGTGAGGAGCACAAGGAGCACCTTCACCAGGTTCTTCAGTGTCTTTGTATGAGCAGCATCTTTACGGGAACCTGAAGAAGTGTGTGTTCTTTCAGAAAGAGGTGCAGTATTTGGGCCACATCATTTTTGGGGAAGGTATCACAATCGATCCTTCCAAGATTCGAGATATTATGGATTGGAAAGCACCCACTAGTGTGACTGAGGTGCACTTTCATGGGAGAGGCAGATATTAGAGGAGATTTGTGCAGACTTCTCTCTGGTTATGCACCCCATCACTTCACTTTAGCGGAAAGGGAGAAGTTTCTATGGTCAGATAGATGTGAGAAGGCCTTCAAGACATTGAAGGAATGCCTCACGACAAACTCCTATTCTTGCAGTGCCAGATCCTTAGGGGTGAGTTCTTCATTTGCATGGATGCTTCTTTGGTAGGAATTTGAGGTGTGTTGATGCGAGGAGGCGAGTAATTGCTTTTGAGTCTCAAAACTCAAGGATTATGAGCTTAATTATCCCAACTCATGATCTTGAGCTTGCGGTAGTTATTCATGCCTTAGTTCGATGGAGACACTTCCTTCTTGGCGGAGATTTACACTCAGGACTAGATCACTTGAGTCTTCGCCACCTCTTCACACAACCCAATCTCAACACTCGTCAGTGGCGTTGGATGGAGTTGCTTTGTGAGTATGACATGGAGATAGAGCATGTGAAGGGAAGGATAACGTGGTTGCAAATGCCCCGAGTAGATGGAGACATGTGATTATGCCCACTTTAGTGGGTATAAATTTATGGAGTAGGATTTTGCAGTAGCTTCCTCATGACAACTTCTACCTTACATCCAGAGGAAGAGATTGAGTCTCAGAGACCCCTTGAGGGAATTTTGATGGATTTTCATTAGAGGTGGATGGCCTTCTTAGGCACAAAGGTTGGATATATGTTCCTAGAGATGGAGGCTTGAGACAAGACATTTTGACAGGCTCATCGTGCACCTTATTCAGCCCATCATGGGTAAAAAGATGCACACCACCTTAATACCTTTGTACCATTAGAGTGGACTTCAAAGAGACATGGCTAGGTTTGTGTCACACTATTTAGAGTTTCAGAAGGTGAAGGCCGAGCATCAGCATCTAGTTGGCCTTCTCTTTCCTCATGCTATACTCGGAGTGGAAATGGGACACCATTTCCATGGACTTTATAGTTGGGTTACCGACGTCAAGATACCACCACGATGCCATCATGGTCATGGTGGATAAATTGACGAAAGTGGCTCATTTTTCTCTGATGAAGACCACCTACATAGCTAGTGCAGTGGAACACGGGTATATCTTGATGAGATTGTCAGATTGCATGGGATTTCATGGAAGATCATTTACGACCGCGATCCTTTGTACACTTCCCACTTTTGGACTACCATGCAATGCTCTTGGGATGAAGATAAATTTCAGTACAACATATCACCTTGAGATGGATGAATATACTGAGTAGGTGAATTAGATATTTTGAGGACATGCTTAGGATGTACGTCATGGATCATCAATCGAGATGGGAGGAGTATTTATACTTGGTGGAGTTTTCCTACAATAATAGTTTTTAGAGTTCGATAGGAATGGCTCCTTTTTAGGAACTTTATGGAAGAGAGTGCAAGACACCTCTTAGTTGGGATAGGTTAGAGGATAGGGTTTCTCTTGGGCTAGCTTATTATAGGACATGGAGCAATAGGTTGTTATGATCAGGTAAAGATTGCAGGAGGCGTAGGATAGGTAGAAGAAGTATGTGGATCAACATAGGACATATCATAGTTATGAGGTGGGCACGAAGGTGTTTCTTCGTGTTAGACCACATAAGATCCCTATCCATTATGAAAAAGGTTCTAAGCTTGCTCCTAGATTTATGGGTCCCTTTGAGATCTTGGAGTGTATCAATCCTTTGGCCTATCGTCTAGCATTGCCACCTAGCTTGTCTCACGTCCATGATGTGTTTCATGTTTCTGTACTTAGGAGATATATTGTAGATCCTTCTCATGTGTTAGATTTGACCTCATTACAGGTGCAGATCCGGGGGCTGGTGATGGTGGAGCCCATCTACATTTTAGAGCGCAGGACCCTAAGCCTTTGAGGTAGAGAGATTGACCAGGTTTGAGTCCAAGTGGGATAGATATGATGAGACTGCAACTACATAGAAGGATGTTATATTGCTATGAGTCCAATTTCCACACTTGTTCCAGTGACTTCCAGGAGGAATTCGAGTCTAAGGGGAGGGGGATGTAGTGCCCACTTCCCTTCGACACTTTTTCTTTTGATTTTGATATTGTCGACTATACTTATGGATATTATTGTAGCTTTTTAACTTAGCATGATGTTAGATGTTAGAGATATTGGATTATTGTTGATTTTGATTCATATATGATGCGTGTGGATTATTAGAGACATTTTATATTGATGTTGATATGTTGTTGACATGGTTATATATATATATTTTAGACATGCGATATTTCGTCATATTGAGTAGACCTAGACAATTGAACTAATCTTATGATCATATGGATATTGATGAAATGTAGAATCGAGATGTTGTTAGAAATTGTAAATGATATCATTACTTTCCTAGATGATGTTTTGATTCATATATAGATGATTGTGGATTTATATTGTATATTTTATCCTAGATGTTTGATGTGGTCACGAGGATGAAGGAGGTATTATGTGTTTTACAGGTAAACTTATCACAACAAACAACAGGGGGATTGGATACCAACCACATTGGGATGCTAGATGAATTCAACAAGGATCACCATTGAAACATGTATTTTGTTATGTGTGTGTGTGTGTTTGAATCATTGTTTAGGGGTTCCCATGGGGGAATCACCTCCAATTGTGACCAAGGGGTTATGTGTTTTCTTTCATTTAGTTTCCTTTATTTAATTTTAGTATGTGAAATTTTAGTGATGTATTCTCCTTTTGTTAATTACTTGATTTATGTCTAGATTAGTAAATTAATTAGTTTACTAAATTAATTAAGAATGGGTCAAAAGGATTTCATTTATTAGATTATATGGCTCTTGGTTTATGTGTTGTAAGTTGAGTGCTTGTGATCTTGAGTGTTGTACACTCTACCCCTTCATGAAAATTCGGATTTGGCCTTAAGGGCCAATTTTGGAGGCTTGTGGGACAAGTCAAACTTGTCCCACACCTCTTAAATTATATAACAACCCTACCTATAGATTGGGGGTGCGGTAGATTGTGTGTTTTGGGAAGACAAAAAGGTAAATATTATTACACTTTTTTTCTCGAAATTATATTTTGTCCTTAGGGGGTGTGGGCTTGGTTTGTGTGTGTAAGTAACTTGTCATTCCTCTCACCCACAAATTTATGGTGCATTGGGGTTGAGGTTTGACTTGTGAGGTGGATTTGAGGATGAGTGATGTGGCATCCTACATGGAGCCACCTCACCCTTCTCTCTCCCTTTTCTATTTATTCAAGTTCTTTTGCTTGTTTGGGGGTTACTTCATTTCTTTGTGCTCTTACATTTTTGGGAGTTAGAGGATTTTTGGAGTGCTTATGGATTTGTTGGATCTTCTTGGTGATTGTTTGGGCTTGAAGAAGCTTGGTGTGGGACTCTTGGATCAATATCTACCATGGAAAGGTAGGAGCTACACTCTTGTAAAATATTTTCTTTTATATTGTGTATATGTGCATGTTTTTTAGTGTTTTGGTATGCTTGTTGGGTGCTTAGGTAGATTGCCTAAGTGTGGTGTAGGAGGGGACTATGGGGATCTTACATGTGGGGAGGCATAAGAGTTCATTTCATGTTTTGGAGGGAGTTGGGTTGGGTGCCCCACCTTGGACAAGAAATTTCTTACATTTCTTACTTGGTCGATTTTTATGAGGGAGCCATAAGAGATTGTAGTGAGGCATAAGAGAATGTGGGACGTATACGAGGTTCTTGAGGGAGGTGTAAGAGTGTGTAGGGGTTTCGAGATGTTTATTGGAGGTTTTTAAAGTGGGCACCCATTTCTCTTTTGGGAGGCATAAGTGACCTCCCTTTAGATCTTGCTCCTTTGGCTTTTGCATGTTGAAGCCTTGTATATTTTGTTGTTTTCCTTCTTGTGATTGTAGTTCTTTTTTTTGTGTTTAGGTATGGTTGTAAAATCTTGTATTGTGATGTGGAATCTTATTTTTTTCATGACTTGAATCCATTTTTCATTGCAATGTGGTTGGGGCTCGGGGCCAATGAGGAGGATGGATTCTCCTCCTCATTGGAATTCTTTGTTGGCAGAGTGTTTCCTCTCCCCCCCTTTTTTTTTTGTGATCAAATGAAGCATGGTGGAGCTCTCTTGTTGGTGATGTGAAATATGGAGCTTGTTGGTGTCCTCAAGAAACCTTTCCTTGCGAGAAAACCTCTTTTTATTTCCACTTAGGGTGAAAGACTTGTAATAGTGTATTCCTTTTAGATTTCATTCTTGTAATTTTTCCCACTTTAATGGAAGATATTTTATTAATAATTGTGTATAAAAGTTGTTTTGATTATTCGATATTAAATTTTTATTGTATGAGAAAAGGGAAAGAAGGATTTTTTTTTTGTAAAGCTAGTTTGGTTGTAAGAGGTAAGAAATTATAAAGGGGATATCTTAGTTCATTGTAGTTAATTTATTTCCCAAAAAGTGCGTAGATCTCATTGGAAAGTTAGTAGTTCTTACTCTAAAACTTATTTAAAACCTTTTTATGATTGTGTGTGAGGATGGTTGGAAATTATAGTTTCTAAATAAAGAAACAAATGATTGCTTTTATTCTATTCCATGAAATTTATAAAGTAGTGAAAAAGTTATATTTGTTCATTCTCTTATAGTGGTTGAAAGAAATTTTAAACTTATTTAAGTGGATGGAAGAAACTTAAATTATTATTATTATCTACTTGGTAAAAAAATAGCTAATTCTTAGATCTAATGGAGTAAAGAAATTGTTTATTCACAACCTAGGCGTTAGCCTCACTTGAGCATGGAAATTTACTATTAAACCCATTACAAACTTACATATAAAATCAATGCAAATTAATATAATAATTAATATTTGAATTTCGTGTAAAAAATGTCGCCGACAGGACTTTTTCTTATTCACGTTGATTATATATATATATATATAAATCAGCGATAAGTGTGATTTCGGTTCTCTCAACCCATTAAATTTTGTCAATAAACAAAATAAAATAAAATAAAAAAGAAAATGTATATACATATGTACATATATATATATATATATATATATATATATATGTACACAAATATATATATATATATATATATATATATATATATATATATATATATGTACACAAATACATATATATATATATATATATATATCCACCACCAGACCCAAATCAAATCTCTCCTCAAATTTAGCTATTTAATTAAAATAGGGAAAACCCATTTTCCATTTGGGAAAATATTATTACAATGATATAAACAAATAATAAACAAATGTATTGAAACCATAAGAGAGGGTGTAAACAAAATAAGAAAATAACTAAGCATGTTTTCCTCTTCCAAGAACTTGAAATGGCCTCCAATGGCTTCTCATCCTCCTCCAATAACTTGCAAAATCAAAAAAAAGAAACAATGAGCCAAATGAAAAGAGATAAAAGCATTCTTAAGCATGCTTTACAATTAGTTTCCCTTTTCCCTCATCAAGGGTCTTAAATGAATCCATCCAAGGGATGAGATTCATCCTACATGCCCACTTCCCTTCAACACCTTTTTGATTATTGATTTCGATACCATTGATTTCACTTATGGATATATTGTAGATTTTGATTTAGCATGATACTAGATGTTAGAGATACTGGACTATTGTTGATTTTGACTCATATATGATGCATGTGGATTATTACGTACATTTTAATTTGAGGTTGATATACTTTGTTGACATGTGATATAATTTTTCATATTTAGTAGACCTTTGATAATTGGATTAATGTTGTGATCATTTTGACATGGATGAAATGTAGAATATAAATGTTGTTAGAAATTATAAATGATATCATATTTTCCTAGATTATATTTGATTCGTATATAGATTATTTTAGATTTATATTGTATATTTCATCATAGATGTTTTGAATACGGCCACAAGGCCGAAGGAGGTATTTATGAGAAATTATTCACAACAAACATCGGGGGATTGGAGACCAACCACATTGGAATTCTAGATGAATTCAACTAGGGTCACCATGGCAACATGTAATTGTGTGTGTGTTAGAATTATTTGGCTTGGGGAAATTGTGACCAAGGGGTCATGTGTTGTCTTTTATTATTAGTTCCCTTTTTATTAATGTTAGTATGTGTTTCTTTTAGTAATGTAATTTACTTGTTTTAATTATTTAGATTTTGATGTATGTTTTACCCCTTTATTATTAATGGGTTGTAGTGTCTTAATTAAGATAATTTAACCTTGTCCTAAACTAATTAAAGATGTGACCAAAAGGATTTCATTTATTAGACTTGATTTTCTCTTGGATTTAGTGTTGTAAGTTGAGTGCTTGGGGATCTTGAGTGTTCTACACTCTACCCCTTCATGGAAATTTGAATTTGTCCTTAGAGGCAAAACTAAGAAGTTTGTGGGACAAGTCAAACTTGTCCCACACCTCTTAAATTACTATGCCAACCCTACCTATGGGTTGGGGGGTCAAAATTAGACCCTATTAGGTGTTTTGGGAAGATAAAAAGGTAAAATATTTATTGCACTTCCTTTCTTGTAATTAATTTTTTCCTTAGGGGGTGTGGGCTTAGATGGTGTGTGTAAGTAACTTGTCATTCCTTCAACCACTTATTAATTATGCATTGGAATATGAGGTTGACTAAGGTGATGTGGAGTGGAGAGGAAATGAGGTGGCATCCTACTTGGAGCCACATCATCCTCCTCTCCTTTTTCTATTTATTGAAGTTATTTTGCTTGTTTGGGGGTTACTTTATTATTTTGTGCTCTTGTATTTTTGGAGAGTTAGAGGATTTTCGGGAGAGCTTTTGGATTGTTGGAGCTTGATGATGCTGGCTTGGTTTTGAGGACCTTAGATTTTTACTCTTGGAACAAGCTCTACTATGGAAAGGTATGAGCTTTACCTTTCTTATGTTATGCTTTAGTCTGTGTTTATATGTTTGTGTTGAATATTGTTTTCTTTAGAATGCTTATTGGGTGTGGGTAGATTACCTAGTTTTTGGAGTAGGAGGAGACTGTGGGGAGATTTAATGTAGGGAGGCATAAGATTTTACCCTTTTTTGGAGGGATTTTGGGTTGGATGCCCCACCTTGAACAAGGAATGCTTGAATTTCTTTTTTGTTTCTTTTATGAGGAGAGGAATAAAAGTATGTGGGAGGTATAAGGGTACTTGACAGAGGTATAAGAGTATGTAGGGGATTTTTGATATGCATTGGAGGCTTTAAGGTGTGCATCCATTCCCATTGGGAGGCATAAGTGGTCTCCCCATAGGTCTTACTCCTTTGGCTTTCATTTTAAGCCTTGTTTTTGTTGTTTTGTTGTTCTAATTTCTTGTGTTGATTGTTATTTTGAATTTGGTTGAAATGGATGTGAAATATTTGTCTTTGTTATGGAATCTTGTTGCTAGCATGTGTTGGAATCATCTCCCATTGTATTGTGGTTGGCGCTCGGGGCCAATGGAGAGGATGGCTTCTCCTCTTCATTGGACATTTTTGTTTGGTGGAGAGTGTTGCCTCTCCCCCCATTTTGTTGTGAATCAAACAAATATTGGAAGAGCTATCTTGTTGGAGTTGGGAAGCTTGGAGCTTTTGGTGGAGTCCCTAAGAAGATTCTTCTTGTAATAAAATTTCCTTTGTTTTATTCCCACTTAGAGTGGAAAAACTTGTAATATTGTATTATATTTAGCTTGCATTATTGTATGATTTTCCCACTTCAAGTGGAGGAAAAAATTGCATTCCATTGTTGGTTATGAAATTTCTATTATTTATAAAAAAATAAAAAAAAAAAGATTTGTATTGTAGAGTTAGTTTTGCAAAAAGAAAAGAAAGTAATTCTCTTTATTTGAAATCTTGGTTGTATTGTGAGAAAGTAGTTCTTTGTGTTAAAATATATGAGCTATTTCAATGGAAAAGAAAGTTACTTTCATTGTGAAGTTGTTTATTGTATAAATGAAAAAGAAGGAAATATAGAAGTTGTAAGAAGTTGAACTTGTATACATAGTAAATTTGAATGGAAAATAAAGTTGCTATAGTTGTTTTGAACATATATATGTTGTAGCAAAATGGGAACAAGAGAATAAATTTGAAGTATGTTGTTATTTGGAAATGTTGATTTTGTAGTAAGAAAATAACAATGTTAGAAATAGTTGTAAATTTTCTTTTATTGAAGAAAATTTAGTTGAACAAGATAGAATAGACCTTGTAGTTGTATTATTACTATTTTGGAATGGAAAAATGTTTAAATGAATTAATTTTAACTAAGAAGAGAACAATAGGAATGAAATCACAAAACTGGAAACTCTTTATGTTCAAAATTAAGCTCAGAATGCAATTAGTACATTTTAGCAACTTTTACTTTTTGTAAAACTCTTGGATTAATGGTTCTATTTTTCAGAAATAGGACTACCACCTGTGCGGAGCGCGGTGGTCCCGTAACCACCGCTCATTCTAAGGTGGTATTCTCAAAACTGCCACTCAGTAGGGTGGCGGTCCATGGTTTATCACCCGGAAGGGTGGTGGTCCCGGACCACCGGTGCTTTTCAGGGCGGCGGTCTATCATTTACGACAGAACTTCGCGGATCTGCGCTTGTGTGAAAAACTTTAACTAGTTTTTACTAATTTATAAGATGTAAAATTTAAATAATGACTACCATCATGTACATAAAGAGTAACCCCATGGTTTTGAATAATAAAACACATAAATTATGGTTTGAAAACATCATTTTCATTTATAACTATGGGGGTAGGTTTACCTCAAATAGAAAACACCAAATACATATAGCTTGGAAATATTACTAGATTGGTAGAGGAAAATCACTCCCAATCCTCGAATGAAATAAATTACTACAATAATAAAACTATAACTAAACTAATCTAAATTAGATTCTCCTTGTAGAATCCTCTATGGCTCTTCCTCTTTAGCTTCCATGGCTTCCTCCTCTTCAAACCTGAAATTTTTAGCAAAACAAATAGACTAAATGAGGAAATAGAATGAAGGAAAGGATTTAATAAAATTCATAAGGATTTTAGGGCTAACTTTAGAACCCTAGAATCTAGTGGCCAAGATTGTTTTGATCTAAGGGTGGAGGATTAACCCTCCTTTTTATTTGGTGGAAACAAATTCTTAAATGTTTAAATTAAATCCTTAAGGGTATGTGCAAATGGATGAGTGGGTCCATTTAATTGCCTAGGGGTGTAATGTCTTTATTAATCCTTCGCATATTGTAGGAATTTAATAAAAGGACTTTAAACTATTAGGATAATCAAACTAGGGTAATTAAGCATGAGGTTAACCATATTAGAGTTAAGCATTAACTAAAGAGAAGAAAACATTCAACTATGTAAAATAATTTATGGTACCTTCCTAATGAGTAATTGATTAATGGACCTTGAATTAAATTTGAGATTATGTTAACCCTTTTTCTAAATCTACTTATTTAATCAAAAGTGGAGTTTAGTGGTGTGGCTTAGTTGTTTTACCCTAGGGGATTAACATCCTTATAACCTTCTTATAACTTTAAAAAAAAAAAAATTAGTCGTAATTTTCGGGTTAAGTGTTAGGTTGAAGCATGTTCCTAGAACGTCATTTTTGCAGACGTTACACTTGGTATCAGAACCATGGGTTCAAATCTTGGACCCTTGGGTACATCTAAAAACATGAAACATGAACATTTAACCTAGTCCAAATTGGTTTCCTTTAATTTAGAAAATCTTTATGTCTGATAATTGTATAATTTAGAAAACATAGAAAACTGAAACAAGACACTAAAACAATGAACTAACTCTCACCTTGATCTATGCATGAGGTGCAGATCAGAGAGGGGTCCTTTCACATAGACCTAGATATACCACCTCCGCAGACCCCAGGTCAGTGGCGGCCATTCTACCTCAGATTTTATGACACTCTAGGGCGTCAATGCCACTATACGGAGATTCATTGGGAGGACGATTTGCTAGACATGACATGCAGCCATCAGTGGAGGCCCATGTATCCCCTTGACACAGTGAGGAGTATAGGGTAAATAACTTCTGCACATGGAGTCGGCTAGGGCAGAGTCACCACAAAGAGGACATGGAGACATGATCTCGGTCATAGGGACAGTCTTGGAGCCCTAGACACGGGAGGCACATGCATAGAGAACTAGGGGTCATTAGATGTCACCGAGACCATATTAGGGAGATCCTGAAGCTACGACTGTCACACTATTCTGGTGATACAGGAGGTTTTCAAGAAGAGGCCTGGTTGGTGAGCTTGAATGGATGCTTCAAGCTCTTCCCTTGTTCCAGGAACATGAAAGCTCATGTTGTGATCCATATTCTGAGTGATGGAGAGGGAGCCCAGTGGAGGACCGAGGAGTAGAAGCTCCATTTTGACTCAAAGATAGTTACATGGGAGCTATTTGAGGAGCATTTTAGGATCAGGTATTTTCCCAGGAGGTTTATATAAAGAACAAAAAGAATAGTTTCACGACCTCCGTTACATGCATCGCTAACCATAGCCAAGTATGAGATTCAATTTCTAGACCTACTATAGTACCTCGACTATATGTAGGATGAGCATGTATGGATTCACAAGGTCATTAGGGGCTTGAACTTGGATTTGGGTCATGCGGTGCATATTCACTACTCACAGACATTAGCAGAGGCCATGGAGAAGTCCTATATTGCAAAAGAGAAAGGGGTAGACACATGGTAGGCTAGAGACAGAGTTCAGAGCCGCATCCAGCAGATGTAGGATGGCAGATCAAGGGGGTCATTTTCTCCTCCCCGTGGTGGATAGAGTTCGGGATAGGCCTCGTTTAGGCCACCATAGCAGCCACACCTCAAGTAGTAGCAGCGATAGACCCACCCACCTGTTATAGACCTTCTCAAATATTTGATGCACGAGGGGCGGAGTATTGGGCCTCCTCCTAGGGGTCCCATCAGACACAGGGTGCACCGAGTGCTCATGGTAGGATCTCATTAGCAAAGACCTCAACAATCCATAGCCAGGTTGTCAGGATCCACATCTCAAACCTCTAGAGTACTAGCTAGAGTTGCATCCCACTGGAGAGGACCAGGAAGTTGTTATGGTTGTGGTGTTATGGGGCATCATTGGAGATATTTCCCACATAACCCTAGCAACAAGGGTAAGATGCAAATCTCAGAGCCTACTATTGGAGATATGGCATAGATCCATCGATTTATGCATGTGATCGAGAACCACCAGGATGAGCACCAGAGTACCGTGATAGAGACGACAGGTAGTATTGGTGGTATTTCCACCTCTATATTATTTGATTCTGGTTCATCTGATTCTTTTATTGCACCATCCTTAGTAGAGCATTGCAGGCTAGTGGCAGTTAGGTAGGGTCGTAGTTGGGATGTTGAGATGGCTTCTAGAGCCAAAATTTCTGTAGACTCCTTAGTTAAGGAGTGTGTAGTGGATTTGGGACCCTTCACCACTACCTCGGATCTTTGAATCCTTCCATTGGGTTCTTATGGTGTCATCTTAGGCATGGACTGGTTGTCTGCACATAGAGCTAGAGTGGATTTACCATAATTCTATTGCTTAAACAAATGACCTTAGAGTTAAGTCGGTCATATCGGGGAGTTAGGAGACCCATTTCTATTCGCACAATCTCGATATGTAGCTTAAGCAGTGTGTGCGACGGGGTTATCAGATGTATGTTGTTACGCTTAGTGAAAGATCTGAGGATGAGTCTAGTGGACCATACCTTGATCACCATCACATTTTTGAGTGTTTGTTGATGTATTTCTAGGATTGTACCGGATTTCCTCCCCCACGTGAGATATATTTCCACATAGATCTGGTTTCAGGCGCAGAGGCTATCTCACGAGCACCTTATCGAATGACTACTCTTGAGCTATGTGAGCTCAAGTTGCAGCTTGAGGGCCTTCTAGAGAAATTCCTAATCTATCCTAGTGTATCCCCTTGGGGTGCACCGTGATATTCATTAAGAAGAATGATGGATCTTTACGGTTGTGTCTTGATTACCGCTAGCTGAAAAAGTAATGATCAAGAATCATTACCCCCTTCCACGCATTGACGATTTATTTGATCAGATGAAAGGATCCAAAATTTTCTCCAAGATAGATCTTAAGTTAGGGTATCATCATCTTAGGATCATGGAGGTAGATATTCATAAGACCGCATTCCGTACAAGATATGGCCACTATGAGTTCACAGTGGTACCTTTTGGTCTAACGAATGCCCCCGTAGTGTTCATGAGCTTCATGATGAATGGGGTGTTCAAGAAATTTTTTACATAGCTTCATGCTCATCTTCCTTGATGGAATTATGATTTAATCATGTATTTTTTAGGAGCATAAGGAGCACCTTCGTTAGGTTCTTCAGTGTCTTCGTGAGAAACATCTTTACGTGAACTTGAAGAAGAGTGCATTCTTTAAGACAGAGGTGTAGTATTTGGTTGACATCATTTCTGAGGAGTGTATCATAGTCGATCCTTCCAAGATTTGAGCTATCATGGATTGGTCAACACCCACCAGTGTGACCGAGGTACACAACATCATGGGTTTGATAGGATATTACAAGAAATTTGTTCAGGAATTTTCTCATATTGCACACCCCATCACTTCCCTTCAGCGGAAAGGGAAGAAGTTTGTTTGGTCAGACAGATGTGAGTAGGCCTTTAGGAAACTAAAGGAATGCCTCATGAAAGTTCCTATTTTACTAGTGCCACATCCTCGTGGTGATTTCTACGTTTACATAGATGCTTCTTTGGCAAGACTTGGAGTTTTGTTGATGCAGAAGGGAAGAGTAGTTTCTTTTGAGTCTCACAAACTCAATGATTATGAGCTCAATTATCTGACTCATGATCTTGAACTTATATCAGTTATGCATGCCTTGGTGTGGTGGATACACTTTATTTTTGGCTAGAGATTTACACTCAGGACTGATCACTTAAGTCTTCTCCACCTCTTCATGGAGCCTAATCTCAACACACTCGTCGGTGGCATTAGATGGAGTTATTTTGTGAGTATTACATGGAGATAGATCATGTGAAAGGGAAGGAGAATGTGGTTTTAGATGTCTTAAGTAGATAGAGACATGTGGCTATGGGTACGTCAGTGGGCATAGATTTGTGTAGCAGGATTTTTTTGTAGCAGAGATCATTATGACAGTTTCTACCTCGCAGCGAGTAGAGATTGAGTCCCAAAGACCCCTTGAGAGGAGATTTGATGGATTTTTATTAGAGGAATATGGTCTTCTCAAACACATAGGTCGGTTTTATGTTCCTAGAGATGGAGACATGAGGTAGGACATTTTGATAGAGGCTCATCATGTGTACATTATTCATCCCATCCCGGGCTGAAGAAGATGCATGCCACTTTGAGACAGTTGTACCATAGGAGAGGACTGAGGGACATGGCTTAGTTTGTGTCACGATGTTTAGAGTGTCAGAGGGTGAAGGTTGAGCATCAGCATCCAACTGGCCTTCTCTTTCCTCACGCCATACCGGAGTGGAAGTGGGACACCATTTCCATGGACCTCATCGTTGGGTTACCGACATTGATATACCACCACGATGCCATCATGGTGATGGTGGATAAATTTATGAAAGTGGCTCATTTTTATCTAGTGAAGACCACCTATACATCTACTGGACTGACACAGGTATATCTTGATGAGATTTTCATATTACACAGGATTCCGCAGAAGATCATTTGTGACCGTGATCCTTTGTACACTTCTCACTTCTGGACCACCATGCAACATTCTCTCGGGATGAGGATCAATTTCAGCTCATCATATCACCCCGAGACAAATGGACACACCGGGAGAGTAATGAGATCTTGGACAACATGCTTAAGATGTATGTTATGGATCACTCGTCGAGATGGGAGGAGTATCTATACTTGGTGGAGTTTTCCTACAATAGTAGTTTCCAGAGTTTTAAGGGCATGGCACCTTTTTAGGCATTATATGGTAGAGATTTTAGGACACCTCTTAGTTGGGACAGTTAGAGGACAAGGCTTTCTCTTGGGCCGGAATTACCACATGACATGGAGTAGCAGGTAGCTTTGATCAAGTAGATATTGCAGGAGGCGCAGGATAGGTAGAAGAAGTATGAGGACCAGCAGAGGAAAAATTGTAGTTATGAGGTGGGCATGAAGGTATTCCTTCATGTCTAACCTTACAAGATCCCTATCCATTATGGAAAAGGTAATAAGCTTACACCTAGATTTTGGACCCTTTGAGATCTTGGAGTGCATTGGTCACTTGGCCTATCGCCTAGTATTTCCACCTATCTTTTCTTGCATCCATGATGTGTTTCATTTTTCTGTGCTTAGGAGATATATTTTTTATCCTTCTCACATGCTAGATTGGACCGCATTACATGTGCAGGATCAAGAGAAGGTGATGGTGGATCCCATTCACATTATAGAGTGCAGGACCCCGAGCCTTCGCGGCGAGAGATTGACCATGTTCGGGTCTAGTGGGACAGATATGATGAGACTGCAGCTACATGGGAGGATGCTACTTTACTATGAGTTCAGTTTCCACACATGTAATAGTGACTTCTAGGAGGAACTCAAGTCTAAGGGGAGGGAGATGTAGTGCCCCCTTCCCTTCAACCCCTTTTTGATTATTCATTTCAATACTAACGATTTCACTTATGGATATATTGTAGATTTTTTATTTAGCAGATACTTAGATGCTTAGAATACTTTGACTAATTTTTATTTCGACTCATATATGATGCATGTGGATTATTACAGACATTTTAATTGAGGTTGATATATACTATTAACATGGTTATTTATATATATATTTCGACATGTGATATATTTTTGTCATATTGAGTAGACCATTGATAATTGGATTAATATTGTGATCGTTTAACATGGATGAAATGTAGAATAGAAATGTTGTTAGAAATTGTAAATGATATTGTATTTTCCTAATGATATTTGATTCATATGTAGATGATTTTTATTTATATTGTATATTTCATCATAGATTTTTTTAATACGTGGCCACGAGGCGAAGGTAGACGTATTTATGTCTTTTACAGTAAAAATTATTCACAACAAACATCGAGGAGGTTAGAGACCAACGACATTGGAATTCTAGATGAATTCAACTAGGGTCACCATGACAACTTATAATTTTGTGTGTGTGTGTGTGTTAGAATTATTTGGCTTTGGAGAAATTGTGACCAAGGGGTCATGTGTTGTATTTTATTATTAGTTCCATTTTTATTAATGTTAGTATGTGTTTATTTTAGTAATATAGTTTACTTGTTTAAATTATTTAGATTTTGATGTATGTTTTACCCCTTTATTATTAATGGGTTGTAGTGTCCTAATTAAGCTAATTTAACCTTGTCCTAAACTAATTAAAGATGTGACCAAAAGGAGTTCATTTATTAGACTTTATTTTCTCTTGGATTTTGTGTTGTAAGTTGAGTGCTTGGGGATCTTGAGTGTTGTACACTCTACCCCTTCATGGAAATTCGAATTTGGCCTTAGAGGCCAAATTTGGAAGCTTGTGGGACAAGTCAAACTTGTCCCACACCTCTTAAATTACTATGCCAACCCTACCTATGGGTTGGGGGTCAAAATTAGACCCTATTAGGTGTTTTGGGAAGATAAAAGGTAAAATGTTTATTGCACTTCCTTTCTTGTAATTAATTTTATGCTTAGGGAGTGTGGGCTTAGATGGTGTGTGTAAGTAACTTGTCATTCCTTCAACCACTTATTAATTGTGCATTGGAATATGAGGTTGAATAAGGTGATGTGGAGTGGAGAGGAAATGAGGTGGCATCCTACTTGGAGCCACATCATCCTCCTCTCTCCCTTTTCTATTTATTGAAGTTCTTTTGCTTGTTTGGGGGTTACTTCATTATTTTGTGCTCTTGTATTTTTGGAGAGTTAGAGGATTTTTGGGAGAGCTTGTGGATTTTTGGAGCTTGTGGATGCTTTCTTTGTTTTGAGGAGCTTGGAGTTTTACTCTTGGAACAATCTCTACTATGGAAAGGTAGGAGATTTACCTTGCTTATGTTATGCTTTATTTTGTGTTTATATGCTTGTGTTGAATATTGTTTTCTTTGGAATGCTTGTTGGGTGTGGGTAGATTGCCTAAGTTTTGGAGTAGGAGGAGACTATGGGAGATTTCATGTAGGGAGGCATAAGAGTTTACCCTTTTGTTGGAGGGAGTTTGGGTTGGATGCCCCACCTTGTACAAGGAATTCTTGCATTCCTTTCTTGTTTCTTTTATGAGGGAGGCATAAGAGATTGGGGGAGGCATAAGAGTATGTGGGAGGTATAAGGGGTACTTGGGGAGGCATAAGAGTATGTAGGAGATTTGAGATATGCATTGGAGGCTTTAAGGTGGGCATCCATTCCCATTGGGAGGCATAAGTGGCC
Organism: Taxus wallichiana var. yunnanensis; assembly: GCA_018340775.1. Lineage (NCBI taxonomy): Eukaryota > Viridiplantae > Streptophyta > Pinopsida > Cupressales > Taxaceae > Taxus > Taxus wallichiana. The sequence goes on from CM031233.1 coordinate 194,896,448, forward strand.
TCCCCATAGGTCTTTCTCCTTTGGCTTTCATTTTAAGCCTTGTTTTTGTTGTTTTGTTGTTCTCCTTTCTTGTGTTGATTGTTTTTTTGAATGTGGTTGAAATGGATGTGAAATATTTGTGTGTGTTGTGGAATCTTGTTGTTTTCATGTGTTGGAATCATCTCCCATTGTAATGTGGTTAGGGCTTGGGGCCAATGGAGAGGATGGCTTCTCCTCTTATTTGGATATCTTGGTTGTGTGGAGAGTGTTGCCTCTCCCCTCATTTTTTTGTGAATCAAACAAATCTTGGAGGATCTATCTTGTTGGAGTTGGGAAGCTTGGAGCTTTTGGTGGAGTCCTTAAGAAGAGCCTTCTTGTAATGAAATTTTCTTTGTGTTATTCCCACTTAGATTGGAAGGACTTGTAATATTGTATTCTATTTTAGCTTTCATTATTGTATGATTTTTCCACTTCAAGTGGAGGACATTGTATTGAACTTGTGAAGGAAAATTTCATTCAATTGTTGGTTATGAAATTTTTATTATGTATATAAAAAAAATATTTGTATTGTAGAGTTAGTTTTGTAAAAATAAAAGAAAGTAATTCTCTTTATTTAAAATATTGGTTGTATTGTGAGAAAATCAGTTCTTTGTTTTAAAATATATGAGCTATTTCAATGGAAAATAAAGTTACTATCATTGTGAAGTTGTTTATTGTATAAATGAAAAAGAAGGAAATATAAAATTGTAAGAAGTTGAACTTGTATACATAATAAATTTGAATGGAAAATAAAGTTGCTATAGTTGTTTTTTGAGCATATATATGTTGTAGTAATATAGGAACAAGAGAACAAATTTGAAGTGTTTTGTTATTTGGAAATGTTGATTTTGTAGTAAGAAAATAACAATGTTAGAAGTAGTTGTAAATTTTCTTTTAACTCTTGATATTGAAGAAAAATTAGTTGAACAAGATAGAATAGACCTTGTAGTTGTATTACTATTTTGGAATGGAAAATGCTTAAATGAATAAATTTTAACTAAGAAGAGAACAATAGGAATGAAATCACAAAACTGGAAACTCTATATGTTCAAAATTAAGCTCAGAATGCAATCTAGTACCTTTTAACAAATTTTACTTTATGTAAAAATCTCATATTAATGGTTCTATTGTTTAGAAACAAGACCACCGCTATGTGCAAGCACAATGGCGGTCCCATAACCACCGCTCGAGCTAACGCAGTGGTGTCAAAACTGCACACTTAGTAGGGCGGTGGTTCATGGTTTATCACTCGAGTAGGGCGGTCCTAGGACCACCGGTCTGCTCTAGGTGGCGGTCCTTTCACTTACGACATAACTATGCGATCTGCATACTTTGTGTAAAACTTTAACTAGTTTTTACTAATTTATAAGATGTAAAATTTAACTAATAACTACCATCATGTAAACAAAGATTACCCCATGGTTTTGAGCAATAAAACACACAAATGATCATTTGAAAACATCCTTTTCATTTATAACTATGGGGGTAGGGTTTGAAACAAATAAAAAAACCCAAATACATATAGCTTGAAATAAACCCATTGGTAGAGGAAAATCCCTCACAATCCTCTAATGAAAAGAATTACTACAATAATAAAACTATAATTAAACTAATCTAAAATAGATTCTCCTTGTAGAATCCTCCATGGCTCTTCCTCTTTGGCTTCCATGGCTTCCGCCTATTCAACCCGAAAATTTTTAGAAAAACAAATGAGGAAATAGATTGAAGGAAAGGCTTTAATAAAATTCATAAGGATTTTTAGGGCTAAGTTTGGAACCCTAGAATCTAGTGGCCAAGATTGTTTTGATCTAAGGGTGGAGGATTAACCCTCCTTTTGTTTGGTGGAAATGAATTTTTAAATGTTTAAATTAAATCCTTAAGGGTATGTGTAGATGGGTGAGTGGGGCCATTTGATTGCCTAAGGGTGTAATGTCTTTATTAATCCTTAGTATGTTGTAGGAATTTAATAAAAGGACTTTAAACTATTAGGATAATGAAACTAGAGTAATTAAGCATGAGGTTAACCATATTAGAGTTGAGCATTAACTAAAGAGAAGAAAACATTTAACTATGTAAATTAATTTATGGTACCTTCCTAATGAATAATTGATTAATGGACCTTAGAAATAAATTTGAGATTATGTTAACCTTTTATCTAGATCTGGTTCTTTAATAAAAATGGAGTTTAGTGGTGTGAGTTAGTTGTTGTACCCTAGGGGATTAACATCCTTGTATCCTTCTTATAACTTAAACAAATAAAAATTAGTCACAATTTTTGGGTTAAGTGTTAGGTTGAAGCGTGTTCCTAGAATGTCATTTTTGTGGGTGTTACACATCCCTACAAAAAGTAGGTACATAGTGGGTGAGTGGAAATTGTCTTTTAATTTAAATGTTTTTAATTTCAAATACATGGGTTGAATTTTTAAGGGGTCACTTTATGGGGTAGGACTATTTTATTAATTCTAACCCCATGTTAAATGGGGACCTTGTCAATTTTTATTAAACCTTGTGGGATTAATTAATTTTTATTATTTTATTTATATTGGCCCTTTTACCCTTGAGATTTAAATGTGGAAATTTTTAACTATAGTGAATTAAATTGTTATTAAAATAACACTTAGGGGAAAATAAATTTTCTTATTCAAATTAAATGTATCAAAATTCAAATGTGGGTTTTTTAATATTTTGTTATAATGGGAAAAAAATTATTATTAAATTTAATTGACTTAGAAACATTAATGGGACAACTGTATTTTTGAAGCCTGTATGCGGGCACGTTTCTCAAAAAACAATTACTCCATAATTTTTCTAGCTACCCGAGGTTGTTCTTGGGTCTTGTGCGAGGCATTTTTAGCGAGTGTTACAACCAATACTACAAAAAGGAGACAACGATACAAATTTTTAATAGAAGTCTAAATTTGAGAGAGTTTCATTTCAATAACTTCAACATTCAACACACTAATTTTTACAATAAAAAGATGAGAAGGTATCTCTTTTCTTTCTTGTAATAACATCTCTCTTTTTGAAACAATAGATATTACAACCTTGAATAGAATCCAAAATTTTTATATTTTAATTTCCCACAAATATACAACTTAAGCTTCCTTCTTTCCACTACAACAATAAAATTTACAAGGCTATTCTTTTGATATACAAGATTTACAACCTTCCACACTAAGTGGGAACAATGGGGTCAAATTTACAACGTAGACTTTCTTTCAAATGGTCAAATAAATGAGTATTCATTTCAATGTCTCCTCCCAACTTCATGTCATCAATTTTACACCTCTTCAACTCTTCAAATCTTGAACCAAAATACCAAAAATGGGTATAAGAACCGCTCTCCTTACAAACTATAATCCAATAAGAGGAGAATCCATCCTCCTTATTGGCCCCTAAGCCCCAACCAAAGAATAATGGGGAGTGTTATGTAACTTTGACAACTTTTACAAAAAGGATTCCACACAAAAAAGCATTCCACAATATCAACACATTCAAATAAACACACAAAGTAAGATTTACAAATTTTCCAACAACACATAGGCTTGAAAACAAGCCAAAATGAGAAAGGAATATGGGAACCATCTCCTTTTACCTCCAAATGAGTTAGGGGTTCCACCCAAAATACCTCCAAGTGCACATCCAACTTCTCAACATATCCCTTTTCCCTCCCAATGCAAAATACACAAAGTATAGAAATTTTATCCTTTTCTCTCCCCATAGGTGGAACCTCCTTCTCATAATCCCTCCACAATGCCTCACAATTTCCTTTTCCCTTCCCAATGGTCCCATGCTTCCATCTCCCACACATCTTAGGGCCATACTACACCAATCCCACTCACAATACACACACACCATGCATTTACAAAACATACAACAAGAAATAAAGAACAAGGTGTAGACCCTACCTTTCCATACTAGCTTCCACAATCTTGAATCCACAAGCTTTAATCCTTTCCAAAACCAAGCAAGCACCAAATCAATCCTTCAAGCTCCAAGCAAGAATTCTCAAGACCAAAATTCCAAAATGCAAATCAAGAAAAATGAGACAAGTAACCCCCATTCCTCCAATTTCACACCAATAAATAGAAAAGAGGTGAGGATGATGAGGTGGCTCCATGTAGGATGTCACTTCATCATTCCTCCACTCCAACACAATTAAAACCCCAAAACCAAGGCAATTAAATGAAAAGGTAAGGTTATGACATGCCCACATGCACACTTCACATGCACCCCATACCTTTCAAGGAAAAAATAAATGTGATAAGAAGAGAAGTGACTTTATTTTCCCTTTTACACTCAACAAAGCATTAAAATGGTAAAAATTATCCCCATACTTCATAAGTATGGTTGGTAGATGATTATGAGAGACAAGGGACAAGGTTTACTTGTCCCACAAGTCTCAAAAAGTGCCCTCCAAGTCAAATTTCGGGTTTGGAGAGGGAGAAAGAGTGCACACAACACAAATGCAATAAATTTCATTCATCATCATGCACAAATCAAGAACTAACTACCCCATTTATTACCCACATGTCACCTCTTCTTTTTAGTTTAAAATTTAAGTTAAATTAGCTAATTAAGACACATTAACAAGTGTTAATAAAGTGACTAAATTTTCCCAATAATTAAATACATGCACAACAAAATAAAACACACAAAAATTAAAAGAAAGGAACATTACACCCCATGGCCACACATGTGAGGTCACCCCCCATGGGAAACCTCCTAACTAAGCATGCAATTACACAACATATACATTAGACACAAGTTGTCAAATTTTTCCATGTTGCAAAACACCCAACATTCTTCTGTGGTTGGTCCCCTATCCCCTTTCGGTGTATAATGATATAATTTTCCTACAATCACAAAAAATAATACCTTTCTGACCTCAAGGCCATATCAATATGTCATGGAAATTAATGCATATAAAACATTCATCATACAATCCTTAGCATACATCAAACAATACAACACACACATATATTTATCAATTAACATCATCATATAACGCAATAAATCATTATCATCAAATTTACAAATTTTTATCAATTATTTGAAATAACTTAACATTTCAATTCTACTCTAGTAAATAATTTATAATCATCAATAATTCAATTCACATTATGTAATAATAATGAATTTGTCTTTTTCTACTGTAACTCCTAACTGCTACATACATTCAATAACATATTAAAAATCCTTAATACCATCATATTGTTAGCAATTCACAAAATCAATGAGACCACAACATTAGTCCAACACTCTAAATAAATTCAATACATCAAGAATCCAAATGTCAATATACAACAAAGTAGTCATTATAGATTATCATTATATCCTTAAATGTCCATCAATGTCCACCATACATCAATACAATCCAAAGTAACAATCAGAACACAATAGTAATCATGATGTTCCTCTTATCTCAAGAACATGCTAGCTAACATCTAATAATAGCATCCATGTCTCTAATGAACCAAAATAAAAATTATGGTATAATCATTATTAAAGAGGATTTGGCATTACATCCCCTCCCCTTAGATTTGAATTCCTCTTAGAAGTCACGGAAAGAGGTAGGGAAACAAAGCATATGAATAGAAGTCACGTCCTTCATGGAATTTCTTTATTTCAAAAAAAGTGGGTTCTTGGAACACATGTTTGGTCCAACGTTATTGAACAAAGAGAAGGGAGATGGTTAGGCATAGATACTAAACCTTCTCCAAACAAGGTTGCAAACATTCAATTCTACAGAGTAAACTCCACGAGGTTAACCAAGTTATAACACAAAACATCTAAACGAGGATATTACCTATGGAAAAAAATGAATGAAAAGCAAGGTTCAGGAAGAACATGAAGGGTTACACACATACAGGGTCCATGTAGTCACACATGGGTGCAACACACAAGAAAAGGGAAGGTAAAACCTCCATTTAGGTTGAATAATACTTCAATGTTCATTATTTAGACAAGGTTAATAACTACCAATCATTACCCTCAATTTTGTATGAGGAAACACACCTACTCATAGGTCTAGCAAAATTTAGAACCACACAAGATGAGGTTTAACATCTAGGAAAAACCTAAATTAGCAAAAGTGCTTACAAGGATAGAGACTATTCATTAGAATAACTTTTATAAGTCGAACGAGACTCAATTAAAATTTCAAGGTAATACTAAGAATAATCTTGGCCATAAGGTTTATATAACTTAAATGTGCACTCAAATATTGCACAAATAAATAGTAATCTTGATTTTGAAACCCCAAACACAAAGATAATATTTACACTAGAAGAAAATTAATCTTTCCCCAAACTAACATATCAACACAAGAGATACCATTCTCTTTGTCTAATAAAACATCATTTATTAATTTTAAATCTACCTAGCTCAAAGATTCTTAAAACATTCACAAGCATAATATTATAATCCATAGGAACACTCAAGCGAGCTAGGAGAACTAGGAAATAAGAGAGGTCCAACTACAATTTACGAGAGCAACACACAAGACATTCTTGTAGAAACTTATGAAGAAAAACTTGCACCATTCTCTTCCTTAAAGGACAAGGGGAACACCATCGCGGTTTTGTAAAAGGAAAGAGGATTCAAAATTTCCTCCATATCCTTACCATATGTTGCCTAAGCTTTTCACTAAGCCTAGGTCACTAATGGCCTAATCCAACACAAAGAGGTTCCTCTTATAAAAATTTATATGTAAACTCACACCTACAAGTTCACAAATCATACACTGTCAAGATACGATGAAAAGAGCACAACGTCCTAAAATTTTCTTACAAGGGGGAATTACATACATTAATGTTCAAGGGAGTACAATACAACTAAAACACATCACTATCAACAAGGTGTTTCTTTAATCAAGATAGGTGGAGAAATTTAAAGGTTTAAAAGTTACCACCATTGACAAGATGGACATAGGACCCAAAAAAAAGAACATCATAATTAATCCATTCTATCAAGGAGATAAAATCCTTATGCATAATTCTAAAACTTTGTACTACCAAAGAGAGGTCCAAAATGATGTAGCGAGATACTTTTGTTAAACATTTTTCTTATGTTTATTGTTTGATATAACAAGGGGAGGTATGGAAAGTACTCAACCACATCACACCCCAAAATCTTAGGCCGTAAATGAGATTATATATTTTTACAGTAGTTCAAGGGAACCTTTCAATTAGTTCAAACATTTAGATTTTGTCCTTTATAAATTATAGGGCATGCAAAAGAAATTTATACAATCAAGGTTGTCTATTTATACATTCTACTTGTGTTCAATCTCATAAAATTACTCGTTCCATAATCCAAATTATAAGACATAAGTTATAGTTACATTCGTTAAGCATATCTCTTATAAGTTTTCTTAATTAATGCATTCCTTTTTATTATGATATCACATATCTTGTGTCATTAAGGGTCATCACCATTGTTGGCATGATATCTCGCCATTCTATATAGGTGGAAAAACTATTCATTTTACTCTAGGGAGGGTAAAAGAGGATCCTTTGCTATATTTCACATACTTTTATTTCTTCTATTAAACCACCAGGTTAGAGTAAGGGACCATTCTCCTAATATTCTAATTTACTTATTAAGTTTTAAAGTCCAAACCCTTAATTAGAGTTTTATTATGTTCAGGTTATCACATTACCAATTGAATTTTAAATGAGTAGGAAGAGCCAAGCATATCACATTATTAATTTCATAGAAACAAGAGATCATTAACCAAAATGGAAACACACCAAGGTTACAAGAGTTTTCCCAAAAGTTACATGTGTAACGCACCAAAATTACCAACACAAGAACAACACAGTGAAATACAGGATAACTTTTTTTTTGACTTGCTTTGACTCAACACGACACAATATGTCGTCACAAGGTTACAATCATCACTTGGAATCATTTGTTACGGGGAAGACTACAAGGTCAGCACGGAAACGTTCACACTTATCAAAGACAATTTATTTTTCTTTTGACAAGACAACATGAAAGTCCAATCCACATGACACACTCACGGCTAGGGCAAGCCACAGTAAGAAATGGTTAGGGTTTATTTATTTTGGTAAGATGCCCTTTAGCTCATGACTTAAGTTTTCAGAAGGAATCAATATATGGTTCGCACAAATTCATCTCACCAACTAAGTTAATTTCTTAAACACTGTGGAGTAGTTCACTAAAAGTCTTCTCCTACTTACTAAGTCTTAATATCTTCCAGAAACTAACCATTGTTTTCCTTTAAGCTTGTTTAAGAGTTCACCCCAAAGGGATAGTGTTCGCTAGTTTAGCTAGGGGTATCAATTTATAAATGTTTACTTCACAAAGGATGTTTTCATTTTGATCACTCATGGGAGTATTTGATTTCAAATAGATCACCTTTACATTTATTTGATGAATATAAAATTATTATTTTGTTTAGCTTCTTTAAGGGTTAACCGACTCATTTTACTTTACTTATAAAATATTGTCGCTAAGTCTTAGAAAGATTTAACTTAATAATTTATTCTCAAGATCAAAGTTTTACAATACTCATATCAATGTAAAGATTGAATGCCATTTCTCACAAGGATAATTTCAAGCTTAACTACACAAGAACAAGACACTTTATTTCACCATTACCAAACAATACAAGGCAAGAGGTCATATCAACTCTTTACAAGCAATGTTACACAATTTACAACACATTGGACATTTTTACAAGGAACTTCATAATGGTACAGATGAAACTTTTACACTCTTTTCTTCTAGTCTACTCGCATAATCCATCTCACAAATATTAACTAAAGTCAGTTCGCAGAACTCGAGCATGTTAAGGCTACACAATGCAATAGTAGGCTAACAATTAACAATATCAAGAAAGGAATATTCTAAATTCAGAAATGGATTAAAACACAACTCACAACTCCAATATTAATCTCATGAGAGAGAAAACTAAATCATCCAACAAGAAGAAAGTCCAAATACTAGTAAGAACAAAATTACATAAATCAAGGCAAGACCTTATGGGTTGGGAACAAGAAAGTCAAGAGTGTTGATATCTCCTTCATGTAATCCTATGGGTTACGTGATTGGAATCCAAAATTTACTCCATCCAACTAAAGGGTCCAAGAGAAGACAAAGCGTACTAATTATGATCGTAGGCGCGAAGCAAGCAAAAAGACGTTATCCAATTCTTCCGGAGGGCTTCAAAGTAATATGGGTTCGATGCCCTTAAAAGAACACAACTATAGTTTTGGTTTTAACCAAGGAGTTTACCACTACCTCCTTATCGGATTTCTTAAAACGTAGTACTAGTTAACCAAAACAAATCCACTTTTCCAAAAGCGTTTAAAGAGACACGAAAGGGCCATTATTTTACCAACAAACCCTATCATAATCGTCAACTTCTCTATATAATATAAGGAAGACTAAACCCAAAAGTCATTAATAATTTTTATATAATTCGAGACAATGTCAATAAACATTAAAATAAAAATTGATTTCCTAACAAGGCCACAAAATGGGACCTTTTAGTAACCAAGTTTGAAGTACAAGGTATTCGAGTTCGAAACAAAGGGATTCGATACGTAGAGGGCAAAACACCAACGATGTCCCGGACTCAAAAGACCTTACCATGATTACAAGCACAAACCAAGAACCAACGCACATAGCTATCAGGAAGGTTACGCAGTGCAGTCAGGGCTAGAAGTTCTATGAACTCCTTGCCAAAGGTAAAGAAGATGGAAAATTTTACCCGATCCATGTGGGCTTATCGAGGAAAAGTCTTAGCAAATATCAAACAGATAAATATAACAGCCACCTATGATATTATCACTGAAATCATTTGTCATCTAACGAGAAACGAGTTCACGAGTCCAGTACCATGGATTCACCTACAACTTTTGTTTCAGTCTAGCTAGTAATAGCTTGCTTGCGACCCTTAATAAAAATTGTAGACATTTCATTCAGTTAAACTTACAATGTTTCCCCTTGCTTTAATCATACAAGAGTTTACATCAAGAATTAGGTATAGTAATACTCTCAACACGTGGAGGCCAAAAATAGATGCCAGGTTATCCCTCATCTAGACTAGGTACAACAGTCAACCATGTACAGTTCTAAAACAAACCCCAAATGCCATTTTCTAATCAAACATAAAGTAAGGAATGCCCATAGGTTTAAACAAGTTTCAGACACAATGTCACTATTAATGTACCTTTTAGCAAAACAAGAGAGCCCTAAACAAGAAATGCGTATTTATTCAACCAAAAGAGGTATGTAGGCTTAACCTTCTATTTAGTAACCTTCAATTATAATTACCATCACAGAATTCTTTTTAAAAGAAAGTCATATAAGCAAACAAAACTCAATAATGTTTCCTTCCCTACGAACTAGACTGCATCACTCAAAATTGCAGTAACCCATTTAGACAAATATGAAATAGAGTAAGCTATAAGAGAGGAAGGAACATTCCAAGCAAAATCAGCAAAATTGGAATAAGATTTAAAGGAACAACCACACAATCAGGAAGTGATATAAACAACCACGAAAACATCTAGTCTAGGCGCCATTCAAGAGGAAAGAAAATTCATTTCAAGATACTGAAAGAAGGTAGAAAACTATTACGAGGAGTAGAATTAACATGCCTGATTATAGTTCTTTCTTCCAAGCTCTTGTTGCTCTCTCCCATAGGGCAGCTTGAAGGCATCATGCTTTTCAACATCTGAAAACCAGGGGCTGTATGGCATGGGAAGCATTGTTTTCTCTATGGTCTGGAATCCCTGATGTAGTCTTCGGATGACTTGGAGAAGGATCAGAGATCTCGGGTTTTTGATCCATCATCTCGTGAAGATGAACCCTGCTCTAGCTTACCAACCTGCTGCTGTTGTAAGTCATATGCCCCTGTTGAGGATGCATGCATTTCTTTTTGCAAATGTTGCTGCTGCTCGTGATATAGTTGTCTTAGCCTTGACACCTCCTTTTTCAATGCTTCACAGTGTGCATTCTTAAAAAAAAATCTTGTCTTGTGCAAGAGCAGCAATTCTTTGCTTCAAAGCACTGTTATCAACATTCATTGTCAAAGCTGAAGTCTTTCCGATCAGGAGAAAAACTGCAAGGTTAAGGGCAAAGGCACAGACATAATTTGTGCCAAACACGACATAGTCCAAGTGGAATGTAGAGTTATCCTTGAGTAAAGGGAATTCAACAAACAACCAGAGGTACGATCATAAGAACACAAGACAACAGGGTGCAACATAGTACAATGAGGTGATGGGATTCAAGGCGATTCCCTTTGAAGGTATAGCAGTAGCACTGCCATGGCCCAAGATCCATACACGACCTTTTTCCATTGCTTCTTTATCTCCTCCATCAGACCCTTGGCCAAGGAGTCTCAAAGTTACATAGTTTAGTACTGTCCCAAACATTGTGCTGTGACCTTCAATGTGTAACCCCCATCCACCGCCTTCATTATGCCTGATGATTGTACAAGTAACGACACATTTCTTTTTGATGCGCTTCCGCTAAAACAACATTTAGTGCTCCTGTTACATATAAGACAATAACCAAACCTCGGCCTAAGGAACATAGGACCACCATAATCACCAGGCCAGTGCCCATCATGTGCTTGAATGTTTGCATAAAACCGTATGGCTCGAATCAGTGCAGTCTTTACTGCCTCCTTGGTGATGTCATTGGCACTTTCTATTTTCACTTGAGGTGGAAGAGGGGGAAAGCGGATTCTCTCTGTCAAACTGTAATCGCATGAGAAGATCTGCTCTGTATGAGATTATCTTCCTTGAGTTACAGCGTACAGCAAGAAGATCTCAAAGGAGAATCTTCGTAAATAAATTTCATCAGATCTGGGGGCAGCATCAAACTTTCGGTGTAAACATTTCAGCTGTAGCTTGTAGGGTGATAATTCCAACAGAAACCTTTATGCCTGCCGACCCAATGACTCGTTGAAGAAGCCCATAAAAATGCAAGGCAAATCGTGCTTCATGAATATTCTGATCTGAAACAGGTCTGCCTCCATGAGATCCTCTTCCATGAGCTTGAAGGAGAATCCCGAATTGAGAATGTATTCTACACTGAACAGAACGCAACATAGATGGATCGACCTACCTGTTCGAAGCACTCAAAAGCTTCAACCAAACTGCAAAATGTCTATCGCCTGGCTAAGGAAGGTCCGGCAGAAAACACACACGCAACACTCATGGAAGCGGCAGCCCAGGGGCACGAGAAGTCAAGGAAGGTAGAGCAGGTCGTAAAGGCTGCATGTCAGAAGTGGTTGAGAGTTTACTAGAAGAGACAGGCGGCCAACTGCCCCATCTTTCATTTGGTCAAGCAATAAGATATGGCAGGAGGCCATACACTCCTCCACGCACCCCCCACTTGCCAGGAAACAATAAAAAATAGAAACCTTCAACCCCACGCCAACCAAAGGAGTAAAAGCCATAAAGGCAGTCGGTGGATGACAAGGAAAAGAAGTTGACAGGTTGGGGGGGGCATTACATTCTCCTCCCCTTAAGAAAGCATCGTCCTCGATGCGACATTACACAGAGGAAAGGAAAAGATTTGCAACCAAGGACAGGTAGAGGAGACATTACACCCTAGGGTTTAAAATTTTAGTTGATTAACACATGGTCACAAGGTAGCCTTAGAAACATTTGGTAGAATTTTTAACTTTCAATGTTCTGTGAAGATTGGCAGTTCTTTCTTGTTCATCATTTCATTAGTCTCTTTCCATTAGCATTATTCTTAGTTTAATTCCTTTTAAAATTTCATCATTGAAGAGTTTTGATTTATTCCTTATTGTGGGTGCCCAAAATGAACTGCTACCACAACACCCTATCAGGTTCACAAGACATCACAGATTCACAAGTACACAAGTATATACTTCAAGATTGTATTACACCACAAAAGGTTACACAATTACGGAAAAGAATAGGCACACTTCCCATAACATAGGTACTCATCACACATCAATGACTGACATACCAAATACTCAACCAAAAGAGTACTACAATCCACCAGACATTTCCTCAATTTGCATCAATGAAAGACTCACATAACAACAAACCATGCTACAGGTACATAGTGTCCACAAGGGAATCAATGACATGTCCACAACATCACAACACATAACCATCTGACATGAGTAACACATACATCAAAAGACCACTACCAAACATCACAATAACTCAACATATATCCTGGAACATCAACCATACAGACAAATATCATAAGCCTCCCTCAAACTCTTATGCCTCCCTCAAGCTCTTATGCCTCCCTCAAGTCTCTTATGCCTCCCTCAAACTCTTATGCCTCCCTCAAACTCTTTTGCCTCCCTCAAACTCTTTGCCTCCCTCAAACTCCCTCGAGGCTCCTCCCTCGGGAGGCCGGTTGTCCCCTGTGGTCAAAAGACACACGAGTTTGGACACTCCTAACCCAAGTGACAAAATGACGCGTAGTTCTCCATAACCCGCTAGTCATATGTACCCCTTGGGGCGTACCCCCATACAATGAAGCGGGTCCATAGGTCCAACCAATCCATGGTGCATCCCATGACCCTATTCCACACATCACGACATTAGAACCAGACAACAATCCACCAAAGTGCCAAGTGGCAAAGTACAAGCCTTGGGCAAGGCGGTAAAAATTCCAAATTTAAAAGAAGACCCCAAATCAAGCTAAAATAAATGACCAAATGGCCAAAGTTAGTATCAAATCCCCATGTTAGTGCCACAAACCAAGGAAATGCCCAAAATTGTAAAGCATTGCAATCAAGAAAAGATGCTGGTCCTTGCAAAATAAAGTAAAAGCTCAATTTACGAATAAAATCAACTTATAATAATGTCACATTACGATAACTATGTGGCCTTATCTAGCCACCAAAGGGGTACTCAACGAGTTGCTGGCACTCGGAACATCGAGCCTCAGCTCGTAAATATATATATCAATCCCGCCACTCTTCGACAAGGCCAAACATAGTCATAGATACACTAGGGTTGCATACATACAACCACATAGGGAGAGAGGAAAGAGTCACATGTAATCTACTAAACCGAGTTTTGACTCAAGTTATTGACTCATGGTACACCATTCCTCACTCTCAACATACACTTCTACCGATCTCCCTCAGGGTCGGTTAGTGTAAGGCTCACAACATAACATGTAACTACATCACTAACACCATGGTGGTACACACATAGCTACCATAACGTCTCACGTATGGTAGGTATACGGGGTAGATCACAATTATACATTCACAGGGCACCATACATCACTTTACTACATTCTGCACCCAAAGTGCAATCACAATACGATAGGGTTCATACACTCACCGTATGACCCTAATTCACGACATGAAGCATTAGGTATTGCACAACTCATATATACGATGAACATAATAACATCACAACATAACAATAATTTCTTCATAACAAGGTAGCACACACATTTCTTCAGAACATGGTAAAAACATCATGATACAACTCATTTCTTTTAACATCAACTAGTCATACAACACATTGATACACCCACATACCACAATATGCCACAATGCTCCAACACTACGTCATCCACATTAGAATTCTTTTCACACATCACAAACAATAATTCACACGTGAACTCTTCATAGAATCCACAAGAGGGAGAGAGAATACTCCCATCCACAACACATCAACATGATGACAAATACGCACTGAGTGACATACACATCACGTGCGTTCACAATATCACAATTACGACAATAATCACATCACGCTTAAAGCACATTACTCTTCCAATATAAATCATCATCATGCAGTATCATCATCATCAGTATCATCATGTAACACCACCACCACCATGCAACATCACCATACAACACCAATCCGGCCCATAGGTTCGAGAGCATGAACCTACGCTCTGATACCAAAATGTAACGCACCAAAATTACCAACACAAGAACAACACAGTGAAATACAGGATAACTTTTTTTTTGACTTGCTTTGACTCAACACGACACAACATGTCGTCACAAGGTTACAATCATCACTTGGAATCATTTGTTACGGGGAAGACTACAAGGTCAGCACGGAAACGTTCACACTTATCAAAGACAATTTATTTTTCTTTTGACAAGACAACATGAAAGTCCAATCCACATGACACACTCACGGCTAGGGCAAGCCACAGTAAGAAATGGTTAGGGTTTATTTATTTTGGTAAGACGCCCTTTAGCTCATGACTTAAGTTTTCAGAAGGAAATCAATATATGGTTTGCACAAATTCATCTCACCAACTGAGTTAATTTCTTAAACACTGTGGAGTAGTTCACTAAAAGTCTTCTCCTACTTACTAAGTCTTAATATCTTCCAGAAACTAACCATTGTTTTCCTTTAAGCTTGTTTAAGAGTTCACCCCAAAGGGATAGTGTTCGCTAGTTTAGCTAGGGGTATCAATTTATAAATGTTTACTTCACAAAGGATGTTTTCATTTTGATCACTCATGGGAGTATTTGATTTCAAATAGATCACCTTTACATTTATTTGATGAATATAAAATTATTATTTTGTTTAGCTTCTTTAAGGGTTAACCAGACTCATTTTACTTTACTTATAAAATATTGTCGCTAAGTCTTAGAAAGATTTAACTTAATAATGTATTCTCAAGATCAAAGTTTTACAATACTCATATCAATGTAAAGATTGAATGCCATTTCTCACAAGGATAATTTCAAGCTTAACTACACAAGAACAAGACACTTTATTTCACCATTACCAAACAATACAAGGCAAGAGGTCATATCAACTCTTTACAAGCAATGTTACACAATTTACAACACATTGGACATTTTTACAAGGAACTTCATAATGGTACAGATGAAACTTTTACACTCTTTTCTTCTAGTCTACTCGCATAATCCATCTGCACAAATATTAACTAAAGTCAGTTCATAAGAAGCCGAGCATGTTAAGGCTACACAATGCAATAGTAGGCTAACAATTAACAATATCAAGAAAGGAATAATCTAAATTCAGAAATGGATTAAAACACAACTCACAACTCCAATATTAATCTCATGAGAGAGAAAACTAAATCATCCAACAAGGAGAAAGTCCAAATACTAGTAAGAACAAAATTACATAAATCAAGGCAAGACCTTATGGGTTGGGAACAAGAAAGTCAAGAGTGTTGATATCTCCTTCATGTAATCCTATGGGTTACGTGATTAGAATCCAAAATTTACTCCATCCAACTAAAGGGTCCAAGAGAAGACAAAGCGTACTAATTATGATCGTAGGCGCGAAGCAAAAAAGACGTTATCCAATTCTTCCAGAGGGGCTTCAAAGTAATATGGGTTTGATGCCCTTAAAAGAACACAACTATAGTTTTGGTTTTAACCAAGGAGTTTACCACTACCTCCTTATCGGATTTCTTAAAACGTAGTACTAGTTAACCAAAACAAATCCACTTTTCCAAAAGCGTACGAAAGAGACACAGAAAGGGCCATTATTTTACCAACAAACCCTATCATAATCGTCAACTTCTCTATATAATATAAGGGAAGACTAAACCCAAAAGTCATTAATAATTTTTATATAATTCAGACAATGTCAATAAACATTAAAATAAAAATTGATTTCCCTAACAAGGCCACAAAATGGGACCTTTTAGTAACCAAGTTTGAAGTACAAGGTATTCGAGTTCGAAAACAAAGGGATTCGATACGTAGAGGGCAAAACACCAACGATGTCCCAGACTCAAAAGACCTTACCATGAGTACAAGCACAAACCAAGAACCAACGCACATAGCTATCAGGAAGGTTACGCAGTGCGGTCAGGGCTAGAAGCTCTATGAACTCCTTGCCAAAGGTATAGAAGATGGAAAATTTTACCCGATCCATGTGGGCTTATCGAGGAAAAGTCTTAGCAAATATCAAACAGATAAATATAACAGCCACCTATGATATTATCACTGAAATCAGCTGTCATCTAACAGGAAACGAGTTCACGAGTCCAGTACCATGGATTCACCTACAACTTTTGTTTCAGTCTAGCTAGTAATAGCTTGCTTGCGACCCTTAATAAAAATTGTAGACATTTCATTCAGTTAAACTTACAATGTTTCCCCTTGCTTTAATCATACAAGAGTTTACATCAAGAATTAGGTATAGTAATACTCTCAACACGTGGAGGCCAAAAATAGATGCCAGGTTATCCCTCATCTAGACTAGGTACAACAGTTAACCATGTACAGTTCTAAAACAAACCCCAAATGCCATTTTCTAATCAAACATAAAGTAAGGAATGCCCATAGGTTTAAACAAGTTTCAGACACAAAGTCACTATTAATGTACCTTTTAGCAAAACAAGAGAGCCCTAAACAAGAAATGCGTATTTATTCAACCAAAAGAGGTATGTAGGCTTAACCTTCTATTTAGTAACCTTCAATTATAATTACCATCACATAATTCTTTTTAAAAGAAAGTCATATAAGCAAACAAAACTCAATAATGTTTCCTTCCCTACGAACTAGACTGCATCACTCAAAATTGCAGTAACCCATTTAGACAAATATGAAATAGAGTAAGCTATAAGAGAGGAAGGAACATTCCAAGCAAAATCAGCGAAATTGGAATAAGATTTAAAGGAACAACCACACAATCAGGCAGTGATATAAACAACCACGAAAACATCTAGTCTAGGCGCCATTCAAGAGGAAAGAAAATTCATTTCAAGATACTGAAAGAAGGTAGAAAACTATTACGAGGAGTAGAATTAACATGCCTGATTATAGTTCTTTCTTCCAAGCTCTTGTTGCTCTTTTCCCATAGGGCAGCTTGAAGGCATCATGCTTTTCAACATCTGAAAACCAGGGGCTGTATGGCTGTGGGAAGCATTGTTTTCTCTATGGTCTGGAATCCCTGATGAAGTCCTCGGATGACTTGGAGAAGGATCAGAGATCTCGGGTTTTTGATCCATCATCTGTGAAGATGAACCCTACTCTAGCTTACCAACTGTTGCTGTTGTAAGTCATATGCCCCTGTTGAGGATGCATGCATTTCTTTTTGCGAATGTTGCTGCTGCTCGTGATATAGTTGTCTTAGCCTTGACACTTCCTTTTTCAATGCTTCACAGTGTGCATTCTAAAAAAATAATCTTGTCTTGTGCAAGAGCAGCAATTCTTTGCTTCAAAGCACTGTTATCAACATTCATTGTCAAAGCAGAAGTCTTTCCGATCAGGAGAAAAACTGCAAGGTTAAGGGCAAAGGCACAGACAGAATTTGTGCCAAACACGACATAGTCCAAGTGGAATGTAGAGTTATCCTTGAGTAAAGGGAATTCAACAAACAACCAGGGTACAGTCAAGAACACAAGACAACAGGGTGCAACATAGTACAATGAGGTGATGGGATTCAAGGCGATTCCCTTTGAAGGTATAGCAGTAGCACTGCCATGGCCCAAGATCCATACACGACCTTTTTCCATTGCTTCTTTATCTCCTCCATCAGACCCTTGGCCAAGGAGTCTCAAAGTTACATAGTTTAGTACTGTCCCAAACATTGTGCTGTGACCTTCAATGTGCAACCCCCATCCACCGCCTTCATTATGCCTGATGATTGTACAAGTAACGACACATTTCTTTTTGATGCGCTTCCGCTAAAACAACATTTAGTGCTCCTGTTACATATAAGACAATAACCAAACCTGGCCTAAGGAACATAGGACCACCATAATCACCAGGCCAGTGCCCATCATGTGCTTGAATGTTTGCATAAAACCGTATGGCTCGAATCAGTGCAGTCTTTACTGCCTCCTTGGTGACGTCATTGGCACTTTCTATTTTCACTTGAGGTGGAAGAGGGGGAAACGGATTCTCTCTGGCAACTGTAATCGCATGAGAAGATCTGCTCTGTATGAGATACTCTTCCCTGAGTTACAACGTGCGGCAAGAAGATCTCAAAGGAGAATCTTCGTAAATAAATTTCATCAGATCTGGGGGCAGCATCAAACTTTCGGTGCAAACATTTCAGCTGTAGCTTGTAGGGTGATAATTCCAACAGAAACCTTTATGCCTGCCGACCCAATGACTCGTTGAAGAAGCCCATAAAAATGCAAGGCAAATTGTGCTTCATGAATATTCGATCTCAAAGCAGTCTGCCTCCATGAGATCCTCTTCCATGAGCTTGAAGGAGAATCCCGAATTGAGAATGTATTCTACACTGAACAGAACGCAACATAGATGGACGACCTACCTGTTCGAAGCACTCAAAAGCTTCAACCAAACTGCAAAATGTCTGTCGCCTGGCTAAGGAAGGTCCGGCAGAAAACACACACGCAACACTCATGGAAGCGCGGCCCGGGGCACGAGAAAGTCAAGGAAGGTAGAGCAGGTCGTAAAGGATACATGTCAGAAGTGGTTGAGAGTTTACTAGAAGAGACAGGCGCCAACCGCCCCATCTTTCATTTGGTCAAGCAATAAGATATGGCAGGAGGCCATACACTCCTCCACGCACCCCCCACTTGCCAGGAAACAATAAAAAAAAACCTTCAACCCCACGCCAACCAAAGGAGTAAAAGCCATAAAGGCAGTCGGTGGATGACAAGGAAAATAAATTGACGAGGTTGGGGGCATTACAACATGCATACACAAATATCAATAAGAGATATGATGAAGGCACACATTAAAGTTACAAATTTGATTTTATAAGTTCAAGGAGTTTGGATAAGTATGAGGAGAAAAAAAATTTGGTGGTTTTAAACTCAAATAGGTTCACTAAATAAGAAAGATAGTTACCAAACAAAACTTATACCTGGACAAGATATCACTAACCAAGAAATCAAGGTAACAAGGGGAAATTACCCCATAGACACCACACTTCCTCATGAAGAGGACAAAAATGACTTACTCAAACATGGCCGTTACGGCGAAGGGTTATAGCCTTAGAAGAAAGAGTGTGACATGAACACAACCACGATTGGAAACTTAAGACTTATAAAACCAAAATATCTAAGAACAAGGTCCAAAAGGACCCCAAGGCATCTATATTTGTCTCAACATAACTCAATACTAATAGATTATAGAGAGGTATACTTAAAAAATTAAAGATATTAATGAGAAGGATAGGTCTATTTATGGGTCATCAAGAAAAAAACAAGCACACTTATTTAAGAACAATGCCCGAAGGGCTTAAGTCTAACCATATTTACCCAAGGTACATACAGTCCAACAATTTATCTTTTCTAAAATAAAACAAGGGAACCACGTTAGAACTCAGTATGCCCATCGGTGGACCATCACGTCCAAACAATACACTATCACTAGAAACCTATAATTATCCTAGAGTTAGTCCATCCCTAAAAATCCATAAGTCCATAGCAAAAATCACACCTATTCTAGACGATGAACAAAGCTCCTAGTAGGGTGCAAAAGATACACAACCACCATCAAAACTACCAACTATACTGCATGACATAGAGAACTCTCTCCCTAGAAAGGCTGAGTGATGAAAAAGTCACTCCAAGGTCCTAGACACACCAAACCCCACCACTCCAAAAACAAAAACATGAATTTAAGTATTGAAGAAGACTATCAAGCCACCTAAAGTGTAGCCCCATATGATGAGAGATCACAATACAACAATAGAAACCATCTCATCGATAGATAAGAAAAGGGTCATGTAACACTATTGACAATATTTAGCCAAGAAGCCATCAAGATAAATGATCTCCAAGTCACCAGTCGAAGGTAAAATCCAAGAAATCTCGATAATCAAGAAAATGGCTAAGTAGTGATACTGCAATCCTTGAAAATATTGCAACAAGATTAAAAAAATTAAGAACACCTTAGAGCTTCTCAATCAAATCATTAAAATAAAATGTTGTTCCTTCATAAAATATATTGAGTTCACAAATATAAAACACATGAAATGTCCACACCACATTCACTTTGCATCCCTTCATGGGCCACCAGTAGGGGTACTATACATCAAGCTCAGATCTAGGAACACACATACACAACTGGATCAAATGTGACACTCTAACCCAATGTCTACTCTCTCCATAAGGTGATTAATTTAAGAAGAGACATCCAAAACCAACTCGTCTAGCCCACCGAAGAAAAGGAGAGATCTAAACAATTAATCAACCTAAATTTTTCCTCCAAACAGACGCCCTAATGATACCTCTAGTACTAATTCCCAAGATCTACACCACACAAAAATAACACTCAAAATAAGGGTGGGTCCCTATGGGGTCAACACATCAAACGCCTATAACCAAGAGTTGGGATCCCAATACACAACATCTTCATAAGGAAACTGAGTTCCTATCACTCAAAAAGTTAACAATAATATCAAAGTAAATTAGTATTTCCTGTTAACCGGTTTGACAAGATGCCCACTTGGGCGAGTATAACAACCCAAAAAAATTATGTTTTTTTATTATTATTTTAATCCTAGAGGTTCAAGTGTCCTAGGTTTAAGTTTTGCTAACTGGTTGTCGTGTTCTCAAGTTTTCCCAAAGTCCAAGCATTGAAACATCGCTCTGATACCAAGTGTAACACCCACAAATTTCTATGCTCAAAACTATAATAAAAATATTAATTTAATAGGAGAAAAAATTGAATATTTTTTTCTTGTTCTAAGAGGGTCGTAAGGTGAAACATTATTCAAAATTTAATTAATTCATCGATTAAATTTCTGCACAATCATGTGGTGTTCGAAATAAATTATTAATTAACCACTATTACTTTATTTTCCAAGGAATTTTGTGGTTTAAAGAAAACACTTACCAAGTTCAATTAATTTATTTATTTACACTCTTAATAATAATTATTTAAAAACCCCTTTAGTTCATTATCAAATACCATGCACATTTACTTTAATAATCCCACCCAAAAAGGGTCATAACTTACCTAACCACAAAGTGGCCACATTCAACCAATAACCCATACCCTTTCTAATTTAATTTGCATTCCCATATAAATACCACCCACTTAAGTGATGTACGATCTAATTTGATCCATTTGATCAAATTTCCCCTAGCCATCATATTTAGGTTTTCTAAAAAAGTTACCTAATATTCTTTATGAGTTTCCTTTATTTCCATTTTCCCTAATTTTTATCTCATTTTCAATTTGCAAGTTTGGTGAAAGAGGAGGAAGGTAAGCCATGGAGGCCAATGAATCTTGGGAGGATCTATAACTCCATTTATTTGTTTTTGTGCTATAAATAAGGGATCTACCTATTTTACTTTGTGGAAATTTTTGCCCCATTATATTTTTGTTATTTAGTAATTTTATCTCGCACGTTAGGTGTATATACGGTATGTATATACCCATTTTGGGTAAATAAAAATGAAACACTAATATATATATGTGTGTGTGTGTGTGTGTGTGTGTGGGTGTGTGGGTGTATATATATATTTCTTGTTTGAGAAAAAAACTACTACTCCTTTAGTTGCGAAATTTCCTCGAAAACCTCCATTCTAACAAACTTTCATATTTTGCAATATATCTCTATTCAACTCACTTTAAATTTAATTGATTATTTAAGATGAGATAAGACGAAAATATATAATTATAATTATAAATAATCATTTGTAATTATTCTATAAATTTATAAGTATATTACAATTATATATAAAATAATTAAATAAAATTATTATATATATATATATATATATATATATATATATATATATATATATATATATATTATATCTTATATATTAAATATCTTCCATATTGAAACACACCTTATACTTAGTCAAATCGACTTATAAAACAAAATTTAAATAATAAAAGAAAAGGAGTTAAGTTTTATATCGGGCCGTATGGCCTATGGAGGAGCTTGACATAGATTAAAGTATAGTGGGGTGGGGCGCTGCCCCACCCTAATACTTTTATTTTAAATAAATAAGTATGGGGTGGGTGGCACCCCACCCCAATGCATTAAACTTAAACCATACCCTGTTTCAAGTGCCACGACTATTGTTTCAACACAACACATTACATTATTTCTTTACTGTGCCGAACCACTATGACAATTTCTATTTAATATAGAAAACTATATATATATATATATATATTGACTTTTGATCTATTGTTGAATTTTCTCTTGTTGCAGGAATAATTATCCTTCTCCCTCTTCATTGTCCTCGCTTGTCAATGTTTCCAATTGTTGGTGCCCGCAACACCGTTATGAGTTTCCTATTAAAGGAAAATCGTGTTCTCGAATTGTCAAGCTTGGTTGTCTGTCATTATTAATATGAATTATAATTATTATTATTTTTAGTGGTAAAACTATAAAAATAAAAATAAATAAATAATGATAATAATGATATTATTAAGTTATGTGTCGATCGACCATTATTTTATATTATTATTATTATTTTACCTTATTGTCGTTTATAATCGATATGAATATTAATTATCTCTATGTCATTTTGTTGTATCATTTTGTTCACTCCCGTAGACCGAACCTCATTCCACACCGGAGAAGAGAGTCACCTTGTCATGGCGCCATAGTCAAGTGATTGATCCATGTTCACTTTCGAACGTCAACTCCTAGTTTTCCCCCTTGGTCATTTAGGCTTGTTTGTTGGTCGTTTCAATCATTTAAATTAAAGGAAAATATGATATTTGCTTCCTCCAACATGTTAGTCATATGCAATTTAATATTTTGGTTGGCGTAGGATTAATTGGATTCCCTTCTTCCTTTTTCTATCTTGTGAGTGCATAGGGAGGTTGTGTGTAGTGCAAGATTTTATGGGGCTATTAATTTGAATACTCAACTTAATCTTTCCAGCTACCACCTATCACCCCTTACCACTCTATCAGTGACCTGGCCTTGTCACGTGGCTATCATCAAATGAAATTAATTTTTGTCTCGGGCGCTAGTTGTCTACCACCTGCAAAAATATATTAGGTATGTCTTTGGAAAGTGAATGGTGTTTGGTGGCCACCTACCATTCATTTAATGCCTAAAATGAGATGTGCCTGTGCTGAGCTTGGTCGTGTTTCCCCTTTTAGAGGTTGGCTGCATTCATTTGAAGAAACTCGGGTCTTTGGTAGACCCGATTCTGCTGCAAGCATTTTGAAACCTCTTCATTACAAGTAACAAACATGCCCCTCCCATATTGCTTTTACCATGCCCTTCCAATGCCATCGATGCTTGTAGTGTTGATTGGGTGCCCAAAAGCTCGTGGTGATGGAAATCGGACCCTGGTCTTTGTTACATGACCGCTTGGAGAAGGTGCGAGTTGTGGAGGCTCGAACCAGGCATGTGAAGTCTAAATCTTGTAATGGGTTACTACCCTTTTTCTAATTTCATGAAAAGAATAGTCTTCCTTCTTGTAGTGGCACTGGAATGGTTTGTGTGCGAACATTTTTTTTTTTGTGTTTTCCATTAAGTGTACTAGAAGCCCCTCTCTACCTCTTTTTGAATCGCTTGTTTTGCATGATATACTCTATGTCTGTTTTAATAACTCTCTCTACTTGTTGTTTCTTATATAAAATACTACATTAAGCTTTGCCTATTTTTTTGTGGTTTTTGGGGTTTGATTTCTCTTTTGAAATCACGGTCATGTTGTTATTTATCCGAGAATGTATTCTTGTTAGACCTATGTAGTATCATTAGAAAATGTGCTTTGGATTGAATTATTTCAAATTAATGAATGTTATGGTACAATGAACCCCTTGTGTAAATAATGAATATCTAGTTATATCATTTGTTATTTGAGTAAGGTCATGGGGTAGTACGATTACCTGGAATAAATATTTATAGATATGATATGGTTGTAGGTCAATTTTACTGGATTTACCAAAGAACTTTAACACTTGATGCCTTTTTTATTTCCTATTTATTTGTATGTATATTCGGTTTTGTGTTTACAATAAAATACCCATACGATTTTCTGGGAAGCTGAGTGAATATAGGAAAAATCTTGATTTGAACCCTAGTGAGTCTTGTGTGTACGTGCTTTTATGGGTTCCAAGGATTGAGCATCGTTGTTTGATAATTGGGTATCTGTTGGGAATTGTGTTAGATCTAAAGCACAATGTTGTTTGTATCTATGTGTTTAAACATTTGTGGGTATATATTGCTATGTTTTCAAAACTCTCGCAAAACCATGATTGCATTTTGTAGTATAATTAATATGTGGGTTTCTATTGCTTAAGAATGATATGTTATTCCTGATTTGATCAAGGCATCTTGACGGACCACCTTATGTGATTATAGTTTTTTTTGGGTATTAAGTGGTCACCTATATGGTTTCAATTCTCAATGTGAAATAACAAAAATAGCAATTATCTCAACACTGATAAATCAATACCAGTATTTGATACTTTTATAAAATAGTATAATAATAGAACCTGGGGATTATCTAATATACTATGCTAAGATATTAGTATTTATAGACATACTTTTGTACTCCAATGCATGAGTAACCTCTTTTCTTTGACAGAGATGAAATACTGAACTCGATCATGAATATATATATATAAATGTTTTCCTAAATAAAATAAAAATGGTTGAAAATATCTTCTCCAGATAGAAGAGAAAGGGGAAGAAATTTTGGGATTGTTTTTGCATTCTATAAGGGTGTGACATTTAACTGTAAATAAAAGGTCACTTGTTGATAGACTATTGATAATAGTAACCTAGTTGACGCTTAGATGAGGTTTGTTGGTAGATTAAAGGTCTTTCATGTCTCATTTATTTGCTTCGAAGAGTGGTTTTGATTTTGTTAACAAGTACTACTTTTAGTGACCCAGTAAGGAGGAGATGGTAAACTTCTGGGTTAAAACTGAAACTATAGATTGTTTTAGGAGGGTTACGAACCCTCTTTGCTATGAAACCTCCCTCCTGGAAGGATTGAATAACTTTTTTTGTTTCGCGCCTATGATCGTAACTAGTATGCTTTGACTTCTCAAGGACCTTTTTAGATGGATGGATTGAGTATTAGATTTCAATCACGTAATCCATAGGATTACATGATTGAAATCTCAATACTCTTGCCCCTTACATTCCTAACTAATCAGGGTTTGCCTTGAATTTTTTTGAGATATTATTCTCACTAGAATAATTGGCTTCATCCTTGTTGGCTGGTGTAAATTCTTATCTCATGTGAAGAATTCTGATAAGTGGTTTGTGCTTTGATCCATTCTTGAAATAGAGCATTCCTTTCATGATATTGTTAAATGTTAGCTTATTATTGCAATGGGTAGTCTTAGCATGCTCAGTTCTCACGAAATGACTCAAGTTAATACTTGTGCAGATGGATTATGCAAGTAGATAAAAGGAAAGAGTTGTAAATGTTTCATTGGGTTGATTTATGAAGTTTCTTGTACAAATGTCAAATGTGTTGTAAATCTTGTAATGGTGCTTGTAAAGGAGTTTAGAAGGCCTCTTGCCTTGGATTATCAATATTTGTGAAATAAATTTGTCTTGTCATTTTGTAGCAAAACTTGTAATTATCTTTGTGAGGAATAAAACTCAATCATCTCCTTGTTCGTGTACTTTCTTTTGATTTTATTTCAGTCATAAAAATGTTGTAGCATGGCTGACCAAATTGTTACCTTCTTGTTCTCAGCTAAAGTTCTATTGAATCTTGTGACACCTTTGGTTTGTGTGCCATGTTGAATAGAAATGTTATAACCATGTTTAGCCCTCTCGTTTAGCAATGGTAGTTTCTTCTCTCATTTCATAAAACTTTCATGTTTAATAATCCCCCCCATGGTCTTGGCACTAGTGCAATTCTTTGTATATTTTAGTGAGTGACAATCCTTCTTCTAAAGTTAAACAAAAATAAAATAAAATGAATTCATATATGAATCAATAAATAAAATAACAAATAAATTTGAGTTTCTTATTGATAAATTTAAGAATCTTAAATTAGAAAGAAATGAGTTTTCCACCAATGGTAAAGAAACCTACCCTCGTTATCCTTAACTACGGATTAAACTTTATCCTCTTTGTCATGAAACGTTAATTATTTCTAAAAGTATTTTCTTGTTGGCTTTTGGGGATATAGTCAGATCTTAGTTAGTAGGGGAGTTTGATTAAGGACACTCTAAGACTTATGCTCTTCTTTGGGGACCCCATGTGTTTCCTTTTTCGTACTTAATCAAGAGATTGCTAAATGAAGCTTTTACCCAAATCCAGTTGAACTCTTAAGTCTCATTAAAAGACCGGTTAATAACTAAATAGATCATAATGAAATAATTTGTTCTTCTCTCTCTAACCATTGCCATAATACTTTGTAACCCTTTCTTAAGTAATGATAAAATTTTGATCCTCTTTCGGAATTTTTTATCTAAGCCTTATGTATCTAGTATAAAAGAAAGGAGTTTAACCTTTTAAGAAGGATTTTACAGTTCATAACCTGAATCTCCTAGAACGAAAGTTATATTTTGAAGGGCGTGTTTCAGTAAAATAAATAACCTTAAGAATATTTTCACAATGGGATGTCTTGAATCAGTAACTTTGTACTTCGTGGTTGGTCTTGTTTCATGGTGCCTTGTCAAAGAGAAAGGTGAACCGTCCTTGTTGGGTGTGGGATGTTCCGTGTTGCTTATGTGGTCATAGTTGTGTTAGGTTGTTCGAAGAGTTAGTTGTAACATTTGTGTCCTCCTGTAATGTCATTTTATACTTCGAACAAGTCAAAAAAATTATCCTGTACTTTGCTATGTTGGTATGTATGTCTCATATAGTGGGCATTACGTGAAAATAACTCTCCTTCACTCTTATTAGTTCCAAATGGTGTTATAATCCTCAAAATTTACGAACCCAAGACATACA
The DNA here is from genome assembly GCA_018340775.1 of Taxus wallichiana var. yunnanensis. Taxonomy (NCBI): domain Eukaryota; kingdom Viridiplantae; phylum Streptophyta; class Pinopsida; order Cupressales; family Taxaceae; genus Taxus; species Taxus wallichiana. The sequence goes on from CM031233.1 coordinate 194,924,248, forward strand.
TGTGGGTCTCCAAAATCCTATCTTCAAGTCCTAATGAAACCAGTTGTAGGCTAGCAAATGGAGATCTTATGCGATTCTCTAAAATATTTTCTACATCTTCTCATTTATGCTTCGACATTTAGTCAACCATTTTTGCTTACCCTTTTGATCATCTCCTACGAAAGGATGTTTCCATCCTACATCAACCCCTTTTATTATAAGTCAATCATTCTCAACATTGACTAGGACCAATCGCCTCGACCTATTAAGGATATCTTTATTCAACATGGGATTTCTAGTCCCCTTGGCATGTCCCTATCTCTAAAGTATCATGCAACACACGTAAGTGAATTCTCTTAAAAGTGTTGTGTTTCAACAAAACAAAAGTGTATACACTACAAGAAGAAATTATTGACTTTGGGAGTATTGATTGACAAAGGCTTGTTTTCTAAAATATCTCTAAAGTACAATGTCTAACCGATTTCTACACCACATGCCGACCTTTCTCCTTCAAATGATTGACAAAAACAACACATGGTTCATATGTCTCTTGTTAGAAGAAGTAAAAATTTCGGAAATATTCCCCACAATATTTTTCCACCCTTGACTTCTCTCTCAATCCTCATCTTCACCACTATTTCCTCCTACAATATTTTATTTAAATTTCACTTTAACAATGCATCACTCTCGGTGTCTCCATTGCACTTCTCAAATAAAATTGATAGTTAAAGCATAAAATAATTTTCCTTTACATTCCATAATATTCCTAGCCTCTTTCTTGTAGTCATGTCTTCATTATTTATAACTACAAAATGGTGTGTACATACGTATAGACGAGAAAACAAACTTGAAGTTATATTCTCTTTTTTAAATCCCAAAACATGAAATTATATCAAAGGCACCCATGGTGATTTAATTGGTTTTTCCTGCTTCGTAAATAAATGTGATAAGTGTCGAGAAACCACACCGCCACGTTCACCTGTAAGAAAAGAAAACTCATTTAAAGATTCAGAAGCCGTTACAGGGAATAATTGCATACGGTAACCGTTCCTTAAGCAGTTTCTATAAATAAACGGAATAGCTCCTTGAGAAGATAGAGAGACTGTTTCTTTCGAAGCCAAGCATCACTCTCAATCCAACCATGGCTTCTTCTACCCCTGCAAAGCCTCTGCAATTTGGAGACAAGAAAACTGCAGACATTAAACTGAACATTACATTTAGTGATGACAGAGTCTTCAAGCCCAATCCTCTTTACCTTCATTCTCAGGTTGTCACACAATCGGCATATTTTGAGGAAATGTTTTCTCAGTCGTCGGCTTTGGATGTGCAATCGGACAAGCTTCGTATCAGGGTAAGACTCCCTTTCACAGCTGCAAGATACTATTTTAAATGTCTTAGATTGATGTATTATTCTTACTACGGACAACAAGCTTGTTTTCTCAACTGCGAGGAAGCCGTAAACATTCTGGCAGTTACTTGGGAATGGCGGTTCTATTATGGAATTAGGGCATGCATGCATTTCCTGTCACACCATGTTTTGCCTAGTTTTATTACTGAACATGGCGGCGGTGTCCATGAACGAGAGTCCCTACATACACTGCAAAAAAATTGCAGATAAGTTTGGAAAGTCAAAACAATACATTTCTGCAGAATGAAATCATGGACTTCATGAAGGCATACTTTGTTTCCACCTTTGAAGAAAGTGCGTCTCCACGGTTTAAGAATTTCTGGAGGCAGTATTTATTAAAACTGTGCGGGTATTGCATCAAAGGTATTGGAAGAAACGACATTAGTGAGGAATTCACAAATAATTGTTGTAAGTTGCTGTTGTGGATATTGGACCTGATTAAGATCCTTGATGGGAAAATGTTGGAAGCAGCAATTCACATGTTTTCTGAAAAGATTTCTGGTCTTTTAGATCGTAGACATGATATTAGCGGATATTCTCTTTTACTGGATATTGTTGTCGACAGGTTTATGAAGGCTGTGGTATATGAAGAGATACGTATCTCTAGAGATGAACATCTTTCTTTTCTCACAATTTGGATACCTGTAGGGTTGTGTCTCAATGTTCGCTACTTGGCAGAATGTAACAGAATGGGATGCGGAGAGGATAGTTCATATATGGATAGATTTGAAAACAAATGCATGATTTGTTCAGAAATCTGCCTCCTCGTGAAAAGGAGGAAGTATTTAGGGTTTGGTCAGATAATTCTGGTGAGGATCATAACTGGGCAGCCAGTCGAACATTTGAAGTGTGGAGCATTCCCAGATATTATTATTATTAAAATGAATAATAATGTGATATTTTATTATTACATATTAGAAATATGAATTCATCAATTGTTATGATAATGCCATATTTAGTATTCGGCATGAATATGCTTGCTTGCTCCTTGTTCCAATACTTCTTAAAGTATTTCCCTAATGTATACATTAGCTGTATTTATGTCTCGGCATGGAACAACCACCTTTGGATCCTTGGTAATCAGATGATATAGATATTCACCAAATAAATTTATCGTTGTTCTTCTAGTAGAGCTATGTGAATTTTATAATGAGAAGAGATGTGGACATAAGTGATAACTTTAAGAAAAGCCCCTAAAAATTTATATAAAATCCCAGTGAATCATTTCCTAGTACATTATTTTTGGGCAATTAATCTGTGCACTTTGATTAATAAAGTTGTTATTCATTGGTGAATTATTGACCGGTGCATAACAAAATTACTAGTTTACTTAGAGAAATAAAACAATTCATTCGGCAAATTATTAATTAATTTAAGAATATTACATTATTTAAATGTAAAATGATTCCAAATAAAGATAAATTTATTTCGTTAATATATATTATCAATTACCAAGAATCCAAAGGTCGTTAGTCCATGTCGAGAGAATAATACAGCTAATGTATTTATTAGAAAAATAATTAGTCACAAAATTTACCTTTTAACTATATAATTTATTTAGATCGTACCATAGTTACACTTTTTTCTTTATATATTCATTTAGAAATTTCTACACCATCATGAATAATGATTAATGATTGAAGGTGTATTTCAAGAGGGAAATTTGATTGACACATTTTTTGGGATAGAAGTCCTAGGTATATTGAAAATACAAATATTGATTATTAATTCAATAAAAAAAATGTTTCAAGATTTATTAATGATGTTGGTAGTTTAATTTATAGTGTCAATATAGTTTAGTTATTGTGGTCATAAAATATATGCACTTGGGTACATTTCTAGGTCCTAAAAACATGCACCCAGCATTTACATGATTCATAAGTGAGAAAATTGTTAATTGTCAATTTCCTTTATCCTATTGTTTTGTGCTCTATACTTTTAGTGGCTTTATATATCTTGCACTCTTGCAAAAATTAATTGTTTTACCTTTCTATAGCCTCGTAGAGCAGCACTGTGTGCTCCTGTCCTCATGGGAGCTCTTGTACCTCTTTATCCTATTTTAATCCTTTTTTATCCTTTTGGGCTCCTTTCACTTCTTAATTACTTTTTATCACTTTGAATCTTCCCTTAACTTTTCAATTACATAATTCAAACAAGACAATCATATAAATATATAGTTATATTTTCAAAATAAAAGTTCAAGCACTAAGCATTACATACTACCACCTAAGCTTGCATCCATTGGCACAAGAGCATTAAAGGCATCGACCATCTAGCACAAATAAAAGGGATAAGGGTTACATCAATTCTGCATACAAAACATAGGAGGGGAAATCTATTCTATTTCATCCCACACATTTTATACATTTGTTACATTCTAGACCTAACCCGCTATAATTGTGCTTGCATATAGGAATCTTAGGGCATCATTTATACACACACACACAATAAATACATGGAGTGTGAGATGTATTACAATGCTCAGTCGTAAGTTTACTCTTCGGGTGACTGTCAAGGTTAGGTCGTCTCCCCAATTTGCATTTTCCTTTTTAGGTTTGATGTGGTTTGTGGGTATGTGCATGTGAACTTATTTCTTGCCGGTTACATGTACATTCACAAATCAAGTAGCAAATTCAATGTGAGAAATAGAGACCACCGAAGCTTATCCCGCACAAAAAGATCGGATCTAGAGTATCTACACAAACACTAGTGCCCAAATCTAGACACTAGCACTTGGGTGTTCCTATCCTCTCGTGGGTGCTATTATATGGAACATTTCTAGATCTCGAAACCTCTAGTTTTTAGTGACGATAGTCTCCTCAATTTGTTTCATTATTTCTTCTATCCAAATCACTTTCGCTCAAAAATCGATAAGCTCCCTTATCTCGTAATGCTTAACAAATTACACACCCAAAACCACATTAACATTATCATAGTTGTTTCTTTATTTACATGTTACAAGACATCACAAGATCCCAAATAGAATACTTTAATGTCACAAGGACACTAACCCAAACATGGAACCACATGGACAACAGCAAAACACTACAGCTCACCATATACACACTTACTAATAAGGGATGTACATGTTTCAATGACTCAAACCCGCATGAGAATCATAAGGTTAGCAATATCTTACATCTTCCATAGTTACATCATTTTTATGATTCAATTTCATCATTTAAACTTATAGATTGAAGAGAATTTAACATATAGGTAAATATTCTTGTTCCGAAAGCTAGTTCTTCAATATTTAATTTTACGTAGTTGTTAAAAATATATTTTTCTTATGAAATATGTTCTCATACCTCAAGGTTATATATAGTTCCCATTATAATAAAACGTTTTGGATCTTAATGATGCCCTCCTTAAATTTCATTTATTTTATGATCATATTAGGCATTTTAGTTAGTTCATCATAATTCAAGGTTTATAAGACTTTGATAACTATCATTTCATAGTTTCATCTTGATTACCCATAATCTAATTATATTTACATTATTACATAGATCTCTTATTACCTTGTTTATAGAACATTTATGATTCGTGTAACTCTCACTTTCCACTTAGGGATTCAATACCTTAGAAGACTTGGATTTTTTTTTAAATCAGGTAAAACATTGTACAAAGATATAATTACTAAGGAGGACAAGAAGAAAGGACATGTTCCAATGTGTTCAAAGTTTTCATGGTTTATACACTTATTAGAACTTTTTTCTTAGATATATCAACTTTAATAAACCACAATCTACGCACACAAGCCATATGTCATTGTGTAAATATTTACACCTTCAATGCTATGAGTTACACTTTATTCATCTATACCATCTATCATGGTAATTTTCCAAATATTCATTAACAATTGAATACATGTTTGCAACAATCGTGATCCTCTTGAGGCCCATTTTTGAGATTAGAAAGGATGTTGCCAAAGGTAAAGCTCCCACACAAAACAAATCTCTCCCATTTTTTCCCTTATAAATAGAAAAAGGGGCTAACCTTAAGTTAAGGGAGTGGTTCAGTTACTCTTTACATTCCCAATATCATCTTAATAGACATCATTTCTATGATTGATTTGTGAATACCTTATTCACCCACAAATGACCTCTTAAGAGGTACTAGACATATCTTAACCCTATCTACACAACAAGGTAAACAATCTACAAGGAAGTCTACTATGAGGTAGTTAAGACATTCCCATGCTTTCATGAAACCAAAATACCAAGGACCAAATTTACTAGCTACCATGTTCACACTCATTTACATGATAAGAGTATCCTTGGGTTCCAAGTAGCTACCAAGTTCAAGGAACTCTTAACTATGTGTAACATTTCAAGGATCATAAGGATATAAACAAGGTACGTACGTAGGAGGATTTCTAAGTACAGATTGAGTATTATTCCATACATAAAACTTGAGCCTCAAATCAAATGGAGCATATGAACGTGACATGTAATGGTATAAGGATTTATTACTTCAAGAAACTAAAAATAAATAAGCCACTTGTGTCAAAAGCGCGACCACACATATATGAATGAAAAAAATAAAGGTACTTCCCATTGGTTCGAGTAGTGACTCATTTAATGGATCATAACATAATCAAGGTGAAAATATCATAGGAAGGGATTTATGAAGCAATCTCATTTTGATAGATTTAGAACTAACCATTCTACCACACATGACGAAATATCATAATAGGAAATAAACTAACCAAGACCATCACTTTTTGGGAGTATAATGAAACCATATAAATTCAATACCTAACCACACTTTTTTTATAAATGTCAACAATAATTTAGTCAATTTATTCTAACACGTATAAGAACACAAAAAATCAATTGATAAAAGTGACTAATTCGTTTATTTCCTAAGATTAGTATTACATGTTAAATTCTAGTTTTTCAACATTGAGTGATTTACATGAAACTTCATACCATTTAACATGGGAGATATTTTACAAATCGGATTAATGCTTTCCTTCTTCATTTCTCAAATTAAAATAATATATCATAATAAAAATACACATTATTTTTAGAAAAATGATACGAAAACTTCTTTTTCCAATTATTGATATACATATAATGTTAGGATGTGCATAAATAAAGTACATGTCACGAGCATAGAACAATGTCCAGTCATCATGTCCTACCACTGCATACACATTGTGTTAGCACTAAGTCGGCATGAAATCACCCCCCCATCTACCTAGTTATGAAATCATACATCTGACAATTTTTTATCCCCCAAACATACTTAGTCATTTTTTTGTTCCATTCGAATTAAGAGGTTTGCGAGAAAAAAAGATGAGAAGAGAGAAAACATCAATTCATAAAATGTTACATAACCATAATTTCTCATAGTTTAGGAGGAAGAGAGATAAGAAGATAGATAAAATCCATAACTTTCCATGTCATACCACATTTCGTTTAAAATTTAGTCTTAGAGAGAGAAAGGAAAGAGAGATACAATTGTATTATTATTTCTTTCACGTTAACCTATTTATTAATACCATTAACATGTTGAGGTCAATTATATGGAAACAAGAGTCTTTACCAAACAAAACAAATTTCTATTTTAAATGGAGTGGTTGGATGGTAAAAAGGGTGACCCAAGATAAAACTCACAATGCAACTCAAATAGCCAAAATAGGTTGCGAAACGACCTCTAAAAAGGGTGAACGCTAAGCGAAAGAGGTGAAGGTATCTCCTGGCCTTTTGTAATATAAACCAAGAATACTCAAGAATTAAGGATGGTAAGAATATATGCACGATGCACGTTTTGGAGGTGTAACTCCAAGGTGAAATGTCGTAGTTTAAAATATGCATTATCGTTTCAACGTAGTTCAACTAGCCACAAAATGGCCTTGTAAAAGTGTATATGGGTGGCCAATAAAATTTCGGATACTTCAAAAAAAATCTCATATATACCAAGATCTCAGGGAACCAGATAAAAATAGGATCCAACTCACGTAACTCATTTTGGGAGCATCATTAAAGAGGAAAATTTTGATTTTTAGCAGCTTATGCCTACACCTAGTAGGATAAGTAGGCCCAAAACGGGCATGCAAAGCATATTTTCTGACCATCATAGTGAAGACCAACTATGTCTCATCATTCTTCATATACAATAAAGGGATATGAGGTCACAACCAATACTTTCGTGACCCGTAGTTTAGTTTTACGAACTAATTTTGAATCGAGTGACAAGCGTATGGGTAGGCATCTCATTCATTTGACTCAATTGAAACATGAGATAATGAATAACTAAAAGAATCTTGATTATAAATTAGACAACGTTTTACATTTAATCAAATTTCTCCATGACTTGGATAATGTTATCAACTTGGAAAATTGTACTCTCGCGCGGTAAGCGTTTGTGCATACCAACAAAACATTAAAGTAAAATCAACATTTTAATTATTTTAATCAAAAACACTTATAATTTAATATGAAAGCATAACATGAAACAAAAACTAGATTGGGAGAGGAATAATCCCATGCCATTTTATGACAAGGTAGAGAAGGAGAGGTCTTTAGCTGGCTTGCGGGTTGCCTCGACATTTTGTCAAACAGTTTGGTGCGTTGCAAAACCTTCACATTCTCCAATGGTGGTTCTCGATTCTTACTCTATGCCCTCTAAAATTATTTTCTTAAACTCTCCAAATGCTTTTCAATAGACCCATTTTGAGCATATCTTACAATCCATGCATTCCACGAGTCTACATTGGTTTTATGAATTATGACAAACAGTTTGTGTGCCTTATGACATCTCTCAGACATCTTAAAAGAAAAAAATCTGACATGAGACTCGTTCCAAATCTCCATTATGCTTTGGTGTAAATCCATTCTGTTTTAATAAAGCTCCCGTTTTAGCACCATGACAGGATGTTAGTACAACCTGTTGAACTTTGGATTTACCCTCGCTAGTCACATTTTCTTTTATAGGTTCTAAGATCTCCAAGGAACCAATCTTTTCAATATCTTGACACCATTGAATACCACAACCTTTTCAGAAACAACAAAAAAATCAAACAAACGTTTTGATGGGTGTCACTAATATGTTCTCAACGCATTTATTTTGATCACAAGCAGAGAAAATGTTGGAAAAATACGTGAGGGTTGTCCCTACTCCATCCATATCATCTACCCACCCAAGAAAAAATAAATTGAGATTGGCGCCTGTATAACCAGATACACTCCTAGCTATCTAGACATGTGCAACATAAATAAAAGATAAAAATCTCCTTTCACATCCCCACAGAGGTAAAAATGTCATGCAAATAAACTTTTTCCTGAGGAAAAATGTATGATCCTCCTTTTCCATAAACATTTCCCTTCCCTATTCAAATCGCCCTTTTAATAGAGGTTGGGAAGATGTTGGTATAACAAAGGAGAGGAGTCTGAAATGCTTTTATTTTTTGAGTTTGTCTGAGGCATTTTCATACAGCCCTGGCGCCATAGAATTCTCATCATCCTCAAAACCTATCCCTTATCCCTCCATGGTGGCGGCTCCAACAAGGAGGAGGAAAAGATTTAAAAATAAGAAAACATAAACAATAGAAATAAAAATACTCTTTTTCCCTTTCTTTCCCAGCCCTGTACGTCTTTTTTTTTATTTTTTTATTTTTTTATTTTAAATTTATTTATTTACCCTTTTTATATAAAAACATCCACAATTGAGTACTTAAATGACTTGGACACAAAGGCTTAATGTTCACTACAACAAGGTTATAAATTATAAAATTTAAATTTCCAAAGTGAAACTTACATATACATAATTAGGGTCAATCCCCTTGGATTCCCTAAAACAATCCACCAAGTTACAAGGATCTCAAGTTCCAAGACTTGAAGTGCAACAAATGCCTATGAAAGTAGCTAGTTCCAAGATGAGATAATATCCTCTCAATTTAACATTTGACGAAAAGACTCGCACTAAGATATTGCTTTAACCAAATATTATTATTTGAGAGATTATAATATTATTTCCCCTCAAATTTTAAACATGATCACCTAAACAACCTTCACAATTTCCCTCCAATTTAGGCTTCTTTAACTTGTGTTTTATAGCTAGATCATTGTTCTCAATAATTCTCGTCATCATTGCAAAAAAAGGAACTTATCCCATATAAGCATCTCGAGTGTGAAATTGGTTATTTACTAGAATACACCTCCACAACCTTAGAAATTTTGCATAAATAAAAACTTCCCTCCAAAATGATCCATCCACGCAGAAAGACCATATCTAAGAGGAGGACATGATGGGTGGCCTTAAAAATTCGATAACTCGAATTCGAGTAGCGCATTGTCATGGGGTCTTGTGAGGCTACAAATTTAACTTGGTGAAGTGTCAACCATAGAGTAGAGTAGGACAATAACCTATAAAATTTTGATCAACAATCGATGCAAAGGATTCATGACTATCGAACCGTTACGAAAGAAACCTCTCAAACGATCCTGTTATGAGATGTCATCCTTAGAGAAGGCTTGCGGAAGGGTTACAACAGTCGGGGCATTACATCTCTATCCCCTAATGATATCATATTCCTCAATGCGACACAACACCAAGATTAGTTGGAAGGATAAAATAGAAGAAAATGGTAAACATTGATAATGTCATTTAGAGCCAAGACCATGTCGCTAACATGCGATCATAAGGGAATAACAAATTTCATGATTTTCTTCAATTGCTTAAGTTTTGTGAAGATTGGTAGTTATCTCTATCATAATGAGTCCAAACTAAATTTCATTATGAAAACTTGTTTGATATAGTGTTTTCTCATAAGCATATTTTTTAGTTATTAGTTTTCTCAGATGCACAAATGGGTTGGTGTGATTTTTATAATCATTTTCATCGTTCACTCTTTTCATCTCATTACATATATTTTTAACACGTAAATTGTGCTATTTTTGTATGGTTTTCAATTATAAATTAAAACATGAGGTCATCAAATACCTAACACCATAACACAGACCTAACCATAATTTTTTTCGCCTACACATTAAAGCAATAATCATAACATTGACCACTAAACATTTATCACAATTCTACATTTGACATAATAGTTATAACATTAAAACTCACCAACTAGGAAGGGTGTAACCCAAGGATTCACCTCTTCAAAGTGGAAACACACATTAACCAATCGAGATTCTATTATCACATCCATTTCACCATAAAACACCGCATTTTATCACCAAATACGTGATCGTAACAAGGAGGAAACATAACAAACCCTCCAGAACACATTACCTATAACATTAATCCATACAAACAAGTTTATAACAAGCTAAACACAACACGTAACAACTGGGTATGACTAAATATCCTCCATACAAGAGAATAAATTTCGAGGGTGTATGACACATATGTAGTCGGTTCCCTAATGCGAGGTGTATATCTCTCTAGATAAATTTCCCACTAAAGCCAAGTATAGTAATATTTTTCAACTAAGATGTAGTCCAATATCTCAATATCTCCTCAAGTAAGCTAATAGAATCAAGCAAAGATATCAGGTATCCCATTTGTATGTCTATCGGTGTATTCCTTGCATACCCCAAGGTACACCGCCCTCCAGTAAACCATAACTATGCAAGAGTGAACCATCCCATACAAAATCCATAAACCTTGAATTGATTAAAATCTCCATCTTAATGGTGAAAAATATTATTGTAGAAATTAAGGGGAAACACAAATCACTCTCAAGTCCACTAATCAATACTAGCCATCTAGCTTCATATTGTCACTTGGTAAGAAAACACGTTAAAGGTTGAAGCTCATGGAAAATAATTATAAACCTAGACACCTGGTTGTGAATGATCCATCGGATAGTCTTGGCTCTAGAAAGGAGGAAGTGCAACAAGTTAGAAATAATGATACGGATGCCTTATCAGGGTCCCAAAATTTTAATGAGTATATTGAAGTTTTGATTCCAATCCATAATAATGAAAATGAAAATCCAAATACGGAAGAGGATTGGAAAGTTGTGAGTAGGAAAAATAAAGGGACTATCTCTCCCCTTAAGATGTAGTTAAGATCCAAAGGAAAGGTACACAATATTTAGTTATTTTCTTGTTTTTTGTTTTCTATTATTATTATTATTATGGTTTCTCTATGCCGCTGGAATAGTACGCTCCTTTTGATCCTCAATGTCTTATATTTTTCTCCACTTTTTGTATGGGGTAGCATCCCCTTAACCCTCCTTTACCTATAATCAAAAAATATTGCATAGTATAAAGGCCAATATGCTAAACCATACTGCATATCATGAAATCCATCCAACTGATCCATACTTCATACCATCAAATCCAATCCACCAAGAGAATAGAGGGTCATGATGGTTTCTCAACCAAAGAGGACAAGAATCATAGGAGTCTCTCAACCAAAGAGGAGTCAATATCGAGTATATCTCTCCACCAAAAGAGGAATAAATATCACTAGTGTCACTCCATCAAAGGAGGACCGAGTGTCTAATATAAAAGTGTGGTCGGGTAACTCCATGGTCCCGGACATATAGAGCCTCATCATGACATGTCCTGCAGCCCCAAGCATGTAGTCATGACACCTTGGGGGTAACCCCTTACGACAAAAAAAATAACAAAATAAGACCGAGCCCTAAACCTAGAGATGAGCATGTAGAGAGGCCTAGGGGTCGCCAGTTGATAGTTGTAGACCATATCAGGGAGATCTTGAAGTTATGAAAATCTCACTATTCCTGGATATATAGGTGGATTTTACGTAGAGGTGTGGTTGGTGAGCTTGAGTAGGTGCTTTAAGCTCTGCCCTTATACTAGCAACACAAAATCTCATGTTGTAATCCATCTTCTAAGGGATGGAGCGGGTTTCTAGTGGAGGACCAAGGAGTAGAAGCTCCACGTTGATTCAGATATGGTTACATGGGAACTCTTTGAGGAGAGGTTCAGGAGCAAGTACTTATCCCGGATGTTTATTCAGGAAAGGATAGATGAGTTCCACAACCTCCGTCAAGCATCTATGACTGTAGCTGAGTATGAGAGTCGATTTCTGGACCTACTCTAGTATGTCGACTATATGCAGGATGAGTAGGTATGGATTCACAGGTTCATAAGGGGCCTAAATTTGGATTTGGGTTGTGCGGTGTGCATTCACTACCCACGAGACCTCGGCGAGAGGCATGTGGAGAAGGCCTATATTGCGAGAGGAGACACGGGGAAAGACATAGCGAGGCCGGGGACAGATTTTGGAGCCACATCCAGCAGATGAAAGATAGCAGATTGCGAGGTTCGGTTCCTCCTCCTCATGGTGGACAAGGTTCGGATAGTCTTCTTTCGAGACCACCTCAACAAAGCAGCAGCAAAGCGAGTCATCCGCCATTTAGACCTACTCGGAGGTTTGACACACGAGAGAGGATGGATTATGGGTCCTCCTCCTAGGGGTCCCATTAGGTCATAGGGTGCGCCGAGGACTCGGTCATGAGGAGATTGTCAAAAGATACCTCAGCAGTCCATAGTCAGGTCGTCAAGATCCACAGCACAGACTTCTAGAGTACCGACTAGAGCTGCATCCCATTGGAGAGGACCAAGTAGTTGTTATGGTTGTGGCGTTGTTGGACATCATTGGAGAGAGTTCCCACATTACCCTAGTAACAAGGGTAATACTTAGATTTATGAGCCTACTATTAGTGACATGGGGCACAGCCATCAAATCGATGTAGCTATCGAGAACCACCGGACTTAGTACTAGAGTACCGTCATAGAGACGACAGTAAAGCATTGATGGTATTCCTACCTCTATATTTTTTATTTTGGTTGATCAAATTTTGTTATTGCACCATCCTTAGTAGAACATTGTAGGCTAGTCGCAGTTAGGCAGGGTCTTAGTTGGGATGTTGAAATGGCTTCTGGAGCCAAAATTTCTATAGACTCCTTAGTAAAGGAGTGTGTAGTGGATTTGGGACCCTTCACCACTACCTCGGATCTTTGTATCCTTCCGTTGGGTTCATATGGAGTCATCTTGGGCATGGACTGGTTGTCTGCACACAGAGCTAGATTGGACTGTTACCATAATACTATTACTTGTACAAATGATCTAGGAGTTGAGTCAGTCATAACAGGAGATAGGAGACTGTTTACATTTGCACCATCTCTGCTATGCAACTTAAGTGGTGTGTGTGATAAGGTTGTTAGATGTATGTTGTTACGGTTAGTGACAGATCTAAGGATGAGTCTAGTGGACCATCCCTTGATGACCATCACATTTTGAGAGAGTTTTTAATTTTTTTCCAGGGGAGCTACCAAGGTTACCTCTCCCACGGAGATATATTTTCATAGAGATCTTGTTCCAAGCGCAGAGCCTATCTCACGAGAACCATATCAAATGACTACTCCTGAGGTCTGCGAGCTCAAGTTGCAGAGCTTGATGGCCTTCTAGAGAAAGGCCTAATCATGTCCTATTGTATCCCCGAGGGTGCACAGTGATTTTTGTAAAGAAGAAGGACATATCTCTATGTTTGTGTATTGATTACCACGAGCTAAACAAAGTAACGAACAAGAATCACTACTCAATCGTTACCCCCTTCCGCACATTGATGATTTATTTGATCAGATGAAGGGGGCCACAATTTTCTCCAAGATAGATCTTAAGTTAGGTTATCATCAACTGAGGATCATGGAGGTAGATATTCATAAGACCGCCTTCTATATGAGATATGGCCACTATGAGTTCACAGTAGTGCCTTTTGGTTTGACGAATGCCCCGCAGTGTTCATGAGCTTGATGAATGGGCTGTTCAGGACATTTTTAGATCACTTTGTGATCATTTTCCTTGATGAAATTTTTATTTAATCACATACGCGTGAGGAACATGAGGAGCACCTTCACCAGGTCCTTCAGTGTCTTTGTGAGCAACATATTTTTGGGCTAGAGAAGTTTTCGTTCTTTCAAATAGAGGTGTAGTATTTGGGCCATATCATTTCGGGAAGGTATCACAGATCAATCCCTACAAGATTTGAGCTATTATGGATTGGCCAACACCCACTAGTATGAAAAAGGTGCGCAACTTCATGGGTTTAGCAAGATATTACAGGATATTTTTGCAAGAATTCTCTCGGGTTGCACACCCCATTACTTCCCTTCAAAGATAAACATAAGAAGTTTGTATGGTCGAGAGATGTGAGTAGGCCTTGAGGACATCAAGGAATGTCTCACGACATCACCAATTCTTACAAGTGCTAGATCCTTGAGGCGAGTTCTTCATTTACATGATGCTTCTTTAGCAAGACTTGGAGGTGTGTTCATTCAGGAGGGAAGAGTAGTTGCTTTTGAGTCTCGCAAACTCAAGGATTATGATCTCAATTATCCAACTCATGATCTTGAGATTGCGGTAGTTGTTCATGCCTTAGTTCGATGGAGACACTTCCTCCTTGGCCAGATATTTACACTCAGGACTGATCACTTGAGTCTTTGCCACCTCTTCACGCAGCCCAATCTCAACACTCGTCAACAAATATTGATAGAGTTACTTTGTGAGTATGAAATTGAGATAGAGCATGTGAAGGGAAAGGAGAATGTGGTTACAGATTCCTTGAGTAGATGAATACATGTGGTTATGTCCACTTCAGTAGGCACAAATTTGTGGAGTAGGATATTACAGAAGCTTCCCCACAATAGCTTCTACCTTGCAGCCAGAGAAGAGATTGATTCTCAGAGACCCCTTGAGGGAAAGTTTGATGGTTTCTCACTAGAGAAAGATGGCCTTCATAGGCATAGAGGTTGGCTATATGTTCCTACGCGATGGAGGCTTGAGAGAGGACATTTTGACAGAGGTTCATCATGCACCCTATTCATCCCACCTCAGGGTGAAAAAGATGCACGCCATCTTGAGACAGTTGTACCATTAGAGGGGACTTTGGAGAGACGTGGCTCAATTTGTGTCACTCTATTTAGAGTGGCAAAATACCACCGTCGAGATACCACCATGATGTCATCATGGTCACGGTGGATAAATTGACAAAAGTGGCTCATTTTTCTCTAGTGAAGACCACCTACACAGCTAGTGCATTGGCACAGGTATATCTAGTTGAGATTGTCGATTACACGGATTCTGTGGAAGATCATTTTTGATCGTGATCCTTTGTACACTTCTCACTTCTAGACCACCATGCAACATTCTTTTGGGATGAAGATCAATTTCGTCATGACATATCACCCCGAGATAGATGGAAAGACTAAGCGGGTGAATCGATTTTGGAGGAAATGCTTAGGATGTACGTCATGGATCACCAGCTGAGATGGAGGGAGTATTTTTACTTGGATAAGTTTTCCTACAATAATAGCTTCCAGATTTCGATAGGCATGGATCATTTTCGACATTCTATGGTAGAGAGTGCAGACACCTCTTAGTTAGGACAGGTTAGAGGATAGGGTTTCTCTTGGGCCGGGGGTTACTATAGGACATGGATCAGCATGTTGTTTTGATCTTGCATAGATTACATGAGGCTCATAATAAGCGTAAAGAAGTATGAAGATCAGCATAGGACAAATCGTAGTTTAGAGGTGGGCATGAAGGTGTCCCTTCACGTTAGGACACATAAGAGCCCTATCTCAAGGAAATGGATCTAAGATAGTTCCTATGTTTGTGGGTCCCTTTGAGATCTTAAAGTTTATTGGTCCTTTGGCCTACCATCTAGCATTACCACCCAGCTTGTCTCGTGTCCACGATGTGTTTCATGTTTCTGTAGTTAGGAGATATATTGCAGACCCTTCTCATGTACTAGATAGGACCTACTTGTAAGTGATGGTGGAGTCCATCCACATTTTAGAGTACATTACCCTAGGTCTTCGAGGTAGAGAGATTGACCAGGTTTGAGTGTAGTGGGATAGGTATGATAAGACTGTGGCTACATGGGAGGATGCTACATTGCTACAAGTTCAGTTTCCACACCTGTTCCAGTGACTTCTAGGAGGAAGTCGAGTCTAAGGGGAGGGGGATGTAGTGCCCACTTCCCTTCGACACCTTTTGTTATTGATTTCGATACTGTCGACTATACTTATGGATATTATTGTAGCTTTTGATTTAGCATGATGTTAGATGTTAGAGATATTGGATTGTTGTTGATTTTGATTCATATATTATGCGTGTGGACTTCTAGAGACATTTGGATATTGAGGACGATATGTTATTGACATACATACATACATACATACATACATATGTGTGTGTATGTATATGTATAAATTTTACATGCGATATTTTTGTCACACTTGAGTAGGATTTGATAATTGAACTAATGTTGTGATCATTTTGACATGGATGAAATATAGAATAGAAATTTTGCTATAAAATGTAAATGATATCATATTTTCCTAGATGATATTTGATTTGTATATAGATTATTGTGGATTTATATTGTATATTTTATCCTAGATGTTTTTGATGCGGCCATGAGGTTGAAGGAGGTGTTATGTGTTTTATAGGTAAACATGTCACAACAAACATCGGGGGATTAGAGACCAACCACATTGGAATTCTATATGAATTCAACAAGGGTCACCATGGAAACATGTATTTTATTATGTATTGTGTTTGAATTGTTGTTAGGGGGAAATTGTGACCAAGGGGTTATGTGTTTTCTTTCATTTAGCTTCCTTTATTTAATTTTTGTATGTGATATTATAGTGATGTATTCCCCTTTTGTTAATTACTTGATTTATGTCTAGATTAGTAAATTAATTATTTTACTAAATTAATTAAGAATGGGTCAAAAGAATTCCTTTATTGGATTTGATAGCTCTTTGGTTTATGTGTTTAAGTTGAGTTCTTAAGATCTTGAGTGTTGTACACTCCACCTCCCCTTTGAAATTCGGATTTTTCCTTAAGGGAAAATTTTGGAGGCTTGTGGGACAAGTTAAACTTGTCCCACACCTCTTAAATTACTATACCAACCCTACCTATGGGTTGGGGGGTCAAAATTAGACCCCATTATGTGTTTTGGGAAGACAAATTGTAAGTTTTTATTGCACTTTCTTACATGTATTTATTTTAGTCCTTAAGGGGTGTGGGCTTAGAGTGTGTGTAAGTAAAATGTCATTTCTTCAACCACTTATTAATTGTGCTTTGGAGTATGGGGTTGACTAGGGTGATGTGGAGTGGAGAGGAAATGAGGTAGCATCCTACTTGGATCCACTTCATCCTCCTCTCCCCTTTTCTATTTATTTAAACTCTTTTACTTGTTTGTTGGTTACTTGATTCTTGTGTGATCTTACATTTTTTTTTTTTTTTTTTTGAGTTAGAGGATTTTGGAGAGCTTGTGGTCTTTGTGGGAGCTTGTTGGTGATTTCTTAGGTTTGAAGGAGCTTAGAGTTTGACTCTTGGAACAAGCTCTACTATGGAAAGGTAGGAGATTTACTTTTCTTATGTTATTCCTTTATTTTGTGTTTGTGTGCTTGTTTTGTTGAGTGTTTGGAATGCTTGTTGGGTACTTAGGTAGATGGCCTAGGTGTGGTGTAGGAGGTGACTATGGAGATAACTAATGTAGGGAGGCATAAGAGTTATTTCATGTTTTGGAGGGAGTTTGGGTTGGGTGCCCCACCTTGGACAAGGAATGCTTTCATTTCTTACTTGTTCTTGTATGAGGGAGGCATAAGAGTATGTGGGAGGCATAAGAGGTACTTGAGGGAGGCATAAGAGTATGTAGGGGATTTGATATTTTTATCAGAGGTTTTTATGGTTCAAACCCATTTCCCATTGGGAGGCATAAGTAGCCTCCCCATAGGTTCTTGCTCCTTTGGCTATCATTTTTTTAGCCTTGTTTATTTTGTTGTTTTCCTTCTTATGTTTTTAGTTTGAATTGAATGTGCATTTGGAATGGTTGTGAAATATTTGGTTTGTGATGTGGAAGATTTTTATTTCCATGTGTTGGAATCACCTCTCATTATAATGTGGTTGGGGCTTGGGGGCCAATGAGGAGGATGGCTTCTCCTCCTCATTGGAATTCTTGGTTGGGTGGAGAGTGTTTCCTCTCCCCCTTTTTTTGTTGTGATCATGAAGCATGGAGGAGCTCTCTTGTTGGTGATGTGAAGCTTGGAGCTTTTTTTGGAGTCCTTAAGAAACTCCTTCTTGTGGGAAGCCCTACAATTTGTCCACACTTAGGCGGAGAAACTTCTAATATTGCATTTCATTTTAGCTACATTCTTGTATAATTTTCCCACTTAAAGTGGAGGACATTGTACCAGTAGTTGTAATGAAAATTTATGTTGATTCTTGGACATTACAATTGTATTGTATGTGAAAAGTGGAAGGAAGGATTTTCCCTTGTAAAGTTAGTTTTGTTGTGATGTATGTTGAAATGAAAGGGATATTTTAGTGAAGCTAGTTGATGTAATAAAAGGGTGATTTGGAAAATAGCTTATTACTCTTTTAGTGATGTATTGTCTATGATGCATCAATGCCACCACCAAAATTACCTTTATTTATTGTTATTAAATTTGATAGATACAATGGCCCATGTTGGAGTCCCTCCAACCCGTTACATATTATGATGCCCCTATTTCGAGAGGGAATCGAGGATAATTTCCAATTAAAATGTCTTGGGACTCACTATCCACAATTCCCAGGGACTTACTTTGCATAAAGAAACTATCAACATTGGAACCACTGAAAGGAAAGGTTTGACATTCACATCTTTCTCTAGAGTTCCCTCGCTTGCAAATCTATGCATTTCACCTCCTTTTTCATTTGAAAGGTACTCAAAAATGGCACATGTACCAACACTTGGAGCAAGAAGAAAGGAGGAGTCAAGACTACTATCCCTCAACCCTTCATAAATACAACCCTCTACTTTGATAGCACCTCCACTACTAATTTACTCAACACTTATTGTATCCAAAGTGGCATTTCCATTCAAGGGGTATCAAATGTATTCATGTTTACTGAAAATAAAATTTCCCACAAAAGGCTACCATTCATGATATAAATTCTAAAAATGTATGGAGGTATTTATGTATACATGTTTAGTTCAAATGTCATGATATAAGATTTGCAAATTCAGATATGTATGAATTTGTAACAAATTTAAATGTACACATACAACCTTTCAATGTAATGTTTCATCTATATTCCTACACTACCACTATCAATCACACGCCTTATCGAGTGTACAAAAAGTTTTTTTCAAAAAAATACCAACCAAACAATTGATGCAACACTAACACAATTACCCCGAAATAAATACAAACCATGTCAACTACAAAAGTAATTAACTATCCAAAATGGTATCAAATGTATTCATGTTTAGATCAAAAAAATTGGCCACAAAAGGCTACCACTCATGATATAAAATCTGCACATGCACGGAAGTCTTCATGTATTCATGTTAAGTTCAAATAAAATAGTCCACAAAATGCTACCACTCATGATATAAGATTTGTAGATATAGATGTATGAATTTGTAACAAGTTTGAAATGTAGATATGATACTTTTAAGTGAAGTGGTTCATCTATATTTCTACACTTACAAAATCTAACTTTTCAACATACATGTTCAATTTTTCCTTTTTACTATTGCTCGCTTCTTTATGTAAACCAACAACACATTTTTAATGTCTTCTTCATTATATCTGCATACAAATACCTATAGTTTTAAAATGCCAAGAAAGAACCATGCAATTTATAGTTGTTTCCATCCAAATATTTGTACATTATATCACTTTTTACATATTGAATTGTTTTAAGGGTTAGACCTCATGTTTGCACTTTTTAAATGAAGCGGTTCATCTATATTTCTACAAAAAAAAAAAAATCAATCATACCCCTTATCAACATCAACTACAAAATTAATAACTATCCCTCTAAATAAAACAACATATACCATTTGGCGTTCATATTGCATTGTACACATCTGATTGCTAGTTACACCAAAGGTGTTACCCCTATGAGAAAGGCCTCTTTCATCATTCACGAATTGTCTTAAATGTGACTATGCGCTTAGAATTTTTCACGCTATTAAATTTGATGTTTGTTTTGATGGTTTCACCTTCTTTAAAGTTGTTTGTAGCTGTTTTTAAAGTTGTTTTTTTGTTTTTAACTTTTCCCCTTTTATCGATTACATGCATGCGAGATTGGAATTGCGCAGAATATTGCGGATTGGATTTGAGATTGAAATTGTGATCCATAAGGATCCAAAATGACTCTACTTTATCAAATCAGCCAACACAAAAAAGAAAAAAATGATACACAAAGGTTCTGGTTTAGTGATAGCACTCATGCCGCCTCTATGCAGGGGGTAGTTACAAAATCACCGCCCCACCAGGGGTGGCGATCCTGGAACCTCTGGTCTACATTGGACGGTGGTCCTAGATCTTGCGATGATGAAAATAAAATATGACATGAACAGTCCCAGAATTCCAAAGGGTGTTGATGTCTCTTCTTCTCGCATGACCTTTCCCATTCTCCAAAGGTGCACGATAGAGCATGAGAAAGGCTATAAATGCATGCTATGAAGAGAACAAAGCGCATCGAAGCATGAAATGAGTAAGAAAATCTTAGTGTTGGAATTGTGATTTGTAGAAGCAAGGATTAATTGAGACAGAGCAAGATAGTAACTAGGAGGAAGTGTGAGATATTATCTACTTCTCTTTCATACTTATTGTAATTTTTGTACTTATTATTGAATTGACCAATAAAAGTGGGAAGAAAGAGAAATTTCCCTTCCTAACCGGTTTTTCCTCCTTTGGAGGTTTTCCGGATATAAAATTGTTGGTGTATGAGTCTATATTCTTTCCTTTTCTGTAAATTGATGATTCTAAGCACAAGTATAATTGATTCACTAGCTATCTCTGTTATTTTCTAATAGAAAGTAGAACAACAATGATTAATTGTGATTCTGTGGATAATTCAAAAGTTGAAGAGTTTACTTATCATTTTAGTATCGAGATAACAATTATCCAGGACTCGTGGTATTCATTCTTGTATTTTTATGACAAAGGTGATTTGAGATCTAAAGGCAAAGAGGCTTTACCTTACGATCCAAAAATTTCTACAAAGAAGTGGAAATAGAGAATTCAGGGACAAATGGAGGAAGAGAACTTGGTCCATAGAATTGAGATGTTGGAGACCATGATGGATAGGATGTTTAGAAGGTAAGAAGAGCTTGCTGATTTACAAAAGATAGCTTCTGTCAAACAAGACTCCATGGACTCAGTGGTTCGGGCTTAGCTAAAAATTTGGCATAGGAAGGAGCCACCATGAGGAAAGTTATGGGGAAGAGCATGAAGAAGAGACTTCTAACACAAGAGAAAAGGTAAAATCCGATCATACTCCTTTTAAATTTGAAACGAAAGTTGAGATTAAAAGCTTTGAAGGACAAGTAGATGCATAGTTTCTTGATAAATGGTTAAAATAGTTAGAAGTTTACTTTAGCGTCCATAATGTCACTGAGGCATAGAGGATCACCTTTGCATGTCTCAAGATGGAGGGACATGCTCTAGTTTGGTGGGAAACCCATCTAGCCACTTGTGAAAAGAAGAAGCGTCGTATTTTGAAATCTTGGCAAGAATTTAAAGAATTTCTTAGAGCTAAATTATATCCTATTGGCCATAAGACTGACCAAATGATTAAATGGCAGTATTTTAGACAAGGTAGTGGTCAAAGTGTGCAGGACTATACTACGGAGTTTCGGAGGCAATCCATGTTGCTTAACATGGACTTGGAGGATGAGGATATTCGACCAAGTACTTGGGAGGACTTCACACTCACCTTCCAAGAAAATTCATCTTAACAAAGCCCAAAGATCTCAATGACGAATGCATACGGCATACTACATAGATGATGAAAAGAAGCAAGGAGAAGTAGAGCCAAGGGTAAAGTCACAACAAATCAGCAGAAGAGAGAGTTTGGGAAAATAAGTAACAAGGGTAAGTGGAAAGGGAAAGGTAAATAAGCTTTCACTACTTTTAATACTTGTAAAGATCCTAATAATTTTTGTAAGAATTGTGATATCAATGGTCATACTGACGCTACATGTTGGAAGTTGCATCCGGAGTTACATCCGAAGAACCAAACCAAGGACTCAAAGAAGTCCATGATCTGCTATGAAAATAGAATGGGAGGTCAAAATAACATATGAATCTGATGTAGACGAGAGGCTTGGATGCACGGCCACCAACATGGACATCCAGAAGAGGAGATGAGTAGACTATTCTCGGATCAAAATCCGATCAAGAGAACTAAGGTAAATGCTTTGGTTGATACCGGTTCTCGGTCCTAACTTGATTTCAAGCAGCTTGTAAAGAATTGTGGTCTTGAGACTTATGAGCATCCACACCCTTATCCTTTGGGTTGGGTGAAGAAGGTTGTTGAAATTCAGGTAACAAGAAGATGTAAGGTCAATTTTGGGATAAATTCCTAATATATTAATGTTTTTGAAGCTGATGTTATTCCACTTGATGCTTTTGATGTTGTATTTGGGAGTCCTTACTTGTATGTTAGGGATGCTATATTTATGAGGAGGGAAAACTGGTACAGATGGGTCAAGTATGGGATCAGCTACAACATTCGGGCACACCAGCGTAAGACACGAGTTACTATGGTAAGTGCTAACCAAGCAAAACGACTTATTCATGAAAATCATAATCAGTTTTTTTTACTTTTATTAAAGGATAAACAAGATGGGGTAGAAGTTGCAAAAGATTTATAACTAGGGAAAGAATGATTTGGATAATATTATTCATTCTTTTCGTGAAGTATCAGGCTCCTAATGGTTACCACCGAAACGGAAGTAGAGCATGAGATTCAACTATTGCCGAATCCCTCTAGAAACATCGTTGTATAGTCAATCCTTTCTCGAGAGTACAAGTAAAGAAACAACTCCAAGAATTACTAGACCAAGGGGTGATATGTCTAAGCACCTCACCATGTGATTCACCTATTGTGATGGTGCCAAAGAAGGATGGTTCTTAGAGAATGTGCATCGACTACCATGCTTTGAATAAGATCACCATAAAGAATGAGATATCCACTTCCCCGCATAGATGATCTCTTGGACCAGCTTCAAAGATGCCAAATATTTCATGAAGTTAGATCTCAAGTTAGGTTATCACCAAGTCTGAATGAAGGAGGAGGATATATGGAAGACTACCTTCAAGACAAAACAGGGTTTGTATGAATGGTTAGTACTTCCTTTTGGGTTATGTAATGCACTGCTACATTTATGAGTTTGATGAATGATGTATTCTGGGGATTTCATACATTCATGTGTCGTTGTATATCTAGATGATATCTTTATTTTTAGTGCCACGTGAGAAGAACATCTAACTCATTTGCAGCAAGTCTTGCAAGTTCTCAGGGAGAAACAATTGCTTTGTAATATGAAGAAATGTGAATTTTCCAAATAGTCACTTATCTATCTTGGGCACGTGGTTGGAGGAGGAGAGCTACGAGTGGATCCAAAGAAGGTGGAAGCCATCACTAATTGGCCAACACCAATAAGAGGCACATAAACTAGGATTTTTGTGGGAGCAATATAGTACATGCGAAAGTTCATTCTGGGATTCTCCGTGATTGTAGAACCTCTACACACAGTGGCTGAAAAGAGTAAGAGTTTTGACTGGGGTAAGGAACAAGACAAATCCTTTGAGTTATTGAAATACAAGATTAATCATACTCCAATACTATCTCTTCCTAATTTGCGATTTGCCTTTTGAAGTAGTGACAGATGCCAATGATTACGCCATGGGTGTGGTGTTGCTTCAAGGAGGTAAACTCATATGTTATCATTCTAATACTTTCACTTCAGTAGTTAAAGGATATTCAATATATGATAAGGAATGTATGCACTAGTTCGTAATTAAAAATGGAAGCATTGTTTGGTGGGTAAAGAAACTATCAGTGCACACCGACCATAAACCTCTCCATTACTTGCAAGAACAACCTAAATTACAGCATGCAAGGAACTACAAATGGATAAGGTTCCTTCCGTAGTTACATCTGATGATTAAATAAAAGAAGGGTAGTACAAACTTGGTAGCAGACATGTTGTCTAGGCCACCCACACAGAGAAGTTTTCCTATTTTTCCACTATCTCTCGTATCGAGCCCTTCACCAAGGAATCTTACGAGAGAGGCATATTCCTAGGACAAAGACTTTGGGGTGACATTTCAGTAGTTTCAGTCCCAAGGGGCTGAAAGGGCAAGGATTGAAGATTGTTATCTCAAAGACAGGATGCTCTACCGATGGGGGAAGATTTGCGTGCCAAAAGAAGAGAGAATTCTATTGATGAGGGAAGCACATACCTCGAAAGTAGTGGGACATTTCAAAGTGTCGGTAAGACCTATTCCACTTGCAAAGGTACGTGTACTAGCCCAATATGCAAGAAGAAGTATCAAAATTTATACGGGGATGTAAACTTTGTTGTACTAGCAAGCCTAAGACTAGGAAGGAAGGTTTATATATTCCTTTTCCAATACCTACTCATCTGTGGGAGGACATTTCTATGGATTTTGTAGGAGGATTACCTATGTCTAAAAATGTCCATGACTATCTCTACGTTGTTGTTGATAGATTTAGTAAGATGTGAATTCTTATGGCATGTAAAAAGACAAAGAAAAGCACATGAGGCGGAAGATATTTTCTTTGCTAATGTATGGGTGCATTTTGGTTTTCCAAAGTTTATTGTTTCTCGACAGGATTCCAGTGTTCTTAGGGAAGTTTTGGACTACTTTGTGGGACAAGATGGATACCAAGTTATAGAGGACCATAGCTTTCCATCCACAGACAGATGGACAAACAGAGGTGGTAAATAGTACTTCGGTATAGTTGATCGTAGGGTATAACAGCAAACACCAAAGGACTTGGGATGAGTCCTTAGCCTACATTCAGCATTCCTATAATCAAGCATTACACACATCCACTATGAAGTCACCATTTGAAGCATGTTAGGGATATTTACCTACAAATCCGCTAGACATAGCAGTTGGACAAAGATGATGAGAAGGATACATGAGACACAAAGGTCACTAGAGAAAATAAATTCATTG
The DNA here is from genome assembly GCA_018340775.1 of Taxus wallichiana var. yunnanensis. Lineage (NCBI taxonomy): Eukaryota > Viridiplantae > Streptophyta > Pinopsida > Cupressales > Taxaceae > Taxus > Taxus wallichiana. The sequence continues at coordinate 194,949,640 of CM031233.1, forward strand.
AGAGGATCTGGAAAATCCATGTCAAATTCAAAGAATAGCTAGAGAAATCTCAGGCCAAGTACAAAGCTAGGCATGATCAGCATAGAAGGGAACATAAGCTTCATGTTGGAGATAGAGTTTGGCTTTACTTGAGAAAGGAGAGACTACAACGTCAAGCACGAAAGCTCAAGACATTACAATATGGACCCTTCACCATATTGGAGTAGGTTGGAGAAAATGCCTTTCAACTTGATTTTCTATTGTTTATGAGGATGTACTATGTAGTAAACTATGAGAACTTGCACCTATATGAGCCATCCATGCTAGATGAAGAAGAATAACTACAGCTTGCTACCTCTCATTGAGGATTGCGTCTTAGACTCACAAGGTGAATTGGAGGAGGATGTAGTACTGTAGCAGAAGGTCAGAGAGACTAGGAGAGGTCCGCAAGAGTCTTGGTAGATTGGACTGAAAGGAAAGACACCAAGGCAGGCCGGTGGTACCCAAAGGAGAAAGTGAGGGAATTATTTCCTCATCTACTCCCCCACTAAGCTTTTGTGGGACCAAAATCCTCCTAAGCAGGGGAGGTGTGATCCATAGGGATCCAAAATGACTTTACTTTATCAAATCATCCAACACGAAGAAGAAAAAAATGATACATAGAGGTTCTATCTATTTAGTGATAGGACCACCGCCCTATGTAGGGCGGCTGTTATAGAACCGCCGGTCTACATTGGGCGCGGTCCCGGATCTTGTGGATAGAAAATAAAATATGACACGAACAATCCCAGAATTTCAAAGGGTGTCCATGTCGCTTCTTCTACATGACCTTTCCCATTCTCCAGGTGCCTTCGGAGAACATGAGAAAGGATATAAATGCATGTTATGGAAGAGAATAGAGGGCATCAAAGCATGAAGCAAGTGAGTAAGAAGCTCTTAGTGTTGGAATTGTGATTTTTAGAAGCAAGGAGTAATTGAGACAGAGCAAGCAAGTAACTAGGAGGAAGTGTGAGATATTATCTACTTCTCTTTCATACTTATTGTAATTTTTGTACTTATTATTGAATTGGCCAATAAAAGTGGGAAGAAAGAGCAATTGCCCTTCCCGACTGGTTTTTCCTCCTCTAGAGGTTTTCCGGGATAAAATTGTTGGTGTATGAATCTATATTCTTTCCTTTTTGTAAATTGTTGATTCTAAGCACAAGTATAATTCATTCACTAGCTATCTCTCGTTATTTTCTAATAGAAATTAGAACAAAAATGATTAATTGTAATTATTTGGATAATTCCAAAGTTAAAGAGTTTACGATCAAATTGAGATTGGCATCCGTCACTTATGCTAAGAGATCTAGATCGCCAAGGGCTTTTCTCCATAGCGTATGTAGCGTGCACTCTAAACCATACATTTTGGTATTTATAAATTATATATCCTCACATCAGTGTTAGGGTTTTCAGGGTTTCTAATTTGGTGTCGTGGATTTTTCTTGATGTCACAAATTTTGCAAGAAAACTAGGATTAGGCTTTTGGTTGTCTACAGTTTATATGAGTTACAAAACAGCTAAGATTATTCAGTTTAGTTAGTATGGAGATATAGATCTTTGTAGAATAGTGTGTTTTTCCATTATTGAGGCCATCATATGTTTCAGACAAGGTAAAATAGGGATGCAACGGTTACATGATTTGCAGCGCTATCTCGTAAATTTCTTTAAAATGTACCCGCATTCAATTGTAAATAGTTTATACACCATAAAACCTAATTTATATTCATTGTTTGTGTGCAGGTGTGGCTTTGGCTGGCCTGATCTTGGAGCATGTAGATTTGTTACCAAGGAAGTAAAAGTACCAACTTCCAACATAGTGAATATGGGTGTGGCTATGGCTTTGGCATGGCAATTGAGTTGTGGGGCTCCCATTGCCTCTAAGTTTGAGAAAGTTCCAATTCAACCCTTTAATCTATATGTTTGTATTTTGTAAGTATTCTTTGTTGTATCATATTATATATTCATTTCATCCATCATTTTATTTTGATTTGGTTGAAATGGGTGCAACATCATTTGCAACTCCATATTGAAGCCCAAGGTAAGTACTTACAATATGTGCTGGAGAAAGCCAGGGAAACTCTTATTGGCCATAACTTGGGTTCAGTTGGCCTAGAAGGTGCCAAAGAAGAGCTCTCAGAATTGGCTTTAAAGGTGTCCAATGATTTCCTCAAATCTATTTTCTTGATGTTTCCTCAAATGCAAGGGTTTTGTGAACAACAACATCATGTAGTACAGGTTGTGAATATCCTTCATCTACAGTCTCAAGTTGCAGATTGTTCAACAGAGAGCTGCTTGACATCAAATGAGATAACTTTGATTAGAAAATACAGAATTCTTGTAAGAAAAGGTTGAGACGATTTGAGGATAAAAATCTACCTTTCTCCATGATATTTGTAATGTGCTCTGTCTAATTGTTTTCTCATCTACAATATATTTTGGCTTGTAATGTGCTATGTATTTATTTTACATACTTTCAACTATTTTTATTTATTCTTTTACCATTTATTTACTTTTATTTCTATTGTGTTTTATTTTCAGCACTAGGATGAGTGTTAGGGTTTGCCATAATATTTTCATTTAGTCGAGCCATCAAGATATCTCTAGATCTCTTCTTTTGCTTTTTCTACAATTAATTTTTCTGGTTTTGCCATCTATTTACTTTTATTTCTTGTGTTTGTGTTTCTTTTTTGCACCACGGCAAGGGTTTTCTTTTACACCAGAGTCAAGGTTAGGGTTTGTGATAATATTTTCTTTCATGCTATGCTACTACCAAGGTAAGGGTTTGCTAATTCTCATATTTATATTAGCATGGATGAATTTGGCTCAATGAATGGAATTGAATTCATTTCAAAGATTTCATTGTTGCAAACTTACGTTGTACAAACAATGTTTATGTGTTTTATGTAAGAAATTGGCTTCCTTGTTGTTTTTTCCGCACACGCTTACGCTTGCATGTTGTGTGCCTTTTTTAGGATTCTTCTAGGTGAAGGAACAATGGAAGGTTTAAGATCAGAATCGAGGCACATATGCAAGCTTGTAACATACTACAATGGTTATTTCTATTCAATATTTTTCAGTCAATAGACCAATCATTCATTCTGAAGGGCTTCTCATTTTCCTTTTCATTGTAATGTCACAAACATAGCTTGTGTGTGCACGATTTTTAACTTCTAATAATATTGTACCTTGTTGTGGTTCATATGTTGCCACTAATGGCCATATTGATGCCATATATATGATGGAAATCTTTGTTAAATGCTTTCAGATTGTAAAAATTGTTAGCAACAACTAGAATATTTTGTTACATATTTCACTTTGTCTTAATTGATATCATTTTATTTTGCATTCTTACATTGATGAAGTAGTTATTATGAAAATCTTATTTTTCCTTAACCAAATTGCATTGTGAATTCAGTTTTCATTTGTCAATATCATTTTTTTATCCAAGAAATTTTGTGGTACAAGAATTTTGAATGGACATACATGTCCATGTTGGTGAGTTATTTTGTTATGTTGTGAGATGTAGTCCAAGGTTATTGATCACTATTTTTTGGGAAGCGTTGATATGCTACAGTGCAAATGTTTGTGATTTAGTCCATTTTATGATATAATACACCTACAGAAAAAAGTGGACCACCTTATGACGACATGTTTTACTTTATTTGGATTAAATTGGTTTTAAAGATTTTAGTTATCGAGCACCTACGTGATAGGTCCCAAAAATTGTTTCCATGGTCAATTTTTACAAGGAATGATACGAAAAGCATATACCTACACAAAGATTATGCATAGGATTTTGGTTGTGTTGAGTGGAGTAGGGAATAAATGTGTGGATGAATTCATTATATCAGTGGAAATGGTAGGATTGGTTGAATTAAACAGATGTTATCTTATCATAGATAATTAATTTCTTAGTTTAAGGACGTAAGGCCTAAATATTTGATACAAGAGCAGTATGATGGATATAACACTAGTAAAAACAATTTTTCCATACGTATCTGCCACTCGTTTGCACTTATCATATGCCACATATGCAAGAAGTCACATATTCAAGTTGTGAATAAATTTACCTTCGATGAAAAATTAACATAATCCCAAAAATAGAAAAGCCACAAAAATCAGGTAACGTAAATAGGACAACACGCATTCTCTAGCAGCATATTCATGCTTTACTGAAAGAAATCATAGCAGCAAATGCATTCGTGTGTTACTGCCAAATCATAGTATACAATCGTAGCCAAAGCCACCTGAAAATAAAATGGGGTTAATACTAACAACGGATTTAAGGTTTTTCAACATTCCGTCGGTGATGAAAGGGAAAATTTTGGGATTTCTCACCTTCGTAATCTCCTGGATGTATGTGCAATAATGCATATTTATTTGTCCACAATTATGCCCCATTATGTGCATTCTTCATCCATATGATTATGCACTGAGAAGATGATCTTTTATTTGTAGCATTCAGGCCTACCTACCAATGCAAGGATCTTTAGAATTCATCTTTTGATTGGCTTGCTCCACACACTTCTTTTTCCTTTAATTTTCATTCTTATTTTTCAACATCACTTCTTAGGAAGAAAATATTAAAAGTAATTTAAACTAGCCCAACAATTATGGTTGTTCATTTCTATTGCAGGTCAGATTTTTTATTTACAAATTGTGTGACCCACTTCCAGAGAAGAAATTCCTCACATTCCCTGGCATTGCTTTTGTCATTTTCTTTATCCTCAATGCCCTGATGTGGGGTAAACAGTCCTCTGGTGCAGTTCCATTTGGAACATTCTTTGTTTTGGTAATTTTTTGGTTTGGGATATCTGTGCCCTTGGTCTTTGTTGGTAGTTATTTTGGATACAAGAAGCCTGCAATTGAGCATCCAATTAGGACAAACAAAAAAAGGTATAGTAGTTGATTATTGTATTAATTTTGTGAAGTCAAGAATGGTAGTAGTTGGGGATTGAAGTGAAATTTGTAACCAGTTCAACCATAATAGGTAGGACTGCTCTGCTACGTTCCTAAAAATAGTAATTTCCATCTTAATAAGCGCATTGAAAGAAGACCACAATATACTTGTGATTTGCAATAAACACTTAAACTTGTGAAGCCTAGTCACGATAATAAAGATTTAAGTAAAGGGGTAATTACTGCGTAGGTAGTTCTCACATACAACATTTATTGAAAAGAATGATTTAGGATTGTTGGGAGTCGGGACACACATTCAAGGCATGGCCATGTATGATCGGGCCTAAATGATTTACATCTACAAGATCCTCCCGATATCTTCACATGAGCCAAAAACTTGAAGAAATGCGGGCTCGAGGGTGCCCTCCGACAAGATATGCCCACTACGGCAGCAAGATTTGCTGCTACCGAGGCCGCTGGAAAACAGGAGGGCACTGACAGTTCTGTCAGATTCGTACCTCATTAAATATTTGACAATATGTTTTAACCAAATATAACCTGCCAGCTGTCCATTAAATTTATTTTGTGATTATAATATTTTGAAAAACAAGGAGACTCTAGGCAAGGCACGCCATTGCATGTGCGGGAAACGATGGTTTTATCCCTCCCACGACAAAGATTGAGTGTTGTTCCATTGCTGCGCATTTTTCCTCATGTGCGGGGTCTAACAATCCTGGTTGTTTCAAACCGCATGAAAATTTTTGTGACTCGCAAATATGACTCCTTATTTATTACACACTTAAAAGCAGTTAGTACGAATGTTTCTGCAGTAAATTGAATGTGAGATGTTACGTGACATTGAATGATTGTACCCTGAACTGCCACTACCCTTCATTTCTTCCTTGAAAGGAGATTGTCAAGGACAATAATACAAACTTGTTGGCTTGAAGTGAATATGGCATTGGAAGTCTTGCTTTGTTTGGTCACTAGTCACTCTCCACTTTGCAGCCACACGTACAAAATGTGTTCCCTGCACTTTTCACAATGAAGGTACTCCATTCTGCAACATGGGTCCCCTCCCACATTTATCAAATCCCAAAAAAACAAATAACTTATACCATTCAACATTCACATTGCATTGTACACATGCGATTGCTACTTTAAAACCAATGATCATGGTAGAGTGACCTTTGTTTTCCTAAATCAGTGAAACGTTCAACATTTCCCCCTCCTCGCAAATAAGATCAACCGAAAAAACAAAGAAAGTCCAATCGACCGTTAGACAAGAAGAATTGTATACCAGGTCGGTGATAGTTTGCATATATCCACCGAAAGGCCAGGCGAAAATTTGCAGGGACTCTTTTTCAATCCATCTATAGCTCTGAACATGGTTTCACCCTGGAAAACGTAGATCCCGATGTTAATCTAAACATAATTTTCAGGGATGGAACAAATTACGAAGGCAACCCTCTTCGCGTTCATTCTAATGTTCTGAGAAAATCGACATTTCTTCAAGAAAAGCTCTCTGCTTGTTCGTCTTCGAATGCGAAGCCAGTTGAGATAAATGTAAGAGTTCATGATAATACGGCAGATCCTTACATTAAATGCATTGGCGTAATGTATTCTTCTTATTATCGAGAACCAATTTCTTTCTCAGACGCAGAGGACGCAGTAGACATTCTGCAAGTTGCTTGGGAGTGGCAGTTCGATGATGGAATTAGGCGAGCATGCAATTCGGCGTGGAAGTTCTTTTACCTTATTTATCCCTGACGCTTGGTGGCGGTGCCCATGAAATCGAGTCCCTCCTTGTTCTGCATGATAATTTGGAAAAAGCTCTGGAAAAGGAAGCCGATCCTCAACTGCAGGACAATATTATGGAAGTAATGAAGGAATACGTGATTTCCAATTTTGATGCAGAGGCTTCAGTTGATCTCAGAGACGCATGGGTTAACCTACTTTTAGAAAAGTGTCGGTCTACTATCGAGGAAATTAAGTGTGTTGATATGCCGGAATGGAGAAATTCTTCTTGTTATTTTCTGTTGTGGATGTTGAACTTGATTGAGATTTGTGATGGGGAAATGTTTCGAGCTGCGCTCGGAATATTGAGTGAAGATAGAGAATTTGTGGAGATGTTAGCGATGGAAGGTGAGGTTGACACCTACGGATTTTCACGTCTGCTCAGTATTCTTGATGCTAAGTTTGTGAAGGATTTTGCAGACAAATGCATTATATAGACAAATAATATTTTTTGTTGATCGTTTGCTTCGATATAAATATTGTTTAATGATCATGTCTACATTGTGTATTAGGCCCGATTTTCAACTTGTATTTTTCTGAATTTTAAAGACTGTCAGCCTTGTTTTTTAATTATCAATTTCTTAATTCTCTCGGTGGACCTTGTCTATCTGTGTAACGCCCCGTGCATCGACGACTTCTGGTTCTGAGGAAGGAAAGAAAACTAGGCATGAAACTTTTCCTCTTCTTTCGACAACAAAAAAATTTCTACCTGGCAACGTGTTATCTTCTTAGAGGAAAACAAATTCCAAATAACAATAAAAATGCCATAATAAATAATATTATTTCATTGATAGTGATGTGAAAGATAAGTGGGTTTTATCCATATAGCATATCCTAACTATAAGCATGCACTTGGCCTAAATATGTATTTTGTACTTTTATGAAAACATTATATGTTTTTTTTTGGAGTGGTATTAGATTAAAATTATTATCATGCACCAATAGTTTTTCTACGGGGTAAAACATCTCCCCTAGCATCGTTTACAACATCCCTTTCAATTCTAATACCAATGTTTATTCCTACATCTGCATCTGGAGGTCTTCTTTCATATATATAATCTAAGCAGACAATTCTCAAACCGGCCTGCAGAATTTTGACCTTTGTGTCTCATCTGTCCTTGCGTGAGGGAGACGGGAGTGGGCAGAGTCCCGTTTTTCCTTGCCGTGATCTTTTTTTTGATCTTCTATTCAATGCGCATGGTTGGGAGGCGCGTTTTCTGGAGCTGCGGGCATTGATGGAGGGAGAAAACGTGTTTGACTGTCTCTTGCCCCTTTTTCGCAGTTCTATTCCTGTTCCTGCTACTCAAACCTCTCAGTCATGGCGTTTTCCTTGCCTTCCTTCCTGTGCGCGGGAGTTGAAGATGGAGAAATGGGTGTGGTTCGCAAAAATCATGCTGTACAGGCGAGATCTGTGTGACGTTTTTGTTCTTCTTCCTGGTTCCTCCCTACTGGCCGCGTGGGCTCCTCTGGAGTCTGGTTCCTTGTGGAGGAGGGGCGTGGAGCTTCAGCGAGCAAGGAAGACGCGTTTCCTCCATTTTCGTGGGTGTTGCGAGGCGTGTTCTTGCCGGATCTCCATGGCGACAGCCTGTAACAGTTAATAGCCAGGCGACAGAGTTTTTTCTGCGAGGCAGAAGCCCGTTTGAGCGCTCCAACAAGCAGTTCGTCCAACTATGTTGTTTCCTGTTCAGTTTTGAATGCATTTTCAATTCGGGATTTCTCCTTCAAGGTAGTTTTTATCAAAATCGATTAAGTGACAGTGTGAGTGTTACCAGGAGACCCGATGAAATTTATTACAGAGATTCTCTGTGGAGACCTTGCTGTTCGATGTAACTCATGGGAGAGAATCCCATATGCGTGGATCTGTTTTAGATCAAAATATTCCTGAAGCACGTTTACTTTTCCATAGTAATGGCACGTGCTTTTTGTGTTGGTGACAGATCACACCCGCAGGCACAGAAGATCTATGCAATGTTGAAGAAAATGTCTTGGGAGATAAAGGTAGCAGGATATTCCTCAGATCCATAGCTTGCACTGAGTCGTTTCTCCAAAACTGATTCGTGACAGTGAGGGTGTTACCAACAGGCCTGATGAAATTTATTTACAAAGAGTCTCTATTGAGATCTTACTTGTTGTAGGATGTAACTCATGGAAGAGAATCTGATAGGGGCGGATCTGTTTCATATCAGAGTTTTCATAAAGCACAAATTGCCTTGCAACTATATGAGCACCTTCTACGAGTCACTATGTTGGCAGGCATAAAGGGTGCTGATGGAATTATCACACTTTCAAGCTACAGCTGAAATGTTTTCACCGAGTGTATGTTGCTGTCCTCAATCTAATGAAGGAAAAGGTTTATCCATCAATAAGATAGATGCCTACCAGAGCCAGGAGTGTGATGTAATCAGTTTATTTTGTGTCCAAGCTTCAAATCATGGGGTTGGCTTTGTAGATGATATTCGCCGCATAAATGTGGCACTGGCACGAGCTCGCAAAGCAGCTGCATTGAAGCAATCTAGTGACTGGTCAACCTTAATTGAGGATGCTAAGTCTAAGGACTGTTTTATGGATATCGAGTCTGTACCAAGAGATTGTTTTTGGTTATAAGCCATCTCCTTTTTGCTTTGTCTCAAACTAGGGCTGCTCCTAATATGAGAGCACCAAGGTTAGGAGGTCCAAATTAGAAAAAATCAGATGCATATGGAGATGGTGGAGGTGTTTGGATGAATGACGAAGGATTAAGCTCAATTGCCAAAATGGGACCTACAGAAGTTCTAGGGCTGATCTTGGAGCGGTGTTGGGAGAATAATGGCAAGCATTTTAGACCACCCACCCTGGCTGTGAACTCCTACCTGTGCCAACATGAATATGTTCAATGTTTGGGCGCATAACGAGCTTGAAGAAAATGGATTTAGGCTTCGGTTGCTGTTGCAGGCCCCGTTCATCTTGTCATCGATCATGGAGCTTAATCAGGCACGATATTCTCTATACCATTAATTCTTATGCTGTTATTTAATTGAATCACTAAATAACTCTACTCTTCGTATTAATGTCTTGTGTGATGGTATACTGTTTGGTTTCAGCCCTTGCTCATTTGTATTCTTTTTTTCGCATTAGAAATGATTGCGCTGTCAGTTTCCCCTCTATATTGTTTTTGGGTTTTAATAAATTTTAGTTGGGTGAACTTTGTTCTTAAGTCTAATAAAGCAAAAGAGGTGGGGTCCTGTAATGAACACCCCTAGTTCCTTATGTTGGTCTCACGATTTGAATGTTTTATCAAACATTGTTGTTGGACTCAACCTTACGCCTCGTTTTGTTCTTATTCTTGTTTCGGTTCGAGATCTTTAGTCGGGGTTATGTCGAGTATTTGCGAATTAGGGATTGAGTACTACAAGTGCATTGTGTACAGTGAATGATGCTTTTCTTGTCTCTATTCTTTCTTTTAGTTTCTAGTAACCCTTCCTATTGGCTTGGTGTGTGCTTAGCTTGCTGATTATCGATTTGAGCCAAGTTGATATTACTCTGAACTAGGTTAGTTGCTTTTGTTACTTGTTTGAATCGCTCAAAGAAATACTTTTATTCTTCGAGTGTCATGGTTGATCGTCATAAGTTGATATCAATTCATGTTCACCGTTTGGAGATTGTCGTCTTTGGAATCACCTTCTCTCCCTTGGTAACTGCTGTATGTTTTGAGGAATGTAGCTGATCCTATGGAATGTCTTCTTTTGACGATACTCACATTCCTTTTGGATAGTTTAAAATGTCAGAGGAAATACTCTCTTTCGTACCTTGATTTTGTTTCACACATGTTGGAGGATACGAGATCTACTGGATCATTAATGAGGAAGTTTTCAAATCTTGAAAATTGAGATGTGGGTTTTATGCGTAAGAAATTACTCTACGTTTTGCTCCGTAAAGATGCTTAAATTTCATCCTCCTGTGACTCATAGGTTGGTGTGTTTGGAAACTCTTTGGTTGACTGGTTTTCGTGGTGATCGTTGTGATACGACCTCCTTGCTGTCATTGTAGTAGAATGGTTATGTATTGACCAGAAAGGTTTAAGTCAACTTGTTGTTGACGACAGATCCTTTGGAAGCTATGTATCTTGTGTCGTGTTCTTGCGAATGATTGAGTAACCCTCCTGTAAGATTTATAATGGATATGTTTGGTCTTGTCAAGTTTGTCCTTTTTCTTAATACATTCTCTTGATTAGAAGAAAGTCTAATAGAAGGATTGTTAGGATAGGATGTGACCCATGCGAGGTCATTTGTGCGTTTCATCCCTTTCTTTCCATTTTTTTTAATCTGTACTGACATAAAATTAACTGTTATAGGCACATCATCTATATTAATAAGTCATGTTGGTTTAGATATCCTCATGTCGATTGATTGTTTGGGATCTTCCAAAGGCATAGTGAATCCTTGGCTTGGTGAACTAACTTAAACAAATAGGGATAGATTACGTTTGAAATTAATTCTCTTCCTGTAATTGTTTTTGTTTCGAAATGTTATCTTGTTTAAATGACGGTCATTATTGTGATATGGGTGTAATTCACTATGATGTTTATTAACCGCTTCTCTATGTGAAAATGATAATTGAATAGAGTTAGTGCCATCCCTTTTATTTAGGCATTTTATGTTTTTGGACAGCTCTTTAATTGCTCTTGTTTAGACTCTTGGATTATTGTTTTCTTCTTCACAGTGCTTTTCTTCCTTGAAACAGTTAGATAACAACATATTGTCTTAATGTTATAGCTTTTATCGTGCTCAGTTCTTGCGAACTGACATGTGCTAACAAATGTGCAGATGGATTATGCGAGTAGACTAGAAGAAAAGAGTGTAAAAGTTTCATCTGTACCATTATGAAGTTCCTTGTAAAAAAATGTCCAATGTGTTGTAAATTGTGTAACATTGCTTGTAAAGAGAGTTGATATGACCTCTTGCCTTGTATTGTTTGGTAATGGTGAAATAAAGTGTCTTGTTCTTGTGTAGTTAAGCTTGAAATTATCCTTGTGAGAAATGGCATTCAATCTTTACATTGATATGAGTATTGTAAAACTTTGATCTTGAGAATAAATTATTAAGTTAAATCTTTCTAAGACTTAGCGACAATATTTTATAAGTAAAGAAAAATGAGTCGGTTAACCCTTAAAGAAGCTAAACAAAAATAATGATTTTATATTCAACAAATAAATGTAAAGGTGATCTATTTGAAATCAAATAATTCCATGAGTGATCAAAATGAAAACATCCTTTGTGAGGTAAACTTTTATTAATCGATACCCTAGTTAAACTAGCGAACACTATCCCTTTGGGGTGAACTCTTAAACAAGCTTAAAGGAAAACAATGGTTAGTTTCTGGAAGATATTAAGATTTAGTAAGTAGGAGAAGACTTTAAGTGAACTACTCTTGAGTGTATAAGAAATTAACTCAGTTGGTGAGATGAATTTGTGCAAACCATATATTGATTTCCTTCTGAAAACTTAAGTCATGAGCTAAAGGGTGTCTTACCAAAATAAATAAACCCTAACCATTTCTTACTGTGGCTTGCCCTAGCTGTGAGTGTGTCATGTGGTTGGACTTCCATGTTGTCTCGTCAAAAAGAAAAATAAATTGTCCTTGATAAGTGTGAACGTTTCCGTGCTGACCTTGTGGTCTTCCCCGTAACAAGTGGTTCCAAGTGTTGGTTGTAACCTTGTGACGACATGTTGTGCCGTGTTGAGTCAAGCAAGTCAAAAAAAAAAAAAAAAGTTATCCTGTATTTCACTGTGTTGTTCTTGTGTTGGTAATTTTGGTGCGTTACAATCTGCTTTCTTTTATCTCTTCAAAACTATTCTTCATTCTCCCCAACTTTTATAATGTTTTCCTCATGTTTGGGGTTCTGTTTTCGCTCATTTATCACTTATTTTTATATTTATGAAGTATTATTGTACCAAAATGATTTCAAGTATATAAGAAAATCTTCACTTTTATTTGCACATATTTAAAAGATTCCAACCGCATTACACGTTAATATTGTTGAATTGTAATATTGTTGAATAAATTATAATTATATGTTGATTTCACATTTGTTTCAAGATTTGTGAGCCTAATAAATACAAGGAAGTTATGTTATTTTTGTTTATTCCTTGTCCCATGAAAAAAAAATTAATGTTAAGCATTTTATAGACATGTATCTATATTAGGATTTTAAAAGAGGACATTTTCTCCATGACTTATAGTGAATAAAGTAAAAGTGATTGATGTATATAAATATTGTGAAAAATTATTATCAATGATAATTATTTTGGCATACTACAATTTCTCAAGAAATGGTCAACCATTTTTGTATCATTTTATAATGGTTGATTATTTATGTATTCATTTTTGAAAATTTCCTTGTATTTTCGCAATTTATGTATTCTAGGTTCAACTTTCTTTTCTAACTAGGCCTATTTTTTCTACCTACAATCAGACCAATTTACTCATTGATATCTCATTAAAATTTGAATTACAATATATTATGGTTAGTCAGTAATGCCCCAATAATAAGGCACTAACAATTCATCCTAAAACACCTAAAAATCTAGTCAATTTTTTTTTAATTGATTGATTTTTTTAACATATTACATTTCAACTATTAAATATTTCTTAAGATTGATGGTTTTAAGGTACCCCTTGGTCCACATTTATTTTATTTAACTAATTTTATCAAACACAAGCTAATACTCTAACATCACCTAATAAATAAATCAATCCACCCTTGCTTATAACATTTGTTTATTCTCTTAATAACAAAAGGGCACTTTATTTTAAAACTATCCCCATTCATGACCCTTAGTCTTTTCTCCTAGGCACCCAATAAATTAATTCACCGACACCACATTTATTTAATTCACCCATACCACTCAAAATATCTACCCCACCCATGTTATGTTGTAGGGTTCATTTTGGGCCCTTGGATTCTTTCTTTTTCAAACCTAGATCTTAGGTATTTCTTAAAAGCCCTAAATTTCATTAAAGATGTATAATTTTTTTTTTTATTCTCTATTCATTTGCACATGTTTTGAGGGAGGAAGGAGTGGCAATAGGAAGATCATTTGCATTGAAAGGGAGGATTTTTTTTCTCTTCCTTATTTAAAATTAATTATATTATTTTTTATTTTATTTTTTTCCTTTTCCTACCTAGGGTTTCAAGATCTCTTTTCATTTGTTCTTCTCATGTATGTATGTGCTTCTTTTGATAAATAACTAGATTTTCTCGGTTTTTTGAATAGTTGTGTATATATATTATCTCTTTTTTCTTCTCTCTTACCCAAGAAATTTGATTGTAGGTATTGATTTTACCCATTTCTTATTGAAGAGATTTGATGAGTGTGTGTGTGTTATTTAATAAAATGAAATTCACCATTTAATTTAGTAGGGTTGAATTCATGACCATGGTCTATGTAGAAGGGCAAGATTTGTTGTGTGGTCGTGCCCACACCACATAGAGGCAAATGTGGTCGGGGGGGGGTTTGGCCGCCCCCAAAAAAAAAAATCTATTTATAAATATTTCTTCTTCCATTCGGACCACACCGCTAGTAACTTGTATTATTATTTTTGTTTTATTTTGTTTATTAAACTTTATCTCTCTCTCTTTCTATATATATAGTGTAGATCAAGAATTTCGTGCTTGTTACTCATCCAAGTTAATGTACCAAACTAAACACAAAAACCCTGAAAACTCCAATGAAATTGATACTGATGAAGATGTAGATGGATGAGGAAGCCAAGGTAGATAAGACGGCGCACACAAGCAATTCGCACAATAGATCCGAATAACCCGTCAGAAACACCGATACTTGACGTAAAAAGACCACGTTAAAAGATATTTTAGTGGACTCGCCCGAGAAGTGGGTCCGAGAAGCGATAAGCTTCCTTGGCGGATGTCAGTCCACGTTTTCAATAAAGAAAAGCAGCATACATGATAAAAGATGTAAATAAAGACTAGATTCTCTGATTGCAGTAATAAAATGTAAACCTAATGAAGCAGATGCATAAAGATGAAAAAAGGAACTATGAAATAAAAGCTGGATTTGTGTTACCTGTATCCTTTTACCTATCTGCAGAGAAAATCGGCGTCGCTTTTTAAAATCGGCGTCGATTGAGACTGGTCGGCGTCGCTTTTTAAAATCGGCGTCGATTGAGAGACTGGTCGGCGTCGCTTTTTAAAATCGGCGTCGATTGAGACTGGTCGGCGTCGATTGAGACTGATCGGCGTCGACTGGGTTGAATCGGCGTCGACTGGAGGCAGATCGATCAGTCAGGGACTGTGCGATAAGATTCGGGAATTAGAAGACGAATGTGGTCTGCTGGATGAGCCGAAGTTGGCGAGACACTGGAACAGAGTCACCAGATGATAGATGGTGGTGCGATGCTGATATGACAGGGACAGAGTAACGGTGCTCCTCTCAGGGATTGATTCGGACAGGATCTGCCCTAATTTGATACACTTGATGCTGAAGATCTCTCAGACTGTATCTCTCTCGCTCTCGTCTCGTGCAAGTGCTCCTTTTTTCGCTTGTTCGCTTTTTCGCTCTTGCTCCGATCTCTTTCGGTTCGATTTTTCCGCGCTTAGAACTGAGTTCTGGACTTGCTTTTATAATCGGCGCCGCTCCTAGAAAATCGGCGCCGACCATATGGGTCGGCGCCGATCGCGGAGAAGACTCCCGAGATGGCTAAAAATGATCGATTCGAGAAAAATAAGACTCATCCCGACTACGGGAAAATATCCCGCTTAGGGAAGATTAAAAATAGATGTGATACATGGGTAGAATAAATTTGGGGTGGATAAGTGATTAAGATGCATGGGAAGAAGCGTAATTAAATATTTAATACTTAATTACTCATGGGTAAGATGTGATGGGATGAATTAAATTTAGAGTAGGTGATTAAATCACAAATTGGAAAACTATCCCAAGGGGATAGTTGGTGATGTAAACGTGCCCTAGGTTACCTAGGCAAGTAAACGGATGAGAAGGGACACTAAATTGGGTAACCAATTTTAGGTGTCTACATATAGTGTGTAGAAAAAAATTTAAAAATATTCTCTACTGGAAAAAGAAATAATTCGCTTTTAAATATAAGAACAAAATACTTATATCATACTCTATATATATATATATATATATATTGAATGGAGAGGTGGCTTCTCCATTATAAAATTTGTTACAAATATATATATACCTGCGTGTTTCTTTATAAAAGGTGATGATAGCTACAAGAGTTTTACAAATAAGCGTTTAAGGCATTCCTCAATAACAATATATTATTACATATATTTATATATATACTTGCAAATAAAGCTATATGCATATTATTTTGGGCATAGGTAATGCCAAAGAGATAGTTCCTAAAATCTTAAATTTTTAAAATGATCTCATTATAACTAAAATACACAACTATTGACAATAGTAATGGAAGAATACTTCATCACAAAATGGTAAGGTACCTAAATTCTCCTCTTGTAACACCCGCTAAAAAAAACCCACTTGAGACCCAAGAAATAACCTAGGATTAGTTAGGAAAAATTATGGGATAATTTTTTTTGTTTAAAAGAGTCTACAACCAGGTTACAAGGCAATAGCTATTGCTTAACAAGTTCTAGAACAATTCTAATCCACTAGAACATACTTTACTCTTATTAAAAATTATTAGAGGTCATAAGGTCCAAAATTTAGGGTTAGAAGGTTCAATTAGGTTCAGAGGGTAAATCTTCACCATACCCACTCTCTAACAGCTTAAAGTTTCAACTTGATTTTTCTCACACTTAACACATTCAAAATTCCCTAAATCATTCCCATTGGATAGGAAATTTCCTCACCTTTCCATTGATATAAATAATTCCTCCTAACTCATATTTCTCAAGTTATGGGCCGGCGGGCCTTGGGGTGAAAATTTTCCCCAAGAGTGGGCCTATGGGCCCAGGGGTGAAAATTTTCCCAAAGGGTGGGTTGGTGGGATGCGGGAGACTTTTGGAACATTTCCCACATGGGGAAAAAAACTAACTTTACACCCATGCACCCACGGGTCCGCAAGTCCACAAGGGACATGTGGCACTTCTCAAACCAATGCGGGAGAGCAGGGCAACGGGGATGTTTGGAAAAATTCCCGCATGGGGCGAAAAGCCAACATTGTGCCCGCAAGTCTGCAAGCCACAAGGGACATGTGGCATCACCTAAGCCAACACGGGAAAGCAAAGCGGTGGGGAGAAAAAAATTTAACACCCCAAAGGGCTAAGAGGGTAACATTGACCCACGCCTCTGTCGGCTCCTCATGCCATGTGGCCACTCCTGATTGGCTGCGGGTCAGTGAGACGACGGAGAAAACATGGAAAATTTTCCCAAAATTTTCTGAAACACAAAAAGGAAAAAGGGACTCACTCCTCCGTTGATGCCTCGTGACACCACGTGGCATCACCTGATTGGTCGCGGGCCAATGGGGCGGCAGGGAAAACCTAGAATATTTTCCCAAAAGAATTCTAGATGCGCTAAGTTAGAATTGATGAAAATGGAAGCTTTAGAAGCAACAATTTTCCCTTGATTAATGTTCTCCTATTTGAGATATAATTCACTTTGAATCATGCTATATTTGATGAGACATGTTTGTTAAGAATAATAATAATAATAATATAGTTCCCTTAAAGTGACCCTAATGTTGGACACACACTACGTGTGACCATGTAGAGGTTTAGAAAATGATGATGATAAAAATTTCCTTGGAAGATAAAAATTTCTTTAACTAAATTACTTTAAATGAAAGAAACAATTGATACAGGATCAAGTTTGAATTTGTGGGACATGCTTGTTGTGACCAACAACCGCATGATACGACACGATACCTCGTGAGGTCATATCCCTATCTCACCTAGTGACTTCCAGGAGGAAGTTTAATTTTAGGAGAGGGGGATGTAGTGCCAATGTATTTTAGCTTCAATTTTTTGGCTAAGTCTATACTCACATTTGATGATTGGACATGGATTATGGCACCTTGTTGATATTATGTTATGATATTTGATCATTTGAGGACATGTATGATGATTTGGGTGCATAGTGCCAATTTACCTTTGACTAGTATGATAGTTCATTTCAGTAGATGTCTTGGATACTAACATGTTACGATTTTGTGGATCTTATTGGATATATAATGGACATATGGTTGTGTTGCACATCTTTATATCGTGGATTTTTTTTTATTGATGTTATCATACTATATCATGGATGGATGTCATCATATGTTACTGTGATGGCTAACACCTGATGAATTTATATGAAATTATATATGTATCTAATTTATAATTCCTTATTGATGATATCTTAGCATAGTTAATAGGATTATATTTAGATTGATTTATCGGTGGTTAATTCATACATTATATTGAACAGATGCATTTCATGTTTGCAATGAGTGTTCATATTATAGGGCACATGAGAACATGGGTTTAAGGGATGCTACATCTTAGCCATGTTAGCTATGTGAAGCCTTATTTGGTTGCATGTATTTTTGGGCACCATGAGTGACCCTTAGATTATAATGTTGTATATTTGGTAAATTTAATTGTGTTTAGTTGTTTAATTTTGTTAGAAGCTAGGTTGGGGGACCTAATGGTCCCCACTTGTATTAGGGATGTATTTTTTTAATTTTTTTCTTGATTAATGAGGATTGGGGTCACATAAGCACCCTTGAGTGGGCCCCACATCCTCAACTAATGTGCCCAAAAATGCCAAAGGAAAATATTGATGGGTGAGCCAAAGGAACATAATGGCCATTTCAAATAGGGTTAACAAATTATATATACATGATGTGTATGAGCCTACTCATGGAGAACATCCAAGATAATAAAAATACCACACAAGAAGAGATTGAAATTTTCCAAGTTTATGTGTGGTTTTACCTTATAGCTCATAAATAACTTTAAATTATGAAGAAAAAAAAGTTCACAAGCCTCTCAAATTTGTTCCTAACATCTATATTATTCGTTAAAGAGAAGGATGAAGATTCACATAATACTAAGCATAGCTAAGGGTTTAGACTTAATTTGGCCATTATTTTTATGTTCACATAATGATAGTACTGTACATTGTGGTTGAAATATATATATCCCACACCGAGTTAGGATTTTTGGTCTAGTTTGGTTTCAAGGTTTCATAGCATGTACCCTTTTCTAGAACATCTCATTTTTGGTTCAAAATTTTCTTTAGAAAACCCATAAAGGATAGTTTAATTTATTATTGTTTATAAGTTTTACAAAAAAATAAGCATGACAAAACAATTTTTGAACTTCCTACATCCCAACAAAGCCACATTGACTTAATGAAACAACAAACATCAAACTTTCAATTCAATAAGACATATGATAAATTTACTTAAATTTATATCATTTCTTTATCACCGTAACCAAAAGAATATCTGATGAGTTAGGAGAACAAAATACATTCAAAGGGAACGTTTCCAAAACCTATCAAGGTACTATGCAACTTACAAAATTATAACGTGGATGGGTTACCACAACTTTTCTGTTCATACCTTAGTCAAGAGTTTAAGATATCAATACACATTTTCCCTTAAGGGAAGGTATAATCTAATGCTTCTCAAGTATGGAATTTATGTTAACTTTTACTCAATAATTATTTTGGTCACAAATGGTCCATTAGGTCGCAAGAGATAAATATATATACACTCATTAACTAGAGGGTGAATCCATTTTACACAAATAACTTTAAATTTTGCCACCCTATTGAGTGGTAACAACAAATGGGGCCATGTTTTAAAGAGTACCCCAAAACAACATAGCTTTCAAAACAACTCCAAATTTACATTTCTTAACTAGTGTTTATACTGATAACAAAGGACGCCTTCACCCAAGGTAGGTGGAAAGATTAGTTAATTGTTATTCTTAGTCCTTACAATAAGGGTTTGCACCATTTATCTTATAATAAGTTACTTAGATTTTTCAATGTGAAGGAATTCTTACGCATGAGTCTCCTAAGAGTCAAGTAGCCAAAGGCATTTTTAATTTGTGATACCATTGCCACCCTCAATTATTTGCCTTACTTTCTCATCTCAAACCTAGGTGACTTACAAAAGAACAACAATATAGAATGTGATCTATATTATATGAATATCACATAACTAAGATTAATAAACATTACTTATTCCATTTGAAACAATAATTTATGATTACCTTAATTTTAGATTTTAATGATAACATTGTTGGTCAACCAAGGTGGTTTTCAAACGGATATTTGATGATTTTTCCCATATAATTTCATGATTTTATTGTTGTTTATAAGGTATAAGTACATAGATGTAGTTATAGGTATATATGCATTTTTGGTGGGTTACAAGTTATTGCATTCTTCACTTATTGCACCATATTACTTGAAATTCCACAGTCAACACTAACGTTGGTACACCATAATTCCCAACCAAGAGAGAAAAATGAACTAATTTATTTTATCTTATTTTTTTCGAGAGAGAGAGAGAGAAAATGAGCTATTTTCTATTATCACGTAATCAATGTTCTTCTAGATCCACGAGTTAAGGTTAGAAAGAGAGGGTGATTCCATTTTTTCTACACATGAATCTTAGCATTATAAATATGATTATTTAGGAACATTTTAATCAATTCAAGGAGGTTTATAATCACAAGTGCACTTACTAAGGTAAAATGTTTTAACCAAGTTACTTTGCAACAAAACTTAGTAAGCGGTCAAAATATGAAAATAGGCTTATCAATCTCAAGAAGGGTTATAATAATTTGATCAATGTTGAATTTAATCCAAAATTTATGTTGAGGGATTTGATAATAATTTTAAGTGGTGTAAACTAGAGTTAGTTTCCAATAACTCAAGGTTGCTTAGTTTACTTAGAAGAAGATATAATAACTACGAAAAATCACTTCGTATAAGGCCATCGTATGAAAAGAGACACTAGGAATCCTTTCCTTTTACCATATATTGTTTAGAGACAAGTTAGAGAAGCTTACATTAACAAAAAAAATTCATCCAAGTATGTTAAATTTAGAATTACGCCCTAAAAAAGAAGTAAGTTTATAAGGTTGTTTGGTAGATTTCTTATAAAGAGGGTTATAAAATTTGAGATTAATAAAGATGAACATGAAGGGTAGAAATTATTCCTATTCATAATAATGAATTTTCAAGACGTGGAAGACCATTTTATCTTGTTAAGTGGTTCTATACAAGGTACAATTATTCATTCTACAGCCATACCAAATAGGGTTTTATTAGGTACAAATGTAGCGTCCTTAACATCGCGAGTGAGTTTTCCCATGAAGCAATGGATCACTAGAAGAGGTAAAAACTAATAAAATAACTTAAACATATTACTTACACTAATGAATATGGTTTTACACTCATGCATCCAAACATAAATTATTTGCAGAACAACCATGACCGCATATGGTGTCCAAAACGACCAAACTATACCAAAGCAGTTAGCACGCAAAATGCCTCTTAGCAAATAATTCTTTTTGGGTCTTAGCATTCATCCTAGAAAACATGTAACATAATACAATAATCATATTATAAAATCTTTCACCCTCCAAAGGTGTCCTAAGAAGTCGAATGGTTCAATACGACCCATTTTTCTTGTTCTATGATCTAGCAAAAATGGTTATAAAATGGCCTACCCAAACAAGTACCCAAGACCTTAATCATAAAACAAACACTTCCGTATAATTATTTGTTGTATAGGAGACAGATAAGACATACGACATTCAAAACGGGTAAACGAATCTCGAACTAGAAGCAATTTCTCTCCGAGCCAACTATTAAAGTTTTGCTATTGCATTTCAGCAGAGTTTTAGTTAAATTGGCTACAAAATGGGTTTTTAAAACAAGCATTCACAACTCAAAAATGTGGTCTATCAATTCTCATCTATTCTACTATATATATATAATCCTATGCAACTTACGGTACATAATTATGATAACTAGAACTCTAGTTATGACCTCGTTTCTAGAGCTACTTATTGTGATTGACTAGTTTGTTTCTTGTGCCAGAATGACTAGAGGCCTCCTAAACATGCTTGAAAAACTAGCTTCCAAATCCATTTTCACAAAACTAATTGTTGCAACCAATTGACATGTAGAAATACTAAAGGTTAGTAGTGGTAGATTCCAGTTTTCTACTTAAGCTCCCTAAACCACGGGTCCAAATCGAAAAGAATTTTCTTAGATTTCAGTTGTTTTCCATGGAGCACCGTGATCAATATGCCCCAAAATTCCTTTATTTAAATGATCATATGAGCTTATAAATTGATTTTAAATTTTTGTGACTTTCCAAGTCACTAAAGACTATGATCAACCTAAATAATCTCTCGCTACTAAGACTAGGGGCCCTTTTACACGCTAGTTTTGAAGAAATTTTTCTAATGTTTATACCCGCAGCCCTGTTCGAACCCGAGCTCGATACCAAATGTAATGACCCAATAATAAGGCACTAGAAATCCATCCTAAAACACCTAAAAATATGGTCAATTTTTTTTTAATTTATTGATTGATTTATTTTTTACATATTACATTTCCGCTATTAAATATTTCCTAAGATTAATGGTTTAAGGTACCCCTTGGTCCACATTTATTTTATTTAAATAATTTTATCAAACCCAAGCTAATACTCTAACATCCCTTAATAAATAAATCAGTCCACCGATGCTATAACATTTATTTATCCTCATAATAACAAAAGAGAACTTTATTTTAAAAGTATCCCCGTTCATGACCCTTAGTCTTTTCTCCTAAGCACCAAATAAATTAATTCACTCCCACCACATTTATTTAATTCACCCATACCACTTAAAATATCTACCCCACCCATGTTATGTTATAGGGTTCATTTTGGGCCCTTGCATTCTTTCTTTTTCAACACTAAATCTTAGGTATTTCTTAAAAGCCCTAAATTTCCTTAAAGAAGTATTCTAACTTTTATTGTTTGGTTTATTCTCTTTTCATTTGCACAAGTTTTGGAGGGAGGAAGGAGGAGCAAGAGGAAGATCCATGGATGGGATTTCTACTTCCCTTTTTGCTCAAATTTGCATTGAAAGAGAGGTTTTTTTTTCTTCCTTAATTAAAATTTATTATATTATTTATTTATTTATTTTTCTTGTTTTCCTACCTAGGGTTTCGTGATCTCTTTTAATATGTCATTCTCATGTATGTATGCACTTTTTTAATAAATAACCATATTTTCTCGTTTTTTTTAAATAGTTGTGTATATAGATTATCTCTTTTTCTTTTCTCTTACTCGAGAAATATGATTGTGGGTATTGATTTTACCCATTTCTTATTGAATATATATATATATATATATATATATATATATATATATATATATATATATATACTAACTTAATAAAATGAAATTCACCATTTAATTTAGTAGGGTTTAATTCATGACCATGGCCTGCACAAAAGGGAAAGATTTGTGGTGTGTTTGCATGGCCACACCACATGGGGGAAAATGTGGCGGGAGGGATGGGGTTTTGCCACCCGCAAAACTTATTTATTATTATTATTTTCTATTTATAAATATTTCTTCTTCCATTCGTGACACTACCTGGTAAATCTTTTTTTTTATAAGACACAAATACTTATATCTAAATTTATATGAATGAAATATAATACTGTAACACCCACAAATACAACAGTAATAATACCATGATAAAAAATAATTGACTTACATTTCTCACTACACAGCACCACAAGGCTCTAAGCAGAGAAACTCAACAACACATAAGACACATATGTCATCGACTTACATAGACACATGAAAAAACTAGATACATGTCGATGCCACACTTTCCTAATGAATGAATGCTAGAATGACCTAAGCACAAGAAAAGGGACCCAAGGATTGACAAACCCACAACACCTCATTACCATGATTACATCTTAGTTACGATTGACATTCCAAGTACATTATTGTGCAAGGATAATTTTATCATTTTTCCACCTACATATTCTTAAATTCATTTCACATTCAACTTACAGTTCGACCATTTAAGTTGGTCCTTTATCCCTTACGACAATCTCCATAACTTACATAATTATATGTCATATTTCAAATTGCATAAAAATTTCCTAATTCTCTCATTCTTATATTAACATTATGTTTCTCAAATGTTTATTCAATGTTTAAATTTTACCCTTGCTGCGTAAGTGAATCAGGCATGATGTCAAGAAATAAATCTTAGGATTTAAGGGAGGTTCATATTCAAGATACCATTCTCCCATAACCATTCTTCAATCACGGTATCATTATTTCCCTACCATAGTAATATAGTTCAATAACTTGTTGAATCCATTCAACATTTCCACATCAATAAATTTTATTAAGATATTTTTTATTTTTGTTTTCTCGAATTTAATCTCACCAAAGGCAATTCATATTCTTTCTAACACATGAAAATGTTTAATTGAGTTATAAGGACTCCAAGAGTGACATTATTTCTAACGTCAAATCTCATTTTACTCTTATATTATTTACTCTTACATCGCAATATGGTCTCATTATTAGCATTGTTTTATAACAAAAGGAGTTACAGAAGTATTTGTCTAACATCTTGAAGAAGTACATGATTGGAAGTATTATAACTACACAAGAACCAAAAGATTTGTTTTTGTTTTAAAAGTAAGATCCCATGTTTTCGCATTTCATGATTCTACATGAGAAATTTCTTTTATTCTTAATGTCATAAAAGGCATAACAAGGGATTATGGAACCAAGTTTCTAGTTTCCTGGGTTCTCTAAAGTCAACATATTTCAAATCAATTTCATTTGCAAGGAGTTACTTACCATTTTCTACCCATAAGTTAACCCCTTAATTAGCCAAGGTTTGGTTTAATTCCAATTGCACCTAAGGATCTACACCCCAACTATAAATGATTTTAAGGTGAGAGTACATATTTATGTTAAACAACCTTCATGAAAGACCAAGGTTTTATGTTGTTAGTAACCAAGGTAACACATTTATTTGTAAGGAACTAAAGATATCGTTAACAAGAGTTAAGTCATAGAACAACTATTTCACTAGGTTCATTTGTGACCTATGGGTCCCATAAGGAATTAATTCGATGATGAATAAAATTTCTAGATCTAACTTTGTAAGACTTGGTAGTCCACTAGGATCCTAAGGAAGTGTTTGTTTTGCTTACACCAGAATTAGTTTGACCATGTCGTTCCTAACCATTGGGTTTATGACAATGTCGCTAAACATACCAATTATGGCGATAATTCAAACTAGGGATCTCATTTACTTAATCCAAAAGGTGTCATCAAGTGTAGAGATTGAATTTTATCCTAAGGTTTTAGTATCCTACACTAAAATAATTCACGCAGGAAGGGTGGTTATACATGATTCTTATACTAGGGTTGAGTGTTTCATTTAGATATTTTTATTACATTTACAAGGTAAGAATACAACACACTAATTAATTAATCATCTATTGAACACTGGAAATGCACTACAATATTTTAAATTCAAATTCATTTAACATACATATCCAAAAATCTATAAAAAAATGGTAATGGTACCGATGATTAAATGCACATTTCCCAAGGCATTCCTAAAACTAGCATCTCATACATATTACCAAATTTCAAATATAAATTTATGTAACATGGAAATACATTACACTTATATAAATTTCTCAATAACATATATAAATTACAATAATAAACAATTAATTACACCACGCCTTTTCACCATCTCACTTTCATCCTGCAAAACCATGTGAGCATGAAATGATTGATAAATCGTTGGCATGGCATCCACCTAGATCTAGCATAATTAACGTTTTTTAGTTTCCATTTACATACTAATAATAATTTTCATTTGAAAGGAGAAGGTTAGAGACACATTTATTTCATTTCACTTCACTTCATTTTTTAACCAAGGAGAGAGAAAGAAATAGGGAAGAGGTAGAAAACACCATTTTGTCAAAATTTCTATTTCACACAAGTCACACTATAGAGTTTCAAACAATTATTTACAAGTTTCAAAAAAATCCACGGTGGTTTGGCAACCTAACAAGGGTTCTACAACTTTCTTATTATGTTTTCCTGCTAGTTGCAAATACGTTCATTTTAGACTCAAAGGCTAAGAAACCACTTTCAAACATTGTCTTTTGAGATAAAACATACCACGGGTAAATTTATGTGTTCCGCCTATACACAAAAATTCACAGAACTGAGGGAATTTGGAACTAGTGAACAGTTTTCAAATGGCGATGGGTTTTAGGAACCACCGGTAGTAATTGGTCTAGTTTGACCTATTCAAACTGTGACCGGAGGCCTACAAGATGCCTTTTCCAAACTATCAAGAAGATTATTTTTCCCAAAACAAGATTCCAAGGAAATTTTCTAGTAAAAATACTAGGGGTTTGCAAAGGTGGATAAGCATTTTGTTGCTCAGGGTTCAAACGATGGGTCAAAATGAAAGCCAACTTTTTAGTTTTAAAAGCTCCTAAAAGTGCAAATGGAGTGATGGGACTCCTAGAGAAGTGGTGAAGAGAGTGTAAACATCAACGAGGTCAAGCTAATTCTTGACGTGACTCTCTACATAATAAGGAACACATATGACACTCAAAACTATTGTATGGGGCTTAGAGTGTTGTTTTGCAAGCCTCTGGAATTTGCATTTTTCTAACTTTGCAAGGTAGGAAAATGGTTTTTTGATTTGACGACATCATCTAACTCTCACCAATACTAGCAGATAAGAGCACTTAATTTAGATACTCTAGTATCATCGTATAAGGTTATGGTAGCGACCACATTTAATGTTTAAATTGAAAAATTAGTTTCGTCAATCACAAGGTGGAGTTTTATTTCTTTACACTATTTAAATTTGGTTACATATCCATTTGTAAGATTATCCAGTGGTTTAACATTTCTATTATATTGCAAATGAAGAACCCAAATTACAAAAATTATGAAAGAAAAGGTAAGGGAGACCATGCCTGACAATGATGAGTGAAGTAGGGTATGTGAGGGCTCTAGGCAGTCCATAGTCACAACTAGTAGAATCATGCAATAGAAGAGGATTTCGTCAAGCGGTTCATGAGCATTATTGTAGCCAAAGTGACTCTATGCACATGCTCCTCAAGGACCAACCAACACACTCACAACACG
This sequence comes from Taxus wallichiana var. yunnanensis, assembly GCA_018340775.1. Lineage (NCBI taxonomy): Eukaryota > Viridiplantae > Streptophyta > Pinopsida > Cupressales > Taxaceae > Taxus > Taxus wallichiana. Next base: position 194,976,526 of record CM031233.1, read on the forward strand.
TCAATGGAAAAGTTTTTATTTTCCTACATTTTCATATTTTAGCTCAAGAAGCCACTTGGATGCAATCTCTGCTAGCTCTAAATTGCCATGAACTCTGCAAGCCTCGAGCAAGGCTCCCCACACACTTGGAATTGGGTTTTAATGGAATATTCTTAATTAAATTTTGAGCTTTGTGTAGTTTCCCAGCTTAACCAAGAAGGTCCACCATGCAGAAGGAAGTCCAATAAACGTTATGAAATCTAGTTAAATACCGAATATTGCATTTGATAAAATAATTCTAGTGCACCTTCACTCTTCCCATGCATACCAAAACATGCAATAATTACACTCAGTGACATTACATTTTTATGGATGATTTTTTTGAAAACCAAACCAAAAATATTTTTTCCACCACATTGCATACATACCTACTAGAGAACTTGAACTACAGCATCTGAAAAAATCTTGTCCGTTTCTTCATTATGTTGTGGTGGATGTCCATTCCTTGATCTAAATCCTCCATTTTGGCACAGGGTGGAGGATGTTGGTAAAGGATGTGAAGCCTAGCTTTGCATTGCTTGATAGGTTCCACGACCTTTCTAACAAACCCATTTTGTACATATCATGTTATCATTGCCATCCATGAGGCCACATTTCATGCATTTAGTTGAACAATCCACATGCCAAGTGCATGCTTCCACATTTTGCATACATATCTACCAGGGTACTAGAAAGTAAAACATCTGGAAAAATTCCTCTATCTTTTATGCTTTGTTCGAGGTCCATATGTTGTTCCAGAACTCATATTTTGGCATAGGTTGGGAGTGCGTAGGTAAATGCAAACTGATCAGGTTAGAGACATGATCGTTGCATAGGTGAAACTGTCTGACTAACTCAAGAGGATACCCATGTCTTATGTACACTACTAAAATCACATCCCATGAGAAGTTGTCTCTTATTTAATTTTTTCGAGACAATCGTAAGGTGCTAAATTTATGTGAGATTCCCAAGAAGAAGAGAAAATCAATACAACCAAACACTACACCCAAAAGCAACCCTCCTAAAGCTCAATATTCTTCTTATTTTCTACATACAACACCAAAATAGTGGAAGGCACTTATTTTCTTTCTCACAAACCATGAGAACCCGTTTCAGATGCGGATATAAATCCAGATCTAGATCAGTCAATTTTGCATTATAAAATGGGGAGACAATCTAGTTAGATGTCTCTCAAAGTCCAACATAAATTTAACCTAGAATTTAGTGATTCAAGGATAGTTATTAGTTGTGTATCAATTTAGCACAGCCCCACATGACCATTAGTTTTTTTTTTAATAATGATAAAAATTTGGTCTTGTTGTAATTCATCCAACCAATGCTAAGTTTACCACGTTAACTTGGGTTTCAACGTGGGTAAATCCTTTGGATCCCCAAAAAAATTATCATTATTCAAAGGAATGACAGTCAAACGGGACCTTTCCACAGCCCATTCCCTACACTATCTCCTTCCACACGCTACCTCCCTTATTACTCACCCACCAACCTCTTTCAATTCTCCTCCACATCACTTCACAAATTACTTTTTTATATATTTTTATTTTGATCTTATTTTACTCGCACTATAAATACAAACATGTGTGTGTGTGTGTGAAAAGGGAGAGGTTCCTTCTCCATTTTAAAATTTTTTTATGAATATATATATACCCGTATGTTTCTTTATAAAAGGTGATGATAGTTATAAGAGTTTTAAGGGGTCTAAGGCATTCCTAAATAACAATATAATATTACACATATTTATATATATACTTGTAAATAAAGCTATCTCGCATATTATTTTGGGCATAGGTAATTCTAAATAGATAGTTCCTAAAATCCTAAGATTTAAAAATGATCTCATCTTAACTCGTATACACAACTATTGACAATAGTAATGGAAGAATACTCATCACAAAATGGTAAGGTACCTAAATTTTCCTTCTTACATAATTTCCATTTAACTAATATTTTCCCAAGAACACATTAACTCATAGGGTAAAGGTTAGAGGAAATAGCGTTTAGTTACAAAAGTTACATTCCATTAACTCAGCTTCAAAAACTAAACATAAGGAATTCCAAACAATCAAGCATATATATACCCCAACTACATCATAAATTAAAGGAGTATTTACATATTTGGTTCCAACATTATAAGTGAATGAAATTCATCAATAGCTTAACCTAACTCTAAGACATTCATTTGATAAGTGCATCTCCAAAACACACCCATAAATCTTTCATTTTATAAATATTTATAATACAACTTAAGCCAAATATAAAACCAATTTAGACTAGCAACAACCAATATTACCATCCAAATCAATTTTCTTCTCAAAAAGAGGCTCAAGTATACTCAATCTTTCTCATTAGCCATGTATTCACAAAACATTATCAAGATTAAAAGAGGGGTGTTTTTATTACATAATAAAAGGGAATACTACATACTCTAAGGCATGATTGAATTCCATAAATCTTGGATACATACACACACTTCCATTGAAATATGACTACCAAGGATTACAACACAAAAGTGATAATTCATCACAACTTGAGGGAGACAAGGTTCCAATACAAGGATATTTACCCTCATTGACAGTAATATAATACAATCCCCAAATGAGATATTCACAAGGAGAAAATTACAACATGATTTAATCATTACCAAATTAGATCAAAGAAATAGAACTCTCCCAAAATTAGGTAAAACCAAATTCCAAGTATCCAAGAATGCTCCATCCATCTTCAATCTCTAATATTCATGATTTGCACTTCACAAAGTATTCAAACACAAAGATAAAGGCTCTATTTACCACCCAACCTATAGGAATCATTACATGCCTTTCTAAAGGTTAGAAGACATACTATCCTCTCTAAATCCCATGGGAAAGAGAGAAAGCGTTCCACAAATGTGCACAAGAAAAGGGGAATGTTATAAATAAGCACATCACCATAAAGAGAAAACTCATGCACCCAAAAACACAAGATGACCACCAAACAGAAGATAAGAACACCAAATTCATCCTCAAAAGGGGAAGAGTGGATGAGACATCCATTAGAACCAAAGGGTGTGATCCAACCATAGGATGCACACATGCAAGATATCCATATTCTTCCTTATCCCTTCATAACAACCACCCTTCCATGAGATGAGCTATAGAATGAAAATAATGGTAAAGATAAGTTATAAAAATATTATCCTATTCCTCAACCTCAAATTCATGCCAACTAAAATATCTTCCAAGCTCCTAAGATTAAATAACATGTGATGAAAAATAATGATATTATTAATCATTTGTAAAATAGTCATGCTAATATATCTATCATTGTGTAATTTCAAATACAATGTCTCAAGCATGTTATTTGCAAGGACTTGCACGAAACCACATTACTAAGCTTTATTGAAATTTTTATATTATCTTATATTTGTATATCTATGATTGATTGTGATAAAACCATTACTTTTGAGAATTATAAAGCACCTTTACAAGATTCATTGATGAATATCATCCATTTACATTCAAGATACTATCCACAATGTATGGTGAATGGGTTTTAATATAAAATGTATCATGGTTAAACATTTATATTGAATATTTTCTTATACAATTAGGTTTCGGTAGGAATTACCTCACTAAATATAGTTATTATAAAGGGATTTGAAAACCAACCTAATATGACTCTTAAAGAAATAACTTTGAGCTTATCAATTTGTTTGAGATTGTAGCCATAATATTTCAAGTTATATCTGTTGGTATCCAAATTTGTTTTCCCTTTCAAGCTAAGGAGCAACACGGATTGGACGTGGAGCTTAGAGGCAGATAGATCATAGTGTGTGTCATTTTGTAGATGGGGATCAGATCTAATCGGCCCTTTATTACTCGATTTTTGGAGAGATGGATATCACCTTTAAGAGGATTTGACTGTCCTCACTACTTTAGGTCATGCCTCTTCAACCAGGGTTAGAGGACCCTTAATCTAACCTCTGTTTGATGAAGGAGATGGATATATCCTTATTTTGGAAAAAAATTATGAAGAAAACCTTGGGAAAATATGGTCAATACTCCACAATTTAACTCTTAAGAGTTGTCACTTCTAAATGATGGAGATACTTTCAACATAAGGCTAAGGTTACTGAAGACATTAAGAAATCATGACTGCTTTGCATATTTTAGTAAGTAGATTTTGTTCCTTTGTTGATACACAAGGAAAAAAGGGGTAGTTCAGGATGGATCAATGGTTTTTGAATGATTTTTGTGGGAGATGAAGCAGGATAAAGTTGATTATACTAGATCTTCAAAGGGACTTCACAACAATGAACAACTCAACAACAAAAACTTTAGAACAGTTAAGACGTTCCTTCAACCAGAAGGTGTGCTTCAATGGAGGCCTATATCAGCATGTTTTCACATAATCTTTGAGACTCTAACATAAAGGCTCGAATTTGAAAGAATCAATTAAACACAAAAGTCTCGATCAATCACACCTAAGGTACACACCAAGACTTATAGACAATCTTTACCAACAAATGACAAGTGAATTGATTTTAAAAAAAATTTATCTCATCTAAGATAAAGGATCTTCTTGAAATGAAATTGTAAATACCATTAAACTGTCATAGGGACAAGATCCTGTGTGATTTCACAAAGATTTCAATGTAAGATTACAATAGGAACAAAAGAAACTATTTGTAGACATTTTGAAACAAAGCAGACACAAATTGCTAGAGATTGGACACAAATTAATTTCAAAATTACTTAGATTCATCAAGGGGGAAAGCTTCCAGAGAAATCTCAAGTGCTCATCAATGGATATACATATGCAACCAACTTGACATGATAGAAAATCTAACACAAAATAAAATAACATGTTATCTCAGCTTTGGTCTCTCACGAAGACGACTTTCTCAAATTTTATCTTAGGAATTCAAACTCCTACCTTTTGCAAGAGTATTCTCATTGCATTTATACATTTTACTCACTCAATTTTTCCCCAAAATGAAAGAATATTCAAGAGGACCATTACTTATTAACAATTTTCTTGAGAAAGACATTTAACAAATTCATATCCAAAATCAGCTAGGTAGACTAATTATGAACTGATCACATTTCTTGGGCCCTCGACTAATGACTAGGATGTCATGCCACAACTTTTTGGAAATCCTTCTAATCATTCTGAATCTATCATGCGATAAATCCCCTTTTTAATCATTTTCCGGAGATGCTACACAGCTGGATATGACAGGTAATCCTTTTTCACTCTCGAGGCAACACCTTTTTCATCTTTTACACCTGCACTTTCATCATTTCATCCTTTTTCCCTCTCTTTCCTCTGCAATTCTACCCTGCATCCATCTCCTCTAGTAATTCCCATTTTTGCAAGTTCTTGATCAATTCCAACTTCAAAATAATGACCTTAAAAATCCTTGGACTCACAATTAAATTTCTAAATCCATCAAATGGCACTTTACGTATAGAGGCAAAAAGGAATTTCATCAAAGAATAATGAAAAATAGTGCGGTTTCACATCTCCGATTCTTGGTGCAAAAATGGTAGAAAAATAGGTGAAATTCACAACAACCGTTGATTCTTCCCCTTTTCCACTTTATATCATAGTGGTCCACGTGTTTCCTTGGCACAACTACAAAGGAGAAACACAAAGGCAAGTCCCAAACAAGCACGAGCCTTCCACGCTTCCTAGGCCAAAGAAAATACCATTTGGCCTTTGAAAACTCTCGGTGTAAAAAGGAGTCAACATAAGCCTCCACATGTCTTAATGGCGCATTTTGAGATGGTCCCCAAAAGTAAAGACCCCAAACAAGCACGGTCTCAACATGTGTCTAAGTCTGGCAGAGTTTGTTAAAAAAATTAAAGGTTCAATAGAAGGCGCCATGTGTCTAGGGTCTAAGACATTTTCCTTTGGCCGTCGAAAAGTCCAAGCAAAGGGCAAGGTGATCAAAAGTGTTATCCTGTAAAATTGACGAGGGAAATTTTTCAGGTAACCATACTGAAATTTTGTTTCGGCCCCTAAGTCTCTTCCGAAAATTCAAGTTGTTTCCAAACTTGGCAGAAAAACCCTTCTCCCTCGGCAGAAAAATTTGTGTCAACACTAAGAAAATGGCGCCACTTTTGCCTTTGGCGCAATCTCTGAGATGTCAACACTCCAAATGTTGTGCCACCTAAAAGTGCACTCTCGCGTATCCACGAGCATGTTGACATCACCTTAAGTGCACCGTAGGTGCTGAAATCTTGGTGTCAACATCTTTCTATCTCGCACCAAGGTGCACCGCCATGTCGACACTTCACCAACCGCGACAAAAGGTGTATGGTAGCACAATAAATGTGCATTTTTCTATATATAGGCACACTCAACCTGTCATTTTCACAAATTAAAAATCAAGAAAATTCTTTCCTCGACACTGTCGCTTGTCCTCGTCGCCTCACGTGTCGTTCCTCGTGCTTGTGGATACCACATCCGTCCTTCTTTATTATATATATCCTGGTAAGTGGTTTCTACCCTCTTTTTTGTTTTTGGGTTTTTATGTTAGGTTAGGTGATTAGGATTGTATGTTAATTACAATGAACCTAAAAATAATTTAACAAACCAATCAACCAACCGAAAACCCTCTTCCCCTCCTTCCGGATCTGTAAATGGAAAGCTCTATCTCGAAAGACTCTAACCCATTTTTCCTCTACTCCCTGCCTTGTTAGGATTTCCCTCCTTGCCATCAAACTCCAAGCTAGAAGAGAAAAAAATCAAAAATCCTTGAAATCGACTCAAACAATCTTGTTTTCCTTTGGCGCATTGTTTCTTCATGATACACTACACACAAGAAGTAGCACCATAGGCGTATTTCCCGCCTATGCAGGCATGAACTCTTCCCATGCGATGAAAACAAATGCTTAACAAATCTTGAAGAGTGCAAAGGCGTACGCAAATGCAATGACAAAGAAACACTATATGATATGTAATCTAAATACATGCCACACAAGCCAAACCCTTGGCGCCTAACCTCTATGCAACATCTCTTGCCAATGCGCATAGGCACACCAAAAGAGCATGCAATAACTTCCACATCTGCACCTTGGGCACCACAATGCATGCAACATCAAGAAAATCAGCCCCACCAAACCACTTTTCCAAAGGCACTGGCGCAACTTCCTTGCCATCAACATCTGCATGTTATATGTCGTAAATATGTGCCCACTGCACCCTTTTGCACTACCTTCTCCCGTGCAACACTTCTTAAAAGTGCGCCTTGCTAATTCAAGCCTCTGCAGCCTGCAGTGAAGCTGCACCTTGCACCCAAAGGCTTATAAATTGATCATTTTTCATTTTGTAAGTTTTAAACTATGGATAACATGACGGTTGACATGGCTCTCATGTGTTGGACCTCTCTAATTCTTCTTGTAGAGAAACAACAATCCTTGAGTGCACTTATGTCTTCATTGAGTAAGAAGCCAACTAAGTCTAAAGGAAAAGCTAAGTTGACAGAGCAAGAAATGAAATACAAATATCAGAGAGTCAGGATGTCTGACTCACTTGTAGATTATAGTCTCGACATCAAAGACTCCAAGTTGGGACACATAGATATGGATGATTTCTAGGAGAGAACCACAAAGGTTACCAGTGGCCCATAGATGGACAAACTAGTAGGCAGCGGGCTACACTTTACAGGGACTCCTAGTAAGTGTAATAAACAATGAGTTCATCATGTTGGTAGCCCGTTGTTACAATAATGACACAAGATGTGTCGAAGATAAGGAGGGCAAGGTAATCATTAACCTCATGGCCCGGCACTTCAAAGTCTTGTTAGGAATTCCTCACCATAGCCAGTATGTGGCAGTAATCTAGGAAGCCTGCATAAAGACTTGGACCGACAATGAGGACAAGTGCATGTAGATGATGAATGAGGTTTACCTGAAGAACAAAAAGGTGGTGAGCATATGGCCGCAGACCATCCACCGCAATGACTTCTCAGAGGAGCTAAGTGATACCATCACTTTCCTCACAGAGTATTTGGGCTTCCTGATGCCCACCACTTTCACAAATGGATGCTCAGATATCTAGAAACTATGAGCAAGAATACTCCCAATCAATGCTTTGGCTGGGGAGATCATAAGTGATACTATCTCACAGCAGCTCCAACAAGTTTCGACAACTGGGAGGTTCTACATGAACTCCTATGTGGTATATGCGGCCGCATTAGAGAGAGTTCCCAGGACTAATTCAAAGTGGAACATGGCCCCAGGTCAAAATATATGAGTACTACCAGGAGCTAAGGCTCGAGGCCAGTATCACCTAATTCAACAAGATCAATGACACCTTCTTCTATGAGGTGATATGCCTAATGAGGTCGAACATGAGACATGGTCAGACCAGCATGAGCATGGTCACTACCACAAAGAAGTGGGGGCTTTGTTTACACAATTCCCCACCTTCACATATCTCAGAGCTTCCAACTTCCTAGGAGAACCAACAAGGTTACCAAGGTATGTAGGGCCCAAGCTGATCCTTCTAGAGCTGTCAAGGCAGCTGATTACATATCATGAGAAATGTATGAAAAGGAAGAAGGGTGGAACTCCTTTCCCCCTCATGGTTGGTAGATACACATGTGCCTCATTAGGTAAAGCCCGGGAAATGTTTGTGGAGCTAGAATTTCTCAACTTGAAGCATGATTTCCCGGCAAGGCCAACCTTCGACTGCCGGAGTTGCCTCCCCAAGGAAAAGATCGATCCCATCCATGTCCCAAAGATCGAGGACATATGGATAGATGTGAACCATGAATTTGAAAGCGCACAAAAGGATCACTCCTATTGCTAGCATTGGCGAGAGATCGTCCACTATGGAGTTGCCATCATCCCAAAATATTTCCAAGAAACTGATCAGGAAATTGATCAGGTTTACCTTGACACGGATGGGGATGATTGGCCATTTACAAGTATCAATAGGACCAAGGCACCCAAGACCATAGAAGAAAGGGTCTAGCCCATGTTGCAACACACCGAACATTGGTGCAAATGAAATGGTCTCATTTACTTTGGATTATATTTCACTACTTCCCCATTAGGAAGACCACCTCCAAGGCCAAATCACTTTCCAAAGGGAAAAGGAAAGGATGAAGTTGGAGAATCAAGCAAGGAGAAAGCTCCTGATAGCCCTCCTTCTGCCTCAAAGAAAATAGTGGACTTAGTGTCCCCAGGAAAAGAAGAAGCAGCAGATGTTCCAACGGACACATCCACTCAGGATGTTGTCATAGCTACAACTGTGGAGATGCCCACCTTTCCCTCTTCTACTCCCCCTCCTCCTTAGGTAACCACTCCTTTGGTTGTTTCTTCTCCTCCGTCTTCCTCCCTTCCATCTCCCACTTCTTCCATCTTTTCCTCCCTTGCAGATCTGTCACCTGGTATTCCCTCCATCCAACTATAGATCCCTTCCATCTCCGCCTCTTTCTCCTCTCTTGTAGTGACTCCAAGCCCTATAAGCACTAGTGCATCGACTCTCTATCCATGCCACCACCAAGTGTTTCCACATTCTTCCCGAGTCCACTACAGTTGCTCCCCCTTTCACCCTCGTTTCCTCTTCTTCTTCTCGATCCCGATCCCATAAGTCCTAGTTGGATCTCCGACCACCTAAGTCAACACAAGAGGAAGGTCCCCATTACAGCTATGGACTTCTCTCATTCCGTCAAAGGGACCCAAGAAGCAAAAAGCAATAACTCACTTCTCAAAAAGTGCCTCAGGAGAAAGGGTCATGGAGATAGCCTACCCGGATCCCATAAAGAAGAAAGAAGATCTGTCTCCTACAGACTTCACAGTGACTCAAGTCACAATGGGAACATCATCAGAAATCCTACAAGGAGAAGCCTTGTCAGCTATAGATGCCCTCTGCAAGAAGCTACAAGAGGCCAAAGAGGAGAAGAGAGTGCTCAAAGAATAGAACAAACATCTCCTCCAAGCTTTGCAGAAGATGGGCAGAGCTCCTTCAGCAACTACTATAGAACCTGTTCAAGCTCCCAGCCAAGAAAAAATAGATGAATACATAAAGATTGCTTAACAGGTACAACTGTGTCATCCTAGATTGAGAAGATACTCCAGGATGATCAGGTAATAATTGGAATGTTCATGTTGTTGCACCAAGATATAACTCGAGAAAATAAAGAGCTATAAGCAGTAGCAGGCTCCCTTTTTGAGGAATTGGATAACGCTAAGTTATAGCAAGGAACATTCCAGATAATGGTCAACCTGTTCACCCGACGACCTATTGAAGTTTGGCGTTATCGATCACCCGTGGGCACATTATAAATCTCCCACGCTTTCAATTACTGTGTCGATCAAATGGAGTTCATCCTAGAAAGAATTGAAAAATTCAAGGAAGAAGCCTTGGATGCACTACACAACATGGAGAAAACAGTTTCAAAAATGTCTCCTAGACTGCTCAATGCATCCTATGAGTTAAGAGAAGTAGATGACATGTTCCAATGCTTCAAGGCTATTGTCTCTCAAGGTCTAGTGCAAGAGGTCACTTTCGATCGAGAGTCCATCAACAACCTCTTATCATGCCATGACTTTATAGGCTCTTTGATCAATGTAAACGAAGAGTACGCTGATTTTCCCGACAAGCTAAAAATGAGAAAGAAACTTGTGAAGTAATTCACGACCATTTCAAAGGTCCTGATCAGTATCAACTTCAAAATATAACCAACAAGTTTGTAGAGTATTGGGCACAGTGTCATATCGACTCCCCTGAGCCTTAGCCAGAAGCTAAGTTCGAGCTGAGAGACAATGATGAATAGCTTCCTCTAGGATGGATTTTCCATTTTTTGTAAAATATTTAAAAGCATGTTGGCACACATGATGACATCATCCATGTTGCACCATGGGATGTTGCCATCCTAAAAATTCCAAATTCAACATTTGACTTTTAGATATTTTATAAATAAGTGGTTGGCTTCTTTTTGTCTTCTTTCTCCTCCTCCTTCTATAAATATTGGAATACTTGTTGTATTCAGGGTGTGGACATTTTTATATGAAAAATAGAAGTGAGGAGAGAAAGACTTTGTACTTTCTTGTAACAGAAGAAAATATTAATACATACATTGAGACTTTGTGCTGAATTTATGTGTTACGTGCATTAGATCTCTCTTAAGTTAGATCTATGTTTCTATTATGTTGGATTATTTCTTGTCTTTGTCATTTGTTCATCAGTATTGCTTTATTTTTTTATGCAAGTAAGTTCGGCTCACATTACTACCAGCCCAAAGCATAAACCTTCTGACCTTTCTATCTTGGAATTCATTTCTTTTCTCCCTTCAGATATATCCTTCCTCCGTTCCTCCCCTCTCACATTTCTATTCATCATTCGGAACTACCTCTATTGGGATGAGATCCCAAACCCCCCTGAAGGTAGAATACTGTAAGACTTGCACAGGTTCCTACCGGTAGAATAGCAATAAACCGCCACTTTTTTGAATCAAAGAGGGGCTATGCCTTGCACACTGTTGACTTGTTTCCCCACGATCTGCCTAGCTGAAATATTTTCAAACCAATAGGAAGCCTCCAATTTTCTCTTATAACTTATTCAAAATAAAACTTTGGGGCCAATCCCCAAATAGGCATGGTCCCTCCACATTTCCTAGGCCTTTAGAAAGTTACTTGAAAATTCTAATTATGGGAAGACCCAGTGGAAGCCTCCACGTGCCTTCATGGTGTAACTTCAAGATGGTGCCCAAGAGCGGAGACCACTGAACAAGTATGGGCCCACCACGTGTCCCGTGCCTTAGAAAATTACTTTGAAAATTTTAAGTACATAGCGGTGCCGGTGCAAGCCTCAACATGTCTCCCTATTACAATTGTTAAGGTGGGACCCTAAGGTGGATCATCAAATGAGCACCAGCCCTCTATGTGTCCATGGTCTGCCAAAACTATACCTACTGCATGAAAAAAATTCTAGGTCTTGGCAAAGCGGTGGAAACCTCCACATGTCCCCCTGGCGCAACTCCAAGGCCAAAACAAAAGGTGATTTTTCAAATGAGTATCGTTCCTCCACATGGAAAATTTTTGGGTTGAAGCAAGCCTTAGAGTTTTTAAAGTGCCCCACCGAGCCACATCTAACCTGAAAAGGGCCACATTTCCACTGATGTTGAGATGTAAATTTGATCGGGAAAAATACACTTGTCAAACTATAAAATGTAGGAAATTCACCATTTGGGCCTTAAAATGAATCTTTCTTCAAGGAAAAAAATTTGGAAATGTTATAAGGCTCAAATATGATCCTCTGAGATACATCCAATCACATTTCCATAGGTATTTGGGACAAAAATGACAGGGACAACAAAACATGACTGTGGAAAATGGAAGGAAAGGAAAAACTCTGAGTTTTACGCCCAAGTTATAGACTCTTTCAGATGGAAAGAGGAATGAAAAACAAATTATGGACCTTTAAGTGATCCTTGACCAAGGAAGGGACTGATCATGGAAACCAAATGGAGGACAGAGTCTTTAAGCACCAATATGGGGAGATAGAAAACATGACAGAGGCCGCAAACTGAGGAATTTCAATGACAAATGGGGCGAGACTAATTTAAGCACCAACATTGGCTCAATCGTGATGAGCACTCCCCATGAGTGTCACAAGAATAAATAGCAGACCAAGTGCCGAAACAAACCATTGGGAAACGGAGTCAAAGGAAAAGCTTGCGATCGTAACAATAATAACCAACTCCCCAAGGACGAATCAAGAAACCTACAAAACAAGGTCACCAAGGACCGTAAACGAACAAAAACATAGAAGAAGAACAAAAACTAGAACTATACACTATGTAATGGAGTATAACTTGATTCCGAGAAATTAATCAATGAAATGCTTCAAATTCCTTTCATTAACAGAAATTCAAGTAGTTCCCCTTCTAAGCCTTTTAAGAAGAAGTTATTTTCACCAATTCGAATATCAATTGAATAAGGTCCCATCCACAATGCATCAAATTTACCATGTTTTCCCTTAACTTCATTCTTGTTATCCCATAAAATCACAAGATTCCCAATGCTAAAAGCTCTGGGAGTCGCCTCTTTGTCAAATAACTTCTTCAACTTTTCTCTTAACTTCACATTCCGCTGATGGGATTCCCTTCTTTCTTCATCCAACTCAATAATTTGATTGATTCAAGCATCATATGGACTAACTTCTTGGTCTTCAATTTGTTGAACAAACTAAAATGAAGACAATTGAAAATGGAGGGGCAGCAAATCTTGAGTTCCATATACCAATTCAAATGGGATTTTACCAGTAGCTCTATTGATAGTGATTACGTCAATGCAAATAGAAAATTTCAGCTTGCTCAACCCACTTCCTTTTGTTCAACTCCAAGGTTCTTATAATGATCTTCAACAAGTTTTTATTATCAGTACTCATATTTTCCATTTCCTTAGGGATTGTAGTTAGAATCATATGTCGATTGATTCCATAATCTTTGCACATTGCCACCAAAGGTTTGGCTCAAACTCATGGCATTATCAAAGAACAATTTTAGCTAGCACTCCAAATCTGCATATGATTTTGTTCAACATGAAGTCCATGATAATTTGGTGTGTTTCCTTCTTGGTGGGGATTACTTCCACCCACTTAGTGAAATAATCAGTGGCTACAAGAATCCATTTATAACCAGCACTGGAAGGATCAGAAATTTCCCTAATGAAATCCATTCCCCATTTTCTGAATGGGGCTTCAAATGACACAGGATGCAAAGGAAGGGAGCCTGAAGCTTTCATTCTTCTAGAAAAATGCTGACAAATTTCACATTTCCTAACCAATAGAGTTGTATCCTTGAAAAGAGTTGGCCACCAATAACCATCCCTCAAGATTTTATGTGTTGTAACTCTTCCAAAAAAATTTCCCCCATAGACTCCTCCATGGATATCAGCAATTATTTTGGGGGCCTCATCTTCAATAATGCATCTCAAGAGAACTCCCTCAGGGTTCTTCCAAGCTAACCCAAAATCAGTAATGACATACTTTTGAGAGGCTAACTTAAGAGCTATTTTCTGATTTTTACTCAAATATTCAGGGCAACATAGATGTCTGAGATAAAATATTATATCCTTGTACCATTTAGAGCTTACCAACTTTTCAAGGACATCCACCCTTTCTCCTTCTACTTCATTCACCTCAATAGTTTGCAAGTTGCTCTCAACCATAAGCTTAGCTAGGCCCAAACCTCTTACCAATTTTTTGGTTTGGATATCCATGTCATACTCCTGCAACTTATTCACCCATCTGCATCTTTTGCTTGAGACCTCCATCTTTGATAAGATGTCTTTCACCATGGTGTGGGGAACATAAGAAACAACTTTAGAGCTCAAGATGTAGGGTCTGAAAACCTTTGTTTCTTTCACCAAGGAAAATGCTTACTTCTCCATGATGGTGTACTTCAACTCATTTCCCTGCAATGCCTTACTGAAAAAGGCAATTGGTCTCTCAGCCCCTTCATCATCCTTCTGCAACAAAACAGATGGAATGGTTTTTATAAAGAAAAATAGAACACTTGAAAAGGCTTCTTGTAATTTGGGGCTTCCAAAATAGGGGCATGCTTTAGTGCTTCTTTGATCCCATTGAAATCTTGAATGGAAACTTCTTCCCATTTGATAACTTGGTCCTTCTTCAGCATGCTAGTAATGGGGATGGTCAGCTCAAAAAAGTTAGACACAAATCTTCTAATAAATTTTATTTGTCCAAAGAAGGATTGAATTCCCTTCTTAGTTCTTTGAATTGGAACCTTGTTGATGGCTTCCACTCTCTCTAGATCTATCATGACCCCTTCTTTTGATACAATGTGACCAATCAGCTTTTCCTTTTGCACTCCAAAGTGGCACTTCTTGGGATTCAATGATATGCCATACTCCCTACACCTTATCAGTATTCTCTCTAAGTGTTACAAGTGATCATTTATATTTCTCGAAAACATAGTCACATCATCCCGATAAACAAAAATGAAATCATTGATATAACCAACAAATGCTACATCCATTGCTCTTTGGAAATTTGCTACAACATTCATTAAGCCAAAAGGCATCCTAACATAGACATAAGTTCCCAAGGAGTAGTAAAGGTAGTCTTTATTCTTTTTACTCCTTCACAACAATCTGATTATAGCCAAAGAAACCATCCAGAGTAGATAACAATTCAAAACCAGCTTACTGGTTGTAGCATAATCTCCATGTTTGGCGAGGTTAATTATCTTTCAATGAAGCTTTATTCGGTTCCCAAGTCTATCATAGCCTTATATCACCATTATTTTTTCGATGGGCATTAGGTTTTGCAACCCAAGAAGAGTACCTTGTGGGTTGAATGATCCCTCCATCCCTCAACTTCTTCATTCTTCTTGCATCTTCAAGGAAAGGAGCGGATTGATGGGCCTCTATTTTTCCTAAAAGACTTGTCATTAGATTCAAGAGGAATCGATGTTGGAACAAATCTTCCCGTATGCCTTCAACTCGAGTAAGACCAAGCTAGGAAGTCTTGATATTTCTTTAGCAATTAAACGTAGGACTTCTTCTCTTCCTTGCTGAGATTACTTCCTAACGAGATTTTACGTGGTTTTTCCTTTTTTCTCAGGTCGTGCTCTTCCACATCTCTTGAAACCGACATAATTCTTTTAATAATGCAATCAACATTATCAAATTTTTATTCCAGTGCCACCAAACCTTTGGGAATCATGTTTGTCTTGAGTTGGATGATGTCTTTACCAAATAAAGTTTCCTTTCCTTCAGAAACACGCCATTGGTTCCCAATCTATATTTTGGTCAAAAAACTCGCCTTGGTTCTCCGCAAAACCATTTCCCCAGGCATCATCATCAAACACTTGCCAATTTTTAACGTTATCGTGACGGATGACCTTATTAGTATTTCAACATCATACTCACAAAATGGAGACACTGTACAATTCCCAAATATGGATCCTAGCACTGCTAACTTTTTTGCAATAGCATTAAAATTTCTATCATGGTACATAATATTAAAATAATCAAACATTTCAATAAAATCCCAGACTACATGCCTGTATTGTTTCATTCTCTCGATTTTCGATGCATACGCTTTTCTAATTTGCTTGACAATCAATTCTGAATCCCCTTTGAAAATGATATCCTTTATACCATATTTCAATGTAATTCTCGAGCCTAATAACAATGATTCATATTCAGCAATGTTGTTAGTGCATTAAAAGTTAAGTTTGAAAGAAAATACAAACTCTTCTTGCCCTGGAGAAATCGAACAATTCCAAGCACCATTTCCAAACTTGGAATAGGCTCCATTAAATAAAAATTCCAAGGTAAACCCACATGTTCAATACATTTACACTAATCAATCTTGTGCTCCTTGCCATCAAAGCAAACCCCATAAATTTATCTACATCTACATTAGCATACAAGACTTCATAAGAAGCATTATTTGGATCTTCAATGAGGTGCAACATATTTTTCTCTCCATACAACTTTACAAGGATTCCTTCAATTGGAATGGTGGCAAAAGACATATCCATTTGAACACTTCCACCAACACTTGCAGCCCACTTTGTTGATAACAACATACCCAATTTGGCAGGGCAATCAACAATGACAACATCAAGTTTCAAGTTCTTACCCAGATAAGCTGCAAGTTGTACCACCAAACCTTTCACACACCCTACAACTGGGACCTCTCTAGAATCCATTGCAGTACACTTGTCATAATTTGTTATCACTGTAATGTTCAATTCATTCATGACTTCCAAAGGCATAACATTGCATGATGCTTTAGAGTCAAACATACAATTGTGCAGTTTATCTTTAATAATCAATGTTGTAAAAAATGGATCAACATTTAATTGAGACTCAACTAAAGATGTCCCCAAATAAACTTCAAGTGGTCCACCTATCTCCTCTAATGCTAGTGATTTTTATAGGTATGTAATGGTTGGAGGAGGAGTATTTACATTAATTATATTTCTGCTTGGGCACTCTAATCTTCCTCCAATCCCAAATACTCAAAATCCCTCTTCTTATGCTCGGGAATCCTAAGCCAGTTCCACAATTGGGACAGAAATGTTGATCGACTCAAGACTTGGGAAATGTCATAGGAATGTACTTGGGAAAAGTAGAATTTGGAGAAATATTGACAAACTCATCGATGGCACAAGGTTTTTAACATTTTGGGCATGGGTGAGAACACCGGTTCTACTTGAGACAACAGGCCTTTGCACAGATGCATATTTCTTTGGAGCCTCATTTGGGACATTCGTGAGAACTAAGGTCTATGGTTTGGCTTGAGGCCCCGTCCCTTTAACAGCTTTACTTCTTGTGTTATACTATTTTTCTTGGGCCACAACAAAGATTCATTAGCAGCTATTTATCCTCTTCGGATGGGATTCCTCCATCATACTTCTTAATCATTAGATCTCTTAGGTACTAAAAATCATTATTAGGAAGTTAAAATGCTTGCACTATATCTATTTCTAAAGCACGAGAGGGAGGAAGAAGAGGTACCGTGAATGCAGTCCCAAAAACTTGCAACAGTTCTTGCACTTATTACCTCAATTGAAGTTGCTCCTTGTTGTGAGCTTGTAGAGTAGTCCACCATGCATGCATCATCATCATCAACTTCTTCAACTTGCTGATCTATTTCACATGGCGGGTGGGGTAAGAAGAATTTGTCACACCAATCCATTTGATTTTTCTCTTCAACAACAACAACTCTGGCATTTAGAGGATCAGGCACTACTCTATTTTCCCTAGCTTGGGGTTTTCTAGCTCACATGGTTCCTTTACCTCTGTCATCAATCCTATGATCATTTCTAGGATGATTTGCAAGTCTGTCTTGTTTATGTTTCCTATCTTGACACCGAGAACCTTTTCCAATTCCTTTCACTACCCTAGCCATCTTGTAAGAGATTTCTTTGACAGCCCTGACCAAAGTCCTTACAAATTTCTAAAGATCCACAACCTTACTTGATAGAGGCTTCTCAAGGTTGATCAATTTTAACACCCTCCCTCTTAGGAGGTTTTCCAACTACTTTAATTTTTTCCCAATTTTCAAATTCATGGTAAAGTCCTGCCTCAAATTCCCGGGGTTCTTATCCCTCAAATAGTAAGAAACTTTCTTATCAAATGCATCTGAATACTTTATCGATTACGATTCATCAAATGGCCTCAAATTAACAAAAAATCTTTCTCAATGTTTTGTTAAATCAAGTATTGAAATCATGCACTTATTCATTAGGATTCTTTTTATATTTTCAAACTCGATAAAAGAAACCTACGGTCTGCTTTATCACATTACTACATTCTAAAAGCATTCTTCATCTCTATCCAGGAGTCAATGGAATTATCTCAAGCGAGATTTATACCATTCCCTTACATCTTCTTCTAGAGTATGGATAAATAATTTAATGTATACACCCTCAAACTCTTTTTCAAATTCCTCCATCATATTGACAAAGAGTTTTAAGTGTTGATCACCGCTTATTGCATTATTTCCTTGAAACTTAGGTAATTGTTTTCTTACATCTTGTGGCACAACATTTGGATAGCCATTCATACCTCTAAAACTGACAGGACAAAAAGTAAAAAATAACAAATGGAGGTCTGGGTGGAGGCTGAGCCATATTACTTTGAGGAGGTGATCTTATAAGAGAAACAATGATGAGTAGTGATGGGCCATGTGTGGTATAGGGATACAATTTTCTAGAATAACCGCCCTCTAAAGGCTCTATTTCTTGGAAAACCCTATTAGATTTTTGAAAATATAAAGGGCGATTGAGATGTAAATGTTTCAAATACAAATGAAGGACCCTCTCCAGATGGAGAATTTAATTCAACAAAGAGATTACCTAATTCGTAAGCACTTGCGTAAGTATTCCAATCTTCAATCATAGGATGACTGGTTTAACCAATGGAGATCTCTTTTCTTGATGTTTGATCTCCAATAGCCTTCCAAATTCTTCTTCTGCTAAATTAGACTTTCCCAACTCTTGAAAAACCTTCTACTAGGGTCCTTGGCCAAGAAATATCTTCTTCCTTCCAAGCCGAGCAACAACACAGATTGGACATGGAGCTTAGAGGTAGATATATCATAGTGTGTGTTGTTTTGTAGCCGGGGATGAGATCTAACTAGCCCTTTGTTACTCATATTTGTGGAGAGATGGATAGAACCTTTAAGAGGATTTGACTCTGTCCTCACTACTTTAGGTCGTTCCTCTTCGACCAAGGTGAGAGGACCCTTAGTGTAACCTCTGTTTGATGAAGAAGATGGAGACATCCTTCTTGTTTGGAAAAATTTTATGAAGAAAACCTTGGGAAAATACGGTCAATACTCCATAATTTAACTCTTAATAGTTTTCACTTCTAAATGATGGAGATACTTTCAACACAAGAATAAGGTTACTTAAGACATTAAGAAATCCTAATTGTTCTGCAGATTTTAGTAAGTAGATTTTGTTCCTTTGTTGATACACAGGGCATACAAGGGTAGTTCAGGGTGGATCAATGGTATTTGAATGATTTTGGTGGGAGATGAAGCAGGATAAATTTGATTATATCAGATCTTTGAAGGGACTTCACAAAAATGAACAACTCAACAACAGAAAACTTTAGAACAGTTAAGACGTTCCTTCAACCAGAAGGTGTGCTTCAATGGAGGCCCAGATCAACACGTTTTCACATAATCTTTGAGACTCTAACACAAAGGATTGAATTGAAAGACTCAATTAAACACCAAAGTCTCTGATCAATCATGCCTAAGGTACACTCAAGACTTACAAACAATCTTTATCAACAAATGACAAGTGAATTGATTTTAAATTTGTTTATCTCATCTAAGATGAAGGCTCTGTTATCCAATTTTCACCCCCAAGGTAATTTTGATAACATGCAAGCAATTATATTGATTCAGGGCAAAAAGTCATGTTTCTAGGGTCCCCTCATATTTGTCTAACTCCCCTGTCCAAGAGGAAGAGAGTAAGTTCTGAGAAAATGTGAAAAAAGGTTCAAGAAGGCAAATAGGTCGATCCAGGAAAAATCGTGAAAATTGGCTAAGTCCTGCTCAAGGTCGCCTCTCGGGTCGTGGGGATGAAGGCGCGAACCAAAGCCGTTCAAACAAATCAAAGCACAAACAATCCAAACGCAACAGGGACAAATGGGACAAAAGTGCGCGCGGCGCGCGAAATCTGAATCGGCCGAAAGAGGGAGAAAAAATTGGCTAAGTGTTGCTTGGGACGTTTGGGACAAAAAGACCCGAACCGGCCGAAATAAGCACAGGCAGTCAAAAAACGATTGGGACATCTGGGCCGAAAAGGCGCGAACCGGCCGAACCGGGCGAAAAAGGTCGAGTCAGTCCGAAGGCAAATGGGACAAACGGGACAGATGGACGCGAACCGGTGAACCAGACGAAATCAGTCAAGGCAGTCCAAAAACAAAGCGGGCCAAGTGGAACAAAAATGCGCGAACCGGCCGAACCGGCCGAAATGAGCACAGGCAGTCAAAGAGGCATTTGAGACGACTGGGACAAATGGGCCCGAACCGCCGGAGTCGGCCGAAATCAGTCAAGATAGCACTAATCAAATGGGAAATCCGGGACAAATGGAGCTGAAGGAGCCGAGGACCAATCAGATCATGACATGTGTCGCAGGAGGAAAAGTCAACGCTTGGTCCTAAACTTCAAACAGCCATAACTTTTGACTCGAGCTCCGATTTTGATAAAATTGGACTTTCTGGAACGAGCACGATGTCTTCTACGCCACAAAAACTGGATTTCTTATTTTTAATGAGGGTAGATATATTTAAATAAAAGAAACATATTCGGCTCCAGTCAATCAATGCTCATTCCCGTCAAATGATAGAAAACGCACCGCTGGCCCAAAACAAATGCTGCCCGCATTCGTAAGGCCATAACTTTTGCATTTCTCAACGAAATCACACAAAATTGGTACCGTTGGAATCGTGGTTCCGAGCCCGATGCACAGCAATCAATAAATTCCAGTTTTGATTAGAAATTGATTGAGATTTTTAAGGAAACGTGGCCGGTTCAGAACAGTGTTTTATTTGGTAGCTGGGAGTGCAATTAAGAGGCATGGTCCTCATTCTTTCTCTGTTGCAGCACATGGGATAGTATGGGGAGCCTTTTGCAAGTAATGGACAACCTTTTCACTCAATTTAATGCCTCTTACAGGTGGTTGAAGGACAGATTTCGGGATTTCCATTTTCCCTTCTCTTTTCCTTCTCATTTTTCTATAAATTGGAGTGCTGGGCTCATTGTAAAGGAGGAGAGTTTTGGGTAACAAAGCTCTGTCAAAATTGCTTTGTGAAGCCGGTGTGTTTCGAGCCCTTGTAGTGGACTCCTTGCATGGTGATCCAGTGCCCTTATCTTTTAATAGATTGAACTATGCATATCATGAAGCAATAAAATATTAGTTTGTGGATATATCTTCCCCTGCTGTGTTTCCCTGCATTCTTCTTGCCCCTTTAATCTTTCTACAAGTATATTGTGTATATTTATTATGTTCTTGCAGGAATTCATTATCATTGTGTGTGCTTGGAATATTGCTTGTGAATGCATTTCTTTCGGATTATGGTGAACTATCATCACCTCTTCTAGTGTGCACTTTTTCTCTGTATTTCACACATTTGGAGATTACTCTCACACCCTCTTTTTCTACGGTGTATCACCGCTTTAGTGTAGGCTTTAATTTTATGCATTCTCTCTCTCTGGTCCCTTGGAATTTTAGGTTAGAATGGCTAGTTTCTCCCGCATTAGAGTAGATTGTGGCGGTGTAGTTTAGGAGCAAGAACCGGCTTTCTCTCGGAGGTCTATCTCAAGTAGCAAGTCCCACAACTTGGAGATAACACCCATGTTATCCAATCACACTTTGGATGCTTAGAGTGATCAAACTAGAAATCGATCAACATCCGTGGGTTACGTGATTTCGGTGATAACAGTTCTGGCACGCCCGGTGGGACCTAGAGGTCTTCACTTTCATTGCAACAAGATTGATGTGCACTTGTTGTAAGTTCCAGCTTTGAAGGAGCTTTAAAATCACACATCTGGCGACTCCAAAAGAGGCATAATCCACTGGTTTCTGCAGTCCAAGCCTGACAAATTTATGAGAAGAATACAGACTGGGTCAAGAACTAGGGAGGAAGGATTGTTTGTTTATCTACATCTATCTCCAGGCAGAGAAAGAAGGGGAAGAAGAGCTCAAAGATCTGCGTCTCCACCTAATAGAAATTTTTCTACACCTCCACCTGGTAGACCTTTTCTCGCATCAACAAGGGTTCTCAAGCCAATTAGAATGGCGCAACCACTAAATCCCTTTGTCAATTTCACCGGCGTGCAGCCCACTTGCCCTCGAATGCACGTAATCCAGCCCAATTGCAGCATTGAAGAACATTCCATTTTTCACCGAGAAAATCATACCACTCCCGGTGATCATGTCAAAGACATTGCTAACGCCTCAGCAATCCATGAGATAAATGAAATGAACGTGGTGTCACAAACTGCTTGGCATCATCGCTTAAAGGGAAGGCATTGCAATGGTTCAGAGCCTTGAAGTCGGTTCTATCACAAATTGGAATCGAGCCAGTGCATAGTTCTCCATGAGCATTTGGAGAGAAGGGAGACAACTTGTCTCTTCTAGAACAATTAACAACTATCAAGAGAGCTCCCAATGAGCAATTAACTCGACTTCAATTTCAGATTTCAAAGTTCTTGGGATAGGATTCCGGTGGCGATCGCCAACAAAGAGAAGGTGCTTTTCTATACTATCTTAAAGCTTTGAATTCCGATATTTCTATGTTAATTCAATCTATGGGAGGCACAACCTTACCTGCTTCTTATAGCATTGCCATTAGGGCTGAAAATTGTCTTATTCAAGCTGGTAAACTGGCTCCTAGGCCTCCAATGCCATTATATCCAAGTTTAGAGAGCCCAAGTACTAGTCAAGCACCTGTCTTAGCTCCTATTCCCACTCCTAGAAATCAAAGTTCAAATGAAGCTTCCACTTCATCTCCAAGTGCCCCAAATGAGCTTCAAGAAGTTATGAAACAATTGCAAAATTTAGGTAATGAGCTGGTCACACTCAAGAGACAGCAAGCTCAAAGTTTTAGACCTTCCTATCAGCCTCAAGCTCAACCAAATAGGCAACCATATCAACCTCAAAGACCACCCAATCTAGCTGCAAATCAGAATCAAGCAAGGCCTCCTGCCAACAGACCATTTCAGCCCTACAACCCCAATGTTGCATCTGCATCCAGAGCTTTGGTGCCAGTCCAAAATAACATGGCCCAAGAGTATGATTGGTGTTTCCGTGCGATCACCACATAACCAATCAATGTGCTTTAATGGTGCATTAAATCAGGCCCTGATGGTGCAAACCATTGGTGGGTCGCAAGAGTCCAGCCACGAAGGAGATCAGCAGCAGGAAGCACCTCAGCAAGGAACATCTCCGAACGAAACTACTCTTGTCAATTGGCAGGCTGAAGATTTCTGTGGTATGAATCAAATACCCTCTCAAAGTGTTGCAGCCAACACAAGGTCAAAGAGGAGAAATTTGGGTGAAGAACAGCCATTGGCTTCAAGTAATCCACAACCTTCTACCACTCCACAAGCCGCTGGCAAACAAACTGTAGCTCCAAACATGCAAGGAGCATCCATACTAGCTCCTAAACCAACTCAGATGCCAGCTGCTACCGCTCATTTGCAAGAAATGAATGTGCAGGCCAAGGGAAAGCAGAGGGATACTTCATCTCCCATTCAAGATTATCATTGATCGATGATGAAGAAGACAAATGTAAACATATCCATGTGGGAGTCACTATCTATCCCAGGACAGAGAGATTTGCTACAAGCTGCCATGAAGGACTGGTCAACTTCAAATCACCATGTCCAGATGCAAGAGGAGGTACTCACAAATGCTGCCCAGCCTGAAGGAAATCATGGAGGACAGCAAGGTAAAATGTTGAAGCCCCCTCCATTTTATGTTTCATTGATCATAGGAGATAAGCTGGTGCATAATTGCATGATTGACTCTGGGGCAAGTAGTTCAGTAATGCCAAAACAAATAGCTGATCAGCTAGGACTCCAATATGAAGTCTTCTCCAAGGGTGTAGTGCAATTAGATGGGACAGCAGTGACAACGGTTGGAGTAATCAAAGGTTTGAGCCTCACACTGCACGCATGTCCCAATGTAGTAGTGTTGCAAGATGTGTCGGTCATAGACCTACCACCACTCTTTGCATTATGCTTGTCAAGAGACTTCACTGCTAAAATTGGAGGCTATCTTTCGGCGGATTGGTCACACATGCTGTTCAGAACAAGGTATGGAACTAAGGCTACAATCAGGTCTGAACCTATTGCAAACTTCCACATTGAGCCTTACACTCCAAGCCAAATCAATGCCAACTGCTCAGCGTTTGATCAAGAAGATTATCCAAGCACTGATGAAGCTGACACCAAGGTTGGAAGCATACCAGATTTGACTCTTGATGAATGGGCAAGCAAGGTGCATGATTTTGATCCTTATCAAGAGATAGAAGAATCTGAGCTAGGAGTCTATTGCATACATGAAGAAAGTCAACCTATTCCCAGCATCACCAAGCCAGATCATAAGGACAAGAATGAAGTATGGAAATTGTTCTTTGATGGGTCAAGGAGCAGACAAGGTGCAGGAGGAGGAGCTATGCTCATTTCACCGCAAGGTATAAGGTATTACTCAGCCTTCCGTTTCCAGTTTTCCTGTTCAAACAACACAGCTGAGTATGAAGCCTTAATTCATGGACTACACTGGGCAAAGAAGAAAGGCATCAGGAATTTACAAGTGTTTGGTGATAGTGAGCTGATCATAAACCAAGTAAAAGGAAAAAATGCTGCCAAAAATGATCTGTTGAAGAACTACAAAAATCAGGTATGGGATTTTATTGAAGATTTTGAAGCCTTCAAAGATCATTTCCATCCCAAGAAAAAGAATGAAGCCGTGACATTTGACAGCAATTGGGGCTGTGTTTGATGTTGTAGAAAGTATCAAAAGTGAGAAAACTCAGCCTCATATCAAAGTGGTCGTGAGACCAGTGCTTCGGATAACAACACAAGTTGGCAAGTCTTCAAGAATGATCAAAGAAATTGTTAATTTCCTGCAAGAAGAAGCTGAGTTCTCCATGAGAAATCAAGACAAGCTGGAGCAGCAGTATGGTGACCAAGTGGTGCAGCTGAGGACTAACAAATTACCAAAAGGCCTCATAACGCTAGAGTCAATCTTCAACCCGAATGATCAGTTCCGGAAGGAGAAAGCGAACATTCAAGTAAAGGGTGAAGATTCAGAGCCTATTTTTGTGGAAGAAGGCAAGACATTGCAGATTGGCAAGGTAAGTACCTCACAAGAGAAATCTGATTTTGTTCAGCTTTGTCAAGAATTCCCAGATGTCTTCGCTTGGACTTACAAAGATTTAAGAGGTTTCAACCCAAAGTTGGCACAACATACTATTGAGTTGGATCCGAATCCAAGCCCACAGAAAAAGCAAAGGCCAGTAAATCCTCATATCGAGCCTCTCATGAGAAAAGAGTTAAGCAAGCTCATTGAGGCCAGTATCATCTTCCCCATCAAACACTCAAGTTGGGTTGCAAACTTGGTGCCGGTAAGAAAGAGAAACGGAGAAATAAGATTGTGTGTGGACTTTCGTGATCTAAATAGAGCATCACTCAAAGATCATTATCCGCTTCCATCAATGGAACAAATATTGCAGGTTGTAGCCGGTTCAGAAAGGTTTTCATTGCTAGATGGATATTCAGGCTATAATCAGATATTGGTGAAAGAAGAAGATCAATTCAAAACGGCCTTCACTACAAAATGGGGCACATATGCTTACAAGAAGATGCCATTCGATCACAAATGCCGGAGCAACATTTCAGCGAGCTATGGATATGGCGTTCAAAGGCTTGATCAACAAGATAGTGCTGGTATATCTAGATGATATCACTATCTTCTCAAAGAGTGCAGCAGACCATCTCTTTTCACCTCGCATAAGTATTTCGAGAGGTGTAGAAGGTTCGGAGTGTCATTGAATCCAAAGAAGTGTGTATTCTTGGCACACGAAGGCAAACTGTTGGGCCACATCGTCTCTAGGGAAGGGCTAACAATTGATCCTGAAAGGGTTGAAGCCATCCGAACGCTTCCATTGCACACACCACAAGAAATCTCTCCAAAGCTTCTTAGGAAGGATAAACTTTGTCCGTAGATTTGTGCCTAATTTCGCCACTCTTGTGAAGCCTCACAATGATGTTGAAGAAGAATCGCATTCAAATGGATAAAGAAGGCAAGGAGAGTTTTGAAGACATCAAGCATGCAATATCGCAAGCTCCAACTCTTATCAACCCAGAATTTTCAAAGGACTTCATGTTGTATGCGTTTGGAGGATCAGATACAATCTCATCTATCTTGACACAATTTGAATAGGGAAGGTTCGAACATCCCATAGCATTCTTCACCAAACCTTGGAAGATTATGAAATAAAGTATTCTTTCATCGAGAAGCATGTCCTTGCTCATTATCGGCTTGAAGAAGTTCAAACATTTGGTCTCAAACAATAAAATTCAACTGCTGGTGTCTCATGCTGGTGTCAAAGACTTCCTCCTAAACAAGGATTTAAATGAGAAGAGAGCAGGTTGGATCACTCGGGTGATGGAATATGATATTGAAATCAAAGTGACCAAGCTAGTTCGTGGCAAAGGCTTGTGTGAGCAGCTCGCTTCCAAACAACCAGATTTGAGCAAAAGTGAAGAGGATGCTGTCCTACTACTACAGAATGATCAAGAAGAACCAACTGATGATGCACCCATCCCATGTTGGACCCAAGACTTGGTGCATTACCTCCAAACAGGCTTGTGCCCCCCAGAAGTGAGCAAAGCAAAGAGGAGATACTTCAGATTACAAGCCATTCCATATGTGCTTGTTGACGGAGTTTTGTTCAAGAAGGACATCAATGGTGTTCTATTAAGATGCATTGGAACAAGTCAAGTTGAGAAGATCTTACACGAGTTCCATGACGGGGAAGCAGGAGGCCACTTTGCTCCACGAGTAACAGCTCTCAAAATCATGAAAGCTGGTTACTATTGGCCTACTATGTTCAATGATTGCTATTCATGGGTCAAGAAATGCAAGAAATGTGCATTCTTCACGGGAAAGAAAGGTTAGCAGCGCTGCCCCTTCGTCCAATTTCAGTAAATCAGCCATTCATGCAATGGGGATTGGACTTCATTGGAGTCATCAATCCAAATTCAAGTCAAGGCCACAAGTGGATTCTAACAAAGAATGCACTATTTCACCAAGTGGATCAAGCAAAGCAGGCACTCAAGGAGGCAAATGAATCTAATATCTTAGATTTCTATGAAGGGATAGTCACGAGGTTTGGTGCCCCTGCCACTATCATATCAGATAATGCATTGGCATTCCTTGGCACAAAGATCACTGAGTGGGCTGTAAAAAATTGTGTCTATCTCAGCACTTCATCAAACTATTACCCTCAAGGTAATGGCCAAGCCGAGTCTACAAACAAGAATCTACTAAGAATCATCGAGGAATCTTGATGAGAATCGAGAGACTTGCACGCAAAGCTCAAATCAGCTCTATGGGCTGATAGGATCACGCCCAAGAGATCTACAGGAAGCTCTCCATACAAGCTTGTATACGGGAAGGAAGCAGTTCTACCTATATCGCTCGAGTTGCCAGCGTTGGAACTCATGAAACAGTTGGAACTAGCTGAGTTTGAACCTATGGAAATCAGGTATGCAGAGCTGATGGAATTAGAAGAGACAAGAGAGCACGCAATACAGACCATAGAAAAGGATAAAGCATTGGTCAAAAAGAGTTTTGACAAGAAAGCTAAGGCCAGGATATTGCAAACTGGAGATTTGGTACTGAAGTGGGATGCTGATCGTGCAAAACCAGGAAAGCACTCCAAGTTTGATGCCATCTGGAGTGGCCCGTATATGATCATTGAATGCAAAGGTAGCAATGCTTTCCGACTGGCTAAGTTGGATGGTGAAGAATTGCAGATTCCGGTCAATGGAATCTATCTCAAACGCTGCTACTAGAAAGATAGCTTCTCATCCTTGTAAATATTAATTTAGATTTTCCATTCCTCTAAGTGCTTATGCACATTGTACTGCTGTTAGAGTACTTTTTATTTCCCTAAGTGCTTGTGCACATGTCCTATTGCTTCTAGTATGTGCATGTTTGCAGTTCATCAAGTTCTTGGAAAAGAATTTTTCACCATGAGAAGACCAGCTCAACAAACGAAAAATGGCTCATTGATACAAACTTTCAAATTTCGTGATCAGCCGAGAGGCCATCAAACAGACTCCATGCCCAATGGATTGCTTTCAAACAATTGGGTCGCTCCTCATCTAAAGACAGTGATGACCCCACCGAGCCGCCAAAATTGTTATCCAAAATTCACCCCCAAGGTAATTTTGATAACATGCAAGCAATTATATTGATTCAGGGCAAAAAGTCATGTTTCTAGGGTCCCCTCATATTTGTCTAACTCCCCTGTCCAAGAGGAAGAGAGTAAGTTCTGAGAAAATGCGAAAAAAAGGTTCAAGAAGGCAAATAGGTCGATCCAGAAAAAATCGTGAAAATTGGCTAAGTCCTGCTCAAGGTCGCCTCCGGGACGTGTGGGACAGAAAGGCGCGAACCGGCCGGTTCGGCCGAAATCAACACAAACAGTCCGAAACGCAGCAAGGACAAATGGGACAAAAGTACGCGCGGGCGCGAAATCCGAATCCGCCGAAAGAGGGAGAAAAAATTGGCTAAGTGTTGCTTGGGACGCTTGGGACAAAAAGACCAACCAATCCGAAAAATAAGCACAGCAAATCAAAAACGATTGGGACATCTCGGCCGAAAAGGCGCGAACCGCCGAACCAAAGTAAAAGGTCGAGTCAGTCCAAAAGGCAAATGGGACAAGCGGGACAGATGGACGCGAACCGCCGAACCGGCCGAAATCAGTCAAGGCAGTCCAAAAACAAAGCGGGCCAAGTGGAACAAAAATGCGCGAACCGGCCGAACCGGCCGAAATGAGCACAGGCAGTCAAAGAGGCATTTGGGACGACCGGGACAAATGGGCCCGAACCGGCCGGATCGGCCGAAATCACTCAAGACAGCACTAATCAAATGGGACATCCGGGACAAATGGAGCCGAAGGAGCCGAGGACCAATCAGATCATGACACGTGTCGCAGGAGGAAAAGTCAACGTTTGGTCCGGAAACTTCAAACGGCCATAACTTTTGACTCCGAGCTCCGATTTTGATAAAATTGGACTTTCTGGAACGAGCACGACGTCCTCTACGCCACAAAAACTGGATTTCTTATTTTTAATGAGGGTAGATATATTTAAATAAAAGAAACATATTCGGCTCCAGTCAATCAATGCTCATTCCCGTCAAATGACAGAAAACGCCTGCCAGGCCCAAAACAGCTGCCCGCACTCAGAAGGCCATAACTTTTGCATTTCTCAACGAAATCACACAAAATTGGTACCGTTGGAATCGTGGTTCTGAGCCCGATGCACAGAAATCAATAAATTCCAGTTTTGATCAGAAATTGATTGAGAGTTTTAAGGAAACGTGGCCGGGTTCAGAATGTTGTTTTATTTGGTAGATGGGAGTGCAATTAAGAGGCATGGTCCTCATTCTTTCTCTGCTGCAACACATGGGACAGTATGGGGAGCCTTTTGCAAGTAATGGAAAACCTTTTCACTCAATTTAATACCTCTTACAGTGGTTGAAGGACAGATTTCGGGATTTCCATTTTCCTTCTCTTTTCCTTCTCATTTTTCTATAAATTGGAGTCTTGGGCTCATTGTAAAAGGAGGAGAATTTTTGGGTAACAAAGCTCTATCAAAATTGCTTTGTGAAGCCGGTGTGTTTCAGCCCTTGTAGTGGACTCCTTGCATGGTGATCCGTGCCCTTATCTTGTAATAGATTGAACTGCATATCATGAAGCAATAAAATATCAGGTTTGTGGATATATCTTCCCTCGCCGTGTTTCCCGCATTCTTCTTGCCCCTTTAATCTTTCTACAAGTATATTGTGTCTATTTATTATGCTCTTGCAGGAATTCATTATCATTGTGTGTGCTTGGAATATTGCTGAATGCATTTCTTTGGATTATGGTGAACTCTGTCATCACCTCTTCTAGTGTGCACTTTTCCTCTCGTATTTCACACATTTGGAGATAACTCTCACACCCTCTTTTCTCGGTGTATCACCGCTTTAGTGTAGGCTTTCATTTTATGCATTCTCTCTCTCTCGGTCCCTTGGAATTTTAGGTTAGAATGGCTAGTTTCTCCTGCATTAGAGTAGATTGTGGTAGGTAGTTTAGGAGCAAGAACCGCTTTTCTCTCGGAGGTCTATCTCAAGTAGCAAGTCCCACAACTTGGAGATAGCACCCATGTTATCCAATCACACTGGATGCTTAGAGTGATCAAACTAGAAATCGATCAACATCCAGGGGGTGCTTTGTGATTCGGTGATAAAAGGCTCTTCTTGAAATGAAATTGTAAATACCATTAAACTATCACAGGGATGAGATCCTGTGTGATTTCACAAAGATTTCAATGTAATATTGCAATAGGAATGAAAGAAACTATTTGCAGACATTCTGAAACAAAGCAGACACAAATTGCTAGAGATTGGACACAAATTAATTTCAAAATTGCTTAGATTCATTAGTAGGGGAAAGATTCTAGAGAAATCTCAGTGCTCGTCAATGGCTATACATATGCAACCAACTTGACACGATAGAAAATCTAACATAGAAGAAAATAACATGTTATCTTGGCTTTGGTCTCTCACGAAGACGGCTTTCTCAAATTTTCTCTTAGGAATTCAAACTCTAACCTTTTGCAAGAGTATTCTCATTGCATTTATACATTTTACTCACTCAATTTTCCCCCCAAAAAGAAAGAATATTCGAGGGACCTTTGCTTGTTAACAATTTTCTTCAAAAAGTGACATTTAACAAATTCAGATCCAAAAGCTGCCAGGTGGATCAATTGTGAACTAATCACATTTCTTGGGCCCTCGACTAATGACTAGGATGTCATGTCACAACGTTTTTGCAATCCTTCTAATCATTTTGATTCTGTCATGTGAGAAATCCCATTTTTAATCATTTTTCAAAGACTCTGCATAGATGGATAAGATAGGTAATCCTTTTCTCTCTCGAGGCAACACCTTTTCATCTTTTGCTTTGTACTTTCATCATTACACCCTTTTTCCCTCTCTTTCCTCTACAATTTTTTTCTCGTATCCATCTCCTCCGTAATTCTCACTTTTACAAGTGTCTCGAGCAATTCCAACTTCAAAATATTAACCTTAACAATCCTAGGCTCACAAATTAAGTTCAATCCATTAAATGGAACTTTATAGACAGAGATGACATGGAATTTCATCAAAGAACGATGAAAAATAGTGCATATTCGCATCTCCAGGAGTCTTGGAGAAAAAATGGCAAAAAAAATAGGTGAAATGCATAGCAACCGTTGATTCTTCCCATTTTTCACTTTATATCATAGCCGTCCACGTGTTTCCTTGGTGCAACTGCAAAGGAGAAACACAGAGGAAAGTCCCAAACAATCGTGAACCTTCCATATACCCCGAGACCAAGAAAAACACCTTTTGTCCTTTGAAAAGTCTCAGTGTAAAAGGACTCTGTGGAAGCCTCCACATGTCTTAATGGCACATTTTGAGATGGTTCCCAAAAGCGAGACCCCAAACAAGCTTGGGCTCAAACACATTTCTCGGTTGGCAAAGTTTATTAAAAACGTTGAAGGTTTAGCAAAAGGCACCATGTGTCTAGGGTCCGAGACATTTTCTTTTAACCATTGGAAAGTC
Organism: Taxus wallichiana var. yunnanensis; assembly: GCA_018340775.1. Taxonomy (NCBI): domain Eukaryota; kingdom Viridiplantae; phylum Streptophyta; class Pinopsida; order Cupressales; family Taxaceae; genus Taxus; species Taxus wallichiana. The sequence continues at coordinate 195,008,447 of CM031233.1, forward strand.
CAAGCAAATGGAAAGGTGATCGGAAGCCTCCAAGTTTCCACCTTGTGCTTCTTCAAAATAAAACTTAGGGTCCAATCCCCAAGCAGTAGCGGTCCCTCGACGTGTCCCGTGCCTTTAGAAAGTTTCTTAAAAATTCTAAGTATGGGAAGACTGGCGGAAGCCTCCATGTGTCTTCATGGTGCAACTTAGAGATGGTTCCCAAGAGCAGAGACCTTTCACAAGCGCAGCTCACCATGTGTCCTAGGCTTTAGAATATTTCTTTGAAAAGTTTAAGTACAAATCGGAGCCGGCGCAAGCCTCCACATGTCTCCCTATCGCAAAGGTGGGACCCTAAGGTGAATCCTCAAATGACCGCTAACCCTCCACGTGTCCATGGTCCACCAAAATCAGATCGGATGCATGAAAAAATTTCTAAGTCTAGGAAAAGCAAGGAAAACCCCACATGTCCCCCCTCTGGCGCAACTCCAAGGCCAAACCAAAAGGTGATTTTTCAAATGAACATCATTCCTCCACTTGGACACGTTTTGGGGTGAAGCGAGCCTTAGAGTTTTTAAAGTTCCCACCGAGCCGCATCCATCCAAAAAGGGCCACATTTCCACTTATGCTGAGATGTAAATTTTACCAGAAAAATACACCCGTCAAACCATAAAATGCAGAAAATTTCCATTTGAGCCCGAAAATGAATCTTTCTTCAAGGACAGAGAATTTGGAAATGTTATAAGGCTCAAATATGATCCTCCGAGCTACATCCAATCACGTTTCCACAGGTATTTGGGACAAAAATGACAGGGACAACAAAATGTGACTGTGGAAAATGGAAGGAAAGGAAAAACCCGAGTTTTACGCCCAATTTACAGACTCTTTCAGATGGACAGAGGAACGAAAAACAAATTATGGACCTTTAAGTGATCCTCGACCAAGGAAGGGACTGATCATGGCAACCAAATGGAGGACAGAGTCTTCAAGCACCAATATGGGGAGATAGAAAACATGACAGAGGCCACAAACTGAGGAATTTCAATGACAAATGGGGTGAGACTAATTTGAGCACCAACATTGGCTCCGACTCGAGGATGGGCACTCCCTGTGAGTGCCACAAGAACAAATAGAATACCAAGTGTAAAAAATAGACCATTGGGCAATGGAGTCAAAGAAAAATCTTGCAGATCAGAACAATAATAACCAACTCCCCCAAGGATGAACTGAGAAACTAGCAAAACCAGGTCACCAAGGACCAGAACGAACAAAAACACATAAGGAGAACAAAAACAAAGAACTATACATTATACAATGGAGTATACCTTGATTCTGAGAAATTAATCAATGAAATGCTTCAAATGCCTGCCATTAATAGGCAATTCAAGTAGTTCCCCTTCTAAGCCTTTTAGGAAGAAGTTATTTTCACCAATTCGAATATCAATTGAATAAGGGCCCATCCACAATGCATAAAATTTACCATGTTTTCCCTTAACTTCATGCCTACTATCCCATAAAATCACAAGATCCCAAATGTTGAAAGCTCTAGGAGTCACCTCTTTGTCAAATAAATTCTTCAAATTTTCTCTGAACTTCACATTCCGCTGATGGGATGCCCTTCTTTCTTCATCCAACTCAATAATCTGATTGATTCGAGCATCATATGGACTAACTTCTTGGTCTTCAATTTGTTGAACAAACTAAAATGAAGACAATTGCAAATTGAGGGGAATCAAATCTTGAGTTCCATATACCAATTCAAATGGGATTTTACTAGTAGCTCTTTTGATAGTAATAATGTCAACCCAAACAAAGAAACTTCGATTTGCTCATCCCACTTCCTTTTGTTCAGCTCCAAGGTTCTTATAATGATCTTCAACAATTTTTTATTGTTATACTCAGCTTGTCCATTTCCTTAGGGATTATAGTTAGAAGCATATGTCGATTGATTCCATAATCTTTGCACATTCCCACCAAAGGTTTGCTCAAACTCATGGCATTATCAAAGAACAATTTTAGCCGCACTCCAAATCTGCATATGATTTTTTTCAGCATGAAGTCCATTATAATTTGGTGTGTTTCCTTCGTGGTGGGATTACTTCCACCCACCGAGTGAAATAATCAAGGGGCTACAAGAATCCATTTATGACCAAAGACTGGGAAGGATCAAAATTTCCCTAATGAAATCCATTCCCCATTGTCTGAATGGGGCTTCAATTGACATAGGATGCAAAGGAAGGGAGCCTGAAGCTTTCATTCTTCCAGAAAAATGCTCACAAATTTCACATTTCCTAACCAATAGAGTTGTATCCTTGAAAATAGTTGGCCACCAATAACCATCCCTCAAGATTTATGTGTTGTAACTCTTCCAAGAAAATTTCCCCACAGACTCCTCCATGGATATCAGCAATTATTTTGGGGGCCTCATCTTCAATAATGCATCTCAAGAGAACTCCCTTAGGGTTCTTCCAAGCTAACCCAAAATCAGTAATGACATACTTTTGAGAGGCTAACTTAAGAGCTCTTTTCTGATTTTTACTCAAATATTCAGGGAAGCATAGATGTCTGAGATAAAATATTATATCCTTATACCATTCAGAGCTTACCAACTTTTCAATGACATCCACCCTTTCTCCTTCTACTTCATTCACCTCAATAGTTTGGAAGTTGCTCTCAGCCATAAGCTTAGCTAGGCCCAAACCTCTTACCAATTTTTTGGTGTGGACATCCATGTCACACTCCTACAACTTTTTCACCCATCTTCATCTTTTTATTGAGACCTCCATCTCTAATAAGATGTCGTTCACCATGGTGTGGGAAACATAAGCAACAACTTTAGAGCTCAATATGTAGGGTCTTAAAACCTTTATTTCTTTCACCAAGGAAAATTCTTGCTTCTTCATGATGGTGTACTTCAAATCAGCTCCCTGAAATGCCTTACTAAAAAAGGCAATTGGTCTCTTAGCCTCTTCATCATCCTTCTACAACAAAACAGATGTAATGGTGTTTTCTGAAGCAAAAGAGAACACTTGAAAAGGCTTCTTGTAATTTGGGGTTGCCAAAATAGGGGCATTGTTTAGTGCTTCTTTGATCCCATTGAAAGCTTGAATGGAAAATTCTTTTCATTTGTTAACTTGGTCCTTCTTCAAGATGTTAGTAATGGAGATGGTCATCTCAAAGCAAAGTTAGACACAAATCTTCTAATAAATTTTATTTATCCAAAGAAGGATTGAATTTCCTTCTTATTTCTTGGAATTGGAACCTTGTTGATGGCTTCCACTCTCTCTGGATCTATCATGACCCCTTCTTTTGATACAATGTGACCAAGAAGCTTTGCCTTTTGCACTCCAAAGTGGCACTTCTTGGGATTCAATGATATATCATACTCCCTACACCTTATCATCATTCTCTCTAAGTGTTGCAAGTGATCATTTCTATTTCTGGAAAACACACGCTTACATCATCCCGATAAACAAAGCAATGAAATCATTGATATAACCAAGAAATTCTACATCCATTTCTCTTTAGAAAGTTGCTCCACCATTCATTAAGCCAAAAGGCATCCTGACATAGAAATAAGTTCCCCAAGGAGTAGTAAAGGTATTCTTTATTCTTTAACAACTTGATTATAGCCGGAGAAACCATCCAGAGTAGATAACAATTGAACCGCCATTCTGAGTTATAGCATATTCTCCATGTTTGCGAGGTTAATTATCTTTCGGTGATGCTTTATTCAGTTCTGAAGTCTATGCATAGCCTTATATCACCATTCTTTATCCTGACATGCACTAGGTTTGCAACCTAAGAAGAGTACCTTGTGGGCTAAATGATCCCTCCATCCTTCAACTTCTTCAATTCTTCTTGCATCTTCAAAGAAAGGAGTAGATTGATGGGCCTCTATTTTTTCCCGAAAGACTTGGAATTATATTCAAAAGGAATCTCATGTTGGAACAAATCTTCCCTATATGCCTTCAACTCAGAGTAAGACCAAGCTAGGAAGTCATGATATTTCTTCAGCAATTGAACATAGGATCGCTTCTCTTCCTTTCTCGAGATTGCTTCCTAACCATATTTTACATGGTTTTTCCTTTGTGTCCGTGTCGTTCTCTTCCACATATCTTGAAACTGCATACTTCTTTTAATAATGCAATCATCATTATAAAATTTTGTTTCTAGTGCCACCAAACCTCTGGGAATCATGTTTTTCTTTAGTTGGATGATGTCTTTTCCAAATAAAGTTTCATTTCCTTTAGTAACACACACCATTGGTTCCCAATCTATATTTTGGTCAAACTCACATTAGTTCTTTAGAAACTATTTCACCGGGCATCATCACCAAACACTTGACAATTTTTAATGTTATCAAGGAAAGATGGCCTTGTTAGTATTTCAACATCATACTCACAAAATGGAGACACTGTACAATTCCCAAATCTGGATCCTAGAACTGCTAACTTATCTACAACAACATTAAACTTTCTATCATGGTGCACAATATTAAAAGAGTCAAACATTTCAATCAAATCCCAGACTGCATGCTTGTATTATTTCATTCTCTAATTTTTAGTAGCATAAATTTTTCTAATTTTCTTGACAATCAATTCTGAATCCCCTTTAAAAATGATATCCTTTATACCATATTTCCATGCTATTTTCAATCCTAATAACAGTGTTTCATATTCAGCAATGTTGTTAGTGCATTAAAAGTTAAGCTTGAAGGAAAATACAAACTCTTCTTGGCCTAGATAAATCGAGCAATGCGAGCACCATTTCAAAACTTGGAATAGGCTCCATCAAATAAAAATTCCAAGTTAAACCCAATTGTTCAAGACATTTACACTAATCAATCTTGTGCTCCTTGCCATTAGCAAACCCCACAAATTTATCTACATCTACATCAACATACAAAACTTCATAAGAAGTATTATTTGTATCTTTAATGAGGTGCAACATCTTTTTCTCTCCATACACTTTACAAGGTTGCCTTCAATTGGAATGGTGGAAAACGACTTATCCATATGAACACTTCCACCAACACTTGCAACCCACTTTCTTGATAACAACATGCCCCATTTGATAGGGCAATCAACAATGACAATATCAAGTTTCAAGTTCTTACCCGGATAAGTGTAAGTTGTACCACCAAACCTTTCACACACCCTACAACCTGGGACCTCTCTAGAATCCATTACAAAGTACACTTGTCATAAGTTTTGTCACTTTGGAATTTTCAATTCATTCATGACTTCCAGAGGCATAACATTGCATGATGCTTCGGAGTCAAACATACAATTGTGCAACAGTCTCTCTTTAATAATCAGTGTTGTAAAAATGGATCAACATTTAAACGAGACTCAACTAAAGATGTCCCCAAGTAAACTTCAAGTGGTTCACCTATCTCCTCTAATGCTGGTGGTTTTTCTAGGTCTGTAATGGTTGGAGGAGGAGTATTTACATTATTTATATTTCTACCTTGGGCACTCCTATCTTCCTCCAATCCCAAATACTCAAAAGCCCTCTTCTTATGCTCAGGAATCCTAAGCAGTTCCACAATTGAGACAAAAATGTTGATCTGACTCAAGACTTGGGCAATGGCATAGGGAATGTACTTGGGCAAAGTAGAATTTGGAGAAATATTGACAAACTCATTAGATGACACAAGGTTTTTAACATTTTGGGCATAGGCGGGAACACCATTTATACTTGAGACAAAAAGGCCTTTGCCAGATGCATCTTTCTTTGGAGCCTCTTTTGGGACATTGGTGAGAAATGGGGTATTTGGTTTGGCTTGAGGCCATGTCCCTTTAACAACTTTACTTCTCGTGTTATAATATTTTTCTTGGGCCATAAAAACATTCATCGAGAGTTGTCTATCCTCTTCTGATGGGAATCCTCCATCGTACTTCTTAATCATTATAGATCTTAGGTACTCAAAATCATTATTAGGAAGTTCAAATTCTTGTACCATATCTATTTCTAAAGCATGAGAGGGAGGAAGAAGAGGTACCCGGTGAATGCAGTCCCAAAAACTTTTAGCAGTTCTTGCACTTATTACCTCGAAATGAAGTTGCTCCTTGTTGTGATCGTGTACATCAGTCCACCATGCATGCATCATCAGTGTTATCATCATCATCAACTTCTTCAACTTGCTGATCTATTTCACATGGTGGGTGGGGTAAGAAGCATTTTTCACACCAATCCATTTTATTTGTCTCTTTAACAACATCAACTCTGGCATTTAGAGGAGTAGGCACTACTCTATTTTCCCTAGCTTGGGATTTTCTAGCTCTCATGGGTCCTTTACCTGTGTCATCAGACCTATGATCATTTCTAGGATGATTTGCAAGTCTTTCTTGTCCGTGTTGCCTAGGCTGACCCTGAGAACCTTGTCTAATTCCTTTTTCTACCTTGGCCAGCTTATAAGAGATTTCTTTGATAGCCCCATCCAAAGTCCTTACAAATTCCTTAGGATCCATAGCCTTACTTGATAGAGGCTTCTTAGGGTTGATTAGTTTAACACCATCCCTCTTATGAGGTTTTCTAACTACTTTAATGTTGTTCTCAATTTGTAAAGCCATGGTAAAGGCCTACCTCAAATTCCCGGGGTTCTTATCCCTCAAATAGTAAGCAACTTTCTTATCAAAGGCATCCGAATACTTTATCGACACGATTCATCACATGGACTCAAATTAACAGTGCATCTTCTCAATGTTTTGTTAAATCTAGTATTGAAATCATGCACCGATTCATTAGGATTCTTTTTATATTTTCAAACTCGATAAAAGAAACCTAGGGTCTTTTTTATCACATTACTACATTATAAAAGCATTCTTAATCTCTCGTCAGAGTCAATTGATTTATCTAGAAGAAATTTATACTAATCCTTGCATCTTCTTCTAGAGTATGGATAAATAATTTAATGTATACATCATTAAAATCTATTTCGAAGTCCTCCATCATATTGACAAAGAGTTTCAAGTGCTTTGGTCACTAGTTATTGGATTATTTCCTTGAAACTTATGCAATATGTTTCTTACATCTTGTGGCATAGGATTTGGATAGCCGAGTCATACCTCTAAAACCGATAGGACCAAAAGTATTAATGATAGATGGAGGTATGCGTGTAGGCTGAGCCATATTATTTTGAGGAGGTGATCTTAAAAGAGAAACAAAATGATGAGGAGTCGAGGTCAGTGGTACAGGGGATACAATTTTTAGAATGGCTTCCTGTAAAGGCTCTATTTCTTGGAAAACCCTATTAGATTTTGAAAATATAGGGGGATCGAGACGTAAATGTTTCAAATATAGATGAAGGGCCCTCTCCGGATGGATAATTTAATTCAACAAAGAGATTACTCCGATTCAAAAGCACTTGAGGAAGTACTTCAATATTCAATCACAAGTGATCGGGCCACCAATGGAGATCTCTTTTCTTGATGTTTGATCTCCAATGACCTTCCAAATTATTCTTCCTTCTGAATTATACTTTCCCATCTCTTCAAACAACCTTCTACTAGGGTCTTTGGTGAATAAATATCTTCTTCCTTCTAAGTCAAGAAGCAACACGGATTGGACATGGAGCTTAGTGGCAGATAGATCATAGTGTGTGTCATTTTGTAGAATGGGGATGAGATCTAACGGCCCTTTGTTACTAAAATTTGTGGAGAGATGGATAGAACCTTTAAGAGGATTTGACTGTCCTCGCTACTTTAGGTCATGCCTCTTTGACCAGATGAGAGGAACCTTAGTGTAACCTCTATTTGATGAAGGAGATGGAGATATCCTTCTTTTGGAGAAATTTCATGAAGAAAACCTTGGGAAAATATGGTTAATACTCCATAATTTAACTCTTAATAGTTTTCACTTCTAAACGATGGAGATACTTTCAATAGAAGGCTAAGGTTACTTCGACATTAAGAAATCCCGATTGTTCAAAGATATTTTAGTAAGTAGATTTTACTCCTTTATTGATACACAGGGCAAACAGGGGTAGTTCAGGGTGGATCAATGGTATTTGAATGATTTTGGTGGGAGATCAGGTAGGATAAAGTTGATTATACAAGATCTTCGAAGGGACTTCACAACAATGAACAACTCAACAACAGAAAACTTTAGAACAGTTAAGACGTTCCTTCAACCAGAAAGTGTGCTTCAATGGAGGCCCAGATCAACACATTTTCACATAATCTTTGAGACTCTAACACAAAGGATCGAATTGAAAGACTCAATTAAACACCAAAGTCTCTGATCAATCATGCCTAAGGTACACTCAAGACTTACAGACAATCTTTATCAACAAATGACAGTGAATTGATTTTAAATTTGTTTATCTCATCTAAGATGAAGGCTCTTCTTGAAATGAAATTGCAAATACCATTAAACTGTCACAAGGACGAGATCCTGTGTGATTTCACAAATATTTCAATGTAATATTGCAATAGGAATGAAAGAAACTATTTACGAGACATTACTCAAACAAAGCGGAGCATACAAATTGCTAGAGATTGGACACAAATTAATTTCAAAATTGCTTAGATTCATCAGTAGGGGAAATATTCCAAAGCAATCTTAGTGCTCATCAATGGCTATACATATGCAACTAACTTGACACGATAGAAAATCTAACATAGAAGAAAATAACATGTTATCTCGGCTTTGGTCTCTCACGAAGATGGCTTTCTCAAATTTTCTCTTAGGAATTCAAACTCTAACCTTTTGTAAGAGTATTCTCATTGCATTTATACATTTTACTCACTCAATTTTCCCCTCAAAAGAAATAATATTCGAGGGACCTTTGTTTGTTAACAATTTTCTTCAGAAAGTGACATTTAACAAATTCAGATCCAAAAGCTACCAGGTGGACCAATTGTGAATTGATCACATTTCTTGGGCCCTCGACTAATGACTAGGATGCCATGCCACAAATTTTTGGCAATCCTTCTAATCATTCTGATTATGTCATGCAAGAAATCCCCTTTTAATCATTTTTCTGAGACTCTACACACCGGATATGACAGTAATATTTTTTGCTCTCAAGGCAACACCTTTTCATCTTTTGCACCTACACTTTCATCATTTCATCCTTTTTCCCTCTCTTTCCTCTGCAATTCTACCCCGCATCCATCTCCTCTAGTAATTCCTATTTTTGCAAGTGCCTAAGTAATTCCAACTTCAAAATATTGACCTTAACAATCCTTGGACTCACAAATTAAGTTCTGAATCCATTAAATGGAACTTTACAGATAGAGACAACAAGGAATTTCATCAAATAACAATGAAAAATAGTGTGTATTCACGTCTCCAAGAGTCTTGGAGAAAAAATGGAAAAACAATAGGTGAAATGCACAGCAACCATTGATTCTACCCCTTTTCCACTTTATATCATAGCCATCCACGTGTTTCCTTGGTGCAACTACAAAGGAGAAACACAGAGGCAAGTCCCAAACAAGCGCGAGATTTCCACATACCTTGGGCCCAAGAAAAACACCTTTTGGCCTTTAAAAAGGAGCCAGTGAAGCTTTGCACGTGTCTTAATGGTGCATTTTGAGATGGTCCCCAATAGCAGAGAGCCCAAACAAGCGTGGGCTCAACATATGTCTCGGTCAGTCGAGTTCGTTAAAAATTTTGAAGGTTCAACGGAAGGCACCATGTGTCTAGGGTCCAAGACATTTTCTTATGGCCGTTGAAAAGTCCAAGCAAAGGGAAAGGTGATCGGAAGCCTCCAAGTTTCCTCCTGGCACTTCTTTAAAATAAAACTTAGGGTCTGATCCCAACATAGGTATGGTCCCTCCACATGTCCCAGGCCTTTTGAAAGTTGCTCGAAAATTCTAAGTATGGGAAGACCCAGCGAAATCCTCCACGTGTCTTCATGGTGTAACTTCGAGATGGCACCCAAGAGTGGAGACCACCAACAAGCGGGCTCACCACGTTTCCCAAACCTTAGAATATTTCTTTAAAAATTTTAAGTACAAAGCGGAGCTAGCAAAATCCTCCACATGTCTCCCTGTCGCAATTGTTAAGGTGGGACCCTGAGGTGGATCCTCAAATGAGCACTAGCCCTCCATGTGTCCATGGTCTACCAAAACTATACTTGGCTGCATGAAAAATTTGTCTAAGTCTTGGCAAAGCAGCGAAACCTCCACATGTCCCCCTAGTGCAACTCCAAGGCCAAACCAAAAGGTTAATTTTCAAATGAGCGTCGTTCCTCCATGTGGAAAATTTTTGGGTTGAAGTGAGCCTTAGAGTTTTTAAAGTTCCCCACCGAGCCGCATCTAACTAGAAAGGGCCATGTTTCCACTAATGCTGAGATGTAAATTTGACCAGGAAAGATACACCTATCAAACTATAAAATACACAAAAATTTCCATTTGATCCCAGAAATGAATCTTTCTTCAAGGAAAAAGAATTTGGAAATGTTATAATGCTCAAATATGATCCTCCTAACTATATCCAATAACGTTTCCACATTTATTTGGGACAAAAATGATAGGGACAAAAAAATGTGACTATGGAAAATGAAAGGAAAGGAAAAACCCGAGTTTTATGCCCAAGTTATAGACTCTTTCAGATGGATAGAGGAATGAAAAACAAATTCTAAACCTTTAAGTGATCCTCGACCAAGGAAGGGACTGATCATGGAAACCAAATGGAGGAAAAAGTCTTCAAGCACCAATACGGGAGATAGAAAACATGACAGAGGCCGCAAACTGAGGAATTTCAATGACAAACGGGGTGAGACTAATTTGAGCACCAACAATATCTAACTAAGTGAATTACAATATCCTATGTGCAATATTTTTGACACACGTTGTGGTAATTGTCTCATCATCCCGACACATTCTTATAGTTTATACTTGAGGGAGTGATACGGACATGTCCTAATGATTTTGTATCATTTATATTTTATAAAATTATTACGACTCTATATATCATTACCTCATATGAATGAGACAGATCCAATTGTGTTAAGAACATGAGAATTTGTAAAAATAGAAAAAGGGGCATTTTTCAATTCGAAAAAGTATTAAGTATAAAATCGATTATGAAAAGAATGATAATCACCTTTCTAAGTTTAGTTTCACACTTATTTTCCAAGAAGAATATAGAGATTAAATTAGTTGATTCGACATTAAATATACACTATAGATTCCCTTTTATGATTTTATAGACTAAACTAAGAATCACATATTTCTTACGAACAAAATTGTGTTAAGAGTAAAATGTCTATGATAAATGATTGTTAAAATACGTATAAGATAGCGAAAAAACCAAACAAATAAGAATTAGTTATTATTAAATTTATAAAACTATGGATATAATGGTTATGGACTTAGAAATTAAGAGCAAGGTATAATATAACCTCTTGTTCTAATATACATTAAGAACAAACAAGTAATTCTATACATTAAAAAAAAACCTCAAAAAGTGACTTTGATGGAATAAGAATAGCTTAGTGTAGACCACAATTATCTTGAATTATCATGTCATAATATAGATTTCTTCAATTTTATACATTTTCAAATGTAAAAGTATATAATAACTCACTTTATGAATTTGGAAAACATAATGTAGATTTTATACCGTGTTAATATATTGTATTCCAATGATGAGTCTATTGCATGATACTTGGAAGATGATATTGCTTTACATGTATATATTATAACAATAAAATATCCCCTTATAAATTGAGAAATTGCAGTTATTTTTGGGAAATTTATCCTCAATGTAATGATGATGAGAATACCTTCAATATTTTATATAATTTTCCTACTACCTTAATTATCTTAAGGAAAATGACCTAATTTTCTTGGGGATTTTGGAAACTTGTATACAATAAAAGAAATAGAGAAAGAGAAACAAGTAGACATAAAATAAAATAAACGACACGAGAGAAAGAGACACCATATTTATTCTAGGAAACTCTTTTTGGTTAAAAATAACATATTAACCTTGCTTTATTGCATTATCTTGAATCATATTATGAATACAATAAAAACCTTCAAATCACTATAAAAAAATTACATACAAGACTTACATGCACACTCAATTATGTCTTCCACCATGAAATCTTCCATCAATAGTAAACAACATTCTCCCATATAGAACATGAACGCATATGAATATTCAACACCTTAAAATAACACTTGATTCGTCAGAAAGGTAATCCTAAAAAAAGGCATAAATCAAAGTCATTTCTTCTTCCACAAGACTCATTGTTAATCAATTGATAAATGTCAATTTTCCCAATTTTGACTAATTTAATGCATGAAAATTATGAGACATAATCTAATAATCTTCCACTTGTTGAATTTTTTTCCATGAAGGAGATCACAAACCCATTATTTAAGAACTTCGGTATATCAAACCCATTTCTTTCTTGCACAAAGTAAAGTTTTCATCACATGTTACCTTAGTCAATGAATATTTTATGTTGTAATTATCAAATTTTCTCACCTTTTCTAATAATACCCTCTTATCCTCCACCATTTTACTTTCCAAAAAAAAATGAGTAAAGGGTAAAAGTGGGGGTTTGGAGAGGGGCTCCCTCCCTCTTATAAAAATATAAATGAATCCCACCACAGGGGCCAAGAAACAAATATGAATTCATATCATCACATTCATGAATTAAGGAAGGATAATACCTTCCAAAAAGTTCAAAAAAAAATCAATAGACATAATGAAGCATACATACGGTAGGCCCATAGTGGCGAAGCATATACAAAGTCACAAAAAGGTTTGACAAAGGATCACAACCCATTATGGGGAAATAGATTTCTTTGTCTTCACACTTCTCATGATCCTTTAAATGGGGATATGTTTAGGCTTAGAATGGATGACTAAGTTCCATAAATTATATTTAGATTTACTCTCATCATCATGCCCCATGACTTAATCGGATGCATTGTCCTATTTGACTTGTAGAGATACTTATTTTGACACTTTTCTTTCCCATGATCCACTACATATAATTATTTGTTACATTTTCTCTTTTGTTATTTTCCTCATATTGATTATTTTTTGTCCCTTTCTCCTTTTCCTCCATGATGTTCTTCTTTTCTTATTTTCTATGTGTTTTCTTTTGTTTATAGATCCTTGTCTCTTCCTCTTTCTTTGGCTCATTTTCCATTTTGAGAATTTCTGTCCAATTTTTCTCTTGATTGGGAAGATGGTACAAGGAAAAGTATAATCAGAGATATCTTGATTTGATGGTTATTTGTCCTCTTTATATATTTCATCTTTCCATTCATCCTATGGATTTTCTATTCTTACAAGATATTTTGTAATGGTAGTAGTTTTTGTGTCGATTTGGTGGGTATTTCCACCAAAGGAGTGTACTTTTAATGATTTTTTCCTTGGAATGGCTAATATTATGTGTCGGTGGCTTATTTATTAAGCTTTGATTAGTTTCTAAGGGGTAAGATTTTTACGTATCTCATTAATACCACTCATATTAGTAACCACCTCTTTTTTATCCTTGGGGAGCTGCAACTTTATCTTGATAATTATCAAATGCTTTATGGTAGTCCTTCAAGTTGTTCCCAACAACTTACAACCATAAAAACTAAAGGGGTCAGTTTGCATTCAATATTTTTAGTCTATGTACAAAATTTGGAAGTTATTTTAATGGAATTTGGTGGGGAAGTACCCCTTGAGACACTAACAGACATTATGGAATTTAATATCTTACTCTTAGCTCTAGTGGTTGAGTCAATAAAAATGAGATGGAATAAAGACTTCTCAATACCGAAAAATTTATTCTTTCCAAAATTGTAGGGGGAGGTGATTTTATATAGGGATTTCATTAGAGATTTCTTCAAAAGGATTAAAATGGGGTTTCTATTTTGACACTAATAAGCATGTATTCCCAAGAAACTAGGATACGTCCATGAGAGTACTTAAATAATCATCCTTATAAAGAAAGGAGAAAAGAAAATAATCATTGGTCATGGCACTTACCTCTAATTTTCCATTTGGTTTCCATTTTCTATTTTCCCATTCTTTAAAAAAATCAATGTTGGGACACGTGCCTAAAAGTTTCCAAACAAGGTGTTGTCAAACTATATTTTTTTTAGATCCAAAAATTTTCCAGTGATGCCCAGTGATGGGCCCTCATCATCATTATTAGAGAAAGTTAGAAGACATTATTGGTACCCAGAAAATTTTACCTCATTTTAGGGCCTTAGATTTAAATTTTGGAGCATGAATGGTGACAAAACTATCATTTTTTGCATTCTTATGCTTTTAAACTTTCCAAAAGTGGTTGCACTTCCTTTCTCTTCATGTGTATAGGTCATTCTAAAAATATTGGAATAATTTTTAAGTTTTTTTTTCTCTCAAACATTTATTTTATATTCAAATCCTTAAAGTCCTTTAATAACCAAACTTTCAAGTTTAATCGATCTAAAAAGGGGGCATGTGGAGATCTTGTTAGGAAATCTAGTGTTTACATTAGTATTGGGTATTTACCATATAGTAAAGATTATTTACTTACATTTATATGATTTTTTAATTAATAGAATATATTATTACAACAACAATATATTCATATAGCTTTTTTATACCCATAAAAATATTAATGACATGTTTTTATTTGGTCTTCCTACTTTTAAGGAAGTCATTTTTCTATCACCATGGTTATTTAATAATCATTGTAGTATGCTGAAATATATAGAGAAATTGGCATTTGTGTGATTTATTACTGTAAACTCTGTACCAAATATCTCATTTGGTATCAAAACAAGTTACATGAAGAAATGAAATAAATCTTGGGGCAGATTTAGAGTTTTAATTGCCCCATAATGGGAAAAAAATTATATATTAGATTAGTGTGAGTAGGTGTAGTTTAAAGAAAGGAGAGACATTAAAATTTTGGTATTGAATCTTCGTTTCGCTATCCTCACATGCATATATACACTTTTATGTATCCATAGGCATGTTGAATTATAGATCAATTATATTATTATTTCCTAAGTGTGGTGATTTCTAAGTACCATTCTATGTTCATACCTTATGCTCTATTGTGCATCCTTGGGTGGCCATAGAAAATTTGATTATGTCTATTATAGTATAAATATTTGGACATAAAGATGTTGATAACGGTTAGTAGCTTTATTGGAGGGTGAATTGATATATAATATACTATTCATCATGTGTTCCATATATACCATTCACTTAGTATCTAATTCAATAGATACATGTGTATAGACGTGTCATACCTAGTAGTGTGTAGTGCCCTCCAATTTCGCTCCTTTGCTTGAAGATTAAATATACAATACATTCATGTTTGATACATTCATGTGGATAATATCATGTTACTTAGATTAAAATACTATGATTTGATGTATATTATCTCTTACTGACCTTTCCTTTGTAGGAGGACATATGGGATGAAGCCAACTTGCCATCCTTACCCTCACCACCTAGTTCTAATTTAGTGTTGAGGGTATTATTAATCTTAGGTTACATGAATTATATTTTGGATAATAATTATATTGGCTAATTGTTCGAATATATGTAGATTAACTTTTCATCTCTATTTGGAATAATTTAACTTTGACTTGACAAAGTTGTGTTTGAGGCACACAAAGATCTCAGTATTATTGTCAATACCACTTATTTTGTTGTTTTTGTGATGAATGTTATTAAGATGGTTTTTGAATGGGATATATTTTTTATGCTGTGAAAATATATTTTTGGCCATTATCTTTATATGGATATTAGCTTATTATATAAATTGGATGTTTTAACTCGAAAAATAATTTGATCAATTCGATGTATATAGAGTCATTCATTTGTTTTATCATATCAAGTAGGTATGATGATGTGTGAATTGAGTGTGCAGGATACATGTTCACCATAGGAGAATGTGGGACTCAGAGACGGACCTCCAATTTGCA
Organism: Taxus wallichiana var. yunnanensis; assembly: GCA_018340775.1. Classification (NCBI taxonomy): domain Eukaryota; kingdom Viridiplantae; phylum Streptophyta; class Pinopsida; order Cupressales; family Taxaceae; genus Taxus; species Taxus wallichiana. The sequence continues at coordinate 195,024,319 of CM031233.1, forward strand.
CAAATGAATGACTGGAATGAAACCTCATATTTTCTTGATTTTTCATTAGCCTTGTTTTGGTGTTTGTATTATTATGGACACCCTTAGTGGTTCACTCTTGACCCTTATTTTATTAATTTGTCTAACCCTTGTTCTAAGTGATTTTAAGGGCTTAATGGTTCCTACTTGTGTTAGGAGTGATTTATTGTTGTTAACATTTTTCTTTGAGGTGTGGGACCACATAAATATGATTTGGGTGGGGCCCCCACCTCTTAATGTGTGCCACTTTTATTAAACCCTAATTTGGGTTAAAAGTGGTAATTATAAGTGTTATATTTTGTGTTGGGGGTCTCACTTACACCGAAAAGGACCCCTATGACCCTACCTATGGGTAGGGGGAATTTTTAAAGGCTATGATGGGATTTTCCTCCTATTTCAGCCCTTCTAATCCACATCATTATTAATGTTCTTGTTTTTAAGCCACCTTAGTTGAGGAGGAAATTTAGTTTATTTTTATTTGGAATTTTTGGGAATATGCCTTCATTATGTCTTTTGAATTTTGTATGATAGGGACTTGTGGTAGTATTAGTGGGAGAATGAGGAGGGTGACACATGTCACCCTCTCATTGATGAAAATCCTTGGGGATTTATCTTCATATACTTTGACTTTAAAGCTTGGAGGGACTGTTTTTGGTCTCATTTTTACTTGAAGAGTTTGGGGAGAGGACTTGAAAGAGCTAGATGCTTGAAGGGACTTGGTGATTTCACTTGCTCACTGGGGGATATGGAAAGCTTGGGAAGAAGGAATGAAGATTATGGAGGTTGGTCATAAAGTATGGAATTGGGAATGTTGGTCTTGAGAGGTAAGCCTCTCAAATATTTTTTAATTTTCTTGGTTAAATAATTTTTATTGAGTTTGTTTTCAATATCAAAGGGATAAGTAATAAAGTGTTAGAATGTTGTTTGTTTTTCCTTATTATTCTTCTATAATTTCTCCTATTTTTGGAAGGTATGGGAAATATTATTTTTGGGAGGGATTGAGGAAGATTACGTGTCTTGATTCATTTGGCTTCGGTTGGAACCTTTTTGGTTACACATGTATACACCTAAATTTTCATGCTTTCTATTTTCATACCTATTACTAAAAATTGCACTTCCAGTTACAAGTTGTTAATGCATATATTTATGGGAATGGGTGCCTTAAGGGGATCATTTTGGGATAGAGGTATAGTTATTCATGTATCCATTGGGTTAGGGATGATACATGGAGATAGAGAATAGCTTATGGAATTATTCATGTTCTTATTTTGCTTGTACCTTATTATTTTCCTCCACATTCTTCCGAAACCTAATTTTCTCATGACCACATTTATTTTTTCTTTCATTATCTTTGTTTCTCATGACACATTGCACACACCAATTTTCATTTCCTCCCTAGTCAATGTCATCACCTGTAGGTGATTGCGTTGGTGCTATTTCAAATTCTCATCGACACCTTCACTCACGTGTGATGGCATCGAGTATAAATACCCCAACTTACATGTTAAAATTAGGACATCATCACAAATTCATAAAGGAACTCACCATTATCTTTTCTCTCTTGTGCCAACTTGTATCTTCTTACTCGCTCTTATATTTCTTGCATCTTGACTCTTGTCTTGGAGATTCTTATTGATTGTATTAGTTTTCTTAAACTTTTGGGTCATCTATTATGAGCTAGGATCATATTGTTTTCCCCTTATCCTCCCAAAATCTATTGTATCTTGGTGTATGGTCCTTTGGGAGATAGATGCATTAGCAACCATCCCCTAACAAGTAAGTGCTCTAATATGTCTTATCATTTTGTATAGAGTAGTCTCATAGCTTTTTTATTGATTATATGTTAGCTTAGTATTTTATGCACATGTTAAGTTAGCATATTGTATTTTAGTTATTTATTTCATGACACATTTTTACTTTGGTTATCATAGGATTTAAATTTTTATTGTATCTTTCATTACCCCTATAGTGTCGATATCCCAATAGGGTTTTTCATCTTCTTTGACTTAGGGCTTGTAAACCTTAGGGCATCCTAGTGTAAGGGTTACTTCCCTTTGGATATGTGATATTAGTGGTCCTCTTACCCATTTTAATTCTATCCATTGTGTGTCAAGTATTAGTGTGTTCCTTACTCCTTTCCTTAATACCCTAGTTGAATGGATGATAAGATTGCATGGTGTCTAGACACGCTTTACCAACCATACATTCTTAGTGAGCCTGACCTTATTTTGTACCTTCTCATCAAGTACAACTGGTTAGGAAACTCATTTTTCATTTTTACCTTGTTTCATCCCTTAGAATTTAAAAAAAAACCAATTTTCTCATATGTCATTGGCCCCTATGTTAATTATGTATAGGGTTGTTCATGTCTTGTATGTCCAAATATTTCCCGGATGCCATCAAAGCACCTATATCAATTTTGTATAGGGCCAATCCTATATGTTTTGTCCAAACTCTTTCCCAGGATGCCATTGACCCTTGTGTCAATTATTTATAGGTCTGATTGTGTATGTTTTATTCTATTTCCTCTCCTAATGCCATCGAACCCTATGTAAAATATGTGCATGGTTGATTGCGTCTAAACTTGATTTTTCCATAATGTTGCTTTCAAATTATAGACTACACTAATGTCTCCTCTCAAGCTATTTTTGGCTCGGTTGAATCCCTTAAACTTTACCATGAGTTGTTCATTTATTATTACATTCCCTCTTCATGCTCCAAAGTGTTATATTTGTCCTAATATTACCCATGAAGCTCTGCTACCCTCACCTTGTCCTTTTGATCACTCATAACAGGTTTCTCGGTTGAGTGTTATATAGTTGAAAATATACATATAGATCCTAGATATATCATCAAAAACCTCAATATTAATGATTATCTTTCACCTAATCAAAATGGAAGTCTCTGAAAGATATCCATGGAGATGACCATGCCTTGCCTCAATTACAAAGGGATTTATCATAGTCAAACTCCTCCTTGTAAGACTGATCAAGATGAATCTCCTAAAACCCCTACCCATGAACATGATGAACTTGATGAACACCAAGAAGCACCTATAGACAAAGGCCAGTCTTCTTCTGTGGATCCTAATGTATTGATAGCTAAGCTCCTAGATCAGATGGCCTTGTCCCAAGCTACTACCACAGCTAGTATGATTCAAATACAAAATCAAATGTTACAAATAACATCTCAAAATGTGGCACCTAATGTACCTTATTTCACACCTCCTCCATTGGTGGATGCACACAAGAATCCTATTCCTCATCTGCCAATCCAAAACAAGATGTTGTAAACTGTCCAAAATGAACCCTTGGCTCCATATATCGTAGCCATGGATTTAGGAGAGACTATCCCTACCATTTCTTATGATGGTTATGGGGATCTATCCCTCTTTCTCAAAACTTTTGGAAATATTTACAAAGAATGGATTCAAACAAATACCTATGTAACAACTAAGATTCTAGCAAAAACCTTAGTAGGTGAGGCCCTAGAATGGTATAATCATCTCCTCCCAATTTAATAGTTGACCTAGAAGGCTTAGTTAAGGCTCGATTTCTAAATTCCAACAAGATCTACCCAAAAATACCTTGCAAAAATTCATAAATCTTAAACAAGGAATAAATGAATCAACTCATGACTTCATTAAAAATGGAAATCTTTGTCTATACAAGCTAACCATAACCTTGATAGTAAAATTTTATCTCAAATATTTTTAAATCCCTCACGCCAACCCTCTAATACAAGGTTAGGTATTTCTCTCCTAACATGTTAGAGGAAGCCCTTGAACAAGCTAAAAGAAAAGATTACCTTATGTGCGAGTTTGGATGCAACTCCAACTCATCGTCCAAGCTTTAAAACACATCACATGTAATTACCTCTTTGAAGTTCCTGAGAGAAACTAGAATGGGAGAAAATTGAAAACCTTTTCCCTCTCTTTCCCATACCCCTTATCTCATGTCAAACTTCTCCAAATGCTTCCCACTCCACAGATAGTCCCCCTTCCAAGCAAGCCTTTCCCAACTTTAGGGGTGATTTATTTTTTTATTAGCATGCAACCATTGAAACTCACATAGTGATTATATGGAACTTAGGAAGGAAGCCCTCAACTTCTTCATTGGTTCTTCTTTCGATTACTTTATCATCATATAAGAGCATTATGAAAAATATTAGTATATAGAAAATCCTCACTCCAATCATCAAAATTAGCACCATAAAAACCCCATGAAAATGTTGTGGGTACCATAGAAAACTCATATGATCAAAACTTCTTAGATTCCCAATATGTCAATTCCACCAATACTAACTATATGCATAATCTTGCCCATAAATATTATATTATTAAACCTAAGAAACATGTTGATAACCCATATTTTCTTAATACTTCCCAAGATTCACCTATAGTGGAAATTTCTCCCATAGTTGAGCCTTCATCCATGGCATCAACGGTGTCACCAAGAAAGGATCCCATCCCACATTCATCCGATAAGATATCTCAATTAGGCACAAAACCTCCATCATTCTTTGGCATGCCTTCTATTACACCCCTATTATGGTATTGTTATGGGAATTACTCCAAGCCACACTAGAACTTTCTAGATGAGCTAAATTCTCTTATGTGTAAAATTTGCATTATATAGCTCATGCGTACATCAGCTTCACATCAAAGGTTCCTCATCCAACAACTACAAATATTTGAGGAAACTTCTTGTGTAGCTCCCTAAATCTCCATCCACATCTGTAACCCCAGAAATTCATCACATAGAGACTATGGGACGACCTCCACAAACTTCATGCTAGGATTCCTTAGCATTGGAATTTGTATCTCAATATGACATGATTACCAATGAAGTCTTATTTCATGCAGATGACCCACCCCTACTCATTAGTGTTGTTATCCACAATGCTCAAGTGCATAGATTCCTTGTGGATGAAGGGTCAGGAATTAACTTAGATTCTTATTCTCTAATCAAGAACCTTGGATTCTCCATTGAGAACCTAAAACCTATTCTCTTAAATTTTTGTGACTTCGATAAAACTAAGAAAAATCTCATTGGATGCATCTGGTTACCCATCATAGTCGGACCCAAAATGGTTCACACAAATCTTATGGTTATAGATCATCCTATCTCATACAATCTTCTACATGTTACCCTTAGACATAATGCATGCATGTAGTCCCATCATTTGGGTACAAATGTATCAAATTCATTCACAACAACCAACGCTTTAGGCATGATTTTGATCACAATATTTGGGATGTTTTATCACCATTCACTAATGAGCCCTTTTTAATTCCCATTGCTTCTTACATACAAGGTATTCCATATCCAAAATTCTTTAATCTTAAGTCTAAAATTTAGGTTACATTAGCATACTCAAATGATAATGAACCTAAAAAACTCCAAAACAAGGTCAAAAATAACAGATTACCCCATGACATTATGCGATGGTTACAGCCAGTCCTCTTACCACGGGACCGGTATTTGCCACAACCCAAACCAAAGAACCTATTTATCACGCCTCAACTTCTAATCACTTAGAATGTAATGAATTAGGAATTGTATGAATCTTTTCTTATCATCCTCCCCTCTCACCTTGATCTTTTATAAATATTAATGTCGTGGCTAAAGAATCAGCTTCCTAAAAATAAGATATTTCCTTTTCCCCCCTTGATGACAAGGAATACATCATTTCACCGATTGAGTCAAAAATCTTGGAAGTATTACACTACCAACATGTCTTGGCCCAAATGCAATCCTTATGAGTCCAATCTAATACCATCGATGTATCTTATGAACCTCATGTTTATGAAAGTAGATATAGTAAGGACAAAGAGGAAACACTTCCTATATTCCTTCCACTAATCCTCCACTCTTGAACACTCCTTGGGTATTGGAGCAACTTCATGATTATGTGTCTCATTATCCTTCTAAAGTAACTTCATATCCTTCAATGCCTCCATGGCCAACATCAGCTTCTAAACCAACCTCTACAGTTAATGATGGTCCTTATTCTAGCATGGTCATTATAGATCTTGTACCCAAAGAGGTCACCTTGGATGCCAAGGTGTTGGACGTGCAACAAAAACTAGTTCTAGACAACACCGAGATGGAAAATGATACGTGGGCCTAGAAATTGATGTGGAATATCATGGCCCTCTTCCCACTTTAGATAATGATGAGGCCATTTTAGAGCTCCTATATGCACAAGATGATATAATTCCTTGAATACATAATATAAATTAGGAAATTTATCAAAATAACCCATATGCTTTGATGAATATGTCACTACAATCTATCCTTTCCAAGAAAATGTAGCTAAATTTCTTGAAGCTCCACACCACTTCCAAGAGGAAAATGCTATACTAGATTAATCAACCATCAGTGTACATCTTGATGACGACCCATCGCATGTAGTCATTCTTGGGAATATCTTCGCCCATCACATGAGCATCACATTAAAGTATTAAGAAATCACAAGGAAGTATTTTCATATATATATGCCAACATAGAAACATTGATCCTAAGATTTTATCTCATAACATCATCACTTATCCTGATGTTACACCTATTCAATAGAAGATATGAAACTTCCTCCTAAAATAAATGACCTTTTGTCATAAAGAAATCATCAAGCTCTTAGATGCAAAATTCATTCACATCATGGACTATTCTAAAAGGGTCTTTAATATCATCCTAGTTAGGAAGAAGGCTACTCTTGCCATTCATATTTACATCGATTTTGAAAATCTTAACCTCACTTTTCCTAAGGATAACTTCCCTTTACTCTCCATTGATGTGATCACCAATTGCATAGTAGGATAAAAAAATATTATCTCTCATGGATAGGTTCTCATGATAAAACCAAATCCAAATCACTCTTAATGACCAAAATAAGACAAATTTTACGAAAGAATGGGGTATTTACTATAATGTCAAAATTCCCTTCAGACTCAAAAATGTTGGCACAACGTATCAACATGCCATGACTCACATATTTCATCACCTCATACACAAAATAGTCAAAGTCTATGTGGATTACCTTCTAGTCAAATATCGATGCACATACGATCATGTTCATGACCTAGACATTGCCTTAGGGAATATTCGAAATGCAAGGTTCGTCTCAATCCCGGTAAATTGATATTTGTAGTGATCGGAGGAAAAATTTTGTGTTTATTAATACCAAAGCGTGGTATCAATGTGGATCCAAAAAAATCAAGGCCATCCTCGACATGTCACGGCCATATTTTATAGTCCACATACAAAATTTTCTTGGCAAGATAGGGGTGATCCAACGATTTTCCCCTAAATTAATTATCATTTGCATGTAATAAACAACCTACTCCAAAATTATACCAAACTTTTATGTTCCAAGGATTGTTAGAAATATTTTGATAACATGAAACAATCTATCACTACCGACATTACAACCTCTTTCTCTTGATCAACCCTTGTTATTATATACCTCTTCCACTCACGGGTGTATGTTGGGAAAATGCTAGCACATGAGGATGAAAACATAAAGTAGTGTGTCATCTACTATGTTATTTGATCCCTACTATATTATGAGATATGATACACTTCTATCAAGTGGACTTACTTATACATCTACTACACAACTACAAAATTATAAAATTATATGCTTTACCAAACCACTTACGTCATTTTCCACACATTATTTTCCAAAATTCTTCTCAAACACTATTCTTCCAACGCATCGAATTGGGAAGTAGATAAATCTTCTTATGTAATTTGTCCTTAGTATTATCACATAACAAATGATCCCTGTTCCTTAACCTATTCATGATGTACTACCTGATGAGGACATCCTCCTTATTAATGGTATGAATAACACTATTTACATTAAGGGATATTTATTTAGCTTCACATCCAATCTTGAGGCACAATCATCTGATGCCAATAATGAGGATCCTCCCTCACCAAAATCCAAACCAAACCCCAAGATCACAAAATAATAAATTACCATTGATTTGTATGAGGATACATGGTTGTTATAATTTAATGGGGAAAATTCCTCCAAGGAGCTGGGGTAGGTTGTGTCCTCTCCAATCCTTCTAACCAAACTTTCCCCTTTCCTATCAACTATATATCAAGGTTACCAACAACATGGTTGAATATGAAGCTCTTATCTTGGGCATGCAAGTTGACCTCAATAGGAATATTACTTATCTCCATATCATGGGGGACTCTCAATTGGTGTATTTTCAGGTTAGCAATGTATATCACTATTGTAGAGATAATATTAAATCCTATTACGACCTAGTTCAATAATTAAAATCATGTTTCGCCTCATTTACTATCGATTCAACCCCACAAGAAAAAATTCCTTAGATGATTCCTTGGCCACGCTTTCCACACAGCTTCTAGCCACAGTCTAATTCTCATGAGACCACACCCTTAGTAAAAATTCATCAAAATCCCACTACCTCGCATCACGAATATGTCTAGAATGTCTCCTAATCGATCTATATGCCCCAACCACTGATCCTTGGTATGTAGGCATTTTCCAGGTTTATCTAACATCAAACTTATCTGGATGGTATAGACTCACGAGCACGATTTCACATATGTAAAATGGATCTCAAATATGTGCTCAAAGATGATATATTATATTATCAAAACTTTGAAGGTACACTACTCCAATGCATTAACAAGGATGAGGTCCCCTTGTCTTTGAAGAATTACATGGGGGAACTTACGGTGGCCATTGTAGTGGGCATTCTACTTCCCACAAATTATTATGTATGGACTACTACTGGCCTACTCTAGAATATGACGCTCATGAGTTTATCAAGAAGTGTAAAATTTTCCAATTTCATGATTACTTAATTCATTCCCCTCCAACTAAGCTCCAGTGCATTATCACTCCCTATCCCTTCATTATATGGGGATTGGATTACATTGAGAAGCTCTCTCACTCTTAATATGGTCACGTCTTCATCATCATAACCATTGAAAAATTCACCAATTTTGTTAAAGGCATGCCTCTCACTAACATGTCTAGACTTACTACCTCCAAATTTTCCTCAATCAAATCATTTTCCACTTTGGAATTCCCCACACCATCATATTTGACAATGGAGGGAGTTTCAAATGCAAAGATATGAGGAAACTTTGTGCTAATTTCAAGATCAAGCATCGATTCTCAACACCTTATCATCCTTAATGCAACGGAAAATCCAAATCTATAAACAAAATAATCAAAAATATGGTTTTTGAATCATGTATAGACTGGTATACCAAACTACATCCTATATTATGGGCATGTCACACCAAAGTGCCCATATGGCCACTAGGAAAATGACTTTCTCTCTTACTTGTGGAGTTGAAGATGTCCTTCCACTCAAGTTAGAACTTCCTTCACTTTGTATATCCCCCTGCGAAATCATTTCGAATGAGTAAATCCGTGAAGCATGTCTTCATGAACTTTACATCCTATAAGAGTGACGTGATCATTCATATACTCGTATTCGAAGAGAAAACAACACATGGTAAATAAATATAATAGGCTTATTCACCTATGTAATTTTGACGTGGGTGACCTTGTCCTCAAGCTCAACTATACCCATGATAAAGAAGACAAATATTCTCATAAATAGTTGGGTCCTTACCTCATCAAAGATATCATTGTACCTAATACATATCTCCTTCAGACCAATGAAGGCCACATATTCAAAGAACCAAAAAAATCCCAATTTCTTGAAAATATTCATGCATGATGAACTCGGGAGTTTCGGTACTCACTGCCATATCTCATATTTTCCTTTTCAAATTTACTACTTCATAAATCATCTCTAGAAATATTCTTAACTCTTTCATTTTGGCCTTTCCCTCTAGAATCGTCGTGTCTTATGTCTCCTTTCTTAGTCTCATAGTATTGCTTGGATTTATTTTTCCTCTCTCGTTCTTATATCTTCTACCATATGTTTTTGGCACTTTTCAACATTTTATTCTCCCTTTTGGCAAATCATTCATGATCTATTTTATGTCCACCTTCGTTTTTATGACAGTACCTCTCTATAGCTTCTACCTTATGGATTTTTGCACTTTTCATCGTTGATATCTACCGCTTAGCTTTGACACTATGACACCTCATCTTGAAATTTCCGAATCCAACTCATCGATCCCATGGGCCCCTAGCTAGGTGATTTATGCCTTATTTTACTAATGGCCCTCTAGTATTTTATTTTATTTTTTTTTTTCTTCTCTAGGGTTTTAGTAGCATGGATTATGCATTTACGTGGCTAAACAATTGACACTATCAGGTATGCATTGGTGGGTATATTTCATTTTAGCTAGTCCTTTATTCCATTTTAGCATTTACTTTCAGTTTCAGTTTATGTATCATTATTTTCCATTAACTACCCCATGTTTTTCTATTAATAAATGTGGTAATCAATAGCTGGACATATGTATACACCTAATTTTTCACGCTTTCTATTTTCATACTTGTTACTAACAATTTCTCTTCCAGGTTAGAGGTCACTAATGCATCTATTTCTAGGAATGGGTTCCTTAAGGGGCTCATTCCGGGATAGGGGTATGGCTATTCATGTAACCATTAGGTTAGGGATAATACATGGATAGAGAGAGTAGATTTTTCTCCTATTCATGTTTTTTTCTCTTACCTTCTTATTTTCCTCCACATTCTTCCGACATCTTATTTTTCATGACCAAATTTCTTTTGTCTTGCATTATATTTATTTCTCATGACACATTGCATACACCTCTTTACATTTCCATCCCTATCCAATGTCATCGCCCATCGGTGATATTCTCAATTCCCACCAAACCTTCACCCATGGGAGATGGCGTCGATATAAATACCCCAACTTACATTTTCACATTAGGACATCATCATAAATTCATAAAGGAACTTTCCATTATCTTTTCTCTCTTATGCCAACTTACATATGCTCACTCATCTCTTGGATTTCTTACATCTTAACTCTTGGCTTAGAGATTATTCTTGATTGGATTGGTTTTCTTGCACTTTTGGGTCACCTATAGTGAGATAGGACTAGATTATTTCCCTTCTCTTCGTGAAATTTACTCTCTCTCTCTCTCTATGTATGGTTCTTTGGTAGATAGATGCATTAGTGGCCACCCCCAACAGGGAAGTTGTCTAACCTGAATTGTCATTTTTTATAAAGTAGTCTCCTATATTTTCTATACAATGTATGTTAGCTTAGTATTTTATGTACATGCTAGGTTAGCATATTGTATTTCAATTATTTATTTCATGTTACATGTTTTACTTTGGTTAGCATAGTCTTTACATGTTTATTTTATCTTTCATTACCCCTATTGTGTCGATATCCCAATAGGGTTCCTTCTTCTTCTTCAACCTATGGCCTTGGAAACCTTATGGTGTCCTAGTGTAATGGTTACTTCCCTTTAAATGTGTAATCTTAGCATTCCCTTTACTCCCTTTAATTCTATCTATTGTGTGTTGGTCTGGTGTGTCCCTTACTCATTGCCTCGATACCCTACTTGAATGGATCATAAGAGTGCACAGTCTCTAGACACATTTTTCATGGCATATAGCATGGATATATGGATTTCTTGGAGCTAATTTTTCCCCTCTTCCATTCTTGGGAAGTATCACACTTCATATATGTGTGTTAGTTTTTGTTGTAAACTTGGTTGTTTTTTTTGTATATGGTTGGTGTCTTGTTTTTTCCCACTCACCTTGTGAATCTTATAGGAATCATCCCTCTCTCTCATGGACTTGGAGGGAGGATAGCATTGCCTCATTTTGGGGAAGTGCCATATAATGATGCCTATTTGTTTGGTGGATAACTAATCATCTTTCCTAGTGTTTTTGGAGCTTTGAAAAATGGGCTTGGAGTTGGCATTCTCACTTGTAAATATAGAGGGATTCACACAAATATTTGACATGTTAATCCCTATTAAGGGAGGCTTTTCCTCTTACATTTATTGTTATGGTTCAATGTAAATTTTATGAGAAAGAGATAATATAAATGGAATTGCAGTAGGATGGAAAATTCCTTGTGATATTTTTTATACAATTCTTATTTTGGATGGGAGAACTTGAAGCAATAAAGAGTAGATTTTACTTTTCATGTAATATTAATGTTGAGAAGAAGTAGAGATCTTATATTTTTTTATCCTCTTGAAAATCTGTGTTGATGTGGAGATTTGTATAATAATGTAAAAATAAAAGTTCTAATTTAATTAGTTTACATAGGAAAACATTGTGACTGATTGAGTTTATTTGGCTATTGAGATTTCTTGTGTCATAATCCTAATATCATTTATGTTGAAAAGAAAGTGTTGTCAATTCATATTGTAGTTTCTTAACTTGAGTAATATTTCAAAATGATATCTTAGTTGGTTTTGGATCAATGATAACGTAATAAAGGTAGATTAAATATGAAGGTGAGAGGATTTTGTTAAATATAAATAACCTTGGGATATACCTTCCATATGGATCCTTAAATTCTTAAGTGTTACTAAAAATGAAGCTCTATCCCATGCTTCTTCTTGCTTAATCCATCAAGATCATTTCAAAGAAAAATCTTCATTATATAGATAGAATCAATGGGTTAAAACTTATTTATCCTTGCAATGAAAGTATCTCTTTAAATTACCAAAAGCCTCAACACCTCAATGGTTTCCAAAAATAGAGTTTAAATGTCAAGACTTTATTGTTTATAACAAAGAATTGATAAAAATCCCTATATAAGCTTATATATATTATACGAGATAATTAGGATTTCTTTTATACATGGAACCTACAAGGATATCATTATAATTCATTCATTCTCATAGCCATTTCTTAAGTTATGGCTATGAAATCATTATATATATTTATATTATAGAAATTCATTGTTGTATTTATAAATAAATTCAGTTTTAATATGATCAAATTGAGCCGAGCACCATTATATATACACATATATATGCATATGTGAATATAAACATATACATATACATATACATTGTATTATGTAAACACTTATCCACATATAAATCCTGAAACAAAAATTGATTGGGAAATTTAAATTAAAATGAAAAGAAATAAACTTATTAGCTAGGAAATGATTTGGTATTTCCATAGTTGATATATATATATATATATATATAATTTTTTTTAAATAATTACGCCGAAGGCATATTTCAACCATGTACTTAACCTCGAAGATGACAACCAGCTGCTTGAAGTGCCTTTCATTGGTGTCTTCATCTTTCTTCTCCCACTTCCAGCATGCATCTTTGCCACTTGTTTCTCTATACATTAGTATTATCCGACATCTGTCAAAAGATTCAATCTTCGGTCACATCTCAACAATGATGGGGTGCTTCTTGACTAGCTTTCAGTTTAAACAAGTGAGGTGTCTCAACCTTGTTTGGTTTATTCATTTAATATTTTCCTACAACCGTTTCACATCGTCTAGGCTCTAAAAGTAGAAATAGAAGTTGTCAAAAGATTCCCATATGATAGTATATCATGGAAGGACTATTTTTACATATTTTATGACATCCGTAAGGGTCAAAAATAGGGGAGAATATTGTGGACGTGGGAGCCTAATTTTAGACCGAAATCTTGCTCTTTAATGCTATCCACCTCATGAGAGGTTTGGCACATGGTTTTGTAAACCATAGATGGTTTCTTGTATAACCGAGAGGTCTATAAATTGAAGGCTTGTAGAAGAAATTGGTGAAGTGAATTTTAATTCTCCTAGAATTGTTTTGTGATACTCTTGTAAGAAACTTGCTTTGCAAGTGTATGTAATCTTGTTATTATATTTGAAATACATTGAGTAGGCTTTTGGAGTGTGGGGTTTTTTATCTAAAAGGATTTTCCCTACGTATATCTGATGTTTGTGTTTTGTTATGAATATGTTGTTGATATTTATGTAACTTTTTTACTATGTTGAAATTTTTGCATAATATCTCTCCTCAAATATTAGCGTAGGAAGTTGTTCCGCTACTCTTAATTTCCTATCAAGTGGTATCAAAGCCTGATCACCTTTGGTTTTAGTTGTGGGTTGTTGGGTTTTTTGTGCTAATCTGGGTTTGAGTGGGAGATTGTGCAGAGAATATTTTGTTATCTGGTTACAGATATTTTTTCATATGGCGAGCACATCTAGGAGGATTAACGTAGAGAAGTTTTCTGCACAAACTTTGAAATGTGGAAGCTGAAGATGGAAGATATGTTGATTGATCGAGATCTATGGGATGCGGTGGATGAGAAGGTCTATAGGCCTACGGATCCAGTTTTGGCTACACAATATGATGTAATGGATAGAAAAGCTAAAGGTCTTATTAGACTATGTCTTGCAGATTCTATCCTGATAAATGTCCATGAAGAATCCACTTCGGAGAAGCTTTGGAAAAAGTTGGGTGAGATATACCAAGCTAAGTCTCTAGTAAATAATATTTTCTTGAGGAAGAAGTTGTTTTCCTTGAGAATGGAAGAAGGTGGACAAATATCTGAGCATCTGGAAACATTCAATATGTTGGTGACTCAGTTGAGCTTGGTTGGGGTTAAAATGGACGAAGAAGAAAGGTGCCAAATGTTGTTGGTTTCGCTGCCAGACTCATGGGACAGCCTAGTCATGGCCATTGGGAGCACTTCAGTCACTCTAAAGATGGAGGATGTTGTTGGTTCTCTACTCTCTGAAGAGATGAGAAGGAAGGTCTCTCTGAATACCAAAGAGGCTTTGAGTGTTCGAGGAATAACAAAAGAATGAGGCAAATATGAGAAGAAGCATGGCCATTCTAAGAATAAGGGGAGATCAAAATCCCCAGTAAGTCCAAGGCGATATGTTGGGCTGTGGCAAATCTAGACACTTCCAAAGGGAATGCAATCAAGAAAAGAAAAAGAAAAAGAAAAAGCATGATTCGATTCGAGTCCAAAAAAGAAGATGGAGATGCCTTTATTGCAGCTTTTGCCACTCATGCAAGTGATAATGCATGGTTGATAGACTCAACCGAATCTTTCCACATGAATCCTAACAAAAACTGGTTTAGTAAGTATGAAAACTATGATGGTGGTAAGGTGTATTTGGGTGATAATTCTTTCCTTGAAATTGTTGGTCGTGGTAGTATTCAGGTGAAATTTTCTGATGGTAGAATTAGAAGATTTGATGGTGTCTTGCATATCCCAGGACTAGCAAGAAATCTATTATCTGTTAGCAAGCTAATAGATGCGGGTGTGCATGTACAGTTTTCTGAAGCATGTGTGAAAATGGTAAGAGGTGTTATGGTGATAGCAAGAGGAAGTAGATTGGGTACATTGTACCAACTTGATGCATGCATGGTTGAGTGCAATAGCACTTCGATAAAACTAAGCCAGTAACTACTTCGCTGAAAAAGGAGAGGGTTTCCTCCTCTCGTGGCTTCCGGCAGTACCCAAGGGTGCTCTGTCTACCGAATCGAAATTACCTACGAGAGAAGAGCATGTTATGGCACCAAAGGCTTGGCCACATTGGAGAGAAGGGTTTAAAATCCTTGAAAAATAAGAACCTAGGTGAGGGGTTGAATGATTGCAATCTGGAGTTTGATTTCTATGAACATTGTATTTATGGCAAACAGAACCACGTTCAGTTTTACTCGTCTACTCATAAGTCTTCATGTATCTTGGATCTAATCCATTCGGACGTATTTGGTCCTGTTAAGGTTGCTTCTATTGCTAAATCAATTTATTATGTTACTTTCATTGATAATTTTAGTAGGAGAACATGGGTATATTTTTTAAAGAGTAAATCTGAAGTTTTTAGTCATTTTAAGGAATTTAAGGCTATGGTTGAAACTCAAACTAGGAAGAAAATTAAGTGTTTGAGATCTGATAATGGCGGTGAGTTCTGTTCTGCAGACTTTGATAGATTTTGTACAGATTGTGGGATTAAAAGACAAAAGACAACTTCGTATTCTCTAGAGCAGAATGGAGTTGTAGAAAGAATGAATAGAATGTTGATGGAGAAGGCTAGGAGCATGCTTATTGGAGCTGGTCTAGAAAAGAGGTTTTGGGTTGAAGTTGTTACCACTGCTTGCTATTTGATAAATAGATCTCCTACATCAGTGCTTGTTGATAAAATGCCAATGGAGGCGTGGTCGGGGAAAAAGCCTTCAATTAGACATCTGAGAGTTTTTGGCTGTGAGGCATATGCACATGTGCCTAAGGAGAAGAGAACAAAGTTGGATTCTAAGGTTATCAAATGTATCTTCATCGGATATGGCTATGGTGTGAAAGGATACAAGCTTTGGGATCCTATTGCACAAAAGGTAATATACTCTATAAGTGTTATTTTTAGAGAGATTAAATCTTTCATTGTTAATTTTTAGCAAGAAAAACATAAAGAAAATGAACAAAAAAGGATGTGGTTCAAATTCCTTCTACACCCGAGAAAGTTGAATCGAGACCCCAAAATAGACAAGAAGTTGAGGAGAGCTCACCAAGCTCCGAATCTTTAGAAGAGAAAGAAGAAGAGGAAGAAGTGGAAGAATCTCCACCTTAGCTTGTTTAAAAGTCTACAAGGCAAAGGAAACCACCGAAAGGTATGAGTATTCTCCTGATGATTGGAAGTGTATATTTTCTTTGACTACTAACATTGATGAACCGAGATCTGTATAAGAGGCTTTGGGTATGAATGATGCAAAGTCCTAGAAAATAGCCATGGATGAAGAGATGGCAGCCCTTAAAAAGAATGATACATGGGACCTTGTACCATTTCCTGAAGGTCGAAACCTTGTTGGATGTAAATGGGTGTTTAAGAAAAAGATTGGTTCATATGGAAATGTTGAAAAGTATAAAGCATGGTTGGTTGTGAAGGGTTACTCTCAAGTTGAGGGTATTGATTATGGTGAGATATTCTCTCCTATTGCTAAAATGACATCCATTCAGTTTTTATTATCTATTGCAGCAGCTTATGACCTAGAGGTTGAACAAATGGATGTGAAAACTACTTTCCTTCATGGTGATTTGGAGGAAGAAATCTATATGACACAGCCAACACTACATGGTGAAAGGTAAAAGCAATATGGTTTATAAGTTAAAGAAATCCATGTATGGCCTTAAACAAAGTCCTAGGATGTGGTACCGAAGTTTGATTCATATGTGTTGAGTTTGGGGTTTGTGTGGTCTAAATCGATCACTATGTATATTTTAAATCTGATGGTGATCGTTTCCTGGAAATTACTTTATATGTTGATGACATGTTGTTTATTGGGAAAGGAAAAGGTTTGATTGCAGAATTGAAATCTTAGCTCTCTGCAAAATTTAAAATGAAAGATCTTAGTGCAGAAAAACACATACTTGGGATGGAGATAAGAAGAGATCGTGAGAATAGAAAGCTATGGCTTGGCCAGAGTAAGTATGTTTATTATGTTTTGCAAAGGTTCAACATGCGGGATTGTAAACCATTTTGTGTTCCTATTACTTTGGGAACGAAACTCTCCATTTCACAATGTCAATCATCCCCATCGGAGATGGAAGAAATGAGCAGAGTGCCTTACCGAGTGTAATTCAAGCTTAATGTATGATATGGTATGTACAAGACCGGACATTGCCCAAGCAAAGGGGAGTTCTTTCTCGTTTTATGTCTAATCTGTAAGAGTGCATTGGGATGTAGTTAAGAGGATCTTCGATATTTGCGGGGTACATCGTAGTACTCTATATGTTTTCATGGAAGAGGAGATCAACATTCCTTGTGTATTCATGGTTTTATGGATTGATTGGGTCGGTGATGTCAATAGCGAAGATCCACCAAAGCATATGTGTTTACTCTTAATGGTGGTGCAATAAGTTGGATGAGCAAGTGACAGGTGTGGTCACTTTGTCCACTACTGAGGTAGAGTACATGGCAACTACTCATGCCTGTAAAGAAGCCATTTGGCTAAAGCATTTGTGTTCAGATATTGGATTAAAATAGGGTGCGATTCTGATATCGTGTGACGACCGTCAGTGCAATCTGCCTTGCGAAGAACTCCGACTTTTCATGCCAATACCAAACACATTGATGTTCAGTATCACTTCATGAGAGATATGGTCGAGGATGGAAGGGTGGTGAAGCTGGAAAAGGTAGAGACAGGTTGTGAATGTTCATGAGCACAAAGTGAAATTTAGGTGGTGTTACGAGTCTATGGGCCTTTCACCCCTAGAAGTTGATCCATGATGGTATCTTTCCCTTAGCCCTTGCAAGGTATTTGACAAGTGGGATATTGTTGGAAATGAGGTTTCTCAACCTTGTTTGGTTTATTCATTTAAGATTTTCCTACAACCGTTTCACATTGTCTAGGCTCTAAAAATAGAAATAGGAGTTGTCAAAAGATTCCCATATTATAGTATATCATGGAAGGACTATTTTTACAGATTTTATGACATCTATAAGGGTCAAAAATAGGAGAGAATATTGTGGACGTGGGAGCCTAATTTTAGACCGAAATCTTGCTCTTTAATGCTATCCACCTCATGAGAGGTTTGGCATATGGTTTTGTAAACCATAGATGGTTTCTTGTATAACCGAAGGTCTATAAATTGAAGGCTTGGAGAAGAAATTGGTGAAGTGAGTTTTAATTCTCCTAGAATTATTTTTGGTGATACTCTTGTAAGAAACTTGCTCTACAAGTGTATGTAATCTTGTTATTAGATTTGAAATACATTGAGTAGGCTTTTGGAGTGTAAGGTTTTTATCCAAAAGGATTTTCCCACGTATATCTGGTGTTTGTGTTTTGTTATGAATATGTTGTTGATATTTATGGAACTGTTTTACTATGTTGAAAGTTTTGCATAATATCTCTCCTCAAATATTAGCGTAGGAAGTTGTTCCGCTACTCTTAATTTCCTATCGACAAGAATGGCATCCTCCTTCCCTCACCTGACTCACCACTAAGCTTCTCCCATCTTGTCTTGCTCTGCAGGCTTCTACTTGTCACACTTGTCGGCTTTGGACTCTGTCTCATTGTCCGACTACCAACGAGTTCCTCTTAGGTCCATTCATTCCTTTTGCATCATGTTTCATTTCTTACCATTTCTGAGGCCAAACCAATCTGCATAGTTCAATGTTCAAAACTGAGCATGTATGACAAGTTGTTACCTTCATGTAGGTGACAAATACATGAAGGTTGTCGATAAATGCCTATCGAAGCTCAAAGCAAATTGAGGGTTTTGTCGATAGTACTTGACGGGGATGATAGACGTGGATACTAATATGGGAGGTTTGTTCGAGAACCATGAGGTTACTCAAGCCTATTAGGTAATAGTTTCCTCAATGTTCCTATGTCACTTTCTATTAGGTAAAATTTTGGTCAAATTTTCTATGCCAAATTATATCAGGGTAAGTTATTGGGTTTTAAAGCATTTGGATTTGTTGAATTGTGTAAAACTAGTTGTTTTTAGTTAGCAGATACCTAGGAAAGATCGGGTTCTTCAGGGAGAAGGAAAAATAAAACTGTTAAAATTTTGTACAGCTGGAGGCCTCCTCGCCATTTATGAACATGCCATTTCTGTTGTTTCAGGTCACACCATCATCTCGAGGATGCCATTTTGATGAGCTACTGGAATGGGGGGCATCATTGTAGCATTATTGGTTGCCTATACCACCATCACTAACCTTCCCATTTCCTCCCCAACCTTAATTTCAACGCATTTGCCAATGAAGAATCCCTACAGGTAGGCATAATTTTAACGAATCATGTAAGTTTAGACATCTTGGAAAATCATTTTCAATGTCAAATTTTAGTTTTTTTAATGTCCGGGAAAAATTTGATTTCCTTGATTTTTTTAATGTATAAGTTGATTCGTCCTGATGATGGTCCGAAAGAAGTTACTTTTTGGAAAATGTATCCCTTCAAATCTTTATTGTTTTATAGAAATTGAGGGAAATGTAAACTCCAATTCATTAAAGATTTATGCAAAAATTGGTGGATTCTGTAAGAAAATTATATTGTTCAATGGAAATTGAGGGGAATCTAAATTCAATTTGTTTCAAGTTTTATACAAACGTTGATGAGTTTTCATAGGAAATTATATTGTTTTATAGAAATTGGATGAATCATCATTTTTCAATTGGGGAAGATTTTGGAATGTTGTTTAGAAGATTAGCCATTAAGAAGATATTATCCTCTAAAATGTTCCTAACCTGTAGGCTATAAAGCGGGGCATAGTATGAGTGTGCAAACTTGTTGAAGTACGAGTAAATTTCAGTAATACAAATGGTGACCTATATTTCCAAAATATTTGACACTTATTAAAACTACAAAATGGATGGATACAAACATATATGACATAGCACGAGGAAATTTGACACTTATTAAAACTACAAAATTGATCGATACAAACATATACCACATAGCACGAGGAAATTAGACACTTATTAAAACTACAAAAATTATCGATACAAACATATACGACATAGCACGAGGAAGATAAACTTAATGCTACTATTAGATATAGACATAGAAATAGAAGACATATTCACTATGAATTGTTTGTAAAATTCCCATCGAGCTTAGTCTAAGGTCAGTCCGTAGTGGTAGTATTCAAATATACTTTTCAATGTTTGAATGCACCATATATTCAATAAAACTAAGATATAGTAAATGGATGACTCTATCCATCATGCAAGTTGGGGATGGGGTCAACCAAAATTAAACTTGTGACCTACCAACACCAAATTCAACCACCTACCACTGTGTCATGCATATTTTTAGGAGTTGAAATTGAAAATTCCATTTTAAAGTTGACTGCAAACATACGTGATACTTAGGTTGTTGCATAGTAAACACCGAAAAAAGTGATGCTTTATGGGATGTTAATCTTGATTGAAATATAAACCAGTAAACAACACAATATCATGATGATTAATTTATTATAGCAATTAAATCACAATAAAAGAGCTTCTCTAATTGATCGTAGGAGGCTCTATCGTATTCATGATTTCGACATTATATAAACAATTACTACATACATTCATACTACTATTTTGATATTTTTGTGTTTAGATTGTTTCAGCATAGATACACCTACATTCTAGGGAACACTTGCTTAATTGTTATTAGTCATCTATAAAAACTTGTACTAGATGCACATTCTAATGTTCAAACTTTCACAATGCCAAACGAGTCCATAAATACCCAATCCACCTTGAATTACAAGAGACGGTAGAAATAATCCCTTCCCTCTTAGGTAGAAATAAAAACATTGTTTTTATATCTCCAACACATTATTCTCTTCACAGTCATCTAATATCTCATCAGCGTGATCCACTTACAACTATGGTTCCCTCAAATTTAGAGAGAAAAAAATATCCACATTTTTACATTTAATTATTGAAATGTTGGTTTTTATACTTGACATAAACCAATTACTAGCTTGGCGAATAGATATTCACCTTTGAAAAGGAATACATTGATTAGTGATATCGTTTAATCCACATGGAGGATCCATATGATGTGTGTTTCTCATGCATCATGGTTTACTAGAAGTGACTCACCTACTTTTTTGGCATACGTCCGTGAAATACACAAACTAAAATCTTCTATATCGCATCTAAATAAAAGTTACACATCATGTGCAAACTATTGTATACTATAAAAACCACACATGGGTGACACCCTTTTAACTCATATTGTTTTGTTGTATAATTACCATTCATTGTCAAAAAATATTTAAGCCAAACATATATACCAATATTTATGATCCATTTGGTTAGGTTTGGACCATATTTGAATTAATGTAATTGAGTATTACATAAATAATTAAGAAATTTTATGTTTTTCCCTTTCCATGAGTGATTGAAAAATTGTATACCATATGTCATTGTGAGTCCTACGCTCTTTTCTTCCCTTAAAATAACTTGTTAATGTTGCATATACATTTAGAGGTTCGGCATGTTTTTACCATGAATACGACCTCGACATGACAAACAACTTCTTTCTATGCTTTTCATTGATGTCGCAATCTTCCTTCCCCCACTTCCAACATGCATCTTTTCCACTTGTTTCTCTTTTCATTCGTATGAGCCAACATCTATCAAAATATTCAATTGTGTTTCTAAAGGAAAATGTAGCTGGACAGGAGGTAAATTTGAGTATTTGGTTGGAAAATATCTTCAAAAGATTAAATCTTACAAATCTCCTTATTCCATTTTCAGGACATGCAAAAAGTAAGCCCCTCAAACATGAAAATTCACATCCTCATGAGCTGCATTATTAAAATTCTTGCACCATCACGTGGATATCTCTGGAGGCCATTATAGGGCTTCACGTGCTCATACCTTAGGCCTAAGCACAAATACCTTCAACACAAATTATTAATAAATAAAAATACCTTTCACCATAAGATGAATTCATGTTCCAAAATACTAATATGCCATAATAACCACCAATATTGGTCTTTTCCTCATGATGAATTTTATTCATTTTAATTTTGTAGGGACTCATTTGACATTTCACATGGATCTAAGTTTTTCCCAATTGATTCACTTAATAAGTTTCACCAACTTTTTTTCATCATTGTATAAAATTATAATGCCACTCCCAATCGAAGAAATAAAGTGCCCAAAGCCATGAGCCAGGCTAACGCTTCCTTAATCACAAACATGTAGCAGAAGTATGAGGAAATTTTGTGTATTTAAAGTAATACAAAAGGTGACCCATATTTTCAAAATATTTGACACTCATTAATACTACAAATTTGATCTATACAAATGTATACGACATAACACGAGGATATACATTTTATTTTGTAAATGATATAAACTTAATGCTACTATTAGATATAGACATAGAAGACATCTTCGCTATGAATAGTTTGTACAAATTTCCATCAACCTTAGCCTAAGGTCAGTCAATAGCGGTAGTATTCAGATATACTTTTCAATGCTTGAATGCACCATATTTTCAACAAAACCAAGATATAGTAAACACCGAAAAAAGGTGGTTCTTTATGGGATGTTGATCTTGATTGAAATATAAATAAAAAACAACAACAGTAGTGATGATGATAAATGTATTATAGAAAGTAAATCACAATAAAAGAGCATCTTCAATTGATCGTAGGAGGCTCCATCATATTCATGATCCCCACATTATATAAACAATTACTACATACATTCATACTACTATTTTTTATATTTTTCTATTTACATTGTTTTAACATCGATACACCTACATTTTAGGGAATGCTTGCTTAATTGTTATTAGTCACCTATGAAAACTTGTACCAAATGCACATTCTAATGTTTAAACTTTCACAATGCCAAATGACTCCATAAATACCCACCCCACCTTAAATTGCAAGAGTCGGTAGAAATAAGCCCTTCCCTCTCAGGTAGAAATAAAAACATTGTTTGCATAAAAAGAGGAGTCCTTATCCATGACTGTCTCAAACACATTATTCTCTACAAATTCATCTAATATCTCATCAGCATGCTCCACGTAAAAATATGGTTCCCTCAAATTTAGAGAAAAAAAAATCCACATTTTTACACTCAATTATTGAAATGCTGGTTTTTAATTTTACATAGACCGATTACTAGCTCTAAGAATAGATATTCACCTTTTAAAATGAATAGATTGATTAGTGATATCATGTAATCCACACGGAGGATCCATATGTTGTGTGTTTCCCATGCATCATGGTTCATTTGCAGTGACTTGACTACGTTTTTGGCATACATCCTTGAGATGTGCAGACTAAAGTCTTCTCTATCACATCTAAATATAAGTTACATGTCGTGCAAACTACTGTATGCTAGAAA
Source organism: Taxus wallichiana var. yunnanensis (assembly GCA_018340775.1). NCBI lineage: Eukaryota > Viridiplantae > Streptophyta > Pinopsida > Cupressales > Taxaceae > Taxus > Taxus wallichiana. The sequence goes on from CM031233.1 coordinate 195,048,089, forward strand.
ACCACATGTGGGCGACACCCTTTCAACTCATATTGGTGTGTTGTATAATTACCAGTCATTGAAATAGATTTAGTCCAAACATATATACCAATATTTATGATCCATTTGGTTAGGTTTGGACCATATTTGAATTAATGTAATTGAGTATTACTAAAATAAATAAGAAATTTTATGTTTTTCCCTTTCCACGAGTGATTGAAAAAATTGTATTCCATATGTCATTGTGAGTCCTATGCTCTTTCCTTCCTTTCAAAGAACTCATTTTTGTTGCATATACATGTAGATGATTAGATGATGAGTTTTTATTACATAGAGGAAGGTTTGGCAGACTTCATTTAGAAGTGGATTCAAGTGAAACAATGTTATTTACCACTTAGTATGAATTGTATAACCATTATTGAGTGACAACACATGGTCTGACTGCATTGACTAACATCCACTAAAACTTATGTTGGAATGAGTAGTATGCATATTTCCTTAACTTGATACATTTCCATTGGAATGACACCATCTATCATTCTTCTTTGACTCCTTTATCTTCCCTTCCTACACATTTCATTATAATTGCATTTGGATTATAATAATTTTTCATTTCCTAAAACAAATATTTCATCTCAACATATTTTTAGATTTTCTGCATGGATCAGTTCTATTGCACTATACCCATCTCAATTTAGATCATAAACCAATACACAATTGTCATATTCTCACAAGGAAACCATGCATTTATGGCTTCACAAACTTGCAGTTTCCTGCATTTGGTAAGTTCCCCACTACCACGTAAAATGTCAGTGTCTTGACTTATCTTTTATAATTACCTTTGATACTTGTGCAAGACAACATCCAAACAAAAAACCTAAATATTCACCCCTATATCCATTGTTCTCTTCATTCAACAAGGAATTAATTTTTTTTTTCCTATGAATATAAATTATAATCCTCTATGCCTAAATCTAGATCTCACCCTTCAAATACCACCCCATTCAACTCCACCCAAGAAACACATTCACGTGGGTCCTTGTCATTTTGCTAATTAAATCATTTACATTATATTAATAGACATAAATAATCCATATGCATAGAAACACATGGATTTATCACTGACCAAAATCGTATGTGCCAAAATTTTAAAAATTCACCATTGTTTCTAGAGAAAAATGAAAACATTCAAAAAAAACCCTCACTTGTCATTGTTTGTATCTATAGTTATTTTGTGTGTATATCCTTGCATGAATTTGTTTCTTCCTGTCATTGGTTTATTCTTCCACTTCTCCATCTGGTTTTTTATACTGTGTTTTATTTAGGATTTGCAGACTATTTCATTTGTATGCGGTGTTTTCCAAATTGTTTCACTTGAGAAGTTTGAGCTAGCTATTTTTGTTGACCATGTAGAACTATGTCAAATCAGAATCATGTTTTTTCCTCAATACAATTGTCTAAGGGCAGTGTATTATGGAGGGTAGACAAGAGGAAGTCTTGGAGCACTTGTCATGCACTCTTAGCATGTCATTCGCCTTAGTGCTGGTCTTGGATGGGCATTCCCACTCTTGAGCATGCACAACTTATTCATTGCACCCACCTACAACATATCCTACTTTTCTTGTCAACTCTTGACACTATTCATAGAAATACCTTTTAAAAAAAAATATTTCTCATATGTACAAAATATGTGTGTACTGAGGTCATGCAAACTATATGCATAAAATGTAAACAAATTCACTCTGTCATTACTTGCAAATCAATTTATAACTCGCGTCTTAGTCCAAAAATTCAAAACATTCAAATTTAAACTATCTATGTCAACACTCTGTGTAATTTTGAAGGAGCACACATGCTATTTGAGGTCTCCAACCCCTTGCAAGTTTTTTATAAATCCGAATCTGACCAAAGTTGATAAGAGAAAAAAATACTTAGTTTCTTAGGGCATTCCCCATTTTCAAATAAATATATAAAACCCTCATAAATAAGAAAATTTATATTTGACCATTACATTTTCCTGGAGCTGATGCGAGCAAAAATGTGCTTGGTGTTATGCATGTTTTTAGTGTATTCAATAAAAAAAAGTTCCAAGCAATCCTTGTCTTCTTTGTTGTTGAACTTTTCATTTCTACATGCCTTATACATTGAAAAAAAGGCCTGGAATTTCAAATTATCAGTGACTATCAAATCAAAATTTGTTGATGACTTAGCTCCTTCTCATGCTTGTAAATTCCCATTTCCTTTTATAAGATTTGTTTATATAAGATAACTAAGTTTTATAATTTTAACTATATATAATCTATGCAAAAGCACAAGGCATGTGGACTAGTTGCAGGAAAAATAATTTTCTTCACATGTCTTGACATTGTTCAAAGAAATGCCTTTTCCATATGCCTCCTCAAACTGGTAGCTTTACAACAGGGTATGGACATCCATCAAACAATAATAGAAAGCGTATATTTCTCACACATACAAAATATGTACGCTTACTAAACACATGTGAATGACTTACAGAAAATGTAAACAAATGCACTCAGTCATTACTTGGCAATCAATGTTTAACTTGCATGTTTGTGCAAAAATTCAAAACATTCAAATTTTAATTTCCTATGTCAACAATTTGTGTAATATTGAAGAAGCACACATGCTATTTGAGGTCTCCAAGCCCTAACAAGTTCTTCCCAATGCCTAATCTGAGTTGAGTTGATGAGAGAAAACAAATGCTTAGTTTCTCCCAGCATTCCCTATTTCCATAATAAATATGAAACACCCTAAGAAATAACCAAATTTATATTTGATCATAACATTTCCATCGAGATGATGAGAGAAAAATGTGTTTGGTGTTACGAATGTTTTTAGTCTATCTATATAAAACTACTTCAAGCAATCCTTGTCTTCTTTGCTCCTAAACTTTTCATGTCTACATAGCTTACACACCACATTTTACCTCTTTCTCATGCCTAGTAAATTCCCATTTTTAATAATATTTGCTTACATAAGATAACTATGTTTTATATTTTAACTATATATATATATATCAAAAACATACCACCACATGTTAGTCAAAATCACAGAGAGAACAACACCTGAAAAACTTGTAAGCACAATGTACAACAAATTGCTTTTAGAAACAATTTTTGACCAAGATATTGGTGCACAAAAAACTGTCACATATTAATTGAAACTATCTTGATTTGTATGTAGCCAAAATTTTGTCACCTATCTGTGGGCAACACAACAAAAATTAGAACAAGCACAACAGAAGGCACTACAACAAGCAGCCATTGCAAGCGAAGATAACATCCACATCCTTAGCGAATAATTATACACACCATACTATAACCCCACCCCTTGGCTAATGAGCAACCACCAATGTAAACCACTCCCCCTTCACATGTACGTATCCGAAACTATACAGAGAGCACACAAAAAATTATATGGTTTTCAAACTCTTTTTATTTCTAAACTAACAAAAACTACCCCACTAAAGCATCATCTTACCTAAACATGTTTAATTCATTCAAAGCAATACCTAAAATATGAGGGTTTGTATTTGTTTACTCTACCTTTACTACATCGCTACACCTCTATGTATGATTCCAACATTTACCACAACCACCCATGTTTTCTACTAAACCCCACCCACAAACAACCTTCCTCAATAAATCACAAAAGAAAAGTGTTGTAAAACACCTCTCATACCAACGTACCCCAACGTCAATTACCATCCTCAAGTCATACACTATGCCACTTACCCTTCTTTACGTGACTACTCATACCTAACCCTGCCCATTTCCTTTACGGACACAAAAATCTCTCAACCTTCATTATTAAATGTCATTTTAGCCCCCATCTCAATTACAAGCTTCATGAAATAAATATGACTCATCAAACCAACTTACATATACTCAACACAACCAAACTTAAATAACTAGACATCCCATTCCCATATTCCTTTTTAAAATAAAATTAACCCAATAAACATGATAGAAAAACCTCAATCACCTCTTGTATAAAAAAATCACTTGCACACATAAAATAAGTAACCCTCGTCATCGATAAATAATGCATGCCCCACTGTACAAACTATTCTTATTCAGGCCTATAACTATAAATATCCATTCACCTACTAATGTTCATAAGTGAATATAAAACATTATGCTCTTAAAGCAACAAGAATATACCTACAAAACCTACAAAGAACATATGGATATGAATACGTCTCTAAAATAGGAAATTGTAAAAATGTAGTTGTATTACATTGGTTGTTTTGTGTAGACACCTAAATTTGGTCATTTGGCATTTGAAAATACATTCCACCCACAACCACCATCATCTTTCCCACTGCATTTTATGTAACTCTACAAAATTACAAGCATTAAATTGATACCTTACATTACAGTCCAATTCTTACCAACACATTAACGGCATAACCTTGCTCCTCTAGGAGCGACCACTAGTTTAATTTAATCCTAGTTTGGAGGGTCGTGGCCCCTCCCAAACTAAAATGTGACTCTAGCATGGCTTCCCACTATTTCACCTACCCCGTATGTTAGCCACATCTTGGGCATGCCCTCCAATCCTTGTTATTACATATTTTGAGTTGGGATTTTCCTCTATTCACAAAATATTTATATGTTTTGGTGACATAGCCTATTGTTGGGTCACATCCCTTGACCCCATGGGGACACCAATCTCTCTTCCCAAGCGTGTGACCCTATTGTGGCCATAAATTATTTTTATTTATAGGTATTGTTAATTGTGTGTGTGTGTGTGTGTGTGTGTGTGTGTGTGTGTGTGTGTGTGTAGTTTTAAGGCATTCGTCACCCTCATAGGGTTCTCTAAAACAAAACAAAAGGAAATTTAGATTAATATAATAACAAATAAATAAACAAGGATTTTTCTAGGATACCCATGTGTAGCCACCCGCTTTTAGGTCCTAAAGCAAATATTTTCAAGACTTAAATCTACATACAAAGAGTGCAACATTTGACTTGTAAAACATATATTCAAAATTTTGGATCCTGGTGAGAATACAAAAACACCCGAACCTCTAGGTTATCTTGGTAAGAGTATTGTGTTCTTGTTGACATGTGGGTTACTTGTGTTGAGGTTTATCAAGCATGTTATGGGGATTCAATGGGATTGTAATCAAGTCTATTTTTGTAATATGTATGTGGGTCCCAAAAAGCATATTGTAGAGGATCTCTAATCTCATGTTATAATTTGATGTTGTGCCGAACCATCGAGTTCTGTCATTGGATGGTTTTTTGTTTTTCTTAGAGCAACTAATGGGAAATAGTTCTATGGGTGACACTTAGGGACCGTTATGGAAATTATATGGATATTGGTTAATCATTCTTGAGCTCTATGTCATCAATTGGTATGCCATTTGACAAGGGTATGAGGTTCAAACACTTGAACCTTTGGGTTAACTTGGTAAGATTATTTTGTTCTTATCGACATGTGGGTTGCTTGTGTTGAGTTTTATCGACTTGTTATGGGCATTCAATGGGATTTTAAATAGGTCCATTTGTTGTAATATGTATGTGGCTCTCGAGGAGCATATTGTAGAGGATTCCCAATCTCATGGTATACTTCAACATTGTAATACGAGAGAAAATGGATAAACCAATCACCGATTGAGTTAGAAATTCTAAAACACCAAACACTCCCTTAAAGCTCTCCAAGAGGATCAACTCCATAAGCCCTAAATGACTCTTTTAGCATGAGAAATTGGTTCACCTAGAATATTCTATGAGTTTGATCATCTCAATAATTGTTTATATGTTAAATATATTCAAAACTAATAATCAAAATTATTGGAAGCAATGGTAAATTCTTTTCCCATCAACTTTCTCTAAACTTCTCTATTTTTGGGTCTCAAGAACATTGTCGTCTTCACTATAAAACATGCATTTATTAACTTTAGATCTCACTCCTCCATTTACCTCTCAAGGAATTTGTTCACAATCTCTATATATGTCATTACAACATTCATTATGTTTGAAAACCCAAAGAAATGTGTAAATGACTCTTATTCCCTCAAAATTATCTTCCAATATTCTTAAGATCGATGTTGAGTAGGATTTGGATTTTTGGAGAAAACTATGAGGGTTCCAAATAAAGAGATATTAGTTTAAAATACCATTTTCCTTCCTAAAAGTGTGAGCTAGAGCTTTTGGTTCAACTCATAATGTATATCCTTCTTCCATCATCCATTAATTCTTAACTAGTCCTTATGTTTGTAGCCCTACTTAAAGTCAAAAGAAAGTACAATTTATTTTCCTCTCACCTTATTTGAAATATAAAAGTATTTTTAGATACCCATTTCCCTCAAATACAAGCTCCCAAAATTTTAACACCCAACTCTATAGGGAAAATGCGCAGAGTTCACAAAGGTTTTCTAGCAATTTGGTCTTTAGTGAAAATCAGCATACCTATCCCGGGGTTTTCATGAATATCTAGCACGTGCAGACTCCAATAATCCTCAAAAAAATTACAACACAAATTATTTCTCCTTAACCTCTAAGTCCTCTAAATAATAGAGATGTGAATGTTTTCTTCTAAACCTTGGTGTAGGTTACGGGAAAATCAGCATAGCATTCCCTTTATTTTAGTCATAAAATCTCACACGTATGGGTCTCGAATCAAAATGAATATTTTTAATAGTGATTGGGACTAAACATATGTGATATTTTCCAAATTTTATCCTTCCACACTCAAAAATGAAAAAGTTATAATCATTTTTCTTCAAACCCTAGACTAGGTTTTTCAAAGTGAACTCAGTAAGGAAGAAATTAACTTATTTGAATTTTCAGACCTCTTCACATGCTAAATCCTGTAGTAAAATCTCTATAAGAACCCCATGAAAGTTTCTCCTTAGAGTATTTTGGTCTGAATATTCTCCCATGCACTTTTATAATAATATTTATATAGAAAACACTTTGCAATTTACAAGAATAAAGGAGATTTATAACATAGTTGAAAAGTATGAAGTATAATTATGGAAATCTCAACTCCCGAGGAATAAAGACACGTATTTTTACATTAAAAAAGATAAGAAACTCAGAAAATAAGAAACTTTTTCACTCCATTATTATTTCTCTTTGATCAACATGACTTTCATACAAAATACGAGTCTTTTCTTGTTCAAGAATGTCTACTAGAGGTTTGATACACCTAAAAATCTTCACTCATACTCTCTCTCCCTAAAATTATTCAGCTTATCTTTTATTTAATTAATCATCTCTATCTCTATGAGGTATAATTCCTTCTTTGTAGAACCATTTCCAAGCTTATAAGTCGTTAAAACCAGCTTCCTAAATATTCTCAACTTCCTTTATACCTAGTCAAATTGTTATGTTTGTGGAGCCTATTTTCATGTTAGAGTTTGGTACACCTTCCATGTGTTACACTCGGGTATTTTTACGCCGGTGAGCGGGTCAGGGGGGTTCGGGGGGTTGAAGCCCCCCCGATGAAAGGGGGTTCGGGGGCGAAGCCCCCGAAGCAAATTTTCATGGGTGGTTCATTAACCCATGGGTAATCGGTAACCGTTATGGGCTATTTTTGGGCCCATGGTTTTTTCGGTCTTTTGCCCATTGTTTTGATACCCACGGTTTTTACCCTTGGTTTTGATACCCACGGTTTTGTATCAAACTGCTTAAGCAGTTGTCTATTTATATGGTCTTATGCATATGATAGATACATAAGCAAATGTATTACAGATGTGTTTTGAATTCGGGTTTGAATTCTGTAGAGTTTGTTGAGCATAGCTCCAAACAGATCTGGGTATTGTATTGAGAGAGTGAAGGCTTGTAATAAAATCTGAGCAAGTGATTCTTGGTGGACGTAGCCCAAATTGGGTGAACCATGTTAAATATTGTCTCTCTGTGTTGTGTTATTTATTCTGCACTTTTATTTGAGATTTGTAATAATTTCTGCATATTAGTTTCTATTGTTGCGATTCTGTGAGGGATTATTCCGCATATTTTATCTCTTATAACCTAACAACTTGCTTATCTCTTCACCCAATGTGTTCTTGAGGTTGTTGGAGTGTTTCACAGCTGGAAATTAGTTGTATAAACTTTCATACCTCCATATGACCATTCCTACTACATTAAAATATTAAAACTAGCTATTTTGGAGGGAAATTGCCAATTAAGCTAGTATAACCTATCTCCATACAAATGAAGCTTCCAAGGCTTATTAGTGCCTATGAAAACCTCATAGAACACAGTTTATGATATGAATTATTAAGAATAATAATGTTTACATTATGATCATAGGCTATATCCCTATTCTCCTACATTAGAAGCCCCTGGTGGGAGAATTCTTGAGCTCCTACTCAAATGGAGTGTCATATTATTCTTTCTTCTCTTCCAGTTCTTCAATTTATTATTTGTCTTGATATGGTTTTTATTTTTTCCTCCTCTTCATTCAAATATTCATGTTGTATGAGTCCAAGTGACACAATATATTCTTTTTCTTCATTGTGTAGGTCCAATAGAAAGGATTCCATCTTCTTGTCTTCATTTTCTTCATAACATATGAGCCCATATGGATTTGTCTTTATTTCTTATCCTCTAGTGAAATCCACAATATAGGATTCCATCTCTTATTCAAACTTCTTCATACCTGCACATGTAAAACTAAAAACATAGTTATATTTAAAAATTTGAGGCATTGTTTCCCCTCCACCAACATCTTCTCCTCTTAAGAGCTCCAATAGCTCCATCTCAGCTTTCCTTATGGCTTCCTCATCTCCTATGAGGCTTAAGTCCTCTGACTCCTTCATAACATGTTAAGAACTCTTTTCTTCTTCTTCCATGTCTTGGTTCAAAACTGATTTAGTTTCCATTTGTTCCATATGAGACACCTCCTCCTGTATTTTAGATTCCACAAGCACTTCAATAGGTGATTCACATTCACCTCTCATGAATTCATCAAGTAACTTAATTGTTTGGTTATACAAATCATATTCTTGCAAATTTACATTTTCTCTATCAAATACAATATTAAAAGAAAAAATTTGATGACATTGAGCCTCTTCAAATGCTTCTTCATCTTCATCTAGCATGTCTCCTTCCTATGGATAGCATATTTCTACCTCCTCTTGTTCAAATAATATGTACATTTGATCTTTTGTGCAAGCATGTTATTCTTGGTTTTGTTTTGTCACTAACGTCATGTTTTTAAAGTGTCCTCCTTCATTATCCTTTTCACCTATATGCACCCATGACAAGAAATGATTATATATAAACATTTGAGACTTGTTTGTCTCCATTTTCTTCTTCTTAAGCTTCCTTGTCAACAATTTGACTTGTCTCCTTAGCTAAGTGATTTCCCTTTTCCTCTTTCTATGTTCAATCATCTTTCTAAGCGTCCATTGTACTCTTCTCTTGATCCTCACAAAGAATCTTTATCTTGACTCCTCCAAGACCTTCTCTATACATGTCAAGATTAACTTGATCTCGGCTATCTCTCTCCCCATATCTATCTCTTCCTCTATCTTATTGTGACTCTTCACTTATTCTAATCCCTTCATCTTTTCTCTTCCTCAATCTCACTTTCACTTTCTTACTTTAGGCCTTACTATGCCTCTTCTTCTCTTAGCAAGTATTTTTCACCTTACTAGATATCTCACTTAGGATCTTTTTCTCTATACTTAGTCTTTTTGTATTATTATATATTTATTTTTTCACTTTTCTCACCCAAGTTTGTTTCACCTTGGTCTATTGAATCCTTCTTGAGCTTCAACATGCACTTAACTCTTTTTTAAAACATCTAGGGGTTTAAGGGCTTCCACTTATCACACTATATTCTTCTTGACTTTATTACCTTCCTTTAAAAATTATCTTCAATATTTCTAAGCTTCTTGCAAGTCACAATATTCATACATGAAGTGATTAGTCATAAAAAACAAAATTCTTCACCTTATTTTGCCTCCACAATATAGCTTGTCAATTATTCTCTCAACTCCACCTCTATGTATTCCTATAACTATCTGATTCTCCATAATAACATTAATACAAATCATCATTACAAGATCACCTGGCTTTGATACCAAAATAATTTAGAGAAAAATAGATAAACCAATCACTCGATGAATTAGAAAGACCAAAACACCAAACACTCCCTTAAAGTTTTGCAAGAGTATCAACTTCGTGAAGCTCTAAATGACTCTTTTAGCATGAAAATTTGGTTCACATGGAATATTCTATGAGTTTGATCATATCAATATTTTTTATATGCTAAATATATTCAATAAATAATAATAAAAATGATTGGAAGTATTGGTAAACCCTTTTCCCATCAACTTCCTCTAAACTGCTATGTTTTTGGGTCTCAAGAACATTGTCTTCTCCACTCTAAAACGTGCATTTATGAACTTTATGTATCAATCCTCAATTTACCTCTCAAGGACTTCGTTCACAAGATCTATAGATATCATTTCAACATTAATTATGTTTTAAAAACCAAAGAAATGTGCAAATGACTCTTACTCTTATTCCTCAAAAATTGTCTTCTTGTATTCTTAAGATCAATGTCAAGTAGGAGTTGGAGTTGGAAAAAAGTATGAGGGATCAAACCAAAGAGATATTATTTTAAAACAAAATTTTCCTTTCTCAAAGTGTGTGATAGAAATTTTGGTCCAATTCACATTGCATGTCCTTATTCCACCATCCACTAATTCTTAACTAGTGATTATGTTTATAGCCTTACTTAAGGTCAAATGTAGATCCAATTTATTTTACCCTCACCTTATGTGAAATATAAAATTACTTTTGGATACCCATTTCCCTCAAATAAAATCTCAAAAAATCTTAAGACCCAACTCTATAGGTAAATTTATCATTTAGCAAATGTTTTCTAGCAATTTGGTCTTTCGTGAAAATCAACATACTGTCCCAAGACTATCATAAATATCTAGCACGTGCGGGATCCAATCAACCTCAAAAAAATTACAACACAAACTATATATCCTATATATTATATTCTCCAATTAATAAACTCTAATTCATCAAAATAATAAAGATATGAATATCTTAGTCTAAACCTTGGTATAGGTTACGGAAAATCGAATACCAATCCCTTTATTTACGTAATTAAAATTTCACACGTGTAGGCCTAAATAAAAAATAATATTTTTTCTTAGTGATTATTACTAATCATAGGTGATATTTTCTAAATTTTATTCTTCCATACTCAAAAATGACAAAGTTACAATCGTTTTCTTCAAACCCTAGATTAGGTTTTTCGGTGAACTCGGTAAGGAAGAAATTAACTTATCCGAATTTTCAGACCTCTTCACATGATAAAACCTATTGTAAAATATATATGAGAACCCCATGAAATTTTCTCATTCAATTATTTTTTCCTAAACATGTTCCCATGCACCTTTACAATAAGCTTTATATAGAAAACACTTTACAATTTACAATAATAAGGAGATTTATAACATAATTGAAAAGTATGAAGTACAATTTTGAAAATATCAACCCGTAAGGAATTAAGATGCATATTTTTGACATAAACACATGAAAATAAACTTATACAAAAATATTCTTTCACACTCTATTATTATTTATCTTTTAATTAATATGGTTTTCATACAAAATATAGTCTTTTCTTGTCAAGAATGCCTACTAGAGGCTTGATACACCTAGACAACCTCACTCACACTCTCTCTCTGACATTATTCATCTTATCCTTTATTTAATTAGTCATATCTATCCCTATGAGGTCGAATTCCTTCTTTGTAGAACCATTTCCAAGCTTAGAAGTGGTTAAAACCAACTTCCTAGATATTCTCAACTTCTTTTTTACCTTGTCAAACTTGCTTATCTCTTCACCCAACATGTTCTTGAGGTTGTTGGAGTGTTTCACAGCTGGAAAATAGTTTTATAAAATTTCATACCTCCATATTACCATGCCTACTACATTCAAATATTCAAATCTAGCTATTTTGGAGGGAAATTGCCAATTAAGCTAGTATAACCTATGTCCATACAAATGAAGCTTCCAAGGCTTCTTATTGGCTATGCAAAACCTCCTAGAACACACTTATGCTATGAATTCTTACAAAAAAATGTTTAAATTATGATCATAGGCCATATCCTTATGCTCCCGCATCACGTTGTGTCGTCGAACCAAGAGAGGCCGTCATTAGATGGTTTGTTGTTTTGCTTGGAGAAACTTATGGGAAATAGTGTTATGAGTGACACCGAGGGATTGTTAAGGAAAATATATGGAGATTGGTTAATCATTCTTGATCTCTATAGCATTAGTGGTTATGAAATTTGGGTATGACATTTGACAATGGTGATAGGTATTGTTAGTTTTTACTTGATTTGGAGACTTATTTTTACAGGATAGCAGAAATCATGACGATATCTTATTGGATTCATTATTATGTATATATACCAACATGCGCACTCGATGATTAGCATCCCTACAAGAATCCTATGAAAGGATGCATAGTAATTGTGATGTGGATTATTTATGTGTTATATTCATAAACTATTTTTACCAACATTTTATTTAATTGATTTATTAAAAATATTCGAGGATCCTCTTGTTATTTTTGGATTTATTGTTATATTTTTCATGTTTTGAATGGGGCTACTTAGCCATTTTTTTATTACCAATATTTCATGGATTTTATCACTTTTGGTGACTCGGAGATTTATTGTTTTTTAAGGCCATTTGACTAAACTTTCGTCAAGAATATTCCGTGGATTTCCAATCCTATTAGTGAGGTGGTTTTATCTTGTTCTTATTATTTTCTCTTGTCATATGGGGGTACGCCCAAGGTGTCATGACTACCTATTTGGGGTTGTAGGACATTCCCTTGGTTTTGAGGTTATGGGGCTCTATGCATCTATTACCATAGAGTGAATCGGCCTCACTTTGATACTGGACACTCAGTCCTCCTTTGGTGGAGTGACACTAGTGATATTTTGTCCTCCTTTGGTGGAGATACATACTTGATTTTGAGTCCTCTTTGGTTGAGAGACTCCTATGATTTCTTCGGTCCTCTTTGGTTGAGTGACCCTCATGATGATTTTTTCTCTTCATTGGATTGGCTTTGATGCTATGCAATATGGATCAATGGATTGGATTCTATGCTATGCAGTATGGATCGATAGATTGGCCTTTCTTATTATGTAGTATTAATCAATGCATTAGGCGTGATTTTTATCTCTTCTTGTTTTCTATGATGATATTATTCACCATTGAGATGGATATGGTAATCAATTCAGGCTTTATGGATTATGTGTGGGATGGTTCACTCTTTCATAATTATGGTTTACTAGAGGATAGTGTACTTTTTGGATATGAGGATTCACCGATAGGCATACTTGGATGTTCTAACTTGGTGATGTTAGTCTTATTTGGGAGAAGATCGATGTTTGAACTATAATAATTCCTTTCCTAAATATTGATATACTTAAACTTCTTTGGGAATTGAGCTTAAGGAAATGGTTTTGGTCATGGGGACCCATTTTCAAAGGTATACAAGTCATACTCTCTTTGTTTTTTTAAGTATACCATGCTACAAACCCTTGGTATCGGGTATATGTATTGTCAACCGTATTCGGGTAATTTGTTACGAGGTCTATCCTTGGTATGTGAGTTCTCTTGGTAGGAAGATGTAAAAAAATTAAAGTAATAATATAACTATTGCATCTTAGAGTTATAATTGGTGATAAGGTTTTGACAGTAATATATTTGGCAACCACTTGAATAAATTGATTGTACTTTGGGGTTGTTCCATAGATACGCATTCCTCTCTAATATTGGAAACAAAATTCATCAAACACTTAAAATTTGTCTTTTGACTCCATAATGTAGCTTACACCGATCATTTTTATGACATATGGAATTTGTTGGGGGATGCTTTATTGATACTTAAAGCTCTTGGGAAACCCTTTGTAAGCTCAATATGTTTGGTTTTGTTTAATGTTCACTTGTTCAACCTTGGTTTCATTGTACATTATAATGCAATTTACTCATTAAAAGATAAATTGTGAATAAAATAAACATGAATCTATAAGAACTTTATTTAGGAGAAATAATTTTTAAAACTTAATGAGTAAAATGTAAACATTAGGAAAATGATTCCTCATGCTAACATTTTATCTTAAAGAGGAGAAATAATACCTATGTGAAAATGAAAAAATATTCTCTCAATCCTCTCTCGTTTCTCTCTCTCTAGTAAAAATTCTTATGCATTTCTCACATGGTAGGGTGAGATTCATACCAATATCGGTATTGGCCTTAGTGTCATAAATTTATGGGATTCCATAAATGAAAAATATAATAACTGAAAATTACAATAATTGAATTTATAAGCATACTTGTTTTCATGTGAATGTGCAATAGGAAAATTCTTAATTTTCAAGCATGACAACCATACCCTATTTGAAAATTTTACTCAAAGGTCATTCTAAGCTCCTCTTCCTATCACCCTAATCCTAGATTCAGTCATAATCCTTATCTCTAAAGTAGTTCGAATCATCATGTCATTATCTCCAAATTTGATTTAGGATTACCCATTCATCCCAAGTTATCTCAAAGAAATATTCATTAAGAGATGCCTTTTAGCAAGCTTGGAAATGGCCATGTTCTGATCTTCTCGAAGTTGGTGCAAACCCCCGGGAGTGGAAAGAAAGGAAAAAATACACCATGGAGGTGTACCTGACAACTAGGAACATTTTGTAATAATTTTTGGAAGGTTTTGGGAAATTTCACAATTTTTGGAGTAATTTCAACAAAAGTGAGTCTTGGAGGCCTAACTAGTGCACAGGGCCAAAAAAGCTACTAAGCTTCGGGAAGTGATTAAAAGCTTCAAGAAGTGATTCTGAGAGCTTCAAAGTATTTAAGATTCAAACAAGATATCATCAAAAATTAATTCAAATATATACAATATGGAGGAATCATATTCTTCATAACACCTTGGTACATTATGTCCCCATCCAGTTTTCCTCATGCACAGCCTTGGAGCTAGAAAAAAACTCCTAAATTTAAGGGGGTAAATGGTGTAATAAATCTCTAATAACCCCACCATTGGATTAAAAATGACATTTTCATTCAATATAATATAAAATTTCATCAAAAAATCCACCAGAAGCTCCAGATATGATCCCGACAAGTCACCCCCAAAGGTAAATCTCCAACAGTTAGCCAATTTCTGAGTGGAAAACTCAACCAATCAGAATGTGGTGCACTTTTTACACCAAGTGCACCAAATTCTTGGTTCATTAGGTGAAATAAAATTCTCCCATACGTAATTTTATCCCATGGACCATCCACATGACCGCAGTTCAGCTCTTTTCACAAGGTTAAGCCCCTCAGGCTCCATTTCCTAGCCCTCGCTCCGTGTAATCACACTCCGGAAATTGTCAAGCTAGGGTGAGGGCAAATTTTTATGTCCCATGTGCACAAAATATTTGGGATAGTTTGGACAAAAACTCCCCATCCCTCCCATTTAGGCCCTTGGTCCCCCATGTGACCCAGTCTCAGCCCTAGGGAGAAGGCAGTCAAAACAAGTACCTGATCTTCATGATGATTTCGAGAGCTCTGTAAGGATTTAGGAGGAAAAAAATACTCATTGGAAAGATAATATAATCCTATACAATTTTGAATCATCATATTTTTCATAAACCCTTGGCACTTTTCATGGGATCTCATTCTTCATAAGGACAACTAGCGGTCCTGAACAAAATGGGGAAATTTCTAGAAGTTTCGAATGAATAAAGCTATGAGACTATCACCATTGTCTTAAAATTTAATTTTTCATGCAAATTAATATAAGGAAGAACCAAAAAATCCTCTAGGAACTCGTGATACGGCCTTAACAAGTTGTTCCACAAGGTAAAGGAGTTAGTCATTTTTTGGTGAAATTTTGGACCAATGGGAGAGTGGCGCACTTTTTTGCACCAAGTGCACCAAAGGCTTAGTGAAAAAATTTCAATAAAATTTCACCACTCTTCCATTTAAATCCATAAACCTCAATATGACCTCCTTTTAAGCCCCTTTTTGCAATCTAAGCCCCTGTGCACATTTTCCTAGCCCTTGCTTTGTCCAACCGAGAATCCGCCAAGTGGCCCAATAGTGATGAGGCAAAATTTTTACACCAAATGGACCAAGACCTTGGTGCACTTGGTGAAAAAAATTTCACTCCTTCCCATCCATTAAAATTATGCAAGTTTTTCATATTGTCATGTTATCATTGTTGCTTCTCTTTTTCCCTTCACGCACACATAGAAATATTCAACTATCGGAAATCATTCCTCTTATCTATTATTGCTGCATCCAGACCTTCCATAACATCCTCACCATAATTTTTAGATTATTCCTCTCTACTATAGTAACAGAAGATAATATTTCAAGCCAAAATCATGCTTGTGTGTTGCCAGAAACCCTCGTTGGCAAAATCAAAGAAGTGTTCATATCTCATGATCCAAAGCATGGATTGAGATGAAAATTTTTGTAGACTTTCTAATTTTAGAATGTCGTCAAGTAGTAATTCATGGAATTTTAAATGATTTCCTGGATTATTTAATTCAACAAAAACTCAATTTTGTGCCCTAACCCCCATTCATCATATTTCCCATCAATCTAGTAGTCGAATGAATATGAAATTGTGAAGACAAACTCCAAACGAAAAATCTATCCTAATGCAGTTGATTTCATTGCAATGAACGTGAAATTAAAACCTATAAAAATCTCTAAAACTCCATTAATGGCTACCCTAGTAGCTCCATGCCCAAAACCCACGCTAGGCAAAAATTTCATTTTATTTGTGAGCTTTCCAGTGAGCGAAACGCAGTGAAATTTGGAGCATGTGATCGTGACAAAGAGCCGAATCCAAAAACAATTCCCAATGCAAACTGAGACCACTTTCACCACTTACCAAAAATAGCATTTTATGCACTTCCCCACATGCCAAAAATAGTAATTCCCACAATATGTGACTGTGATCATTTGGGACAGTTAGGAAAAATTGCAAATGAGAAGCAAGACAAAAAGATAATTTTCCCAAAATAGTAGGTCCCCAAAAAGTAACTTGCTAAAAATATTAATATATAAAAACAACAATACCTTAGTAATGAAAGAGGATGAAATGTGCCAGAAGGTTCAGAAGGTGAAATTGGGGCAAAATATGGTGATATGTCCCAAAATGGTAGGTCATGATCTCATATTCTAAAAATAGAAAGTTTCAATGTTGAGGGTAGAAAGTTACAAATGGCCTCATTCTCACTCATATTTCCACTTTTGGACTCTTCATGGGGTTGTAAGATGGTTTCATGGGTCAAATGGAGGAATGAGAACTTCATAGAGGTTCTAAAAGCATCATCTTGAGTGCGGTGGTATATAGAGGCAAAACAAAGCATCTCATGGTGAAACAATGAGCTCATCTTTGTCACTTAGGGAGATGAGTGATTCAAAGTGAGTTAGTTAGAGAAATTTCAATGAGTCAAGGAGTTCATCAACCAAGTTTCAAGGAGGGTCATCGTGGGCATTGTATGTGTTCATCCCGAGCTCACATCGGGAAATCTCATAACAGTGTTTCTAAACACTCATTCTATGGTCCAAGGTGTTTGTGCATCATGCAGAGGTTGTGATCATCATCATAAAGATATTCATCAAAGATGGAGGTATCCCTACTCATGCTTTAGAGCATTTCTTCCTTTATCTCCTTCTTCATTCTTTCTTCTCTTCTTTTCCCCTTTTCCTAATTCTTCGTTGTGAGCAATCATGACATTCTTCTTTTTCATTAAAGTGACTATAGTCTAAAATTTAATTAGTCTCCATTATCTTATAAAGGGGAACTTAATGTCCTTTCTAAGGATGCTAAAATTCACGAATGGAAAATACAAATGAAAGGTCACCATGGGGGGTAGATGAAGAGTCATTCTTGTCCTATATAATGTAATGACATACTCTTGCTTAAGGGTTGTCAATTTTGTACACTCAAGAGAGAGATCTATTGAGAAATACAAGAGAGATAGCATTCTTCCATTCTCCTTCACTATTTTCCTCCATTCCTTGCATTGTACAACTTGGTAAAAATGCCAATCAAGAAAGGAATTGTTTCTTTTCATGACTTATGAATGTGTAAAAATTTGTGTGTATGGTTTCCTCTGGTCATTGGCATAGTAAAATTTTTGTTTCTTTCTAATTAATTGTGAATGTGAACCTTCTAATCAACCCTAGTGAGAATCTGATTTTCTACTCACAGAGTTGGTTTTCCTTGTCTAATTTCCCACTCCCCTTTTCCCCAATTTAATCAAATTCTTCCCTTATAATTCCTTATAAGCATTTTCTGTGGGTACAATGGAGTGTACCTATTGGATCCTTGACCTCTTGTCTAACCACATATTTCCCATTTTTTCATTCACAATAAATTGGAGCTACACCACCCAAGCAGAGGGACATAGAGTCCTAGAGACATTGGCAAGAAACCCACCAATTTTTCCCCAAAAAAATTCTCACAAACATTTTTGGTGCCCACCATGGGGTAGACTTGGCAAAAATCTACACCCAAAATATGATCACAAGATCAAGAAAATACAAATATATATATATATATATATATATATATATCCAAAAAACTAAAAATTTAAAAAAATCATGGAAATCCATTGGAAAAATACACAAATGTTAGTTTTTGCACATGACCTTTCATAACCCATAGTGTCTTTTTGTATTCCCATCACA